>CM054943.1:8083808-8157226 GCA_029168755.2 Tillandsia fasciculata | reverse complement strand
GTGTGCCTCATATAGAATTCCTTCTTCAATTTGGGGCGGTATCCGTGCACGCAGATCGTCCGCGACGAAAACCGTAGCAGTGCCGTCGCCTTCTACCGGAAAAATCTCTCCCGATCCCGTGAGGTTGTTTCTTTTTACGAGCTATAAGTACGAGTCCGCCCTAGAGACTCGCGACAGCAGCAAGACCCCAAAGGGAACACCAAGCCCTAACTACACTTGCCAATCCTGCTCAAACCCGAGCAACATATAACCATCCGCGAAGGGAGAGGGGAAGAAGAGACAATAGGATTCTCCTAAGTCAGTTCCAACACATATAGGGTAGCGATTAGAAGTGGTCTAAACTAGACATCCCTGAAGTCACAACCTATCTCCTTATGGAAGAAAGAAGGGGAGCGCCATATAGGGGTTCAACATGTGTGTCAAGTAATCATACCAAATCACAATCTAACTGCACGTGTCCATAACCTGCTAATCACCCTCACTGAATCAACCACCTATGCCTGTCCTAGAATCCTCAAATGATGTTTCTCCCACAAGACGTCTCACAAAATCGCACTATGACGGTACAGCCCCACCCCTTAAGCAAGGTTAAACGCTTAGAACAACGTCCAAGAAGCAGGTAAGAGTTCCAACATGTCAGATTTCCACTATAATGTTTTACATGATAGGCTCACAATGATCTAGTTAAGCATGCATATCCATTAGGGACCATTCGACATGTCCAACAAAGGGCTCACTCTACTATTCTAGTGGTTTTTTATAACAGAAAAGAGAAAGGTAAACTACCCACAAAGACCATCCTAACCCAGATCCGACATCCGATCACTGCCTGCTATCCCTGTTCTGGGATTCCTCATCACTGCTTCAGGGGGCAGCGGGGAGATCCGTTCACAACCTGTGGGCCAGTCTCGTTCGGAGAGGCGGGATGGGGACTCGGTATCCGAAGAGTCCGTCAGGCGTAGGTCGTCCGGTCTCGGAGCCGGGGGTCTGGTGACGCCCCGCTTCCGGGGGCAATCCCAACGCGTGTGGCCCGGCCTGCCACACCGGAAGCAATGCCCGTTTCGCCAAGGGCAATTCATCATTGGATGCGCACCACTACAAATGACACAGGGCTTTGGTGGCTCGGTCCCTCCCCCGTCGCCTGCCGACATTCGGCCCTTTCTTCTGACGTTTGGTTGCTTTGCCGCTCGGGTACGGGGTCTCCTATCGGGCCGGGGTGGGGGTGTGCCCGTCGTGTACGCTCTAGTTCCGCGCGCACGGCCATGCTAACCGCTCCCTGAAAGGTGGAAACGCCAGTTGGTGGTATCCCTCGAGGGTTACCACCACCGGTGCCGTGCTGCGCGTGGTCGACACTCTCAAGCTCCTGGGTCAGCATACTCACGTGATCCGCAAGGTCTAGCAGGTGCCTAGCCACGTCGCGCAGCTGGTTGCGTAGTAAGCGGTTCGCCTCTGCCGCACGGTCCATGTCCGACAGTAGTTGCCCACCTAAAACCGGCTCCCTCTCTTGTGCACACCAAGGAAACACATCAGCCCAGCATACTTAGGAAACGAGCATAAATGAATCACTAATTTCCCTTCCCTACGTTCACTCGCGTCCTACTCCTTAAACCCTGCATATTTCATTTATTTGTAGTTAAGTGTGATGTCTCGGTGGATGTTGGGCCGCCACTGTTGTGATTAAAGTGAAGTCTCTGATACCATCTTAATCTGTCACGCCCCGGGGGTTATATTTTAGCGGAAACGGTACCAGAGGTAAGCGTAAGGTGCGTACAAAATTTTTTCTTTAAAACCTCCTTCCCCGGCGCGTGCCCAGACCCGCCACATATACAGATTCACTCGAAAGTCGGGCAGAGTCTCCTCTGTATATGCACGGCGTCGCGGCTATTACAACCGTCAAACACAAGCAATCACTTCCAATTAATCACAACAGTTCGAAGTAGTATGGTGCATGAAGACAAACAATACCCGTGGCCAGTCAAGTTGAAAGTATAAACTCACTGTTTTGAAAACAGACCCACACGGTCTGAGGTTTTGAAAACCGATTTGGAAAACGGCATAAATCCACAAGGTTTGGGAAAACGGGCCCACCCGACCCTAGACTTTTGAAAACAGTTTACGAAGTCTTTTTCTTTTGTTTTCTAGTTGATTTGTTTAGAAAACGGCCAACGGGAATGATAAGGAAACAGTAGTGCGTAACCAGAATGAAAGTACTCAACATCCACACGACCCCATGAGGGTATCGAGAACCACACAATAACCTACAAATCCGAATGAAATGAAGAGAAAGTAAGTACAACAGCATACTAGGGCCGCCTCGGCTCGACTGCTACCGCCTCGGCCTCACCGTCGCCTACCTCTACCCCCTGGAGGTACCTGTCACAGTGTGGGTAGTCAGCGACACTATCACAAAAATAGTACTAAAGCAGTAAAGTAGTACCAAACCATAAAGTAAGACTAGCCGAAATAACCGCTCTACTCGTAACGGTAACTCGCAACCACCTGTACCACCTGTAACATCTGCAACCCCGGTAACACCTGTAACACCTGACCGCGTCGGGATCCAATCCTGGCGGTCCCACACCTGACCTTATCGGGATCCAATCCCTATAGGTCCCACCGCTCGCACCTTCGTGCCTCAAACCCCACACCTACGGGGGCCCCACTACGTCACCTCGTGGGTAAACACGGGTCAAAGACCGCCTTTCCGGAAAAGAGCACCCTTTGCGGTGGCCAAACCGCGGATGCGCGTGTCGCACTCGAGCATAGTAACAAAACACGGGGTAATATAGTAAACCATAGAGCCATCAGTGTTAGTACAGGTTAACATAATATTTAATATCCGTAACACCTGACCGCGTCGGGATCCAATCCCGGCGGTCCCACACCTGACCTTATCGGGATCCAATCCCTATAGGTCCCACCGCTCGCACCTTCGTGCCTCAAACCCCACACCTACGGGGGCCCACTACGTCACCTCGTGGGTAAACACGGGTCAAAGACCGCCTTTCCGGAAAAGAGCACCCTTTGCGGTGGCCAAACCGCGGATGCGCGTGTCGCACTCGAGCATAGTAACAAAACACGGGGTAATATAGTAAACCATAGAGCCATCAGTGTTAGTACAGGTTAACATAATATTTAATATCCTCCCCGGAACACTAACATTACTAAACCTCGGGAGAAAAACCCACCTTGTTGTCGCGCTCCTGACCGATGTTAGGTTCTCTCGCGTCTCGGGTACCCGCCCGGGCCTACACGAATCTCGATTTCGTTGGCTAGGGTTGAACGAGGGAAGACTCGCCCCGTCTGGTGTGCCCGGTCCCAAGGCAAAGGATGTACGGTGTTCCTCCTCCTCCTTGATTGCTCCACCGGTTACTCCACGCCGATTGACAGTGGTAAGGAAGGTTTGGGGAATCGAAAGTTTGGGAAATGGTTTTCGCTTCTTTTTTGGGGTTTCGTACGCAGGGGGTTTTAAGGGGAGTTGTGGGGAAGTGGCCGGTAGTTGGGGAAGTGGTGGGAAGTGGGGCGGTTAGTGGGTAGTTGTGGGGAAGTGGTGGGAAGTTGGGGCGGTTAGTGGGTAGTTGTGGGGAAGTGGTGGGAAGTTGGGGCGGTTAGTGGGTAGTTGTGGGGAAGTGGTGGGAAGTTGGGGCGGTTAGTGGGTAGTTGTGGGGAAGTGGTGGGAAGTTGGGGCGGTTAGTGGGTAGTTGTGGGGAAGTGGTGGGAAGTTGGGGCGGTTAGTGGGTAGTTGTGGGGAAGTGGTGGGAAGTTGGGGCGGATCGTGGGGAGTCGTGCGACTGGGAAAACGCGGAGTGATATAGGTGGCGGGAACGGTTAAGTTGGAAATGGGAAAGAACCCTGTTTTAAATCAAACGCGGGTACGAACCGGGGTCCGGTCCGCCTCGTAAACCGTGCTGGTTGCCTAAATTGTTAGCCAACTTCCGGAATTTATTCTGGAAGCACCCGGCGTCGGAATTCAAAACCGATTGCACCGCCGTTCTCCGTTTCGCGAGCTCTATTAACTAAAAAACCCGCGAGTCCCGACGATCTGGCCGGGAACAAGAAATTATGGATCGCCCTCCGAGTCTAAATGAAAATAAATAAAACCAAAAGTGGACCCTAGCAATTATTTTAAACCGGCGGTTACTACAACAATAGATGTGCTTGATGGGTGAGCTGAGTAAGGATAATTGAATGAGGAATTGCAGGAATTAATTGTGTTTTGTTATATGACGATTGCAATAGTGGATTTTCTGAGATGTCAGAGGTCAGGTGGACCCCGGTGGCAGCATCAGCATCGTTATCAGAGTGGCGCAGCGGTAGCGTGGATTGTTGTCTGCGAAGGGCTTTATTCCTTGCCTCAGTGTGAGCAAAGGCGGAGAATTGTGCTCCTTTTTATGGATAGCCTTGGTTTTAGGCAGATTGAGTGACGACCACCTTCAGTGAGAAATTAAGACTGTGCTGCCTGGGTGGAGGGCACCAAGGCAGTAGATTGGGTCGTCGCAGGTGTGATTTCATCACAGCAGCCGAGAGTTAGAGCATGTTGCATTCCTGCATGGACTAGAGGCAGATTTGTTACCACATGCACCAGAGGTACAGATTCCTGTTGGGTGGTGCATGTGGGGGAGGCTGGTGGATCATGTTCAGTACGGTTGAGATCTCGAGTGTTATCGGCAAATTAACTTATTGGTAGTTGTACCTGGGTAGTGTTTGACCCAGTGCGTGGGATGGGTTGGCATAGTGCCACATGGTGTATGACTGCGGAGAGAGAAGGTTATGATCTTCTGCAAGCAGACATTAGAGACCTGTTCTTTGAGACAGTCAGAGCGCACAGGTTACAGCGACAATGCGCGAGGTGCTACGGCGGCACCGGGACGCAAGGTTATCCCTGTTATCGTGAGATCCCGGGTGTGATTCCACTGGAGCTGATAATGATGCCGCTGGTTAGGGAGATTGAGATTGCGATTGACGTGGTTCTGGGAACCACGCCAACCCGAATAGCACCTCATTGGATGTCACCTGTAGAGCTGAGAGAGCTGATGGCGCGGTCGCAGGATCTGACGGATCGCGGGTCTGTTCGACCTAGTGCCACCCCGTTGTTGTACGGTGGTGATGCCACACCGTTGATACACGGTGGTGATGTCACGTCGTGGACACACGACAGTGAGGGTCCTTGTGTGGTGGGACCGCAGGCAAGTTTGCATATTGTTTAGACCTTTTTATGGAATTATACTCCGGCAGTTGTCGCTGATGATACATGTACCTTTTTGGAATCATACAGCTGAGTGTTTAGCCAAGATGGTATTCAGGACATGATAGGGGCATTACGAGTACAGTGAGGATAAATGGAACGACTAATGCCCTGTCGTCTTTAAGACCTGGGGAATTGTGTATTCTTGCTGCACTTGGAAGAATTATTGGAGATATTCTTCTGGGATATTTTGATTTTACCCCATCTCTGTATGGTTTAGGGCTGGTGGAGTACTTGTAGATGGTGTAACAAGGTCGTGAGAAAGAAGCTGTATGCCAAGTTGTTGTGGTACAAGTTGTAGCTTCGAAAGCATATCTTCGTGGATCACCTAGTCTAGCCATAAGAGGCGGTGGTGGAATCCAGCCAGAATGGATGCTATGCGAGAATGGCTGAGACCGGCAGTTATTTATTGAGGTGAGGAGCTTGTGAGCCGGATAGCCAGCAGAGCTTGACGAATTGGTGACGAGATTGATACCAGCCCTGATTTCTGCATCGCCAGTGTTGGGAGATGGATTTGCGTTATACTGTGATGCCTCCCATAGTAGCTATGAAGCTACAGTTGGATTTGTGGCAAGCATCCATTATCACCCTGATAGGGCCACTGTGGTGGCGGATACCCGGAGCAGGAGAGCTGTTTGGGGTTGAGTTTGTTGACTCCGCAGCGGGCGCTGCGTGGACTGTTGAGGCAGATGTGGCCTTTGATGGTGACACTGAGGGCTCTTTTCCTTTCGGAGTTGCCTTCATGTCACTGGTTTGGGGGTTGAGGATACAACTCCCGAAATTTGATGAGGTGACCGTCTGGAGTAGGTACCCTTTGTCGAACCTGGAGGATTGGTTTTACCATCTGCAAGGGTACTGGACCTTCTGAAGATCGATTTGCGATCTGGTTCTTCGACAGCTTATAGTTGTGTGCTGATGCCCGAGAGTTGGGGAGGTGTTTCTACACCCTGTTGGTTTTTGGATTAGAGATCAGAGTTTACGTGACCAGTTGGAGGGCTTATATCGGATGCCCCGGGAGTGCAGAGGTACTTGGATCGAGCTTGTTGTGCCGATGGACTTGTGGTTGGATTATCTGAGGCACTGGGAAGAGCGGAGGCTTGTACCGATGCAGATTCTTGGTAGCTCGAGCAGTTAGCCCAGCTGCACTTGATTGAGTTGGTGCGGTTTTTCTGGAGTGCCCGCCCTTATTTTGTTCTAGATGGAGAACCGAGGACCGCATCGCGCCTTTGGAGGAGGTACTTGTCAGCCTTGGGAGCTTGAGTGGTGGATGATTGGATGATTATCCCCCTTTATTTGGTTGAGATTCCGTGTTGAGGAACGACTTTAGTTTCGAGGACGAAACTTTCTTTTAGTGGGGGAGGATGTGATGACCCGGATCTCCGCAGAGCTGCTACAGTGCGTTGGGGTGGCTGTTGGAGGCCTACTTGGTGTGTTGGAGGTGTTTGGGGCATAATTGGACACAAGTGTTGGACTTCGGGCTCAAATGGATCATGTGAGTGATCGGAGGACCCCGTGGAGGGTTTAGAAGTGGTTTCGCGCGAATCGGATATTTAATTTGGGCTCCGCACGAAGTTCGGGCTAAGAATACACTTCCGGGAGCCTTCGGCAATTTTTAGAGTTGGAATTTGGCGAAACGGACGTCAAATTCGGATTCAGCGCGCGAAAACGGTCAAAATGGACTACCCACTTGATGTTTTTGAGCTCGGGTTACTGTTCACCGCCGGAACAGTGTTTCCGGCGATCGCCGGCGGCGGCCGGCGGCGGCGGGCAGCGGCGGACGGCGGCGGCGCGGCCTCGGGCAGGCGGAAGCGGCGGCGGGCAGGGCGCGTAGGCGCGGGCAGGGCGCGCGGGCAGGGCGCGGTTGCGCGGTCCACGCGGCCGTCGTGCACCGGAGCGGGATGCCACGTGGCGTGTTCTTATTGGCTGGCTTGCTGGGCGCGGTTCTTGGAATTCCTTCGGGTGTACGGTGGACCGGATAGGGACACGTGGCAGATGTTGTTTGGTCCGGTGTATGGCGTGTCGTGCACCGGGTGCAGTGAGCACGTGACTTGGACACGTGGCGCACGAGGATTGGACGGGATACTGTGCGCGCAGATTGCAGGTAGCGTGGTGCACGGTGGACCGGTTGGAGACACGTGGCATCACGTGGTTGGTTCGGTGTTTGGGGCTGTCGTGCACCGGGTGCAGCGAGTGTTTGGATTGGACACGTGGCGCGCGGGGATTGGGCGCGTCACTGTGCGCGTACGGGCGGCAGGCGGCGGCGGCAGGCGCGCAGGCGGCAGGCGGCAGGCGGCGGCCGGCTGGCGTGGCGGGCACGGCGGGCAGGTGGCGCACGCGGGCGCCACGTGGCAGCCCGCCATTGGCGGGTGCCAACTGCCCGTTGACCAGAGGAGCGCCACGCGGCGCGAGGTGGTCGGTCGGATCCGCTGTTTCGTGTTGGTGGACACGTGTCGGTGCGGGGAGCGGGTTGGACGACCGTTTGGTCCGACCGGATCGCGTGCGCGGAGTGGGCCGGGCCGGGCCGGGCTACTGTGCGCGCCCGAAAGTTCGGGCCGGGCCGCACTGTTTGCGCCCGAAATGTTTCGGGCGCCCGGAAATAGGACACAGGGGTCATTTCCGAAAAGTTTTTGGTGGGCCTATTTATACCCCCTCCTCTCCCTCTTTCTCACCTTTTTCCGAGCTTTAGAGAGGGAATGAGAGGGAGAGATCTATAGGGAAGTTGTTCCCCTTGATGTCCTGGATCTTGTGGTGGATTCTCAGAATTTTGGAAGCTCGGCAACGGCGATATCATTTTTACAGTTCGTCTCGGTTTTCGCCCCATTTCGGCCCATTACCGTCGCAGTTCAGTCAGAAATTCGCTGTGGGCAAACCAGGAGGAGTTTTTGGACGATTTCTTCGACAGCGTGTTCCTAAGAGGTAAGGCTTCGATTTTCGTGTTGATCGCTTCGCTCCGTTTCGCACTTTTGGCACGTTTCCCGAGACATCTTTGACCCCCTCTTTTGCTGTTTGGGTGTTTTGACAGCGGTACCTTCGATGAATTGTTTCTCGGCGTAGGAATATCGGATCGAGGCGATTCAGGAGTCGATTTTGGGCTACTTTTCGCAAGGAATGCGCTCGTATTTTTCTTGGAATTTTATGAGATTTATTTCGAGGTGAAAATTACTGTTTTCTCAGTGTACAGTGTGCAGTTTTTCTTCACAGTTTGATGTTTGGATTACCACCTTGCCAATTTATAACTTGACTTACCGAACTCGGATTTGGGCGTGCAAGGTACCGTTTCGAAGCTATCGATGCGAGGATCGCTGTGATATTTTTCGGGGATTTTTCTGGGCACTTTCTGCAGGTGATAATTTAACAGTTTCGGGACTGTTGTTGTATGGGTTAATTAAAGCAATATTTGGGAGCCTAAGTGTATTTAGTGGACTTTGTGTTGTGCCAGGAGTGTTTCGGGTGTACTGTTCTTGTTGGAGCGCAGGATTGGAGTTTTTGGTATTTTCAGCTGTACGGACCCGGACAGTTAGCGCTTCAGGTGGGTGGTTGTTGCATGCCTCTACACCTGGCTTACTTACTAAGTTTATTAGAAAACCCCACTTTTGAGCATGTTGTTGAATATCATGCATGATTGACTGATATACATGTGAGCCTATCATCTGAGATTAATTTTGTGATATAGCATATTAGGGATATTATTGGGATAATATTGCTGTCGGAACGGGATCATTGGAATAACCTAATAGTGATAATTAACATGCTATACTAGCACCTAGATTTTTATGAAAGTGGATTAAATGATTAATGGTTGGGACATATTGACACATCAATGTGCGGGTTTCACTTTGGGGATTTATTATGGATCAGGGATCATACACATGTGTAGTTAACTGATGATTTTGGCATGAGAATGATATTTATGTGGATTTATTATTTGTTACACATGTGAAACTGTTACTTGGTATTATTCTCCCTTTCACATTGCATGAGGACTTTTGCATGCTTATTTGGACATCTAGTTAGGCCACTATTTTATTGCTGCACTATCATGTTGGGATTTGACTTAGGAGAAACCATGATTGCTTTCTTTCTCCTTTTTATTTTGACTTTTGAGTCATGTTGCTCGGGTTCGAGCAGAGGTTCGGGATAGTGTAGCTGGGACCTGAGGGTCAGAGATAGGGAGTACTTGATGTTGGATTGTGGGGCATTGCGGCAACCGCGGATAGTAGGCGGTTGACCGGATCTGTATTATTTTACCCAATTGTGGGTTGTTGGTTATTGCGGCGACCGCGGATTGTGGGCGGTCGACCGGATGTTTACTATTGCATCAGATTGGGTATTAGATTTCTCTAGTGGATGGTACTTCCCACTTTTGAGTATTATTGTATCGGATCGGGGTTTCATTAGTGGACGGAGTTTCCCACTTTGATCATTGTCATGATCCAGTCCTGCTATTGTGAGATATTGGTTACAGAGATGCTTGATACAGTGATACTTTACTCGTGTGGGTCGCTCCCCTCGAGTGCCACTCCGGAGTAGGCTTTAGACCGTGTTGGGTTCCGGTCAGTTGGTGAGTTGTGAGTGATGGCAGAGCAGGCAGTACCAGTTTACTGGTGGCACTAGATTGGGTCTATTTAGCCAGATGTTGTTTCCTGGTGCATTCATACCGTCATTTCCCTCGGTATTGCATTTAGAGGCATACTTGTTGTGGTTTTCCCCCTTTATTCAGTAGTTCTGTTTACAGCTTTACTACCTGCCCTTTTCTTGCCTCTAGTAGACTTAGTGGGTACGCCGGAGCTTGAGGCTTTACCCACAGGGGGAGGCTACTGGTTTACTAGTGGTTCTCACCCCCACTGTTGTTTCCTCTTCTTTTCTCCCCCCTGTTTTGCAGAGTCCTCATTGGAGTTGCTGATCTTCGGTCGTTGTTCGGGGCGAGGGAGTCACGAGCTAGATCGATACCACCCGAGGAGTGTAGCTGTATCCCCTGGTTGGAGATTCCTCGTAGCTGTTGGCTGGCTTTTACTGTTTATCTGGAGGAGAGAGATCTTTTGTATTGGAGAGACTGATGTACTATAGTTTTAGTTTATCTCCTTTTATAGTCGAGAGATGCTGTACCGAGGACATTGTATGATGATTATCTGTATTTGAGGGAATGGATATTGTACTCTATTTCATGATATATAGTAATTGGATTTTATTTTACAGCATTTTATTTCAGCTCTGATATTTGTGTAGCTATAGTACTATCTCTTGCAGGTTAGACGCTTCGCCTGTGCGGGTTTTGGCATAGGTGGCGGATCTGTTGGCGAGCCCGGGTCGCAGTTTCGACCCCGGGGCGTGACACCTGCGGTGCCAGTTACTGATCCTGCTCTTCCAGACCGAGGTAAGGGAGTCGCGAGATAGATCCCTTCCCCCTTCAGCTTCAGTGTTGTAGAGGTACCCTTATATTTTGGTTGTGGCATGTTTGAGAGATTATGTAGTGAGGTATCGAGTTGTACTTTTCTTCTTTCTTTGAGAGACTCTTGTATTTGTTGGTGAGGACTTATTTATATTGAGAGTTGTACTTATTTTATTTCTAGCAGTTTATTTTGCTCTGATATCTGTTTAGTGTAGTATCTTCTTTTTTGCAGGTTAGACGCTACGCCTCTACAGGGCTTCCTGTAGGGACGGCGGATCTGTTGGCGAGCCCGGGGTACAGTCTTGACCCCGGGGCGTGACAGATTAGAGTGGTATCAGAGCTTAGGGTGTAGGTCTTGAGGACTTAGGAACCCTAGGCTTATGGTTAAACCCTAGGATGACCCACGTGAGAGCCGTGATTTTTAGCGAAAGTCTGGATTGGGTTTCTAACTCTCCCGAGTGGATAGGGACGAGTGATAGACATGTCTCCCTTTTGTAGCGACTATGTTGGCTGCAGACAACATAGTGCTTTGGAAAGGGGGACATGCCTTTTGACTTTCGCTAGATTGGGTCGAGTGTTGCTTCTGATTCTGATTGTTTGTTTGTCCCTCAGGTGGGGATGCCTCCTCGACGTTCGATGGTGACGCGCTCGCAGCCTTCGTCCTCTGAGCCCGAGCAGGAGGACTCGGGGCGAGGACCACAGGCTGAGATTCAGGACCACAGCCGGAGCGTAGTGGCGCGGCAGTGGGTAGGCGCGGAGCAGCCATGGGCAAGCGCGGGCAGGCGTGGGTGCGGGCGCGGGCAGGCCTGTCCGCGGTCCGTGGCGCGTGCACCAGGACCAGGGAGTTTTTGCTTTGCCACGTGGAAGCCCAGGATTGGCCGGGCTTCGTGGCCGGCGCCATGTGGCAGCATGTGATTGGCTGACACTTTTCGGAAGACCCGACGCGTAGACCGGCTGGTGGACCACACGTGGACCGTCTCTCGCCATGTGTCACGCAGCGATTGGCCGGTCCAAATCATCGCACGTGCACGGGACGCGTGGAGCTGGAGGTGGCGGGACACGTGGCGCAATCATAACAATTATGGCGCTGCGCGTGGACGGCCCGGATGCGCGCCACGTATTTCCGGGCGTGCACAGTAACATTCGGGCACCCGGAATATGCCCCTTGACCCGAATAGTAGGTTATCCTAATTTCAGCCTACAAATTGGCCATTGTGGGCTTCATTTGGGGACTTTCTAAGATCCGTTTTGGGAGCCGTTTTTGACAACAAGTTTCTTCTTCGAGTCTTCTTCACTTCTTGGGGTTTTGGAGAATTTTTGGAGATCGTTTGATATTTTCCCTACCCCGATCTCTCGAGTCACGATGTTTCTTCGACATTGGTCTTTTCCGTCGACTCTTCGTCCGCAGGCTCCCCTGGGCTGAGTTCTTAGAGTTTTTTGCCAATTTTTGTGGCGATGTTTCCACGACAAGAACGCCTTCGATTTTGGTATTTATTGTTCTGCTCCGTTTGGAATTTTTATGAGAGTTCCTGCAGCATCTTTAGACCCCCTTTTTTTGCGATACTTTTCTGGACAGAGCTGAGGTAATCTTGCAATTTCGGCCTACGGGTGGCGAAATTTGGTGTTTAAGGACTCGATCTCTATCTACACTTCGCGAGGATCATAATCGTATTTTTCTTGGAATTTTTGGAGGGCATCTCGAAAGAGGTAATTTTCTGTTTTGTGGATAGATGTGCGATAAGATTACTGTTTTAAATGATTTGAGCTTACCGCGATGATCGGCTTATATCTCAACGACCGGGAGGAGTTTTCTGTCGATTTTTGGTGCGTTGGAATCGTGGGAACCTGAGGATCGTGCACTTTAATTTTCAGCTCTTATGGACTTCGGATCAACGCGCACATCCAGGTGGGTTGGAATTTTTCCAAACTTTATGGAATGCCTTCTAATTCTATTGAAAGCTTGTTTAGCATGCCTAGTTTAGCTGTTTTTATAGCTGGTAAAATCTGATAGCTGTCTAGAATATTTTAGAATGACAGACCTGAACCCCAATTATCATAAGCATACTTTTGAGACTTTTCGACACTAGACTGCATGATTAGTTAATATTGAAATGCATCTGAACAGTTTGTAACCGTTTTAACAAAAATGGCTTTTGAAAATGGGTTTTTATACTGAGATCACCCTAAGGGGATTTGATAGGTTCAGGATGCATGTATAATCGTGCTTGGGGCCGAATAGATTTTTATAGTTCAGTGGATGAGTTTTTCTAGTGTCTTGGGGGTTTGAGTGCATTATCAGATTGAGTCGTGGAGGGTTCTCCGACCAGTTTATGGGTTAGTTGGCATTCGAGTTTTCGATCTGTTCGATCGTGGATTATAGCCTGCAGATGCCGCTTATTGAGCCAGATGAGACACGCTTGTTACTTGGTGGGGTCGCTCCTCTCGAGTTTCCGCTTAGGATGCGATGATGATGATTATGATGCGCCTAATGAGGCTATTTTGCGTGAAACTATGATAGTCCGATTGGACACCCTATGTTGAAACACTATCGAGGCGTCGATTGGACACCCTACGTTGATACACTAGGAAGGCGCAGTCTTGACTGGACAAGATTTGGCAGTCAGAGAGATTGGGTTGATACAGATTGGGTTGATGTGAGCACCTCGTGAGCGAGTGGATGCGTAGCATGTTCATAGTTGAGTGTTTTTCCTTCGAGCATGACACTTGAGGCAAATTAGCTGTAGTTTCATTTTAGCTTTTCATATTACCTGTTTACCTATTTTATTGCCTCCAGTAGACTTAGTGTCATGCCCCGGGTGTAAACCAGAATCCGGGCCCGTCCACAGATCTGCCGTGCACACGGAATTTTTCGTGTACATGAAGCGTCGGTAACCTGCTCAGATATAAGAGATATAATAAAAGAGCATAAAAACAGAGCTGAACTAAAACTACTACATCTCAGACAGAAGCTAGAAATAAAGAAAAGTACAATTACAAATAAGTACAAGTGTCTTTCCCAGCTCACCAAAAAAAATATACAAATAGCTGGCTAAAGCTAGACCCAAAAATAAGGGTACAAAACACTGTCCGAGAAGATAAGGGTACATCGAAAGTCCAGCTAGCACACTGTCGGGTGGAAGATCTATCTAGTCAGCAATTCTCTTACCACGATCCGCCGCTGATGGCCCAGCAGCTCCCATAGACGACTCTGCAAAACAAAAGGGAAAGAAAAGACAACAAGAATGGGGCTGAGAACTACTATAAAATTAGTAGCCTCCCCTAGTGGGTTAAGCCTCAAACTCTAACGTGCCCACTAGGTCTACCAGAGGCAAACGAGAAAGAAAAGGCGGTAAGCTATGAACATAACTGCAGATACAAGAACTACCGTTACTATGCCTCTAGATGCAGCTATATGAGCAGTAAAGGTGTCTGCCTGAATAAACCCAATCAATGGGCCAGTAAAAACTGGCACTACTATATGAATGCATCAGTAAAGGTGTTTGCCTGAATAAACCCAATCAATGGGCCAGTAAAAACTAGCACTGCCTGCTCAAACTGTCTCAAGTATCTTCTAACAGATCGGCACTCACTGACCGGCACTCCCTGTCTGGTACTCACTGGCCGCTGTGTAAATCGCCTACTCCGGAGTGGCACTCTAGGGGAGCGACCCACACGAGTAAAGTAACCATGTCACAAGTATCATGAAATAGCAGGACTGGATCACAACTATGATCGAAGTGGGAAATCCCCTCCACTAAAGATAACCCGATCCCCCAATCTAATGCAATAATACTCAATAAGTGGGAAACTCCATCTACTAGAGAAATCCGATCTCCAATCTGATGCACAAGTAAACATCCGGTCAACCGCCCAATGTCCGCGGTCGTCGCAATACCCCACAACCCACAATCTGGTATGACAAATCCCGACTCAATAAACCTAGCTACACTATCCTACAACCCTGCTCAACCCGAGCAATACCACATGTATCTCAATAAAAGGAGAAGAGGTGCCAACATGGTTTTTCCTAAGTCAAATTCCAATGATAGTGTAGCAGTAAAAGGTGGCCTATCTAGATGTCCATACAAGCATGCAAGTATCCTCATGTTGATAAAAGAAAAACAGATATCGTTGTTCTCACATTAATTAGAGCATGCTATTCCAGAATAATAATAGATCTCATAAGAACACTAAGTACTAACATAACACATGTCCAATCTATACAAGCATGCGTGTTACCCACAATGTACTAATCGGTAATCAACAACGGGGATCACTCTAATATTCCTAGTAAGTCAAATATGAGGTCCACAACTGTAAAGTACCGGATTTTCGGCACATAAATAAATGTAAATAAAGGTGGTATGAAATACTAGTGTTATGAAAGTTAGGGAAGTAAAGAATATGTGGACGCGAGTTGGGCCCAAATTGGGTTAAAATGGAGAGATCTAAAAATTTATTTGAGAAAGGGGGCCCAGATTTTTAGTGAAAAATTTACAGTGTCGGAAAATTCCGAGAAAATTACGGGAGCCCCGTAAATATGTTTTAAGACCACAGAAAAAGTTTTGCGTTGATCGGATACCAGATAGTGAAAACGGGCTCTGCCAACAGTGTCAAAAAATTCTGAGAAAATTTGGGGAGCTTCGTAATTATGTTTTAAGGTCACAGTAAAAATTTCGGGTTGATAGGATACCCGAATTGTGAGAACGGGGTCCGCCAATGATTCTAGATACAGCGAGGCTTTTGGTGGACCAGAAATGGCCCAAACTGAAAATTTAAAATTTTCTGTGGTAAATTAAGCTGAAACGAAGTCGTCTGTCAAATTTGGACGGAAACGGACGAAAAATGGACAGAAAACGAGACAAAAACGGATTTCCAAGACGCGCGGCGCGCTGCGCGAGGCGCACAGCTGGAGCGCACTTGGGCGCGGGTCAACAGGGGGCGCCAGGTGCGCGTGCGTGCGTGGACCGGATGCACCCGGCTGGGTCTTGTAGACCGATGGGTGCACCGTAGACCGTGGCCCGTGGACCATCTTTCTTCTCTCCCTTCCTTTTCTTCTTCTTCTTTCTCCCGCACCTCCATTTTTCTCCTCTTTCCTTTCTTCTCCAACCGTGAGTGAGGGAGAGAGAGAGAGAGATAGAGAGAGAAGAAAAGAAAAAAAAAAAGAGAATTTTGTGGGCAAGCGAGCACGCCGTGAACCTCGTGGAGCGCGCGAGGCGTTCCAAAAAGTCGATGGACAGTGCGACTGTACGAGGTAACATTATTTTCACGGTATTTTTGGCATAATTTTTATGCCTTCTTTGGGTTTAGATTTGACTCCATTACCGTATTGCGTGTTAGAAATCAAGTTATACTGCGTCGTTTTGCTGCGCGGACTGCCGGGGGCAGTTTTGGCGCGCCTCGTTTTGCGTGTCAGTTGTGGAAGAAATGCACCGTTTTGTGTGCGGATTCGAAAAAAATGCGCAGTATTGGACGCAAACTCGGAAAACATACACCGTTTTGCGTGCAACGTTGAAAAAGAAAAGTGCACCGTTTTGCGTGCCAACCCGAGGTACGTGCTCCGTTTTGCGCGCAATTTGTGCTGTCGCGCATCGTTTTGCATGCTGTTTATAATATTATACATCATTTTTCGTGCAGAGATAGAAAAATATGCACCGTTTTGCGTGCAACCTTACAGTTAAACTTGCACCGTTTTGCGTGCAGATCATTTTATCGCGCACCGTTTTGCGTGCACTCTCTAATATTATACATCGTTTTTCGTACAGGGTTAGAAAAATGTGCACCGTTTTACGTGCAACCCTACGGTAAACCGTGCACCGTTTTGCGTGCAGATTCGAGGTACGTGCACCGTTTTGCGTGCCGGTTGATTTAACGCGCACCGTTTTGCGTGCAGACTAAAATGACGCACACCGTTTTGCGTGTGGGTTTTTAGTGACGTGCATCGTTTTGCGTGCAGGTTTGATGGACGTGCACCGTTTTGCGTGCAGACTCGGGAGAAGTGCATCGTTTTGCGTGCAAGCTCGAGGAGACAAGTGGAATCGCGCGGAGACCAATTGCAAGTGTCTACAGGCAATTGGGTACACTACAAGGTGGGGAATTCTGCCGAAATTGGGTGACCTCTCCCCTTACTCCTTTGCTTTTCGATTCGAAGCATGATATGCCGCTGTATACTGGGTTCAACTAACCCGGCCACCCTGGCCACTCTATTTTTCTTTATTCTTTAGATTCTGGTGCTTTAGTTAAAGTTAACCCTTGGAAATTCTTATCCAACGGGCCCGAGCCCGGTAGTCTTGCTACCATAAGATAAGATTTCTAAGGTTGCCGATAACACTCGCAAGTGTTACCCCGTCCTGCCGGGGGGACTTGTCATACGGGACACTGCCCGATAGGGTCACTGCCCAACTCTGACAAGAGTACTCTATCTACCAGTCATACGGGTCGCTGCCCGGGAGAGGGACCCTGTCCAACTCCTGACCGTTGTACGTTCGCCCCCGGAGGTACGCCCGTTTTATCTTTAATTTTCTTTCTTTTCTTTTTCTTTCTCTTTTTATTTTAGTTCTTAGCCTCTTTGCTTTTGAACACTTGCTTTCCTTTCTTATTCGAGCTTATAGCTCCCTTTTTGCCACTGGCAAATCACTTTCTCTTTTTCTTGAGCATTTAGCTCCTTGCTTTCACTTTCAACCCTTCGAAATATGTGGACGCGAGTTGGGCCCAAATCGGGTTAAAATGGAGAGATCTAAAAATTTATTTGAGAAAGGGGGCCCAGATTTTTAGTGAAAAATTTACAGTGTCGGAAAATTCCGAGAAAATTACGGGAGCCCCGTAAATATGTTTTAAGACCACAGAAAAAGTTTTGCGTTGATCGGATACCAGATAGTGAAAACGGGCTCTGCCAACAGTGTCAAAAAATTCTGAGAAAATTTGGGGAGCTTCGTAATTATGTTTTAAGGTCACAGTAAAAATTTCGGGTTGATAGGATACCCGAATTGTGAGAACGGGGTCCGCCAATGATTCTAGATACAGCGAGGCTTTTGGTGGACCAGAAATGGCCCAAACTGAAAGTTTTAAATTTATAGTGATTTTTAGTACTCTGATATTGAGCTTCCGCATACACTTGTTGTGTTATTATGGATGTTACCGTTCCTTTCGGGTAGAAAAAGGTTTTACCCGATTGGCGGGTCTGTTGGCGTGCCCGAACCGTACAAATTGGCGGACTCGGGGCGTGACAACAACAATCACCCACCTCGGTCACGAAGCACGAATCCAAACACGCCCTCACTCCAGGTAAATCACAGAACACCGCAAAAGATGCAAAAATGATCCACACGGTGCACAATTAAACCCAAAACTACAATCTATCGCTGTCCACACAATCCAGTCCAGAAAATAGTTAATTTTACCTACGAGATGATCTCGAAAAATCCAAAAAAATAATCGCTGCGATCGTCGCGTCGAGTAGATGCGAATCGAGTACTCGGACGTCCCGTTCGGACACCTATAGGCCAAGATACAAATAAAACACCGCTGCGATCCCAAAACTTCCACAATTAATAATCTATAGCTTTAAGTCCCAAAAAAGTGGAATTATCATCTTCGACGCAATTTCCAAAAATTCCAAAAAAATCACGACGGCGTTCCTCGCGATGAGTATATGTAAAACAAGTACTCACACTCCTTGTTCCGATGCTCGTGGGCCTAGAAAACCCACAATCACTCCAATGCTGTCCAAAATCTCACCGCAGAAAATGGGGTCACAAGATGGTCCGAAAGACCCAAGAAAAGCTCAGAATGGAGGGAAACTGTAAATACAAGAATCGTAGCCCTACCTGTCCTGAAAACATACGCATAAGAATCATTCAAAAATTCCTTCGGGGTAGGCGAGGGAAGTCCTCAGACCGAAACGCGACGAAAAAGACCACTAAGGAAGGAGCGTCGCAGTGCGCCAAATCGCAGTAGACGTCGAAGTAGCGTCCTCCAAAAATCCTGGGACTCCTCCACAAGGTGTAGAACAAAAGGGTGAACAACTTCTCTGTGGAAAACCCACTGTGAAATGCCCAGCAAAACGAGTAAAGTAAGTGAAGGGGACCTATTTATAGGCTCAGCCCAAAAGCCCATGCCTTTTCGGATTCGGGCCCAACTTCCGGGCGCCCAAATCCAAAAGGCGCACAAAACTGGATCCCGAGCCCCGTCTGACCAGCGCCTGAAACCGCCAGCGCTTCACACGTGTCTCGAACAGGGAACAGCAAGTGCAAGGCCTCTCGGGCGCTGCCGCGTGTCGCGCCCCCGTCAACGCTGGTGGGTGGCGCCCGCGAATCGCAGGGCGCCACATGGCCCGCCCGCGCGACCCACCGACCGCGCCCACGCGCCGCCTGCCCCCTATATGCGCGTGCATCCCGAGGCACCAGCACGCGCCTCCGTGGACCGCGCCGCATGAGCCCGCCTATCACAGGCTGCCATGTGTCCCCGCGCCCGGTCTATGCACCCGCATGGGGTTCCATGGACCGCGCAATGTGCGCCGGCCAATCAGGGAACGCCATGTGTCTCCCGCCCGGTCCATGCGCCACCACGCGCCTCTTCGTGGACTGCACTCAGTGAACCGGCCAATAATAGGCCGCCACGTGGCACCCCATCGGTCTACGGTCTCCCCTACATGCACCAGAATCCACCGTAAACTTTCGGAAGTCCGTTTTTGGGCATCCGGACTCAAAAAAATACAAGTAAATAGCCGTTTTCAAGTGTTTTTGCGTGCCGAATCCAAATTTGACGTCCAATCAGGCTAAAACCTCTTTTAATATTTCGCAAAAGCAGCCAAAAGACAGGCTTGATTCCGGAACCTCACTGAGTTCATCCAACACATCCATTTGATGCGTTACTGGCCCAACACACCAATATCAGGTGTTTCACATCGTGGATTCACGGAAAAAAGCTACATGGGATTTGGGGCCCTACACTTAGTGGGCATACCATGGATATTGGTGATGGTACCCACTGAGAACTACGTGTTGGTGTAGTTCTTACACCCGCTGTGGTGACAGATTTTTCAGAGGTAGCTGTTCCGGCACCGGTTCGAGTGGAGGCAGCAGATCGAGGTAAGGGCGTGGCCGAGTAGCTCCTTACTAGTTGTATTTTGAGCATTAAAGGTAAATGTACCCTATATGAGAGACTTTATTTTGTACTGGACAGTCTAAGAGATTTGATGTGTTTTGTATTTAGTATGGGAGATGATTATGTATTTTGGATATGTTTCTTCAGATGTTCAGTATTGGGATTCTGTAGCTACTCATTTTATTTTATAGCTCTGATACATGTTTAGATATACATCTGATTTGCAGGATAGACGTTTCGTCTGTGCGGAGTTTTCCATACAGATGGTGGATCTGTTGGCGAGCTCGGGTCGTAGTTTCGACCCAGGGGCGTGACACCGAAAATCACTGACGCTAAACTAAAATCGCCGGACCCATTGGAACGGCGTCGGGAATAGCCATGGACAGCTGGCAACCAATAGAAATCATCCACTATCCTCAAAAATGCGTGTTTAGCGCGAAACTGCCGATAAACTGGCAATTTTGTCGATCTACAATTCGTTTTGTAAAACTCGCTCAACGGAAGCCGACGGATCCCGAACGAAAAGTCCAGAGATCATGTACACAGTCTACAGCAGCCCATCAAGCTACATTTACATTTAGATCCCTGGATTTTACTAGAGCTGCATAATAACATGTTCATAACGCTCATTTTGACTCATTATAATTTTATACAGGCTTTCAGGTCAGAACCAGAGCATCACTAGACAGGTCTCGACACGATAAAAACCATGCTCACTGTTTGGGAGCAGGTCGAGCCATGAAAACAGTGTTAAGTCCAGGATTATTAAACATTTAGAGCACTAGTTGGCCACACTTACATCAACGCTTAACCAATTACATATTAAAGGTGAGCATCATGCTTAGGGACTCAAGAAGGTTCAGAGGCTCACCTTTAAAGTGTTGTGTGGTGCTTAGGGACTCAAAAAGGTTCAGAGGCTCACCTTTGGAGTGTTGTGCGGCTGCTGGAGGAGTTGCTGGAGCAAGGTGGCCAAAATCCACACTTGTTGGAGCTCGGGTTGGCCGAGGTCACTTCAATTCAGGACCTAGCTCCAATCCAATGCAAGCAGCTGATGGTGATGCTTCACAGAGGATCAAGGACCGCAACCAAGCCCGACCTCGGCGGCTAGATGCAGTGGGTTGCCGAGATAGAGCTCCTAAGGCCTTCACAAGAGCAACAATGAAAACTAAACACCAGCAACTATTCAGACCAATGTAGGTGCATGGGAAGTTCCTACTAGGCAAGTGGGGCTTACCTGAATGGTTAGCCGGCGGCGGGAAGTGACTACGGCGGCTGGTGGTGGAGCTCGGCCAAACTTGAAGCTCTAATGGTGGATCTTCAAGCAGGGCCTCTCGATCCCATGCAAGGGCACAGGATCGTTGCTCTTGATATAGGAAAGCTTGCTGGGTTGCTGACCGGTGGCGGGGAGCAATGGCGGCGCCGGGAGGAGGAGTTCGGCCAAGACAAGAATAACTTAGATCCCCTCGAAGCTGGACAGAGGTAGGGCTGATAACATGTGAAGGAACAGGAATGTAAGTCTGGAGCATGGAGACATGGAAAATATTATGAACGAGGACGAGACTCAGAGGAAGAGCTAGCCGATATGCCACAGGACCGATGCGCTCCAATATCTCAAAGGGTCCCACAAAACGAGGACTGAGTATGTTTTGTAATTCGAACCGCTTGACTCCCCAAGCTGGTGACACCTTCTGTAGTGTCTACGGTTTTTCCCTCGGTATCACTTTCGGTGTGTGTGGTATTTTTCTCATTTTATTAGTGTGTCTATTTCCTTGGTTTTGGTTTTTATATTGTAGGGCTCATTAAACGAAGAACGGCGGTGCGATCGGCTCAAAAATTCTATGAACGGATCTTCTGGTGCAATTTTTGGAAGTTAATGGGGTTGAAAGAGTTTTTAAATACCCATTAATGGTGGATGATGCTTTAAAATTCGTGATGATACATGTGATGTAATTCGGCTGACTTGGCATGCAAATCGAGGAGGAAGCGGTTAGAAAAGATAAAGGTAGTTACAAATTCTTTTATAAATAGAAGGGATTCGGGAATCGATTTTACTTTACATAATAGAAACAAGAGAACCCCCGTTTCTCCTTTTTTTAAAGAGAGTGATTCGTCTTCTTCCTCGAGGTGTGCGTCATAAGTGGAGATCGGAGCGGAAGCATCAACACAGTTGGAGGCCGAAGGTCGGAGATCGGGTCCGGACATCCCATCGTCTTCTTCATTGGAAAAAGGTCGGATTTTAGCTTTTCGTTATCTCTTTTGTTGATTTCGTGGGATTCTCCATACTTTTGTTGGATTTCTTGGGGTTTTCGTTGGAGCGAGGGGTTTTAGCGAAGCCGCCGTCGTCACCATCGGCTTAGATGGGAGGCCGCCACCGCCACCGTCGGATTAGACGGGAGGCTGCCGTCGCCGTCGGGTAAAACGGGAGGCCGCCACCACCAACGGCTTGGATTGGAGGCCGCCGCCGCCGTTGACGAAGTTGTCGAGCCACCGCCGCCGTGCCGGGCCTAGGCTTTGGCTTTGACGGAGGTGGCGACGCACCACCTCAACCCGCGCCGCCGCTGCACAAGAACCCCCGGGCCGTGCCACGTCGCAAGGCCGCGCTGTCGCTGCCTTGTGCACGCACGCTGCTTGCCTACTGCGGCGCGCCCACGGTCCTGCACGGCGCTGCAGGCCCAGCACCGCAGCGCAAGCCGTGCTAGCACCGCATGCGTTGCTAGCCTTGCTGCCGCCACCTTGCTCCTGCCGCCCGCACACTGCCCACCCGCGTGTTGGCTGCCGCATTGCCTTACTGCCGTGCGCGCCGCCAATTTTGGTGCTACTACCGTTTGGTGTTGCCAGTCGCAAGCGCCACTTGCCTTTTTGGCTTGCTGCCACCGCTCTACAAGCTGTCGTAGAGTTCCGTCAAGCGGTTTTTGATACTGTTTTTATCATCGAAACCCCAGTTTGACCCCCGATTTATGGAATTTCAATCCGATTTTGTTTTAATGACGGTTTTTGGTGTAGCTTTTTGTCCGGTCAAGGTTGAGGAGGTTTTAAAGGGTTTTTGAGCCTCGTTTTCTTCGCCGTTTGATCTGGGTGACCATACTAGGGTAGAGGACGTGTTGAGCGACGGTGTTCGGCCTTATTCTTGCCATTTTATTGTTTCTTTTTTTATTGTTGTCTTTAAGTGAAGGGAAGGACTTTGTCACAATCGATGTGGCGTAACGGTACAATCGTGAAGGATATGGACAAATCATATGGCATTATCAGTTTCAGTTATCGTAGATATTACACGATTATGAGATCGTGAGGCTCATGGCGCTGTCACGTGCACCGGCGGTTTGGCCACCGCAAGCGTGTACTTTTTTGGAGAAGTGATTTAAGGACCCGTGATATCTACATGGTTACTTCGTAGGGGCCCTCTGTGGTATAGCGGCGAGGCTTTGATGGGCACTGAGGTATTGAGTAGGGTTGATGTTGCCTTAGGTCTGAGGACCAAGGGTGCGGTATGGGTGGTTCGGATGTTCCGATTTGCGGTTTGATGTCCTGTTTATCTTATCGTACCTATCATTTGCATATGGTTATCATTGTATCAGTTTTTCCTTTCTAATATTTTAGTCACTGACTCCCACCATGTGACAGGCTCAAGCAGGGACGGAGGAGAGGACATCGGGCGGTGAGTTGTCGGGACGATGATGTGAGGGTTACATGCTAGAGCTGTCCCTTATGCTTCCAGTTTTAGCTAGCTAGCATGCCTCATTTATTATTTTAGTAGATGTGGTTATGACTTATTATCATGCTAGTGATTGGCCTTATTATACTCTGAATCATGCTTGACTGTTTGGATGATTCGTTGAATGAGTTTAAATAAAATATAAATATAGTTTTAATTTATATTTATGTTTTGTGTTTTCGATCGTGATTTCAAAATGATTTTCAAAAATAGAGATATGACGGTGTTTTGGTTTCTGTTTGCGGATATATGAATAATTGTTTGATGTATGGGAAGATATGGCAGGATGTGATGTGAGTCAGCAGGTGTACGAAGGCTTTACCATCGCCAGATCGTACCTTAGTGTGAGTCTTGATTGTATATTTGACTTATTTTCCACTATGTGGTTGTATGCCATTCTAAGATGTTAGTTTGTACATGCCTATCCGTGCGTATATAAGGGAGACTCCGTTCGTTTGGACTGGGGAGCCTTATGCATGTGGCGGATCTACTTATGTCCTGGGGATAAATTTTTGAACTCTAATTTTATTAAAAGAAAAGTTCTAGTCCTCTTTTTCATCCCGAGGCATGACAAAGTATCACGTGTCTTATAGTTTGAAGACCAAAACTGTAATTTACCTAATAAAACATCATGCGAGTATTTGGATTTAAAATCAAGTGTAGTAAGGTAAGTTAAAGTTACAAAGATAGCAAAGATGTTGTCACGCCCCATACCCGACGATTTGATTTGTTCTGATGCACCCACAAACTTCCCGTCGAACGGGTAATTAGCATTTGTCCCGAACGAAAAGAAAAGATAAGAAAAGATAAACGCACCACGGGGGTAGAACTCGTTTTGGAGAGTAATGGCAAGAACCATCTCCCGGACAGTGACCCTCAAGATAGAGTTCCCTGTTGGGCTGGATAGCACTTGCGGGTGCTGTCGGCAACCTTGAAATATCTCGTCTTATGGTAGCATGACTGCCGGGCTCGGGCCCGTTGGGCGAGATTTTTAATGGTTAAACAGCATGAAATAAAGCACTTTAAAGAATGTAAGTGTTATGGTCAAGTGTAAAGTTTGGTTAGTATGGAACCTTGTAGCGACATAGTGTCTGTGTCGTGGCAAATGATAAAGTTACACATGAGCATGTTAGATAGAGTTTACAGTTTTCCTTATCATGCTTTTACCTATTATATTACTTCCATTGGACCAAGCGGTGTAGGACATTCTTTCTTGGTGGTTGAACCCACTGGGAACTTTAAGTAGTTCTCACATCCTTGGGTGACATCATTACAAGTTTAGGTACATCGGGCGAGACCATGCGGCAGGGGCAAAGGCCCGACAGCTTAGCGACCTAGCAGTTTAGAGTCGCCAGTTTATTTTGGTTATATTTTGAGTGAACTTGTATGTTGGAGAAAAATTGTAAACTCTAATTACTTAAAGGTTTCATTTTGGTAATGTTGAATGAAAGGTGTAATTTCTTTAAGTTTAAAGTTCATGTTAAAAAGAGTTGTAATCTAATTAAAGTTTAAAACTTCATTTTTGTATGTACTTTCATTTCCTTCTAACTGCTTGTTTGAATGAATGAAAGTTTTATTTACATAGTTTAGTATTCTGATTGATACTCTTCCATTTACACTAAACTGTATTTGTTTTGGATGCACCGTTTATTTCTGGTTTTGAAAGGTCATGCCCGATTGGCGGATCTGTTGACGTGCCCGAACCGACCAAATTGGCGGCCTCGGAGCGTGACACCAAAATTTGAGAATATGCAATTCCCTCTGATACCGACTATGTCGATCCCGCACTCGCTCTGATACCGACTATTGGGATTCTACCATGGAAGTACCAAATCGGAATTTTACCATAAACCATTCTCCTCAACAAAAGTTGATACAATCACAAAAAAAAAAAAAAAACAAACAAAAAATATAAATAAAGTAAGATTCATTAATCAAAAGAAGAATTATACATGATCTTCTTCTGCACAGAGTAGTTTTAATCCGATATCTTTTTTGAATTTCTCTCATTCTTTTCTCGCCTTCTATAAACTTGAATGCTTCTCCTTACATGCACCCGTGCACTTGGTGTATGCAATAAACCATCGATAAGACACACACCTCTCTCTCTCTCTCTCTTTCTCTTCTTTCACGCGGACCAGGCTTCACCACTTGGCAATACTGTCACTCAGATTACTCACAATTGCATACCATGGCTTTATTTATAAAGCACCACTAAAACACTAAAACGTACCCTAATTTTAATATAATTAAAATTTTATTTTAATTAATATTTAAATTTGAATCAATTTAATTTCAACATATTTAAATATGTATCATAACGTCAGCCGACGAGGACTCGGCGGAAATCAATATGGTCTACGCTCTACTGATATCCTTTAAGGCATCAACAAAATTTAATTACAAATCTAATCAATTCCTAACATATCTAACTTGACATTTCATAGACAAAAATAAAATTTGAATAAAAAGTTAAAAAAATAGTTTTACAATTTACTCAAGAATATTGTCTATAAAAGATTGTTACTGTAATGCCCTGGAAGGAAATGAGCTTTAATTATCCACAACTTACCAAAGAGAACAACTTTGATACTATACCCTGCGCGCACCATTTTTCTATGCATGAGGCGACTCTACTGCTCATCTACGGATGAAAATAAATTGGGAGGGATCATTTGTATCAGATGATCCAAACGCAATCAGGATGAAAATAAATTGGGATCATTTGTATCAGATGATCCAAACAAAATCTATTACTGACAAACGATAAGATATGTTATGCGCAGAAATTTTGTTGCGCACACAAGTACGAAAAAATCTGCATTCCCTGTGTGGCAGTAGTACACTTGCAGGGCCCCAAAGCATTTCTCTTCTCCTAAAACCAAGATTGATTCAAATAGCTTGAGTTTCTCCGGACAATATCTTGTTCATTTTTGGACTCTGATTTATTAATTTATTTTCTGATCCGGACTTAAAAATTGACCAATAAACTGGTCAATCAGGTCAGATACACTGCACCTGCAGCCACTCCCAATGAGAAATTATTTCCTGAACCTGGTGTATAAGTACATCTCATGCACCATACCTCTTAGCCTGGATATATAAACATCTGATTATGTATTTCCTTTTAATTTACTAAAACAAATGTAATATTTGGTAGGTAATTATAAAACAAAATTAGATTATAGAGACATATTTTTATAACAATTTTGTATAAATATTCTATTTATATTCTATATATATCCAAAATTAGATTATAGTGATATATTTTTAGAATATATTACAAAAATGTCCCTATACTCTTTTTTTAAAATATCAATTTTTTTACCAGCAATATTTTTTAAAAATTTTAGAAATATTTAAAAATATCGTTATAGTATAATTTTATTTTAGCATAAGAAACAAAAAGCATGTTCAAATATATAAAATGAATATGATATATATATATATATATATATATATATATATATATATACCTAACTTTCAAATTATTTTTTTCAAAAAAAATAATAAATTTGAAGACGTAATATGATGTTCGATCAAGTTATAATGAAAGCTAAAATTTTTTAGGAAATAAAAATCAAACTTATATCTTTTAATTATATAGAAAAACTTTCATCGTGACAAGTGATGTCCGAATATCTAAAAATAACAAATAAGTACTTGAAAATAATTTAATAGAAATTTTCAAAAAGTCTTTTATAAATATTTATTTTATTTTAATTTTTGTTATTTTAAACCATGCTTTTTAGAAAAATTACTAGATTTTGTCTAAACAACAAATTTGTTAACAGTAATATAAAATTGGCAAGAAAAACAATACTTTAGTAATATCTATTAAAAAAGAATATTAAAGTAAAAAAATAAAAATAAATTAAAAATGCTATATATATGGAGATTAATAAAATATAATAATTAATAGTATCTTTGAGAAAAAAATATATAATATAGAAAATAAAAATAATATTAAAGCACAATATAGTAGAGCGTAATTGAGCCTCTTAGGCTAGGTTTGGTTCTGGAATAATATTCCTCCAAATAAAATAAATTTTGCCGAGATAAAATATTTTTATCAAACCTAATTATTCTTGATTATCCCATAATAAGAGTTTGGAATAAAATATTTTTGATTATTCAGAAATAGCTATATTCCATCGACTTGGTGGAATGGGACTATTTTGAGATTTAATTTTAAATTTTATTAATATTATAAATTGAATTAAAATAAATTATATATACATGATATATTATATATGTAATGACGCTAATTTTTATTATTTCCTAAATATCGTCTTTTGGATTTGAGTTTGTTTTTTGTGGATTTTTTTTTTGGCTTTGGTTCGCTTAGTTTTTGGGTGGCGGTTGCCGTATTGCGGTATAGCTCGTTAAACGGAGAACGACGATACGATCGGATCGGAAATCCGACTTACAGATCTTTCAGAATGAGGTTTTCGGTATTAACGGGTCCGAAAATGTAAGTTCTGACATCCTCGGAACCCGTTAAGTGTTAGTGGTGCATCAGGATCCATGCTAGCGGGTATGGGACGTTCCGGAGGATCAGCACGTTTATCGAGGAATCCCTTTTGTTTTTAAAGATCGGATTTTGGGTGTTTCGTACGTAAGAAAAGAAAAATTAAATTAAATTAAATTAAATTAAATAAAGAAATTGGAATTTCAAGATAATCATAGTTCTAAAAGATCGTTTTGTTCTTCCTCTTCCCTCATTGTGCGTGCCGAAGACTGAGATCGGAAGCGTCGCCGATACCGGGGAGCGGATCCGGAAACACCACCGTTTGCAGAGATCGGGATCGCGTTGTCTTCTCCATCAGAGCTAGGTTAGTTTGCACCCTTTTATCTCCGTTATGTGAATCTCAACTTTCGGTTGTCGTTATTTTAGTTTTTGCGTTTTGGGTCACATTATTGAATGTCGTTCGATGGTTACGTTCGTCGGTTTTGATCGTGGATTTGTCGTTAAGGTTTTTGTTGTTTTTGTTCGTGGTGTTGAGTTTGGGGTTTTATTTGACGGGGTTTCTTTTGGGATCGTCGACGGAGGCTCTGCCACCGCTCGATGCACTAGCCGAGCCGCCGCCGCCGCCGCCGCTCGATGCCCTAGTCGAGCCGCCACCGCCGCCGCCGCTCAATGCCCTAGCCAGGCCACGGCCCCCGCTGCGCACTGCCACCGTAGGCCGCGCGCTGCTGAGGCGCTGCCGCCGCGCGCAGCCATGCTCGCCGCAGACCGCGCGCAGCTAGGCTCGCTGCCGCCCGCGCGCAACCTTGGGCACTGCCGCTGCGCGCAGCCAGGTAATGCTGCCGCGCGCAGCCAGGGGTGCTGCCGCTCGTGCGCCGCTGTTGCGCGCCGCACAGGGCTGCGACCTGCCAGGCCGCCGCCGCGTGTTGGTGCCGCACACGCGCGCCGTGCACTGCCAGGCCGCTGCCGCTGGATGCTCTAGCCGCCGCCGCTGCCGCGCACTACTTGCGCGCCGCATAGGTCCGCGCCCTGCCAGGCCGCCGCAGCATGGTGCTGCCGCACGCGCGCGCCGCGCCCTGCCAGGCTGCCGCCGCTGGATGCCCTAGCCGCCGCTGCTGCTTGCGCCCGTGCGCGCTGCTTGCGCGTGCCCGCGCGGGGCTGCCGCGCTGCGCGCTGCTTGCGCGTGCCCGCGCGTGGCTGGGCTCACGGGGAGCCGCCACGCTACGCGCTGCTTGCGCGTGCCCCCGCGTGGCTGGGCTACCGGGCTGCGTGCTGCTTGCGCGTGCCCGCACGAGGCTGGGCCCGCGCGGGGCTGCCGCAATGCGTGCTGCTTACGCGTGCCCGCGCGGGGCTGCTGCGCCGCCGCTATGCCCGCACGGGTCAAGTCGCTGTCGCCAACAGCTCGCCTTGACGGTTTTTGGCTTGACGGTTTTTGGTTCGACGGTTTTCGCCTTGACGGTATTTGGCTTGACGGTTTTTGGTTCGACGGTTTTCGCCTTCACGGTTTTCGGTTTGACGGTTTTTACTTGGCGTTTTTGTCGATGGTTTTTGGCTTGTCGGTCCAGTCCGCCCGACGGTGCAGTCAGCCTGACGGTGCAGTCCTCTTGACGGTGCAGTCCGCTTGACGGTGCAGTCCGCGTGGCGGTGCAGTTCACTCGACGCAGTTGCTTTCGTTCTTTCGTCAGATGAGTCCCCGCTTGGTTGTTTTTCGTCGCGGACTTCGTCAAGGCAACGGTTGGAGCCGGGTTTCCATCAATTGCCTCGTCGATAGTCGGATCGCGTCGGAGGTACGGTTTTCAACAGGAAGGATTTTTGGACACCGAGCTTTTCGTCGGTTTATTGTTCTGGGTTTTGCCTGATGCCGTTTTTATGTCCAGTCTTTTGTTTCACAGCTGGGATTTTATCTGTTATTTTTTTTGGTACACCGGTATAATCCCCTTTTTCGGTAAATTCGGGTTTCTACATGGTTTTCCTATCTTTTGACGTTATGGGTGTTGCTAGAATGTTTGTACCTTCCGGGTGACCGGTTGTCGCGGTATGAGGTCCGGTGGACTGCTTGTCCTTATCTGAACAATGGTAAAAATTGTTCAGGGATTTGCTTTGATCAGGTTTTGATCGGTGCGACAATCGGGACACCGGAGGCAGCTTCTGTTTTGGGATAGAAGGGATTTCTAGTACAGTAGTCGGGACCACTGATTTTGCCGGTTTGGGGTAATGTGTTGATTTGTGTTTTTGGATTCCTTTTAGGCCCACGGGGGGTGTTGAATGCTTAGGAGAGTCGCGGGCGTGGTCGTTTATCTCCGTTTCAGGTGGGTACACCCTTAGAACCTCTTTGTTACATAATTCGTTGTTGTTATGTTTCATCATTTTTTGGGATATTGGGGGTGACGTGGACCTCCGGAATGAACGAATGTCGCGGTTAGAGACTGGATGGGCAGTTTGCCCTCTCCGACAACGGTATGGTTGGTCGGAGCATACTTGCGATCGGGACAGTGATCGGTGCGACTATTCAGAAGTCAAAAGGAGGGTTCGGTAAAGTAGCTTTTGTGCTATTAGTGGACCCTGGGTAGGTCCGGGGATTTACAGGAGTTCGTAGGGGAATCTCGTACTCAGGATGACTTACGGGTAGAGATTGGTACCCCGACCTGGGGTCGGGATCTCTGGTGAACTGGTAATATCTGACCTTGCACTTTATTGTTTTCCCTTATGACATCTTATGAGTTGATGACTAACCCCATGTTCTACACGTGTATCGGCATTTATACCTTTTGGAGCAACGAGTTTCACAGGTGGGCACTCATTTTATTATGGTTACCATGCTCATGGCGCTTGCACGCACACCAACGGTTTGACCACCGCATCGGTGTACTTTTCCGGAAGGGTGGTACGTTGATCCGTGTACCCCACAAGGTGATGTAGTGGGGACCCCTCGCAGAGATTTATGGGGGGGTTTACATGCACCAAAGGTGAGAGCGGTGTGGTTTTCTTTTGCCTGAGGTCTCCGGACCGACATGGCAAGATGCTCAGCTGTAGTCCCTCGGGGATGATGTGATTGATTGCAGGACGGGGTTATGGATGTTCTGGTTTTATGGTTTGATTTATCATTCGCACCCTTTTGCATTGTATTTGTAGTTGTGTTTTATCTCTACTCTTCATGTCACTGACTCCCACTATGTGACAGGTTTGGTCAGGTCTGGGGATCAGGATGATGGTGAGGACGCTACTTGGTGAGGTGTGAGATTACCTCGGTCAGGTTCCTTTTTCTCTTTCGTTTATAGTTCGTTATTTTCCTTTATGGTCTAATACGGTGCATGTGAATGTGTATTACTGTGGATGGTGTGGATGTTGAGTCATGCCTTATGTTTGTCATATGGACTTATTTATAGAACTATGCTTTCAATATAGGGTCTTAGGACGCGTCGTGTGGACGCGGGTTTTCACACTCAAAAAGGGAATTGCGAAAATGGCTTTAGAAAATTAAGTGTCGTGTGGGCACCGTTTTCAAAACTTGTGAATTTATCCTTTCAAACCTATTGACGCGCCGGGTGTGCGCCGTTTAATGAAATAAGATGATAACGTTTTCAATTTCATACTCTGGTAATTTGTAACTGTTAATCCTTGGTGGTTGATGTTTTTATTTGGCCTTTGGGACGCCGTGCATATGCAAGGGAGATCTTGTATATGTGACGGGTCTGTGCACGTGCCACGCGGGAGTCCGTTTCAAAGAAAAAAAAAAAAAAAAATAGGGCTGCTTTCCGCTTTAAAATTGCTTCCGGGGCGTGACAGATTAAGATGGTATCAGAGAAAAACGGCATCAACCATAGTTTTTCTTGGAATAAGCGTCCAACATCCACTAAGTACAAATTCACATACGGTTGACCTATGGAATAACCTGAGTCTTAGATACGTGAGAGTGCGGGATTGATGAGAATTATTTCTCGGTTTAGCTCAAGTATTGTGCTAGTGTAGTCGTGTTGTTTTGTGGTACTTGTGTGTGTAGGTCTGCCTGGTGCCAAGTTTTCGAACGGCAAAAAGGACGAGGGGGTTGAGGGCGACTACCACCGGGATCTTGAAGGTTGCTGGAGATCAACTGATTAAGCAACCGGCTCAGGGTATGGTGGGTAAGTTGGTGGGGTTTTTGCACGTAGTGCGGGTGTTAGTGCTACTGAGGGTTGCGCTGGTTTCCTTATCCCAACCCTTCCCCTATGCCAATGTTTTTGTCGTCGTTGTATCAGTGACTGGTGGTAGTGTAATCCGCCGGTGGTTGTTAGCGTGTGGCTGATTTGTCGGTCGTGGGTATTGGATAGACACCCTAGTTTGTTGTTGGAAGATCCCCTTTAGTATCAACCGATTCCCATGACTTGGACAAGGTGTAGGTAAGAATGGGAATACTCCCCTACGGTTGTTGCCCATAGTGTGGCTATTACTGTGGGCACCGCGATGGTTTTGGGAAAATCTTCGTGGTAGGGTTTTGGGGTGCTTATTTGGGTCAAAAGGAGATAACCGGGGCTAGTATATCTTGTTCGTTTGGGTTCGATTTTGGTTGGAGAGGCCGTGTCTTGTTTCGCACAAGTGTGCGTAGGTGGTGACTCTAGATCGTGGGTTTAGTGTTTGACGCTGAGTGGTGCCGGTTAGTTCTTTTAAGGGGGTTGTGGTGTTATAGCCCTGGTTTGGGTTCTTGTGTTCTGCACAAGAGGGTCGGTTTAGGGTGTCTTACAAGTGGGTTGACGCGTGATCCCTCGAGTGCGCACTATAACCTAGGCGGTTTCTTGGTGAGGTTATTCTCGCTGTATTCGTTGCATGTCCTTTTCCGACCCGATAGGTTTTGGATGGGTAGTCTACTGTAACTGGAGGCCATTGTTTTGGTGGACTTAGAGCTCAGAGTTCTCCTGGTTGGGAGTGTGACTGTTTGGTCTGAGTGTTTGCAGCTCGGTTCGTTGCCCGGTGCTTGGAGGGGCAACGGATTAGGACCGAGCATTAGTGGTTAATCAGAGTGTCGCACCCCTTTCGGTGCCAGGACGGAAGTAGGACCGTATTTCTTGGTTTCGTCGCCAGCTCCCCAGTGACCAAGGCATAGTCTTGAGGATTTTTGGGTTGCGAGTTTATGATCGTTTGGAGCAAGTGTAGGTCAACGGGGGTTGTTGACTACATGGCGTTCCGGCTTTGGTCATTTTCGACTAGAACACCCGGTAGGTATCTCTTTCTTTGGGGTAGACCTTGTGGTAGGTCTTAGAACAAAAACCTAGCCTTAGCTTTGACCGTCGCCTCGGTAGGACGGACAGTTGGAGCGGGCAATCCGGGGTGGTGGTTATGCTCCGAGCTAGTGGCCCCGTGTTGGTGATGGATAGTTTCGTTGTTTTTCAAGAGAGGATTACTTGTAGTTAGTAACCCGGCCTATTTTGTTGGCACCTCTTGGAGCTTTGTGAGGGTATTAGTGTGGTTTCTCCCTTGTTGTTGGATTATTTTGGGCATGTAAGGGCTCGTCGGTCCGGGTTTGGTGGTAGGATTGGGGTACCTCGACGCATCGCGAGACTTTTGTTGCTCACTGTGCAGCGCCATCAGAGGTGGTCTGCGGACCGATGGCGTCATAACAGGGAACTCCAAGTCGGGGAGCAGGCTTACTCAGGTTAGTTTCGATCATGAGGGACGGGACGGTGGGGTTGCTAGGCAGGTTGAGCCCGTAGTTTGTCTGAAATCTTGGGGCGGTTCAGTCCGGTAGTTTATCGTTCAGGGTTACCACCGAGTTCCGACAGGAATTATAGGGCGTTTCACGTGTCAATGCTTCAGGGGTGGGTTTTTGACCCCGATGCAAATCTTGGCACGTGAGAGTAGGTAGGTTTGTACCCAGCCTTTTTCTCTACGTACCGGGTTGGTGGAGTAACCGTGGGGAGCGTGGAGCTACATGGGTTTTTAAATTGGTTTGGTGTTAGCGTTTTCCCGTTTTACTGGCCGGGGGTAATAGTTAAGTTTCGGGGACGAAACTTCTTTTAAGGGGGTTGTGATGTAATGACGCTGATTTTTATTATTTCCTAAATATCGTCTTTTCGATTTGAGTTTGTTTTTGATGGATTTTTCATGGCTTTAGTTCGCTTGGTTTTTGGGTGGCGGTTGCCGTATTGCGGTAGAGCTCGTTAAACGGAGAACGACGATGCGATCGGATCGGAAATCCGAATTACGGATCTTTCGGAATGAGGTTTTCGGTATAAACGGGTCCGAAAAGGTAAGTTTTGACATCCTCGAAACCCGTAAAGTGTTATTGGTGCATCAGGATCCGTGCAAGCGGGTATGGGACGTTTCGCTTATCGAGGAATCCCTTTTGTTTTTAAAGATCGGATTTTGGGTGTTTCGTACGTAAGAAGAGAAAAATTAATCACTCATTGTGCGTGCCGAAGACCGAGACCGAAAGCGTCGCCGATACCGGGGAGCAGATCCGGAAACACCACCGTCTGCGGAGATCGGGATCGCGTTGTCTTCTCCATAAGAGCTAGGTTAGTTTGCACCCTTTTGTCTTCGTTATGTGAATCTCGACTTTCGGCTATCGTTACTTTAGTTTTTGCGTTTTGCGTCATGTTCTTGAATGTCGTTCGATGGTTACGTTCGTCGGTTTTGATCGCGGATTTGTCGTTGAGGTTTTTGTTGTTTTTGTTTATGCTGTTGAGTTTGGGGTGTTATTTGACGGGGTTACTTTTGGGATCGTCGACGGTGGCTCTGCCATCACTCGATGCCCTAGCCGAGCTGCCGCCGCTTGATGCCCTAGCCGAGCCGCCGCCGCTCGATGCCCTAGCCGGGCCACGGCCACCGCCACTCGCTGCCACCGCAGGCCCCGCGGAGCCATGCTCGCCGCCGCCCGCACGCTGCCACCGCAGGCCGCGCGCCACCGAGGCGCTGCCGCCGCTCGTAGCCATGCTCGCTGTCGCCCGCGGGCTGCGGCCGCGCGCAACCAGGCTCGCTGCCACCCACGCGCAGCCTTGTGTGCTGCCGCCGCGCGCAGCCATGCGCGCTGCCACCCGTGTGCAGCCACGTGACGCTGCCGCGCGCCGGCGTTGCACGGCGCACAGGGCCACGCCCTGCCAGGCCGCCGCCGCGTGTTGCTGCCGCGCACGCACGCTGCGCACTGCCAGGCGGCTGCCGCTGGACGTTCTAGCCGCCGTCGCTGCTGGATGCCTTAGCCGCCGCCGCAGCTGGATGCTCTGGCCGCCGCTGTCGCGCACTGCTTGCGCGCCGCACAGGGCCGCGCCCTACCAGGTCGCCGCCGTTGGATGCCCTAGCCGCCGCTGCTGCTTGCGCCCGTGCGCGCTGCTTGCACGTGCCCGCGCGAGGCTGGGACCGCGCGGGGCTGCCGCGCCGCTGCCGTGCCCGCGCGGGACTGCCGCGCTGCGCGCTGCTTGCGCGTGCCCGCGTGAGGCTGGGCCCGCGTGGGGCTAGGCCCGCGTGGGGCTGCCGCACTGCGCGCTGCTTGCGCGTGCCCACGCGGGGCTGCCGCGCCGCCGCTATGCCCGCACGGGTCAAGTCGTTGCCGCCAACAGCTCGCCTTGACGGTTTTTGGCTTGACGGTTTTTGGTTCGACGGTTTTCACCTTGACGGTTTTTGGCTTGACGGTTTTTGGTTCGACGGTTTTCGCCTTCACGGTTTTTGATTTGACGGTTTTTACTTGGCGTATTCATCGACGGTTTTTGGCTTGTCGATGCAGTCCGCTTTACGGTGCAGTCAACCTGACGGTGCAGTCTGCTTTACGGTGCAGTCAGCCTAACGGTGCAGTCCGCTTGACGGTGCAGTCCGCTTGAAGGTGCAGTCCACGTGACGCGGCAGTTCGCTCGACGCAGTTTCTTTCGTTCTTTCGTCAGATAAGTCCCTGCTTGGTTGTTTGTCGTCGCGGACTTCGTCAAGGCAACGTGTGATGACCTGTATCTCCGCTGAGCTTCTGCGGTGTGTTTGGCAGCTTCTGGGGACCCGTAGTGTGTTTTGGGGTGTTTGTGCACCAATTGGACCTAAGTGGTGAACTTTGGACTTCGTGTGGATCACGTGAGTGATCGGAAGACCCTGTTGGGTGTTTATAAGTAGTTTCGCGCGAAGCGGATATTAAAAATGGACTCAGCGCGAAGTTTGGACCAAGGAACACCTTTCCAGATGCCTCCGGCAAATTTTGGAATTGGAATTTGGCAAAACGGACAGCGGATTTAGATTCAGCGCGCGAAAACGGTCAAAATGGGCTATTTACTTGCATTTTTCGGAATTTGGAACAGTAAAATTACTGTTCACGGCCGGAACAGTGATTCCAGCGATAGACCGGCGGCGGGCAGCGGCGGAGCGCGGCGACGCGGGCTCGGGCAGGCGGCGGAGCGGCGGTGGGCAGGCGCGCGGGCGCGGGCAGGCGCGCGGGCAGGCGTGCGGTCCACGGGCGAGGCGTGCACCAGGGGAGGGACACGTGGTGCCTTGCTATTGGAGCGGTGTTGTGCGCGCGGTCCACGCAGGGAGCGGAGCAGGTGACCGGGGCAGGTGGCCGTACACCGGGGCAGGTGGCCGTACGTGCGGGGGCAGGCGCGCGTCGTGCGCGGTGCAGGGTTGTCGGTGCCACGTGGCGCGCCGTCATTGGCGGGCGCACGTGCACCGGGCGCAGCGGGGCGCGGGTGGGCTGCGCAGCAGGCCACATGGCGGGCTGCGGCGGTTTCGTGCCTGCACAGTAATGGGCCGGGCCCATTACTGTAGCAACCCGAATTTTTCGGGCGCCCGGAAGTGGGGACACAGAGGGAATTATTTGATTTGTTCAGTTTTGACTATAAATACCTCCCTTTGGCCTGCAGTTTGAGGCCTTTCCCGAGCTCTTCTCTCTTGGCAACCTTAAGCAAAGTTGTTCATCTTCCTGTGGAGCATCTCGTGGAGAAGTTTGGGAATTTTTTGGTGGCACGCACTTCGAGGTATGCGGCTTTTGGCACAGTGCGACTTTCTTTCACCGATGATCCCCTTCGTCGCATTTCGGTGCGCAGGCTCCCTCAGCTTGCTCAGACCTTCGTTTTCGACAATTTTTGCGGCAGCGCGTTCATGAGAGGAAATGCTTCGTTTTTTATGTTGATCACTTCTCCGTATTTCTAGTTTTTGGCACAGTTCCCGAGGCATCTCTGAGCCACTATTTTTTTGTGGTGATTTTGGACAGCATGAGCTTGTTGGATTTATTTCTCAGCCCACGGTTATCGGAATGAGGTGATTCAAGTGTCGATTGATATCTACTCTTCGAGAGGAATGCACCCGTATTTTTATTGGATTTTTATGAGGACATTTCGAGGGTGAGAATTAAGTTTCTTTACTGCTGTTTTTTCAGCAGAATGGTGTTCTTGAGGGAATGGCTTCCAACGTTGTCCGAATTGTTTCTTGGCCTACAAGTATTGAAACGGGGTGTTTAAACAGTCGATTTGGGGCTACTCGTCGCGAGGATCGCAACCGTGATTTTTTGGAATTTTTGGAGGTCTGTATACAGGTGAAAAGGCTTCTCCACTCTGCTGGTTGGTAAAAACAGCGTATGCTGTTTTTAGGAATTGTAGTAATTGGTTATTAATTGTTGGTGATGTTGTTGATTGGAACAGAGGTCTGTGCGGCTGTTACCGAGGGTGCAATTTTGGCAGATTTTGGATTTAGTGTGGCTGCGTACTTCACCGACTTCGGCTTTGCCTGCAGAATGCGTTTCAGGTGGGTGCTTTATTCCAAGAACCGTGGTCGGTTCTCTAAATTTTTATATGTTAGAATTGCATGCAGGTGTATGGTACAATAGCTGGCATTGATCGGTAAGCTTAACAATGTGGATTTTAAGGGAATTGCAAGTGAATTATTCATTGTATGAAAATGGTATTAATCAAACATTCATGTTGATGATTAGTGGAAGCTTACCTAAGGCAAGGTTACCCTATATGATTGATTATCATGCCATGTTAGCACATAACCTTTTATGAGGCTGGTTTATGCAATGGGATAGGATTATGTAGTTATGTGCAGGTTCTACTCTGAGGAGCGATTATGGATTGGGAACTATGGACAGGTATGGTCATTGATAAGTTGGCATGAGGTTTATTTTTCTTTATTCTGCTTTGAGGACAAATGCATGCTTGAATGGACATCTAGATAGGCCATCTTTTACTACTACATTTTCATTTTGGGACTTAGGAGAAACCATCTCTGCTTCCTTTCTCCTTTTCTGTTAGTCGTATGGTTCATGTTGCTCGGGTTCGAGCAGGGATTAGGGATAGTGTAGCTGGGATCTTGGTGTCGGGGACAGGTCGTGCCGGATTGTGATAGGCAGGGTTGTCGGCGACCGCGGATGTTGGGCGGTTGGCGGGGTGCGGGTTGTTGCACTAGGTTGTGGTTTGCGGGGTACTGCGGCAACCGCGGACATTGGGCGGTTGACCGGAGGTTGCTTATGCATCAGATTAGGTATCAGGCTTCTCTAGTGGAGGGAGTTTTCCACTTACTGTCTACTGTTGCATCAGATAGTGATCGGGTTCTCCTTTAGTGGATAGGTTTTCCCACTTTGATGTGAGTCATGATCCAGTCCTGCTATATTATGGTACTATGATACTTGTTACTGAGATACTTTACTCGTGTGGGTCACTCCCCTCGAGGCCACTCCGGAGTAGGCAGTTGATATATTGGCTAGTGAGTGCCAGACCTGTTGGCCAGTGAGTGCCAGACAGTGAGCATCGGTCAGTGAGTACCGATTGGTTAGCAGATACTTGAGACAGCAGAGCAGGCAGTACCAGTTCTACTGGTGGCATCAGATTGGGTTTATTCCAGACAATTACTTTATTGTTGCACTTGGGTCAGGGGGACTGTGTAGAGTCTAGTAGTTGTGTTTAGACCAGTGCTAGTGTTGTTGGGAGCCGTTGGGTCTGACGGTGGTCCCGTATCCTTGTGAGTATCTGGATTGTTGTTTTGAGAGGTTTGGTGATCTTGGGTCTATCCAGTCTGAGAGAGGGAGCTTGGATTCTGACTATAGCCTGCATGAGCCATTACTCGATAGTGAGTTAGTCCGATTGGACGCCCTACGTAATTCCTGCCTGTTAGTGGGAGGTGGTTGTAGGTGGGCGCAGGTTTGACTGGACCCGATGTGGCAGTCAGTTCGATTGGGTCGAGTGAGAACCTCGCGTGCGAGTGTTGCATATCTTTATCAGAGTTCCCCATTTGAGCATTTAGTTAGAGGCATGGTAGCTGTAGAGTGTCTTCAGCCTCTTTCTTCAGTTTTACTGCATTGATTATCTTTTGCCTCTTGTAGTCTTGGTGGGCAGATCGTCGGATCTGGTGGCGATACCCACTGAGAACTCCCTTTTGGTGTAGTTCTCACACCCGTTGGGGGTTTTCCCCTTTTTTTGTCCCTTCTCTCCTTTGTTTTGCAGAGTCTTAGCGGGTGTTGCTGTTTCTGCGGTGGCTGTCCGAGGCGAGGGAGTCGCGAGTTAGATCCCTACCTATCTTTGGAGAGTAGCGATACCCCCTTTTGGAGGAGATCTTCAGTACAGTCGGTAGATTAGTATTTTATTTTTCTTTTTCTTTGAGAGACTGATGTATTGTGAGGATTTGACTTGTACTGAGAGGCTGTACATTGATGTATCATTTATCTATTCAGGATTACCTCCCTGTTGAGTTTGGGGTTCTGTATTTGAGGTTATTATATAATTATCATGTATGGGAGATGGACTTTGTACCTTTATTTCCAGTTGTTCAGACCATTGGTTTTAATTTTACAGCAGTTTTATCTTTCAGCTCTGATATCTGTTTAGCTGTAGCACTTTTCTTGCAGGTAGGATGCTTCGCCTATGCGGGCTTGGCATAGGTGGCGGATCTGTTGGCGAGCCCGGGTCGCAGTTTCGACCCCGGGGCGTGACAGATTAGAGTGGTATCAGAGCCTAGGTTGTAGGTCATGGTGGACTTAGAAACCCTAGGCTTGTGGTTGGACTCTAGGATGACTTCGTGAGAGTCGTGATTTGTAGCGAGAGTCGTGATTTGTAGTTTATTCTCCTACGTAGTTATGTTGGCTGCAGACAACATAACGCTGTGGAATGGGTGACATGCTCTAGACTTTCGCCGGATTGGGTCGAGCGTTGTGGTGTGCTGGTTTGTGGTTTCGTCGTGGCGAGCGGTGTCTCCCCGACGCTGGGTTTGGGACCCTTGTGCATCCTGTCTTGGCAGTTGAGTTTGAGCGGTTGGTTTTGGGCCGGATACCCAGATTGAGGTCAGAGAGCTCCGGACCCATATGACAGGATTGTTAGAGGCATATCAGCGATTGGGTGAGCAGCTAGTTTTGGTGACACAGCCGTCGGAGCAGTGGGCAGCCCGGCAGTGCTTACCTTCTGAGACCACCAGGTTGCAGTACCCTCAGCGGCGGGGATTTCTGTGGTGCCAATGGAGCGAGTGGCCCCCTCCGTGCCAATGTTTGGTGCCAAGGCACTGAGGCAGGGTGGATGGTTGACAGCAGAGGAGCTGTGGGGCATGTTTGATTAAGTGAGCTAGATTTGGCAGATGAACCACCCCGACTCGTAAGATTGAGTTTGGAGCCTTTGGAGGGAGAGTCGTGGTCGGTGGTGATGGAGTGATTAATTGAGAGCCTCCCTGTGCTAGAGAGTTCATGCAGTTGTTGAACTGGCGCTCCAGGTTTCGAGGGACGAGACGCATAGGATATGTGAGACTGGGAGTGGATTGCGCCAGGATACTTTTTAGTTTCTTTTCGGTCCCTCCTGTTCGGATTTTGGATTGTGGATGCCTCGACGGAGTAGGCATTGTGTTTGGAGCTGGGCAGTGCAGTTCCTTTGGATGGGGATCTGTAGTAACCTTGAAGTTTAAAGACTTTGAACTCACTAAATTATTAATTTTGGCAAAAATAATGACATAGGGGATCAATAGTGGCTCAGAAATATCGACTTTTGATCGGGGTCTGATCTGGAAAATCCGAGATCACCATTGTGATCGTCTCATTGAAACATAGAAGTTTCATATTCATATGTTTTCGATCCGACGGTCGGATCTTCTAGAAATCAGCAATGAAAAAGTGAGCCCCACAACTTAAGTTGTGCATAGTAACCTCTATTTTAATCCCTTCGCGACCACTAACGGCCGATTTACTGTTTTAAATTATAACATAGGGGTATTAGTAATGGACCCTAGCTAATTTCGACGTTCTGAACGCAGTGGCACTGACGGATTTCGCGTTTGGCGATCCGGGTGCATCGAAGTGGTGCAAAGTGCCATTTTTCGACAAACTTTATGGCCCGAGATTTTATCAGAGCGTCAAACAAACCAAACAAATATGCTACTTGACAGGTCTCGACAAGCGGGACGTCGTGGCAAAGTCCGTTTCGCAAAACGACGAGCGGATTTTCTCGAAATGCATGAAAGGTGGTGAAAAGGGGGTTATTTGTAATAAAATCTTAATATTTTATGTACCAATATTTATAGGACTTAAACTATAGGGTGCTGGGTACAAATGTAACCCACAGCAAGCTTGCTAGGATTTTAGAGTTGGTGTGAACCCGGTTTGAGGAAAAATTTCAAAAGAATCTTGCATTTAAGTGTAGGTGACTCTTGGACTCCTATGGTTGCATGCACGAGGGGTTTGGGAAGAATCCAAAGCATCATCTGGGTTCTCTGAATTCCCCAGATCTAGCCCCGAGTGCTGGAGTGGTTGTGGAACACAACCCATTCAGAGGAACCCGAGAGAGAGAGAGAGGAGAGTGAAGGAAATTCTCCACTTGCTTCTAGACTTTCTGGAGGATCTTCTTGCAACCTGGGGAGCCTCTGCTACTTCCTGATCAAGCCCAAGTGCTGGGGTGGCCGAGGACCTAACTCCTTTGAGGGATAATCCGAGAGAGTGAGAGGTTGAAGAAGGTTGGAACCAACTTCAACAAGATTCAGTTTTGGAACTTCTGGGGTGTTCCTCTGTGTCTGTGGAGTTTCCTGGGTTGTTGCTGTGGCCGCGCAAAGGAGAGAAAGAGAGATCCGGCTTCATCCCTTCTTCCCCGAGCTCGGCTAAGGTGAGAGTCTCTAACTGTTAGTTGTTAGCACCTTAGACCCTTAGCAGTAGGTTTCTTATGTTGTTAGCATGCTCCCTGCACAAGCCCGAGCCCCCATGCACACGGGTTGGCCGGCGGAAGCAAGGTTGGCCGGAACCCTAGTGCTAGCTCCACCTTGGAAGAACTCTGCAACTGTTTGACCAAAATGGCTCAAAATCGGGGTGCTTGGACTGTAGGAGGAGGGGACCAACTCCACCAAATTTGGTGGAGTATGGTTGAGCCGTTGAGTGGCAGTTTAATGCCCTAGGTTTCGGGTTTTTACATGGTTGGCCGAACTCCTTGCTCCAGCGCCGGCAGGCTTCTCCGACGCCGGCCACCTACCCAGAACTCTTGCTGGGACCTAGAGGAGTGCCCCCATGTATTTGCATGGCACCCATGCAGCACCGAATTGGTGCGGCCATGGTTGACCCGAAATCGCACCATGTTGCGGTCGCCGGCGCTCCGGCCACTTCCGGCCGGGGTGAGATGGATGGGAAGCTTCGTATGACCTCATGGAAGCTTTCCATCCAAGTTGGAGGGATCCAGAGTGGCTCTGTAAAAATATGCCATTAGAGGTGGTGAAGCTCCAATTCGAGCTTGGCTCCGTCGCGCCGCCGCCGAGCTCTGTCGCCGGGCTCGGGTATGGAAAGCTTCAGTGAGATGAGAAGCACCTGTTGGTGCATGTGGTTGGGTCCCAGAGGCTATGCATGATCAGTCACGAATTTCAAAGCATGAAAGTCATCTTCTTCCTCCTTGATCCGCGGCCAACTGGGCATATAGCTTGCTCCAACTGCAGGAAAAATACTCCTGCAACTTAGAGAAACAGATCCTTCCAAGTTAAAATGGCCCAGGTGCTGTGGTTGCAAAGATCCAATGTGAAATGTTGCTTGTGTATAATGTTATGAATAATGCATGCCAGGTGTTTGAGGAAATGCCTCAAAGAAGATTTTGATGGATTTTGGGTTTGAGTTAAATATGAAAGTTGTTCCAAATATTTCCCTGAGCTTCATACTCACTTCAGATCAAACAGAATCTGTGTGGATTTAAAATTTGAGCAATGTGAACCTTTAAATAAGCATGGCATGGGTTCTGCTTGAACCAGCACACCTGGGTTCCATCCAGGGTGAGCACAGCGGTCCTAGCATGGTTAAGATCAACTTTGATATATAAAGTTTTCATGTTTGAAGTCTAGATTGAAAGATGTAGTTGAATCAACTTAAAAATGAAATGTTGGAATAGAACAATATTCTAGGCTGTTTGCAAAGCTGCGACAGTGCATTCCTGGCTATTTTGGGGTCACTAAACGCGATGCTCGCATTAAAAACAGTGTTTGAAGTCCCGAAGAAACAAAAATTCATTTTGGCTAGGTTAGAGAAGAAAATTATGGCCCGAAGTTTTCCTCGGGCTCCGTGCTGCTGCAAATTGGTGAGCACGGTGTTCAGCAAGATAAATGTCACCTGCTGGTGTTGGGTTATAAGTAATTGGATCTAAATAGGGGAAAAAACACCTAGAGGGGGGTGAATAGGTGTAAACAATAAACACTCAAAAAATCATTGCGCAATAAAACCCAATGCGGAAAAATAAATGAACACGCAAGATTTTTACGTGGAAAAACTCCAAACCGGAGTAAAAAAAAACACGGGACCGATAACACGGCGAAATCCACTAGAATTAAACACGTACAAGGTGATATAACGTACTCACAGACGACTCAACCTTTTACCATACGCTCCTAGTAGATCTTCTCCGCTCGCTCCACGACGCTTCTCGAATCCACGATCCGCGCCCAACGCTGAATCCACAGCGTCCAACGTCGAGTCCACGACGTCCGACCGAATCCACGGTCTTCACCCAATACACGCTTCGAATCCACGAACGTAGTTGCACCTTGAATCCACAAGGCCACGCGAGTCCACGCGCCGATTTAGGGTAAATCGTTGTTTGTTTTGGGTGGTGATGATCCGCCGAATACTTAGATTAGAAATAGATCGGAAATACCATCTAAGTATTCATTGATTTGATTCTACTCAAAATGTGAGTATGGAAAACCTAGAATCAAATCAATCAATATAGATGAAGAAACATAGAATAAATCTATTGATTTCCTTTCTTCTCTATATGTGGATTTTTCTTTTCGGCTATCTTTTTCTATTTGCCGATCAATGTGGATGCCCTAGAAATGAATACAGGGCCTATTTATAGGTTAGAAACCATTGGAAGAAGATAAGGATCAAAAACTGCCTTTTCTGGAGATTTTACGACGGCGATCCGGATTGGAATTGACGATCCGGATTGCAGAAGCAAGAAAGACGATTTCCAGAAAAATGCCAGTTCGGGATCCGGATCGTAGTCCCCGATCCGGATCGTTCATACAGTTTCACCAAACATCACGTTCGGGATCCGGATTGCAAATCCTGATCCGGATCGTGCAAGTGAAAAGGTAAAACCAGTGTTCGGGATCCGGATCATGAAATGCTGCGATCCGGATTGAAACAGTGTATGAACAAACACCCTTCGGGATCCGGATTGCCGAGCACGATCCGGATCCTGAACATGTCCCATGTCCAGTTTTTGATGTTTATGCAATAAAACCTCTTCCAGGTGTTTCTACACTATAAGAAGTATTCGGATCACCAAAAATCTTTAGTTAAACGTACCTGATCCTTTTGAATTCTTCTTTCTTGAGATTGAGGTATATGATCCAAAGTTTTTCATCTTCAATCTTCAAGACTTAATACTTTCACGAAATACGCCAACTCAAATTCCGTAACAATCTCCCCCTTTGGCGGTTTCGTGACAAAACACAAATCCACAAAAGAAAATTCAAAAAGATATTTTTGTTGCTATCACCATACAACAAAAATTTACAAAAGAGATCCAAAAATTAAAAACATGAGATAAACTCCTAAAACAGACTCTAGACTTAGACATCTGTACTCTCTGCACAAAGAAAGCATTCTTGACAAACAAAATCGTTAGATACCTCAAGAATTGAAACATACAAAACCAAGTACAGAGATAGAGTTTATTCTCATCATGACATTTGAAGAATTCAGATATGTAAGAGAATCATAGTTAAAACCAACATATCTTCTAAGCATTCAAAACCAAATGTCAAAATGTTAGTCCAACATCAACTTGTTAGTCATATTACATGCCCAAATAGTTAGTCAAATAGTTAGTAGGGACATGCAACCAATCAATGAAAGAAAAACCAAAGTTGAGTTGAAGTCATACTTACCTTGATATTGACAATGTTCACATCTTTCATTGTACAATCATTGTTCAAAGTTCTCTCTAACTCTCTCCCCCTTTTTGTCACAAACAAAGCCAAAATTACAAAACAAAAAGGAGAGTTAAAAAGATAAACAAAAATGAAAAACCAGAGCAAAAGAAGGTTAGAGCAGAAAATTTATTCCTGAGAGTCGGAGTCATCAGAGGTGGTGCATCCCATTTTGGCAAACATTCTCTTCATCAGTTTCTTCATCGATGAGACGGACTTGGTCAAAGTGATTTGAGATGCAGTGATTATTTCCAGCTCCTTTTTCACAACATGAAGTTCACCTCTCATTTCAGTGAACTCAGCCGACATGCGTTCTTGTTCATTGGAAAGTCGCTGTTGTTCTTTAAAGATTGAATTAACTGAAGCATCATCTTCAGAGGTTGATGGAGGTGCTTGTTGTGCTGGTGGAACAGGAGCTGTAGAAGTAGTTGCTGGTTGTCGAGCTCGTCGGATTGGAGGAGATGGAGGATCATCTTGTTTTGTCGATAGAGACTTTACAATCGTTGTTTCATTGATCGTCCCCAAACTGTACATGTAAGAGCTCGCGCTTGTATCCACTTTAAACTTCTTAAGGATGCGCATGATTATCATTGGGTATGGTAGTCTCTCTGTGGGGTGAGAGTGTTCAACATACCGCGTCATCCTAGCCCAAATGAGATAAGGAATGTTCAAGTTTGCTCCCATTGCAGCGGTTGGGTTCCCAAGAAGATAAAGAAATAACATCCTATCCCATCGAAGAACCTTTGTATTCATATTGGGAAGAATGTTGTAGCAGACAATGAAGTTGATATACTTATACTCTTTTCGAAGCTCTTTAGAAAATACCGAATTTCCGGTAGACAAAGTATCCGGAAGCAAATTCCATTGACTACAACTCTCCAAGAGTTTTCTGTGAAGACTTGAGTCTTCAGATAATGAAGTCCATCAGATCTGGCTTTCATACTGAGCACCTCTCCAATCAGTTGGGGAGTGACTTTGATTTTGATACCTTTAACCAAAGTATGAAATTCTCGACGTCCGTCAACATGATCAGTTAGACTTGCAGCATTCTGATAAAACATTCGAACTGAGTGTGGACAATACCCAGTTGATTCAGGAAAGTTGCAAATTGGACCGAGACCAACTTGATCAAACAAAGTCCCAAACTCTGCAGATCGTTCCATCATTGTTTGACATTGACATGTCTCTCACCAATGCATTCTCTTTTCTCAAAATCCTTGATTCTCGTGGAGCTAATGAATTCCTGAGGAGGAGGCTGGCTAGCAATTGGTTCCTCAATTGAAATTCCCTTGCACTGCCTCTTTTTCTTGCACCAGTCTTTGTTCTTGTTCTGATTTGACTTGGTTCCATGGGAGCTTTTCCTTTTCTGCAGCAGTAGGAGGAACCTTTGTCTTTGAGGCTTCAGCAGGTGCTTTCCCCTTGGATACAATAGGGACATCTTCCTCAATCTCTAGGTTATCCCAGTCAATCGAGTCCGTTTCCGAATCCGTGTCGGAATCATTCTCAGCTCGCTTGGTTCTCTTTGCTTTCTTAGGTTTGGCAGTGTCCTTAACATGGACCATTGCAGCAAGTAGGAAAATGATCCAGGTGATCACCATTGCTGAAAGTGCTTTGAGTTTAAAAGTGTCCTGTGAAAACCAACTCAAGAACACATGAAAAATCGTCAATTTTGAAAAATTTGAAAAATTGTACCTAGACAATCATAATCATGTAGAGAAGCTAAGAATCAAATTAGTTTTGCAAAAAGAATTTTAAAAATAGATCAATCCATGATTTACAAAAATTCCTCTTTTATGCCCTAAAACCGAATTTTTAGAAATCGAAGCCTAAAAACTCGTTAATCAGGAAAAACCCAGCATAAAAGCAAAACTAATTGACCCAGAGTTCTTATTTCAAAAGAAATTTGATCAAAAACCATTCACAAACGAAAAAGATCCATGATTTCAACTCACGTTTGATGAAAAAATATAAAAACTGTGAAAAACCGAGATTTGATCAATAAAACTTACTTGAATCCGAAGAACTTTGAGTTTGGAAGCTCCAAGATGCAAGAAATCTAGAGAGAGAAGCTCTAGAGACTTGAGAACAAAAGATTAGGGTAAAAGAAATCAAATCCTCTTTGTTCTTATAAAAACCCTAGCCGTGATCCGGATCGGATCGAGAATGTGATCCGGATCGGCTACCCGCAGGAAGAATCCTGCGTTCGGGATCCGGATCACTTACCCGATCCGGATCGGCTTCAACTTTTTCTCCAGAAAAATTTAGAAAAATTCCATAAAATCCAGAAAAAGTATGTAAGCACTTTACCATGTCAACTTTAAACAAAAATCATCGTTTCATACAACAAGAAATAGATTATGCAAAATCTATCAAAAATACTCAAAAATGAAACGAAAATTTACGAAAGTTAAAACACTTAAAGTTGAACAACTTCAATTACATCTATCCTGATCTTATGTGTAATGCCTTTATCAAATCATCAATTTTGGTAAAGAAAATGAAATACCAAGATCAATAGATGTTTGAAATCCCAGATAAGTTAGATAATATATCTAGACAATCTGTTGAAGGAGTGGCTCTTTGAGCATCTTTTATCAAAAATCCCACCTTATACCAACCATGAAATACGACTGAGTCAAGTATTTCAATATGCATTTCATCAACATTTTTAAAACAAAAATTTGCTTTGCATTCATGGAGTATCTTTTTCTTTCTTTCATTTTCTCCATGTGGTGGTAGTTTTCACACTCCTCATTGGGATGTAACTCTTTCCACATCTTTTGAGCATTTTACATTTCTTTGACTCCCCCTCAATTGGCTATCAATTATTTAATATATAAGGTATTCAACCAAAAATTGATCTCGCATTCATACTCGACTAAGCAATCAAATATGATAATGACTATACCAAGAGATCATTGAGAGAGAAATTGACTTTGATCACTTAAAAGATGGTTTAATTAACGTAAATGATCATTGCAACATTGAAATATTATGATATCAAAAGCATAATAAATTTCTAAATGCATAAAAGGATGCAATTAAAGTCAATTATGATTTATGCTCAATTAATGTCCTATGTACAAAACATAGATAAAGAACAAAACAAAAACAAAAACAAAACCTAACCTAAGCAAAGGTTTCAAAAAGAGTTTATTTCAAGGAAAGCATGCCAATTGCTTTACGCAAGTGAATAAAACGTTTTTGATCCAAAGGTTTTGTTAAGATATCAGCTAATTGATCCTCAGTTGAAATATATGACAGTTGAAGAATATTTGATTCAACTAGCTCTCTAAGAAAATGATATCTAAGTTCAATATGTTTTGTTCTAGAGTGCAACACAGGGTTTTTTGAAATGTTAATAGCACTAGTGTTGTCACATAAAATGGTTACCGAAGATGCTGAAATCCGGAAATCGCTCAACACGCTTTTCATCCAAATCAATTGGGTTGAACAACTTCCTGCAGAAATGTACTCCGCTTCGGCAGTCGAGAGTGCTATGCAATTCTGCTTTTTACTGTGCCATGCAACAAGGCAATGGCCAAGATAGAAGCATGCACCACTCGTGCTTTTCCGGTCATCCACTGATCCAGCCCAATCGGCATCTGAGTATCCAACAATATCCAAAGTTGTTCCCATAGGATACCAAATTCCGAAATTGATTGTACCTTTGATATATCGGATGATCCGTTTCACCGCTTTCAGGTGAACCTCCTTCGGTGCTGATTGATATCTCGCACAAATCCCAACACTGAAGGATATATCCGGGCGACTAGCCGTGAGATATAGTAGACTTCCAATCATACTGCGATACAGTTTCTCGTCTACATTCTCACTATGTGATTCACTTCCAAGTCCCTTATGGCTAGTTCCCATTGGAGTCGGAAAATCCTTAGAATTTTCAAGATCAAACTTTTTGACCAACTCCAGTGCATACTTGGATTGACACAAGTGAATTCCTTCATCGTTTTGTTTAACTTGTAATCCAAGAAAATAAGTCAATTCGCCCATCATGGACATCTCAAATTCGCTTTCCATGGTCTCCGCGAATTTAGAAGCATCATTATCTCTTGTTGCGCCAAAAACAATGTCATCGACATAGATTTGAGCAACTATGAAATTGTTTTGATAATGCTTCACAAAGAGAGTCCTGTCAGCTCCCCCTCGAGTGTAGCCCTTTTCCAAAAGGTGCTTTGTCAACCTTTCGTACCATGCTCGCGGTGCTTGTTTCAGACCGTAAAGAGCCTTTTTCAGACGAAAAACATGGTTAGGTAGTTTATGATCCACAAAACCTTTCGGTTGAGCCACATAAACTTCCTCATTTAAAAACCCATTTAAAAAGGCGCTCTTAACGTCCATTTGAAATAATTTGATTTTAAAATGACAAGCAATCGCAAACAATATACGAATGGACTCGAGTCTAGCTACAGGGGCGAAAGTTTCATCAAAGTCTATACCTTCTACTTGAGAGTAGCCTTGAGCAACTAACCTTGCTTTGTTCCTGATGATAGTACCTTCTTCATTTTTCTTGTTCTTGAAGATCCATTTGGTACCTATCACATTGTGTTGCTTCGGAGGCTTCGTTAATTCCCAGACTTTGTTTCGCTCGAATTGATGGAGCTCTTCCTGCATTGCTTTAATCCAGTAGTCATCTTGGAGAGCTTCATCAACATTCTTTGGTTCGATTTGAGATACATAGCATGCAAATCCGCAAACCAATTGTCTCCGTGTTCTAACTCCTTCTTGTGGATCTCCAATGATGTTCGATTCAGGGTGATCCTTGGAGATGCGTAACGTTTGAGGTAGAGGAGTAGACGGAGGTACACGAGATGATTCCTGCACATCAGATAACTTGAAGAACCGTTAGATGCATCAACATTATTATCGAAAGAATTGTTAGAAGAAGATGCATTAGCAGGTGTATCATCATCAAGAGAGATATCGAGGGTAGATTTTTCAGATTCAAAGTGAAAAGCTTCATCTACCTTAACATTTATCGATTCTACGATCGTCTTAGATTCTAAGTTAAAAACTCGATATGCTCTGCTGTTTGTAGAATAACCTAAGAAAATCCCTTCGTCACTTCGAGAGTCAAATTTTCCAAGATTTTCGCGATCACGTAAAATAAAACACCGACTCCCAAAGATACGAAAATATTTGATGTTAGGTTTTCTACAAAACCAAAGTTCATATGGTGTATTCAATGTCCCCGGGCGCAAATACACGCGATTAATAACATAAACAGCAGTGTTCACCGCTTCAGCCCAAAAATAAAAAGGTAAGTTCCGGCTGTGAAGCATAACACGTGCCATTTCCTGTACGACCCTGTTTTTGCGCTCGACTACACCATTTTGTTGAGGTGTGTAAGGTGCAGAGAATTCATGTTTAATGCCGTTAGAAGTGCAAAAATCAATGAATTTGGAATTTATGAATTCCCCACCTCTATCACTCCTAACTCGAGTAATCCTTTCATTCTTTTCAATCATAATACGATTGCAGATTTCGAGAAAAGAATCAAAGGTATCAGCTTTTTCTTTTAAAAATGCTACCCAAGTATATCTAGAAAAATCATCAACCAATAAGAAAATATACCATTTACCTCCCAGAGATGGTTGACGAGTTGGCCCCATTAAGTCCATATGCAAAAGTTCCAAAGGCCGTTTTGTACCTATGTGGTTCAAGTTCTTGTGTGCAGTCCTAGACTGTTTTCCCTTTTGGCAACCGCCACACACAAGGTTTTGTTCAAAAGAAAGTTTCGGAACCCCCTTGACCACATCTTTGTTCGAAATTCTAGCAAGTTCCTTAAAGTTTATGTGACCTAGCCTTTCATGCCAAAGTGTTTCATTTTTCAAAGATGCTAGGTTACATTTTTCAGAAATCTTAGAGGAACTACATAACAATTGTTTTCTGATCTAACCCCTTTAAAAAGAAAGCATGGTTCTGTCAGTTACAGTGCATTTATCAGATGAAAAATTAACTGAATAACCACTATCACAAAGTTGACTTATGCTTATGAGGTTAGTCTTAAGGCCATGAACAAATAACACATTATTTAGAACCGGGCCATCTGGAATAGCTACCGTTCCCTTTCCAACAATTTTGGAAGACCGACCATCTCCGAAAACAACAAGTCCTCCGGAGTTTTTCTCAAATGTTTGAAAACAGTTTTTGTCACCGGTCATATGACGGGAACACCCGCTATCCAGATACCAAGACGAACTATCATATGCATGCAAGGAAACATTGGTAACAAGACAAGGGAAAATTTCACCTTTGCGCACCCAAACCTTTTTGGAGTGCGTCGGTAATGATCGTGAAGTTGATCTCCTAGGTGAGAGCGTCTTGCTTGAAGAATTGCTGCTCCTTGATGATGTCGTCTTGAGCGGTGACTACCAAGGCTCTTTTCCTTCAATTGAATTGCAGTTGATTTTCGAGGAATAGCCTTTTGGTAGTCATTGCAAGAGGTGCTTGAGGTGTGCGTTTGGCTTCCGTCTTGCAATTTCTCCTTATGTGCCCTGAAATGCCACAACGAAAACATACCTTAGATCTTGACGATCCCGAGGAGGATGAAGTAGGCTTGTTGTCGTTGCTTGTCGTGAATTCCGGTGTCGGAGGAGGAGATACCGACTGAGGCACAAATACTGTCCCACTCGAACTTGGAATGTCTCCAGTTTGAGTGTATCCGAGGCCGAACTTATTTGTTTGACCAAGACCAAGAAGTCTGTCCAACTTACTCCTTCCAGAAGAAAATCTCTTTAAGTCATCCTTCAGTTGGCGTATGGTCTCCGTCATTTCCAATTTTTCCTGTCGAGCCTCGCCGTTGAGCTTCAAGAAGTAATTCGCTTTGTTCACCATATCCATATAATTCTTCTCGAGTTGCTCATTGGACTCTTGAAGGGAAACATTTGTTTTAATCAGATTATCCCTTTCCACTTCAAGATCGGTTGAGAGAGAGGTTACCCTTTTTACTTCTTCTTCGAGATCCTGCAATCTCCCTTTCAACCCCTTGTTTTGCTTAGCCAGTTTCTTTGAATCCCTCAAAAGTTGTGGTAGGCTAGAGCAAAATCTTCACCTTCCGAATCATCTGATTCATCGTCCGTTGCAATCTTTTCAACAGTGGAGTTGGACAGTGAGTCGGATGTACTTGCCATTAAGCACATGAAGGGTGAAGAGGTGGACGCGTGGAAAGCTGTCGCGTTGTCTTCTTCATCACTTGAGGATGACTCATTTGACGTGGAGTTGTCATCCCAAGTGACGACTTGCATCGCCTTCTTCTTTGCCGGATTCTTGTTGGGACACTCCGTTGCAATGTGGCCGTAGCCTCGACATTTGAAGCACTGAACTTGTCCCTCTGAACTTTTCTTATCCTTTGAGAAGTTCTCTTGCTTTCTTGACTTGTAACTTGAAGAACCCTTGCCTTTCTTCGACTTTCCGAAGGATGGAGTTTTGCTTGAATTTCCCCTTCGAAAGTTGCGGCGAAACTTCCTTGTCAAGAGAGCGAGCTGCTTCTCAAAGTCCTCCATAGAAAGGTTCTCGTCGTCGTCCGAGGAGGATGAATCCGCGTCTTCTTCTTTAGTTGATTTCAATGCGTAACCTGAAGACTTAGAAGAGGATGCCTTTCCAGAAGAATAGTTAGTAGGAAATGTCATTTCATAAGTTTGTAAAGCACCTACTAATTCTTCTACACGCATTTCGTCCGGGTGTTTAATTGTTTCAATGGCTGCGACCTTCGGGCGAAATCGTTCAGGAAGAGTTCTTAGAATTTTTCTTACAACTTTAAATTCTGGAATCTTCTCTCCCAAGTTAGCACATGAGTTTACGATGTCTTGCAATCGTGTGTAATAGTCAGTGAAAGATTCATTCTCTGCCATAGAGATAGAGTCAAACTTGCTCGTAAGCATTTGCAGTTTCTGAATCTTCACAAGGTTAGTTCCCTCATGCGTAACTTGAAGAACATCCCAGATTTCTTTCGCAGTCTCACATGCCGAGACGCGAGAGAACTCAGTTTGTGACAAAGCATTAAATAGAGCATTAATTCCTTTGCCATTGTAAGAAGATGAATCTATCTCTTCCTTGGTCCATTTCGACCTAGGTTTTAAGGTGCGAACATCATCTATAATTTCAGTTGGATTAGACCATCCTAATTCAATTGATTGCCACACCCTTTCGTCGATGGAAATTAAAAAGGCTTTCATCCGTACTTTCCAGTACGCATAATTTGTTCCATCAAAGAAAGGGGGTCGATTGATGTTTCCACCTTCAACCATTGTTTACAACCCTATTCCCGCTCTGATACCACTTGTTGGGTTATAAGTAATTGGATCTAAATAGGGGAAAAAACACCTAGAGGGGGGTGAATAGGTGTAAACAATAAACACTCAAAAAATCATTGCGCAATAAAACCCAATGCGGAAAAATAAATGAACACGCAAGATTTTTACGTGGAAAAACTCCAAACCGGAGTAAAAAACCACGGGACCGATAACACGGCGAAATCCACTAGAATTAACACACGTACAAGGTGATATAACGTACTCACAGACGACTCAACCTTTTACCATACGCTCCTAGTAGATCTTCTCCGCTCGCTCCACGACGCTTCTCGAATCCACGATCCGCGCCCAACGCTGAATCCACAGCGTCCAACGTCGAGTCCACGACGTCCGACCGAATCCACGGTCTTCACCCAATACACGCTTCGAATCCACGAACGTACCTCGCTTGCACCTTGAATCCACAAGGCCACGCGAGTCCACGCGCCGATTTTGGGTAAATCGTTGTTTGTTTGGGTGGTGATGATCCGCCGAATACTTAGATTAGAAATAGATCGGAAATACCATCTAAGTATTCATTGATTTGATTCTACTCAAAATGTGAGTATGGAAAACCTAGAATCAAATCAATCAATATAGATGAAGAAACATAGAATAAATCTATTGATTTCCTTTCTTCTCTATATGTGGATTTTTCTTTTCGGCTATCTTTTTCTATTTGTGCCGATCAATGTGGATGCCCTAGAAAATGAATATAGGGCCTATTTATAGGTTAGAAACCATTGGAAGAAGATAAGGATCAAAAACTGCCTTTTCTGGAAATTTTACGACGGCGATCCGGATTGGAATTGCACGATCCGGATCGCAGAAGCAAGAAAGACGATTTCCAGAAAAATGCAAGTTCGGGATCCGGATCGTAGTCCCCGATCCGGATCGTTCATACAGTTTCACCAAACATCACGTTCGGGATCCGGATTGCAAATCCTGATCCGGATCGTGCAAGCAAAAGGTAAAACCAGTGTTCGGGATCCGGATCATGAAATGCTGCGATCCGGATTGAACCAGTGTATGAACAAACACCCTTCGGGATCCGGATTGCCGAGCACGATCCGGATCCTGAACATGTCCCATGTCCAGTTTTTGATGTTTATGCAATAAAACTTCTTCCAGGTGTTTCTACACTATAAGAAGTATTCGGATCACCAAAAAACTTTAGTTAAACATACCTGATCCTTTTGAATTCTTCTTTCTTGAGATTGAGGTATATGATCTAAAGTTTTTCCATCTTCAATCTTCAAGACTCAATACTTTTTCGAAATACGCCAACTCAAATTCCGTAACAGCTGGAAGTGACGGTTTGTTAAAATGATTTTTCAGTTGAAAGAACGAGCGAAAACAGTGCTCAAAATAGCATTAAAAGTGTGATTTTAAGAACCTTAGGGGTCTAAACGCAAAATTAATAGCATATACTATTTAGTTAAATGTTTAATTGATTCCTAAGCTTTTCGTTAGGAATCCAACGGCTTCCGTTGAGCGAAAATCGGATAACGATCCATAAAACGGCAAATCGACGATTTTACGGTATCCGGGTTGCAATTAAAATAACTAAGAGGGTTTTAAGATTTGAGTTAGCGTTAGGGGGACTAAGTCGATCTTTGATTTACATTTTGATCCAGGTCAGTCCAGTTTGCATCTGGATTTGAGCACATATTGGATTTCAGTTTAAATCGCCTGCGCATAAACAGGTGGGTTTATCTTCGGTCCGGGCTTTATCATTTCGGCCCTCTGTGTACGGTAGTGGTTGGACCCCTGTTCTTGCTTACCCTAGATGATTGATTAAGTCTGTCTTCCTTTGTTTGAGATTATACCTTGAATGATTGGTCCTAGTTGCTTTCAGTGCTTATTTCGTTACTCTGGACATTTTTATGCATGTTGATATATTGATGATTGAGCCTGTGAACACATGGATTTTTAATCAAACAACGCTTTTACCCAAGTAGCGTAGGGTAGCCCGAGTCTGTTCTTGTTTGATAGGACAAAGGCACAACTCTGCGAGATTTGGACCCAAAACCTGTTTTCAATATGTTTTCTTAAAACATCATGTGTTTAGTAGTATGATTGATCTGTAGTTGTTTTCAATGTTAATATTTGATTCCTGAGTATCACTAAACCTGTTGTATCAGTATCTTCGATGGTTCCTGTTTCATAATTTTCAGTTGCTGTTGTTCTTGCACATACTTGAGATAGTTGTTGTTAATTATTCCTCGAGATGATGTTCTGTTGTTGTATGGCTGTTGCATCCCAGAGGGGATAGTTCCCGGCTTGTTGCCGATTACCCGGTCAGAGGACCGTGATTTTGAGCATTCGCATTGATCGCCCGCACCGCTATTCTTCACGAACATATCCGGGGTCGCTCCCCGTGCGCTTTGTTCTTTACCGGTAAAGTGGTCTGTTGAAAGGCCCGTGACTCCCAAGGGGAGAATGTCAGCCAGGTTGGTGCTAGTTTGGGCAGTTTCCCTGAGGTCTTGTAGACCAATATGGTGGCTTATGATTGGGTATATTAATATTTCCTCAGTTGATGCATTTATACTTGATGATTGATTGTTCAGTGCTATTCCATCACTTTCCGCTGATTCGTTGATTTTATGCATCCCTACATGATGAGATTATTTGGTTACTATTATTCACCTATTCATGCCAAGTCTTGATTTCTGACATTAATTATCTTATCATGATTATATATCTGTTGATCTTCATAATTGCCTATCTGTTTATCCTAACTGTTATCTTAATTGCGATCATTGCTTATCCTAACTGTGATTAAATATATCTGCTGTTCTTCTTGGAGACATACCTGTTATTCTAACCCCTGATTATTACTATCCTCTAGTATTGTATACCAGTAGGTACGATCTGCTATTTCTCGGCTCGTCGTGCCCACTGGGATACACTCCGGTGTGTCTCACACCCTCGGGTGACTGTTTTTCAGGTCGAGCAGGTGTTGGGATGTCGGGACGAGTTCGTGAGGTACCGAGTTAGAGCTTGACCCTGGACAGCCGATAGTGCAAGTGTACATTTGTTATAAAGAGATAAATGTAATTTATTTGAGAAATTGCTGTAAGTATGTAATTGTGTTATGTGTTGTAATAGAGGTACGTAGTTAGTACTCTGATGATGTTGCTAGGCTAGCCGTGCATATATAGAAAAGGCTCAATTCCATAGGGGATTGGGACTCTTCTATATATGTGGCGGTCTGTCATTGCCCTGACTGGTTTTTGAAAACTCTGATTCGTAAAAAAAAAAAAAAAAAAAAAATTTTATACGCTGATTTTAAACTCGGGGTGTGACAGGATCTGCCGCTAGAGGCGAGTTCGGGATGGAGGCGCTTGGCGCTAGGTGATGGAGGACAGATCGGCCGACAGAGGAATTTTTTCGTTTTGCGTACCGGGATGGTGGATATCCTTGTGGACGGTTAATGTAAAGCTTACCCAAGGGAATGTTACCCTTTGTGATTGATAACATGCATGTTGGGGTATAATATATATGATTGAGGGTGAGCTTAGTAAGGATAATTGTATAAGAAATCGCGTGAATTAATGGTGTTTTGTCTTATGACGGTTGCATTAATGGATTTCTGAGATGTTGGAGATCGGGTGGACCCCGATGGCAGTATCAGCATCTATCAGAGTAGCGCAGTGGTTGCGTGGTTTGGTTGTTTGTGGAAGACCGTATCTGTTGCCTCAGGGTGAGCAGAGACTGAGGTCGTGCTCCCTTTGTGATTGGTTTGGATATTTTCTGGCAGACTGACCGACAACTGCTTGCATTGTGTGGATGAGATTGTGCCGTCTGGCTGGAGGGCGCCACGGCAATGGATCGGGTTGTCGCAGATGTGATTTCGTCATGGTAGTCAGAGTTGGTGCACTTCGCATTCCGGCATGGACTAGAGGTAGAGTTGTTACCACGTGCACTAGAGGTACAGGTTACTGTTGGTATGGTGCCTGTGGAGGAGGCTTGTGGAACCTGTCCTGTGTGGCTGAGGCCGCGAGTTTTATTGGCCAACTTATTGGTATAGGTAGTAGTTTTGTGTCTTGACCCCGTGCTTGGGATTGGTTAGCACAGTACCACCGGATGGTCGAGTGCGGAGAGAGATGGCTATGACTTTTGTGAGGCAGATAAAAGAAGGCTTGGATATTGAGACTGTTAGTGCACGCCGGTTACAGTGACAGTGTGAAAGGTGCCTACGGCGGCACCGGGACCAAAGGATATTACTGCCGCTCGGGAGATTCCGAGTGTGAGTCTACTCGAGCCGCTGAGTATGCCGCCAGATAGGGTGATTGAGATGGCGATTGACGTGGTTCTAGAAACCGCGCCAACCTCGTTAGCACCTCTTGGATATCATCTGTAGAGCTGGGAGAGTTGATGGCACGGGTGCAGGGATCTTTTGGATCGAGGGTCTGTTTGACCTTGTGCCACGTTGTTGATACACGACTGTGAGAGCTCTTTTGTGGTTTGAGCACAGGTAGGTCCGGGTATTATTTAGGACCTTTTGATGGAGTTATACTCCGGCAGTTGTTGATTGATGCATGTACAGATTTTGGAATCATACAGCTGAGTATTCCGCCAGATGGCGTTCGGGACACGGTAGGGCATTATGAGCTCATAGTGAGGCCAAATGGAATGATTAAGGCCCTGTTGTCTCGAGATTTGAGGAATGGTGTGCTCCTGTGGTTTTTGGACAGATCGGGAGCGGTGTTCCCCAAGGATATTATGATTTACCCCCCCCTAAGTGACCTGGAATAAGAGGAACACTTGTGGCTGTGCTATAACGCTTGGGTGGAAGAAGCTGTATGCCGTGTTATTGGACTACAAGTTTTAGCTTCTGAAGCATACCTTCTTGGGTCACTTTGTGCTAGCCGTAGGGGCGGCAGTGGAAAATCCGGCCAATATGGATACTATCTAGGAATTGGCCGAGATCAATATTTATGGTCAAGGTAAGAAGCTTCTTGGACTTGGCAGTGCCAGGAGAGCATGGCTATTGGATAATGACACTGGTATCAGCGCCGACTTTTGCATTGCTAGTGCGGGGTGATGGACTTGCGAGTTGTAGCAATACCTTCCATGGTGGCGATGGAGTTACCGTTGGTTTACCTTTGAGCTTTCTGGATCACCCCGATAGGGCCACTGTGTTGGCGGATACCTGGAGCAGGAAAGCTGTCTGGGGTTGAGTTGATGATTCCACAGCTGGCGCTGTGTGGGACCTTTATGGTGTGCAGGGTTGAGGCTGCGTCCCGGAGGATTCCTTCCGTTGGTAGATTGCGCTGGAACCGCCCACTCGAATGGTCAAGATCTGGGAGTAACCGAGTGAGGACCCCCCCCCCCCCCCCCCCCCCACTTAAACAGGACTCGAGGTCAGATTCCGTGCAATTGAGCCGGGACTTTTAGTGGGTACATCGGGTGTACCGAGGTATCGGGACCGAGTGGGTAGGCCTTTGGGTTCGACTTTGAGTATTGCTTTGCGCCTCTAGGCAAGATTGCAGTCAGATGTTGAGGTCGAGTTGTGGCATGGGGCACACCAGTTGCAGACTTTGGATTGGGTAGCTACTTGGGAATTTGTGTACGGATTGTGGATATCCCCTTATGTTGGGTTGCCGTGGTCGCGGGGAGTGTGCAGTGACTTAGGAGCTGGAGACGACGGTGTTGAGTACCCACCCTTGGTTTCGGTGACTCCTTGTGAGCTGTGTTAGTTTCGAGGATGAAACTTTTTTTTAGTGGGGGAGGATGTGATGACCTGGATCTCCGCTGAGCTTCTGCGGTGTGTTTGGCAGCTTCTGGGGACCCGTAGTGTGTTTTGGGGTGTCTGTGCACCAATTGGACCTAAGTGGTGAACTTTGGACTTCGTGTGGATCACGTGAGTGATCGGAAGACCCCGTTGGGTGTTTATAAGTAGTTTCACGCGAAGCGGATATTAAAAATGGACTCAGCGCGAAGTTTGGACCAAGAAACATCATTTCGGATGCCTCCGGCAAATTTTGGAATTGGAATTTGGCAAAACGGACAGCGGATTTGGATTCAGCGTGCGAAAACGGTCAAAATGGGTTATTTACTTGCATTTTTCGGAATTTGGAACAGTAAAATTACTGTTCACGGCCGGAACAGTGATTCCGGCGACCGGCCGGCCGCGGGCAGCGGCGGAGCGCGGCGGCGCGGGCTCGGGCAGGCAGCGGAGCGGCGGCGTGCAGGCGCGCGGGCGCGGGCAGGCGCGCGGTCCACGGGCGAGGCGTGCACCAGGGGAGGGACACGTGGTGGCTTGCTATTGGAGCGGTGTTGTGCACGCGGTCCACGCAGGGAGCGGAGCAGGTGACCGGGGCAAGTGGCCGTACGCGCGGGGGCAGGCGCGCGTCGTGCGCGGTGCAGGGTTGTCGGTGCCACATGGCGCGCCGTCATTGGCGGGCGCACGTGCACCGGGCGCAGCAGGGCGCGGGTGGGCTGTGCAGCGGGCCACGTGGCGGGCCGTGGCGGTTTCGAGCCTGCACAGTAATGGGTCGGGCCCATTACTGTAGCAACCCGAATTTTTCGGGCGCCTGGAAGTGGGGACACAGAGGTAGCGTTTGGTTCGGGGATTAGAAAAATTTTGTTATACCGGGGATAGGTACAGATTCTGGTATTAGCAGGAATTGGTGTAAATTTGCGTTTGGTTCGTTTTATGAGTTATACCGGAATTAAAGTAAATTGTGTTTGGTAAATTATATAGGAATAAGGAGAATAGGAAGAATTGGTAAAAATTGTGTTTGGTTGAGTATAGAGGAATAAGAAGAATTGATAAGTGATAAATTTGTGTATTGACTATTTTGCCCTTTATGATATAATATATAAATAAAATAATTTATTATATTAATCAACCTAATAATAAATTTAAAATATTATTTAAAATTGTAAAAAATATTTAAAAATAAATAATAAATAATTAAAAGTACTTAAAAATAATAGAAAATTATATATTAAAATATTTAAAATTTTTGATTGTTTTGACTATTTTGCCCTTTAAATTAAAGTTTAAATAGGAGTAAAAATTTTAATTTTTAAAAATTTATATAAATTTTAAAAAATACATAATAAAAATTAAAGTTTAAGTGAGAGTAAAAATTTTAAGTGAGAGTAAATAAAAATTAATTTTTAAATTTTAAGTGAGAGTAAAAATTTAAATTTTTAAATTTATATAAATTTTAAAAATTTATAAAATATTGTATAAATTTTAAAAATTTAAAATTAATAATTTTTTTTCAAAAATGAAATAAAATAAAATTTTTAGATTTATTAAAAAATAAGTTAAAAAATTAAAAATTTTTAAAAAATTTAAAATTTAAATATTTTTTAAAATTTAAAAATTCTAATTTAAAAAATTTATAAAATAATTTTTATTAATATGCAAAAGAAAGAAAAAAAAAATTAAAACCCACTTAAAAGAGAGTGAGGAAAGAGAGAGAGAGTCTTTTCTCGATTCTCGTGCCACTTTATGGGTTCCTCCCAATTCCACCTATTTACTGGAACCCGGATTCCCGATTCCATTCCCCTAATTCCAGGAAGCCTAGAACCCGGATTCTCCCCTATTCTGTCCCCGTTTGGGTATGGACACGGGGATAAGGGGGGTATTCCCCCCTTATCCCCCTTACCAAACGCACCCAGAGGGAATTATTTGATTTGTTCAATTTTGACTATAAATACCTCCCTTTCGCCTGTAATTTGAGGCTTTTCCCGAGCTCTTCTCTCTTGGCAACCTTAAGCAAAGTTGTTCATCTTCCTGTGGAGCATCTCGTGGAGAAGTTTGGGAATTTTTGGTGGCACGCACTTCGAGGTATGCGGCTTTTGGCATAGTGCGACTTTCCTTCACCAATGATCCCCTTCGTCGCGTTTCGGTGCGCACTCAGACCTTCGTTTTCGACGATTTTTGCGGCAAAGCATTCACAAGAGGTAAGGCTTCATTTTTTGCCTTGATCACTTCTCCGTATTTCGAGTTTTTGGCACAGTTCCCGAGGCATCTCTGAGCCACTGTTTTTCTGTGGTGATTTTGGACAGCATGAGCTTGTTGGATTTATTTCTCAGCCCACGGGTATCGGAATGAAGTGATTCAAGTGTCGATTGATATCTACTCTTCGAGAGGAACGCACCCGTATTTTTATTGAATTTTTATGAGGTCATTTCGAGGGTGAGAATTAAGTTTCTTTACTGCTATTTTTCCAGCAGAATGGTGTTCTTGAGGGAATGGCTTCCAATGTTGTCCAAATTGTTTCTTGACCTACAGGTATCGGAACGAGGCGTTTAAACAGTCGATTTGGGGCTACTCGTCGCGAGGATCGCAACCGTGATTTTTTGGAATTTTTGGAGGTCTGTATACAGGTGAAAAGGCTTCTCCACTCTGCTGGTTGGTAAAAACAGCGTATGCTATTTTTAGGAATTGTAGTGATTGGTTATTAATTGTTGGTGATGTTGTTGATTGGAACAGAGGTCTGTGCGGCTGTTACCGAGGGTGCAATTTTGGCAGATTTTGGATTTAGTGTGGCTGCGTACTTCACCGACTTCGGCTTTGCCTGCGGAATGCGTTTCAGGTGGGTGCTTTATTCCAAGAACCGTGGTCGGTTCTCTAAATTTTTATATGTTAGAATTGCATGCAGGGGTATGGTACAATAGCTGGGATTGATCGGTAAGCTTAACAATGTGGATTTTATGGAAATTGCAAGTGAATTATTCATTGTATGAAAATGGTATTAATCAAACATTCATGTTGATGATTAGTGGAAGCTTACCTAAGGCAAGGTTACCCTATATGATTGATTATCATGCCATGTTAGCACATAACCTTTTATGAGGCTGGTTTATGCAATGGGATAGGATTATGTAGTTATGTGCAGGTTCTACTCTGAGGAGCGATTATGGATCGGGAACTATGGACAGGTATGGTCATTGATAAGTTGGCATGAGGTTTATTTTTCTTTATTCTGCTTTGAGGACAAATGCATGCTTGTATGGACATCTAGATAGGCCATCTTTTACTGCTACACTTTCATTTTGGGACTTGACTTAGGAGAAACCATCTCTGCTTCCTTTCTCCTTTTCTGTTAGTCGTATGGTTCATGTTGCTCGGGTTCGAGCAGGGATTAGGGATAGTGTAGCTGGGATCTTGGTGTCGGGGATAGGTCATGCCGGATTGTGATAGGCAGGGTTGTCGGCAACCGCGGATGTTGGGCGGTTGGCCGGGTGCGGGTTGTTGCACTAGGTTGTGGTTTGCGGGGTACTGCGGCAACCGCGGACATTGGGCGGTTGACCGGAGGTTGCTTATGCATCAGATTGGGTATCAGGCTTCTCTAGTGGAGGGAGTTTTCCACTTACTGTCTACTGTTGCATCAGATAGTGATCGGGTTCTCCATTAGTGGATAGGTTTTTCCACTTTGATGTGAGTCATGATCCAGTCCTGCTATATTATGGTACTATGATACTTGTTACTGAGATACTTTACTCGTGTGGGTCACTCCCCTCGAGGCCACTCCGGAGTAGGCAGTTGATATATTGGCCAGTGAGTGCCAGACCTGTTGGCCAGTGAGTGCCAGACAGTGAGCATCGGTCAGTGAGTACCGATTGGTTAGCAGATACTTGAGACAGCAGAGCAGGCAGTACCAGTTCTACTAGTGGCATCAGATTGGGTTTATTCCAGACAGTTTATTGTTGCACTTGGGTCAGGGGGACCGTGTAGAGTCTAATAGTTGTGTTTAGACCAGTGCTAGTGTTGTTGGGAGCCGTTGGGTCTGACGGTGGTCCCGTATTGTTGTGAGTATCTGGATTGTTATTTTGAGAGGTTTGGTGATCTTTGGTCTATCCAGTATGAGAGAGGGAGCTTAGATTCTGACTATAGCCTGCATGAGCCATTACTCGATAGCGAGTTAGTCCGATTGGACGCCCTACGTAATTCCTGCCCGTTAGTGGGAGGTGGTTGTAGGTGGGCTCAGGTTTGACTGGACCCGATGTGGCAGTCAGTTCGATTGGGTCGAGTGAGCACCTCGCGTGCGAGTGTTGCATATCGTTATTAGAGTTCCCCATTTGAGCATTTAGTTAGAGGCATGGTAGCTGTAGAGTGTCTTCAGCCTCTTTCTTCAGTTTTACTGCATTGATTATCTTTTGCCTCTTGTAGTCTTGGTGGGCAGATCGTCGGATCTGGTGGCGATACCCACTGAGAACTCCCTTTTGGTGTAGTTCTCACACCCGTTGGGGATTTTCCCCTTTTTTTGTCCCTTCTCTCCTTTGTTTTGCAGAGTCTTAGCGGGTGTTGCTGTTTCTGCGGTGGCTGTCCGAGGCGAGGGAGTCGCGAGTTAGATCCCTACCTATCTTTGGAGAGTAGCGATACCCACTTTTGGAGGAGATCTTCAGTACAGTCGGTAGATTAGTATTTTATTTTTCTTTCTCTTTGAGAGACTGATGTATTGTGAGGATTTGACTTGTACTGAGAGGCTGTACATTGATGTATCATTTATCTATTCAGGATTACATCCCTATTGAGTTTGGGGTTCTGTATTTGAGGTTATTGTATGATTATCATGTATGGGAGATAGACTTCGTACCTTTATTTCCAGTTGTTCAGACCATTGGTTTTAATTTTACAGCAGTTTTATCTTTCAGCTCTGATATCTGTTTAGCTGTAGCACTTTTCTTGCAGGTAGGACGCTTCGCCTATGCGGGCTTGGCATAGGTGGCGGATCTGTTGGCGAGCCCGGGTCGCAGTTTCGACCCCGAGGCGTGACACAACGGTTGGAGCCCGGTTTCCATCAATTGCCTCGTCGACAGTCGGATCGCGTCGGAGGTACGGTTTTCAACAGAAGGGATTTTTGGACACCGAGTTTTTCGTCGGTTTATTGTTCTGGGTTTTGTCGGATGTCGTTTTTATGTCCAGTCTTTTGTTTCACCACTGGGATCTGTTATTTTTTTTGGTACACCGGTATAATCCCCTTTTTCGGTAAATTCAGGTTTCTACATGGTTTTCCTATCTTTTGACGTTAAGGGTGTTGCTAGAATGTTTGTACCTTCCGGGTGACCGGTTGTCGCGGTTTGAGGTCCGGTGGACTGCTTGTCCTTATCTGAACAATGGTAAAAATTGTTCGTGGATTTGCTTTGATCAGGTTTTGATCGGTGCGACAATCGGGACACCAGAGGCAGCTTCTGTTTTGGGATAGAAGGGATTTCTAGTACAGTGGTCGGGACCACTGATTTTGCCAGTTTGGGAGGGTAATGTGTTGATTTGTGTTTTTGGATTCCTTTTAGGCCCGCGGGGGGTGTTGAATGCTTAGGAGGGTCGCGGGCGCAGTCGTTTATCTCCGTTTCAAGTGGGTACACCCTTAGAACCTCTTTGTTACATAATTCGTTGTTGCTATGTTTCATTATTTTTTGGGATATTGGGGGTGACGTGGACCTCCGGAATGAACGAATGTCGCGGTTAGCGACTGGATGGGCAGTTTGCCCTCTCCGACAACGGTATGGTTGGTGTCACGCCCCGGAGGTTTAAATATACGGAAAACATATATCTCTTCTTTTTTTTTTGAAACAACTCCACTCTCCGATACGTGCCAGACCCGCCACACATACAAATTCGCCCCACAAACGGACAGAGCCTCCTTTGTATGTGCACGGCGTCACATTCGCGATTTGCACTTTAACCACAACAGTCAGGATAACAACTAAAGAAAAAGAAGGAAGAAGGTAATCATACAACATTTCGAATAAGGCCACCAAGTTTTGAAAGGATAAATCCACGAGTTTATAAGACGGTGCCCACACGACACCTTATTCTTTTCAAAATTAATTTTCGCAAACCTTTTCTTTATTCAAAAATGGCCGAACTAAGAGGAAAATAAAGGAAAGCATTCATCACAAGATTTTAGCGTCCACAACATCCATATTAAAGAGAAACCACCTGCTACCTAACAAATCAAACTAGCCAAAAGCATAAAGGAAAGGTATCTAGCCACAGTACGAAGCTACGGTCGTCTAATCGAAACCTTACCGTCGTCCCGGAGCCCACCCCTGACCGAACCTGTCACAGTGTGGGAAGTCAGTGACAAAAAGAGTAAGAGGTAGATATAAAACATGTAAGATGCTATCAGAATTAAAAGGAAAACAAACCGATAAGCCAAAGCACCCAATCTCCCCCTCATGAATCCACAGTAACCCTCCTGTAAATCGAAACAGAGAACCTGCCAAATGGTCTAAAGACCTCTGGCGAACGGAGATACCTTGCACTCACCTTGATGCTTTAACCCCTCCATGGTATTTGTGTAGCATCGTACGTAACCGTGAGGTGTCCCCACTACATCACCTTTACCTTTGTGGGGTACACGGGTCAACGTACCACCTCTCCAGAAAAGTACACCAGTGCGGTGGCCAAATCGCCGGTGTGCGTGTAAGCAGCCATGAGCATAAAGGCCGGGATCGGTGTGTAATATAAAGCAGTGCGACACCCAGTCGCCACAGATGGTAATAAGAAAGGGAAACTCACACGAAAAGGGGTTAGTCACAATCCATTTGCACATCTACTTTACTCTTACACATTACCCGGTAAACCCATACTTCAACAACGCACGAAAAGGGTACCCACCTCGAGTTGCATCGAATGAAACTCCTGGAGCCGACCCACGCCCTCGAACAACTCCCGGACCTACAAAGTCCCCAAAAGAAATAATTGGTCAGACTCGACTCGCTAGTAGAACTGAGACCCCGCTTGCGCCAAGTGAGGGCGGCAAGCCGAGCGGCGGCGGCGGCGGCGCGACCCTGCGCGGGCACCTGCCTCGCCCAGCACCTGCCTCGCGCGAGCACCTGCCCCGCGTGGTGGCACCGCATGGCGCGCCACACCTTACAGCGCGCGTAGCGGCCCCATGCGGGCGGCAGCCTCTGCGCGGCGCGTCACCCAGCGCAGCACGCGGCGCGGCCCCGCGTGGGAGGCTGCCCACGCGGGCGACGGCCCCGCGCGGGAGGCGGCCTCCGCGCGGGTGGCGGCCTCTGCGCGGCTCGTCGCCCCACGCAGCACGCAGCGCGGCCCCGCATGTCATGCCCCGGGTGTAAACCAGAACCCGGGCCCGTCCACAGATCCGCCGTGCACACAGAATTTCCCGTGTACACGAAGCGCTGGTAACCTGCTCAGATATACAGAAAATAATAAAGGAGCATAAAACAGAGCTAAAATAAAACTACGATATCTCAGACTACAGCTGCAAAGTAAAAGCATAGTAAAAACTCTCAAAATGTACAAGTGTCTCTCCCAGCTCACCAAATAAGTGCAAACAACTGGCAAGAGGCAGACCCAAAATAACTACAACTGTCTGAGAAAAGAAAGGGTACAACTGATACACGACTAAGCTCGAAGTCGGGGTAGATGAACTACCTAATCCGCTATCTGCTTGCCTCGATCTGCCCGAGATGGCCCTGCTACTCCCGCAGAAGACTCTGCAAAACAAAGAGAGAAAAGAAGAGAAGGACAATGGGGGTGAGAACTACTATGAAGAATAGTAGCCTCCCCTAGTGGGAAAACCTCAACCTCTGACGGCCCACTAGAACTACTAGAGGCAAAAAGGGGAAAGAACCGTAGTAAGCTATAAAGGCTACTGATAAGGAAAAACTATCACTACTATGCCTCTAAATGGAGTATCAAAAGAGATGACCGTATGAATGCATCAGAATACCGTATCTGTCCAAATAACCCAATCCTGTGCCACCAGTAAAACTGGCAATGCCTGCTCAGTGGAATCTGCACACAAGGCTCGAAACCGCGGGATCGGCCCACATGGCTCGCATCCCAAAGTAAGTAACAGATCGGCATCTCTAACCGTCCGATCGCACACTCCGGAGTGGCACTCGAGGGGAGCGACCCACACAAGTAAAATAGCTCTGTAACAAGTATCTCTGTATAGCAGGACTTTGATCATGACTATGATCAAAGTGGAAGACTCTGTCCACTAAGGAACCCCGATCTCCAATCTGGTATAATGGTGCTCAATAAGCGGGAAACTCTATCCACTAAAGAAATCCGATACCCAATCTGATGCATAAGTAAAACATCCGGTCAACCGCCCAATGTTCGCGGTCGCCGCAACACCCCACAAGTCCAAATCTGATAAAGTAATCAACAGCTGGCTAACCGCCCATTGTCCGCGGTTGCCACAACGCCCCACGATCTATAATCAAGTCTAATCTGACCCCGACTCGATGGCCTCGACTACACTATCCCCTAACCCTGCTCTAACTCGAGTAACATGCAACTGAAAAGAAAGGAGAACAGCTAAACATGGTTTCTCCTAAGTCATGTCCCAAATGTTGTGTAGCAGAAAAAGGTGGCCTAGCTAGATGACCATACAAGCATGCAAAGTCCTTTACTTGATAACGTAATTACAAGTATTCTAACTTTTACAAAACTAAGTGCATGGTACCTCCAATGTACATGATGCATAGTACATGATACATGATACAATTTTGATACATGATCTACTAACAATAGTCTTTCAAGATGCGAGCCCTAACCACATGCTTTCATAAGAATAATGAATTTCCCTAACACCTTGCTTTTCAAGATACAATCACTTTCAATAGGTTGTTGTAAAGATAGGAACTCACTAACAAATGATCTTTCCAAAATATGAACTCTAACCACATGCCCAAACCTTCCATTATACATACAACCTGATATGAATTTAGCATGATTCCCAGTGTATAAACTACACATCTAAAGCAAGGAAACACAACTTACTAACATTTAGTTCTCTAACCATGCAAGTAGTAACAAAGAATCCGTGATCTCATACAAGCATGCTAGGTCTATTTCACAATTCTAACTAGCAACATGATCAGGCAACACTCTAATATGCCTAATGGGAAATCGAAAGTAGGAGGTTTACAACAACACCCACCTCGAGCGCTAAATCCTGGTCCCAAAAGTGATGCCCACGCTCGGTCCAAACAACTTCCACAAAACTGTACAACATTCCCCAAAAGAACAAACAACATTTAATCACACAATACATCACAAAATCTGTCCCAAATTACAGCAGTCCACTATTTGCCTATTTTCACCTGTGAAAAATGCCCAGAAAAATCCAAGATAAATACTGTCACGATCCTCGCGATGAACCTGTCGAAACAAGTACCTGCATGCTCAAAACCGAGTTTCCTACGCTGAGATATAAATTCGGCAAGGGAAACACCCCAAACTAAATTGTACAAAATTCCTGTGTCAAGAACTCGGGAAAAAGAAAGATTCTCACCATCGAAGAAAACTCAAAAAATTCTGAGAAAAATCCAGGAGGTTCCTTGCGAAAAGTAAATGAAAATTGCCTTTTGAATCACCTCGATCCGATGCCTGTGTGCAAAGATATGGCTAAAACTCCGCAGTGCTGTCGAAAAATCCGCGAAGAAAAATGGGTCAAATGAAAGCTCGAGAAACTCCAAAGTCCGCATGGAAAATGAGAAAACTCAAAACACCAAAGTTGGAGTCCTACCAGTCGTGAGTCCAACGGCGTGAGAATCGCCAAAATCTGAGATCGGGGTGAGTCGGAGGAGTCCGCGCACTAAAATGCGACGAAACGGGTCGTCGAAGTAGGAGCGTCACTGTGCGCCGCGTCGCAGAAAAGGCCGGAGTGATGATCTCCAAAAATCCTCAAAGTCCTCCAATGTATGGTGCTCTGTGGGAGGAGGAATTCTCTTTAAGCATTCACTGTGAAAATGGGTCCAGAAAAGAAGAAAATGCCCGCCCCCCCAAAGTCCATATTTATAGGCCCACTCACCCAAATGGGCCTGGCGGATTTGGGCCCAAGATTCGGGCGCCCGAATCCGCCAGACGGGTCGGACAGCCTCCCGTCCGACACGGTCGGAACTCCCTGGTGCTGCCATGCATACCCGCAATAGGAAACAGCGGTGCAAGGGTCTCCCGGGTGCGCCACGTACCCCTCCCCGTGGTCAGCGGGGTAGGTGGGGTGAGTCGCGCGCGTGGCGACGCGTGGCGCACTCGAGTGCGGTCGCCACGCGTCGGCCGCCTCGCTACCCCGTACCCCACCGCACATGCCGTGGATCGCGACTACGTGAGCCCGCCAACGCCAGGCTGCCACGTGTCGTGCTCCCGGTCCACCAGAGCCGCGCCCTTTTCCCTGAACCGCGCCGCGCGCACACGCCAACCCGGACACGCCACGTGGCCCGTGCGGCGGTCCATGCGCCAGCCGCGCTTCCCCTGTGGACTGAGCGGCGTGAGCCGGCCAATGACAGGCCGCCACGTGGCTCCAGCTGGTCCACGGTCAACTCCCGTGCACCAGAATTCCCCGAAAACTTCCGGAAGCCCCTTTTTGATCATCCGGACTCCAAATTTAACAAGCAAATAGCCGTTTTCAAGCGTTTTTCCGCGATGAATCCAAATCCAACCTCTGTTTGGCCCAATTCCTTTTCTAAAATTCGGCAAACACAGCCGAAGGCCAAATCAGCCAAAGATGTCTCGTTCCCGCATCTTGAAGCCTACTCTGGGCCTCACTAACTCCACTATGCGGCAACCTAGCCAAATCAACACGCCACACGGTCACCACCGTCACCAGGGCGAACTCACACCGCAGGCTCGTAAATCTTTCTTGCCCTAACCCTTAGGGCACATTAACTTGGTTCTCGCACATAGCGATCACTATTTACCTCGCGAGTCGGTCTCTCACTGGACCTTACTAATCATACTTTGCCAGCAACCTAGCTGACACAAGCGTAAAACACCCTATGCTGAAGGTGTTGGCTGCGCCGACAAAAGTTCGGCGGCCACTGCCATTCTCTTTACTGTCGCCCCTACAGGCGGCGACGCCGTATACTCATACGTTGTTTGTGCAGCCTCAGCTTGCTGCGCTATCAGCCACTGGAGCCTATCTATCTGCTCCGACTGTCACATCGACGCCACACTTAGGCGTCGGAACCTGTCTTCCTGCGGCGAAAAATTTTCGCCTATCGGCAAGAAGATTCCGCATGCTGCTGGACCACACAATAAGTGCGGCACCTGCTATCGCAGCTCGTGTACCTCGTTTGACCCAGAGCTCTCTCGTGACTCGAGTCAAACAGGTGCGTCTCCCTACGTGGTGTCATCGCTAATATGCACACCACAACGAAACAATTAGCCCAAATTTTAGCCATTTGAGCAACGCGCAATCTATATACCGACAAAAGGCTCGTCGACCCAATCATGCGAAAGTATAAGAGGGTACTCCTTTTCATCTCCAACATTACGTTGTCGGCCGCCAACATAATATCCGAAGAATGAAAGCTCGTTGCCCTCGATCAGTCCCAACATCCTTTTTGGGAACAACAATAACCAATCAAATACTTTCGCCCAATAATCCACACACTCTCTCGTGCTAATCCCTAGGGTCTCCCTAAGGTTGCTAACCACCTAGGACTATTCCTAGGCTCTGATACCACTCTAATCTGTCACGCCCCGAGTCCGCCAATTTGTACGGTTCGGGCACGCCAACAGACCCGCCAATCGGGTATGACCTTTCACTACCCGAAAGGAACGGTAACATCCATAATAACACAACAAGTGTATGCGGAAGCTCAATATCAGAGTACTAAAAATCACTACAAATTTAAAACTTTCATTCAATAACAAATAGTTAATGCGGAAATGAAAGCATACAAGAGTGAACCATAAATTAAACTTATTACACTTTACATTTCTGAACTTGCAAATAAAATTATTACATTCCTTTACATAATTCCTCACCATACAAGGTTCACTCAAGAAATATATAAATGGGATACCTCTGCTAGACCCTCTAGGTCTCTATGCTGCTGGGCCCTTGCCCCTGTCGTATGCCTCGCTGTCTGCATCTGATCCGTCTCGACCGCTGCATCCATTCCCGAACCTGTGGGGGGGGGAGTCACCCAAGGGGTGTGAGAACTACGATCTGAGTTCCCAGTGGGTTCAACCACCGAGAGAAAAGTGTCCTACACCACTTGGTCCAATGGAAGCAATAATAATAGTGCTAGGAAACTAAAATCCTCGATATCAAATGCAGCTATCAAAATAATACATCATGCACTCATCAGCACTATGCTAGCTATAGGCTACAATATCACTACACTATCTGTGTATACTCATCGACCCAGCACTACTCTGTCTAGCCACACTAGGCTGCTAAGCACCAACTCGGCCACTATGCCGCTGTATACAGGGTCCAACTAACCCGGCCACCTTGGCCACTCTATTTTTCTTTATTCTTTAGATTCTGGTGCTTTAGTTCAAGTTAACCCTCAGAAATTCTTATCCAACGGGCCCCAGCCCGGTAGTCCTGCTACCATAAGATAAGATTTCTAAGGTTGCCGATAACACCCGCAAGTGTTACCCCGCCCACGGGAACTTGTCATACGGGTCACTGCCCGGGAGAGGGACACTGCCTTGGCTCCGACAAGATCTACGTTTCACCCCAAAGGTACGCCCGTTTTATCTTTTTTTTTCTTTCTTTTCTTTTCTTTTTTTCTTTCTCTTTTTACTTTAGTTCTTAGCCTCTTTGCCTTTGAACACTTGCTTTCTTTCTTATTCGAGCTTATAGCTCCCTTTTTGCCACTGGCAAATCTCTTTCTCTTTTCCTTTGAGCATTTAGCTCTTTGCTTTCACTTTAAGCCCTCGAAAGTACCTCGTCCGACGGGTCACTGCCCAGGGAGTCCTGCTCCACTTGACGAGTCTCAAATTCGAAGGCGCCATTTACATTTCTCTTTATGCTTTTTAGCCACTTTTAGCTTGCTTTTAAACCTTGCCTTTTTACAACAATTTACCTCTTATCCTAGGTCTTGCCATAAGGATAACTAGAGAGTCTCCTGGACTCTTAACATTTCTCTTTTATTTCTTTAACTCAAATTGAAGTTAAAGTTATTGTCCATTTGCCCAGACACCCTATGACTTTCTAGGGTTATATTTATTTAATTCTTTAACCTTGGGATCTTATCCCACTTTCCTGATTCCTCACTGAATCCTAGAGTTAACTTAACTCTATTTTCTGTTCCACTTTTAACTTAGAGTTACACTGACTCTAATTTCCTGTCTGTGAGTTTTAAACTCCTCTGAATCACCTTAGGTCCCCTTTACCTAAGTTCCATGTCATACTCATCCTAGAGTTTCTTGACTCTATTTAGATCACTAGTTCACCTTAGGTTCCCTTTACCTAAGTTCCATGTCATACTCATCCTAGAGTTCCTTGACTCTATGTTGATCACTCTATCCAGTGTCCTTAGGTTATCACCTAAGACAATGCCACTCGTCCAATCCTAGGATAACTCCTAAGTTGAATGTCACTCGTCAAACCCCTAAACTAGGTTTTCTCCTAGTCTTACTACCAACAAGTTCTGTTCCCTTATGTCACATGATTCCTAGGGTTATACCCTAACATGATCACAGTCATAATAACTAATCATTTCATGCATGCAATTATTTTCATCTCATTCATAAAATAATAATTATCTTCTACGCATGCATATTCATCATATATCTTTGGCAACCAACAGTTGCACTTTTCTCTGTGTCCATTTGCACATGCACATTTATTCCTCTATCTCTGGCAACCAACAGTTGCTCTTTTTCATCTGAATCCATCTACACATGCAATCATAATCATAATTACCTAACGCCTCTAACAGGCTACTATCATGCTTCGAATCGAAAAGCAAAGGAGCAAGGGGAGAGGTCACCCAATTTCGGCAGAATTCCCCACCTTGTAGTGTACCCAATTGCTTGTAGACACTTGCAATTGGTCTCCGCGCGATTCCACTTGTTGTCCCTCGAGCTTGCACGCAAAACGTGCACCTCCCTCGAGTCTGCACGCAAAACGGTGCACGTCCTCCAAGCCTGCACGCAAAATAGTGCACGTCGTTACAAATCC
>CM054943.1:8024330-8083708 GCA_029168755.2 Tillandsia fasciculata | reverse complement strand
CGGCAGTTGTTGATTGATGCATGTACAGATTTTGGAATCATACAGCTGAGTATTCCGCCAGATGGCGTTCGGGACACGGTAGGGCATTATGGTGATCATAGTGAGGCCAAATGGAATGATTAAGGCCCTATGTCTCGAGATTTGAGGAATGGTGTGCTCCTGTGGTTTTTTGGACAGATCGGGAGCGGTGTTCCCCAAGGATATTATGATTTACCCCCCCCCCCCCTAAGTGACCTGGAATAAGAGGAACACTTGTGGCTGTGCTATAACGCTTGGGTGGAAGAAGCTGTATGCCGTGTTATTGGACTACAAGTTTTAGCTTCTGAAGCATACCTTCTTGGGTCACTTTGTGCTAGCCGTAGGGGCGGCAGTGGAAAATCCGGCCAATATGGATACTATCTAGGAATTGGCGAGATCAATATTTATGGTCAAGGTAAGAAGCTTCTTGGACTTGGCAGTGCCAGGAGAGCATGGCTATGGATAATGACACTGGTATCAGCGCCGACTTTTGCATTGCTAGTGCGGGGTGATGGACTTGCGAGTTGTAGCAATACCTTCCATGTTGGCGATGGAGTTACCGTTGTTTACCTTTGAGCTTTCTGGATCACCCCGATAGGGCCACTGTGTTGGCGGATACCTGGAGCAGGAAAGCTGTCTGGGGTTGAGTTGATGATTCCAAGCTGGCGCTGTGTGGGACCTTTATGGTGTGCAGGGTTGAGGCTGCGTCCCGGAGGATTCCTTCCGTTGGTAGATTGCGCTGGAACCGCCCACTCGAATGGTCAAGATCTGGAGTAACCGAGTGAGGACCCCCCCCCCCCCCACTTAAACAGGACTCGAGGTCAGATTGTGCAATTGAGCCGGACTTTAGTGGGTACATCGGGTGTACCGAGGTATCGGGACCGAGTGGGTAGGCCTTTGGGTTCGACTTTGAGTATTGCTTTGCGCCTCGGGCAAGATTGCAGTCAGATGTTGAGGTCGAGTTGTGGCATGGGGCACACCAGTGCAGACTTTGGCATTGGGTAGCTACTTGGGAATTTGTGTACGGATTGTGGATATCCCCTTATGTTTGGTTGCCGTGGTCGCGGGAGTGTGCAGTGACTTAGGAGCTGGAGACGACGGTGTTGAGTACCCACCCTGGTTTCGGTGACTCCTTGTGAGCTGTGTTAGTTTCGAGGATGAAACTTTTTTTTAGTGGGGGAGGATGTGATGACCTGGATCTCCGCTGAGCTTCTGCGGTGTGTTTGGCAGCTTCTGGGGACCCGTAGTGTTGTTTTGGGGTGTCTGTGCACCAATTGGACCTAAGTGGTGAACTTTGGACTTCGTGTGGATCACGTGAGTGATCGGAAGACCCCGTTGGGTGTTTATAAGTAGTTTCCGCGAAGCGGATATTAAAAATGGACTCAGCGCGAAGTTTGGACCAAGAAACATCATTTCGGATGCCTCCGGCAAATTTTGGAATTGGAATTGGCAAAACGGACAGTGGATTGGATTCAGCGTGCGAAACGGTCAAAATGGGTTATTTACTTGCATTTTTCGGAATTGGAACAGTAAAATTACTGTTCACGCCGGAACAGTGATTCCGGCGACCGGCCGGCCGCGGGCAGCGGCGGAGCGCGGCGGCGCGGGCTCGGGCAGGCAGCGGAGCGGCGGCGTGCAGGCGCGCGGGCGCGGGCAGGCGCGCGGGCGCGGGCAGGCGCGCGGTCCACGGGCGAGGCGTGCACCAGGGGAGGGACACGTGGTCTTGCTATTGGAGCGGTGTTGTGCACGCGGTCCACGCAGGGAGCGGAGCAGGTGAAAGGGGCAAGTGGCCGTACGCGCGGGGGCAGGCGCGTCGTCGTGCCGGTGCAGGGTTGTCGGTGCCACGTGGCGCGCCGTCATTGGCGGGCGCACGTGCACCGGGCGCAGCAGGGCGCGGGTGGGCTGTGCAGCGGGCCACGTGGCGGGCCGTGGCGGTTTCGAGCCTGCACAGTAATGGGTCGGGCCCATTACTGTAGCAACCCGAATTTTTTTCGGGCGCCTGGAAGTGGGGACACAGAGGTAGCGTTTGGTTCGGGGATTAGAAAAATTTTGTTATACGGGGATAGTACAGATTCTGGTATTAGCAGGAATTGGTGGTAAATTTGCGTTTGGTTCGTTTTATGAGTTATACCGAATTAAAGTAAATTGTGTTTGGTAAATTATATAGGAATAAGGAGAATAGGAAGAATTGGTAAAAAATGTGTTTGGTTGAGTATAGAGGAATAAGAAGAATTGATAAGTGATAAATTTGTGTATTGACTATTTTGCCCTTTATGATATAATATATAAATAAAATAATTTATTATATTAATCAACCTAATAATAAATTTAAAATATTATTTAAAATTGTAAAAAATATTAAAAATAAATAATAAATAATTAAAAGTACTTAAAAATAATAGAAAATTATATATTAAAATATTTAAAATTTTTATTGTTTTGACTATTTTGCCCTTTAAATTAAAGTTTAAATAGGAGTAAAAATTTTAATTTTTAAAAATTTATATAAATTTTAAAAAAAATACATAATAAAAATTAAAGTTTAAGTGAGAGTAAAAATTTTAAGTGAGAGTAAATAAAAATTAATTTTTAAATTTTAAGTGAGAGTAAAAATTTAAATTTTAAATTTATATAAATTTTAAAAAATTTATAAAATAATTGTATAAATTTTAAAATTTAAAATTAATAATTTTTTTTCAAAAATGAAATAAAATAAAATTTTTAGATTTATAAAAAATAAGTTAAAAAATTAAAAATTTTAAAAAATAAAATTTAAATATTTTTTAAAATTTAAAAATTCTAATTTAAAAAATTATAAAATAATTTTATTAATATGCAAAAGAAAGAAAAAAAAAATTAAAACCCACTTAAAAGAGAGGAGGAAAAGAGAGAGAGAGTCTTTTCTCGATTCTCGTGCCACTTTATGGGTTCCTCCCAATTCCACCTATTTACTGGAACCCGGATTCCCGATTCCATTCCCCTAATTCCAGGAAGCCTAGAACCCGGATTCTCCCCTATTCTGTCCCCGTTTGGGTATGGACACGGGGATAAGGGGGGTATTCCCCCCTTATCCCCCTTACCAAACGCACCCAGAGGGAATTATTTGATTTGTTCAATTTTGACTATAAATACCTCCCTTTCGCCTGTAATTTGAGGCTTTTCCCGAGCTCTTCTCTCTTGGCAACCTTAAGCAAAGTTGTTCATCTTCCTGTGGAGCATCTCGTGGAGAAGTTTGGGAATTTTTGGTGGCACGCACTTCGAGGTATGCGGCTTTTGCATAGTGCGACTTTCCTTCACCAATGATCCCCTTCGTCGCGTTTCGGTGCGCACTCAGACCTTCGTTTTCGACGATTTTTGCGGCAAAGCATTCACAAGAGGTAAGGCTTCATTTTTTGCCTTGATCACTTCTCCGTATTTCGAGTTTTTGGCACAGTTCCCGAGGCATCTCTGAGCCACTGTTTTTCTGTGGTGATTTTGGACAGCACGAGCTTGTTGGATTTATTTCTCAGCCCACGGGTATCGGAATGAGGTGATTCAAGTGTCGATTGATATCTACTCTTCGAGAGGAACGCACCCGTATTTTTATTGAATTTTTATGAGGTCATTTCGAGGGTGAGAATTAAGTTTTCTTTACTGCTATTTTTCCAGCAGAATGGTGTTCTTGAGGGAATGGCTTCCAACGTTGTCCAAATTGTTTCTTGACCTACAGGTATCGGAACGAGGCGTTTAAACAGTCGATTTGGGGCTACTCGTCGCGAGGATCGCAACCGTGATTTTTTGGAATTTTTGGAGGTCTGTATACAGGTGAAAAGGCTTCTCCACTCTGCTGGTTGGTAAAAACAGCGTATGCTATTTTTAGGAATTGTAGTGATTGGTTATTAATTGTTGGTGATGTTGTTGATTGGAACAGAGGTCTTGCGGCTGTTACCGAGGGTGCAATTTTGGCAGATTTTGGATTTAGTGTGGCTGCGTACTTCACCGACTTCGGCTTTGCCTGCGGAATGCGTTTCAGGTGGGTGCTTTATTCCAAGAACCGTGGTCGGTTCTCTAAATTTTTATATGTTAGAATTGCATGCAGGGGTATGGTACAATAGCTGGGATTGATCGGTAAGCTTAACAATGTGGATTTTATGGAAATTGCAAGTGAATTATTCATTGTATGAAAATGGTATTAATCAAACATTCATGTTGATGATTAGTGGAGCTTACCTAAGGCAAGGTTACCCTATATGATGATTATCATGCCATGTTAGCACATAACCTTTTATGAGGCTGGTTTATGCAATGGGATAGGATTATGTAGTTATGTGCAGGTTCTACTCTGAGGAGCGATTATGGATCGGGAACTATGGACAGGTATGGTCATTGATAAGTTGGCATGAGGTTTATTTTTCTTTATTCTGCTTTGAGGACAAATGCATGCTTGTATGGACATCTAGATAGGCCATCTTTTACTGCTACACTTTCATTTTGGGACTTGACTTAGGAGAAACCATCTCTGCTTCCTTTCTCCTTTCTGTTAGTCGTATGGTTCATGTTGCTCGGGTTCGAGCAGGGATTAGGGATAGTGTAGCTGGGATCTTGGTGTCGGGGACAGGTCATGCCGGATTGTGATAGGCAGAGTTGTCGGCAACCGCGGATGTTGGGCGGTTGGCCGGGTGCGGGTTGTTGCACTAGGTTGTGGTTTGCGGGGTACTGCGGCAACCGCGGACATTGGGCGGTTGACCGGAGGTTGCTTATCATCAGATTGGGTATCAGGCTTCTCTAGTGGAGGGAGTTTTCCACTTACTGTCTACTGTTGCATCAGATAGTGATCGGGTTCTCCATTAGTGGATAGGTTTTTCCACTTTGATGTGAGTCATGATCCAGTCCTGCTATATTATGGTACTATGATACTTGTTACTGAGATACTTTACTCGTGTGGGTCACTCCCCTCGAGGCCACTCCGGAGTAGGCAGTTGATATATTGGCCAGTGAGTGCCAGACCTGTTGGCCAGTGAGTGCCAGACAGTGAGCATCGGTCAGTGAGTACCGATTGGTTAGCAGATACTTGAGACAGCAGAGCAGGCAGTACCAGTTCTACTAGTGGCATCAGATTGGGTTTATTCCAGACAGTTTATTGTTGCACTTGGGTCAGGGGGACCGTGTAGAGTCTAATAGTTGTGTTTAGACCAGTGCTAGTGTTGTTGGGAGCCGTTGGGTCTGACGGTGGTCCCGTATTGTTGTGAGTATCTGGATTGTTATTTTGAGAGGTTTGGTGATCTTTGGTCTATCCAGTATGAGAGAGGGAGCTTAGATTCTGACTATAGCCTGCATGAGCCATTACTCGATAGCGAGTTAGTCAAATCAGCCAAAGATGTCTCGTTCCCGCATCTTGAAGCCTACTCTGGGCCTCACTAACTCCACTATGCGGCAACCTAGCCAAATCAACACGCCACACGGTCACCACCGTCACCAGGGCGAACTCACACCGCAGGCTCGTAAATCTTTCTTGCCCTAACCCTTAGGGCACATTAACTTGGTTCTCGCACATAGCGATCACTATTTACCTCGCGAGTCGGTCTCTCACTGGACCTTACTAATCATACTTTGCCAGCAACCTAGCTGACACAAGCGTAAAACACCCTATGCTGAAGGTGTTGGCTGCGCCGACAAAAGTTCGGCGGCACTGCCATTCTCTTTACTGTCGCCCCTACAGGCGGTGACGCCGTATACTCATACGTTGTTTGTGCAGCCTCAGCTTGCTACGCTATCAGCCACTGGAGCCTATCTATCTGCTCCGACTGTCACATCGACGCCACACTTAGGCGTCGGAACCTGTCTTCCTGCTGCCGAAAAATTTTCGCCTATCGGCAAGAAGATTCCGCATGTTGCTGGACCACACAATAAGTGCGGCAACCTGCTATCGCAGCTCGTGTACCTCGTTTGACCCAGAGCTCTCTCGTGACTCGAGTCAACACAGGTGCGTCTCCCTACGTGGTGTCATCGCTGATATTCACACCACAACGAAATAATTAGCTCAAATTTTAGCCATTTGAGCAACGCGCAATCTATATACCGGCAAAAGGCTCGTCGACCCAATCATGCGAAAGTATAATAGGGTACTCCTTTTCATCTCCAACATTACGTTGTCGGCCGCCAACATAATATCCGAAGAATGGAAGCTCGTCGCCCTCGATCAGTCCCAACATCCTTTTTGGGAACAACAACAACCAATCAAATACTTTCGCCCAATAATCCACACACTCTCTCGTGCTAATCCCTAGGGTCTCCCTAAGGTTGCTAACCACCTAGGACTATTCCTAGGCTCTGATATCACTCTAATCTGTCACGCCCCGAGTCCGCCAATTAGTACAGTTCGGGCACGCCAACAGACCCGCCAATCGGGTATGACCTTTCACTACCCGAAAGGAACTGTAATATCCATAATCATACAACAAGTATATGCGGAAGCTCAATATCAGAGTACTAAAAATCACTACAAATTTAAAACTTTCATTCAGTAACAAATAGTTAATGCGGAAATGAAAGCATACAAGAGTGAACCATAAATTAAACCTATTACACTTTACATTTCTGAACTTGCAAATAAAATTATTACATTTCCTTTACATGAATTCCTCACCATACAAAGTTCACTCAATAAATATATAAATGGGATACCTCTGCTAGACCCTCTAGGTCTCTAAGCTGCTGGGCCCTTGCCCCTGTCGTATGCCTCGCTATCTGCATCTGATCCGTCTCGACCGCTGCATCCATTCCCGAACCTGTGGGGGGGGGGAGTCACCCAAGGGGTGTGAGAACTACATCTGAGTTCCCAGTGGGTTCAACCACCGAAAGAAAAGTGTCCTACACCACTTGGTCCAATGGAAGCAATAATAATAGTGCTAGGAAACTAAAATCCTCGATATCAAATGCAGCTATACAAAATAATACATCACTGTCTGTATATACTCATCAACCCAGCACTACACTGTCTAGCAATACTAGGCTACAATATAATAGGTCACTACACTATCTGTGTATACTCATCGACCCAGCACTACTCTGTCTAGCCACACTAGGCTGCTAAGCACCAACTCGGCCACTATGCCGCTGTATACAGTGTCCAACTAACCCGGCCACCTTGGCCACTCTATTTTTCTTTATTCTTTAGATTCTGGTGCTTTAGTTCAAGTTAACCCTCAGAAATTTCTTATCCAACGGGCCCCAGCCCGGTAGTCCTGCTACCATAAGATAAGATTTCTAAGGTTGCCGATAACACCCGCAAGTGTTACCCCGCCCAACAGGGAACTTGTCATACGGGTCACTGCCCGGGAGAGGGACACTGCCCTTGGCTCCGACAAGATCTACGTTTCACCCCCAAAGGTACGCCCATTTTATCTTTTTTTTCTTTTCTTTTCTTTTCTTTCTTTTCTTTCTCTTTTTACTTTAGTTCTTAGCCTCTTTGCCTTTGAACCCTTGCTTTTCTTCTTATTCAAGCTTATAGCTCCCTTTTTGCCACTGGTAAATCTCTTTCTCTTTCCTTTGAGCATTTAGCTCTTTGCTTTCACTTTAAGCCTCTCGAAAGTACCTCGTCCGACGGGTCACTGCCCAGAGAGTCCTGCTCCACTTGACGAGTCTCAAATTCGAAGGCGCCATTTACTTTCTCTTTATGCTTTTTAGCCACTTTTAGCTTGCTTTTAAACCTTGCCTTTTTACAACAATTTACCTCTTATCCTAGGTCTCACCATAAGGATAACTAGAGAGTCACCTGGACTCTTAACATTTAACCTTCATTTATTTAACTCAAATTGAAGTTAAAGTTATTGTCCATTTGCCCAGACACCCTATGACTTTCTAGGGTTATATTTATTTAATTCTTTAACCTTGGGATCTTATTTCACTTTCCTGATTCCTCACTGAATCCTAGAGTTAACTTAACTCTATTTTTCTGTTCCACTTTTAACTTAGAGTTACACTGACTCTAATTACCTGTCTGTGAGTTTAAACTCCTCTGAATCACCTTAGGTCCCCTGTACCTAAGTTCCATGTCATACTCATCCTAGAGTTTCTTGACTCTATATAGATCACTAGTTCACCTTAGGTTCCCTTTACCTAAGTTCCATGTCATACTCCTCCTAGAGTTCCTTGACTCTATGTTGATCACTCTATCCAGTGTCCTTAGGTTATCCCCTAAGACAATGCCACTCGTCCAATCCTAGGATAACTCCTAGTTCAATGTCACTCGTCAAACCCCTAAACTAGGTTTTCTCCTAGTCTTACTACCAACAAGTTCTGTTCCCTTATATCACATGATTCCTAGGGTTGTACCCTAACATGATCACAGTCATAATCAACTAATCATTCTCATGCATGCAATTATTTCATTTCATTCATCAAATAGTAATTACTTCTACGCATGCATATTCATCATATATCTTTGGCAACCAAGAGTTGCACTTTTCCTCTGTGTCCATTTGCACATGCACATCTATTCCTCTATCTCTGGCAACCAACAGTTGCTCTTTTTCCATCTGAATCCATCTACACAGGCAATCATAATAACAAATTACCTAACGCCTCTAACAGGCTACTATCATGCTTCGAATCGAAAAGCAAAGGAGCAAGGGGAGAGGTCACCCGATTTCGGCAGAATTCCCCACCTTGTTGTGTACCCAATTGCTTGTAGACACTTGCAATTGGTCTCCGCGCGATTCCACTTGTTCCCTCGAGCTTGCACGCAAAACAGTGCACCTCCCTCGAGTCTGCACGCAAAATGGTGCACGTCCTCCAAGCCTGCACGCAAAATAGTGCACGTCGTTACAAATCCTCATGCAAAACGACGCGCGCCATTTTATCCTGCACGCAAAATGTGCGCGACTACACAACCTGCACGTAAAACGGTGCACGTACCTCGAATCTGCACGTAAAACGGTGCACGTCTGACTGTAGGGTTGCACGCAAAACGGTGCACATTTTTCTAACCCTGCACGAAAAATGATGCATAATATTAGGGTCGGCATGCAAAACGGTGCGCGATAACGCGATCGGCACGCAAAACGGTGCACGTACCTCAAATCTGCACGCAGAACGGTGCACGCTCTACTGTAGGATTGCATGCAAAACGGTGCACGTTTTTTCTAACCCTGCACGAAAAACGATGTATATTATTAGACTTCACACGTAAAACGGTGCGCGATAACACAAGTTGCACGCAAAACGGTGCACTTTTTTTTTCAACGTTGCACGCAAAACGGTGTATATTTTTCGAGTTTGCGTCCAAAACTGCGCATATTTTTCGAATCCGCACGCAAAACGGTGCATTTCTTCCACAACTGGCACGCAAAACGAGGCGCGCCAAAACTGTCCCCGGCAGTCCGCGCAGCAAAACGGCGCAGTATAACGCGGTTCCTAACAAGTAAAACGGCACGGGGTCAAATCCAATGTCCCAAAAGGACGTTTCAAAACTGTGCCAAAAATATCACAAAAATGACGAACGGCCTACCTCGACAGCGTCGCATAGTTCATCTGGCTTTTTGGAGCACTTTGCGCGCTCCACGAGGTCGTCGAAGTGCCGTTCCCTCCCCACGAATCCCCTCTTTCGCTCTCTCTCGTGCTCGGGTGGAGAAGGAAAGGGAGAAGAGGAAGAAGAATGGCGGTGCGGGGGAGGAGGAAGAAGAAGAAGGAAAGAAAAGAAGAAAAGAAGGGAGAGGGGTGGTGTAGACCCGGTCCACGGGGCCCCCCTATGGGGAGCCGCCGTGTGGCGGTCCACCACGCAAGGGGGCGCGCACCAGGTCCAGGCGGCGCCCCCCGCGCCACGTGGCGCACGTCCCGCGCGCCACGCGGGCGCCGCACCCGCGCGCTACACGCGCGCGGGACACGGTGCGCGCCACACGGGCGCGCACCCCCGCGCGCACGTCCAGCGCCTGTGCGGCCCAATGGGGGCCTGCCATGTGGCGGCCCCCCGCTGACCAGCGCAGGAGCGCGCAGCTTGTGCAGCACGCAAGCGCGCCTCGAGCCGCGCGCCAACGCCGCCTCGAGATTCGTTTTTGATCCGTTTTTGTCCATTTTTCCTTCCGTTTTTGCTCAAATTTGACAGGTGGCTTCGTTTCAGCTTAATTTATCACAGAAAAATTTAAATTTTCACCTTGGGCCATTCCTGGGCCACCAAAAGCCCCGCTGTATCCAGAATCATTGGCGGACCCCGTTCTCGCAATCCGGGTATCCGATCAACACAAAATTTTTACCGTGACCTTAAAACATAATTACATAGCTCCCGTAATTTTCTCAGAATTTTTCGACACTGTTGGCGGAGCCCGTTCCCACTATTCGGCCTCCGATCAACGCGAAACTTTTTCTGTGGCCTTAAAACATATTTACGGGGCTCCCGTAATTTTTTCGAAATTTTCCGACACTGTGAATTTTCCACTAAAAATCTGGGCCCCCTTTCTCGAATAAAATTCCAGAACTCTCATTTTAATCCCGATTTGGGCCCAACTCGCTTCCAAATATTCTTTACTTCCCCAACTTTCATAACAATAGGATTTCATCCCACCTTTATTTATATTTATTTATGTGCTGAAAATCCGGCACTTTACACCCTATTTCTGCGACTTTATGTTGTTTGCAGCCAACATAATTGTACAACAGAAATAGGATATGTCGATCCCTCTTCACTCACTGGAAGAGTCAACCAGCCAAAATTACCGACTTTCGCAAAATATCACGCCACTCACGCCCTATCTTCCTAGGGTCTGCCAAAAGCCTAGGGTTTCCTAAGTCCCAACTGATCTATCCCTAAACTCTGATACCAACCTAATCTGTTACGCCCCGGGTGTAAACCAGAACCCGGGCCCGTCCACAGATCCGCCGTGCACACAGAATTTCCCGTGTACACGAAGCGCTGGTAAGCTGCTCAGATATACAGAAAATAATAAAGGAGCATAAAACAGAGCTAAAATAAAACTATGACATCTCAAACTACAGCTGGAAAGTAAAAGCATAGTAAAAATTCTCAAAATGTACAAGTGTCTCTCCCAGCTCACCAAATAAGTACAAACAGCTGGCAAGAGGCAGACCCAAAATAACTACAACTGTCTGAGAAAAGAAAGGGTACAACTGATACACGACTAAGCTCGAAGTCGGGGTAGATGAACTACCTAATCCGCTATCTGCTTGCCTCGATCTGCCCGAGATGGCCCTGCTAATCCCGCAGAAGACTCTGCAAAACAAAGGGAGAAAAGAAGAGAAGGACAATGGGGGTGAGAACTACTATAAAGAACAGTAGCCTCCCCTAGTGGGAAAACCTCAAACTCTGACGGCCCAATAGGACTACTAGAGGCAAAAAGGGGAAAGAACCGTAGTAAGCTATAAAGGCTACTGATAAGGAAAAACTATCACTACTATACCTCTAAATGGAGTATCAAAAGAGATGACCGTATGAATGCATCAGAATACCGTATCTGTCCAAATAACCCAATCCTGTGCCACCAGTAAAACTGGCATTGCCTGCTCAGCGGAATCTGCACACAAGGCTCGAAATCGCGGGATCAGCCAACATGGCTCGCATCCCAAAGTAAGTAACAAATCGGCATCTCTAACCGTCCGATCGCACACTCCGGAGTGGCACTCGATGGGAGCGACCCACACGAGTAAAATAGCTCTGTAACAAGTATCTCTGTATAGCAGGACTTTGATCATGACTATGATCAAAGTGGAAGACTCTGTCCACTAAGGAACCCCGATCCCCAATCTGGTATAATGGTGCTCAATAAGCGGGAAACTCTATCCACTAAAGAAATCCGATACCCAATCTGATGCATAAGTAAAACATCAGGTCAACCGCCTAATGTCCGTGGTCGCCGCAACACCCCACAAGTCCAAATCTGATAAAGTAATCAACAGCTGGCTAACCGCCCATTGTCCGCGGTTGCCACAACGCCCCACGATCTATAATTGAGTCTAATCTGACCCCGACTCGATGGCCTCGACTACACTATCCCCTACCCCTGCTCTAACTCGAGTAACATGCAACTGAAAAGAAAGGAGAACAGCTAAACATGGTTTTTCCTAAGTCATGTCCCAAATGTTGTGTAGCAGAAAAAGGTGGCCTAGCTAGATGACCATACAAGCATGCAAAGTCCTTTACTTGATAACACAATTACAAGTATTCTAACTTTTACAAAACTAAGTGCATGGTACCTCCAATGTACATGATGCATAGTACATGATACATGATACAATTTTGATACATGATCTACTAACAATAGTCTTTCAAGATGCGAGCCCTAACCACATGCTTTCATAAGAATAATGAATTTCCCTAACACCTTGCTTTTCAAGATACAATCACTTTCAATAGGTTGTTGTAAAGATAGGAACTCACTAACAAATGATCTTTCCAAAATATGAACTCTAACCACATGCCCAAACCTTCCATTATACATACAACCTGATATGAATTTAGCATGATTCCCAGTGTATAAACTACACATCTAAAGCAAGGAAACACAACTTACTAACATTTAGTTCTCTAACCATGCAAGTAGTAACAAAGAATCCGTGATCTCATACAAGCATGCTAGGTCTATTTCACAATTCTAACTAGCAACATGATCAAGCAACACTCTAATATGCCTAATGGGAAATCGAAAGTAGGAGGTTTACAACAACACCCACCTCGAGCGCTAAATCTTGGTCCCAAAAGTGATGCCCATGCTCGGTCCAAACAACTTCCACAAAACTGCACAACATTCTCCAAAAGAACAAACAACATTAAATCACACAATACATCACAAAATCTGTCCCAAATTACAGCAGTCCACTATTTGCCTATTTTCACCTGTGAAAAATGCCCAGAAAAATCCAAGATAAATACTGTCACGATCCTCGTGATGAACCCGTCGAAACGGGTACCTGCACGCTCAAAACCGAGTTTCCTACGCTGAGATAAAAATTCGGCAAGGGAAACACCCCAAACTAAATTGTACAAAATTCCTGTGTCAACAACTCGGGAAAAAGAAAGATTCTCACCTTCGAAGAAAACTCAGAAAATTCTGAGAAAAATCCAGGAGGTTCCTTGCGAAAAGTAGATGAAAATTGCCTTTTGAATCACCTCGATCCGATGCCTGTGCGCAAAGATATGGCTAAAACTCCGCAGTGCTGTCCAAAAATCCGCGAAGAAAAATGGGTCAAATGAAAGCTCGAGAAACTCCAAAGTCCGCACGGAAAACGAGAAAACTCAAAACACCAAAGTTGGAGTCCTACCAGTCGTGAGTCCAACGGCGTGAGAATCGCCAAAATCTGAGATCGGGGTGAGTCGGGGGAGTCCGCGCACTAAAATGCGACGAAACGGGTCGTCGAAGTAGGAGCGTCACTGTGCGCCGCGTCGCAGAAAAGGCCGGAGTGATGATCTCCAAAAATCCTCAAAGTCCTCCAATGTATGGTGCTCTGTGGGAGGAGGAATTCTCTTTAAGCATTCACTGTGAAAATGGGTCCAGAAAAGAAGAAAATGCCCCCCCCCCCCCCCCCCCCCCAAAGTCCATATTTATAGGCCCACTCACCCAAATGGGCCTGGCGGATTTGGGCCCAAGATTCGGGCGCCCGAATCCGCCAGACGGGTCGGACAGCCTCCCGTCCGACGCGCTCGGAACTCCCTGGTGCTGCCACGCATACCCGCAATAGGAAACAGCGGTGCAAGGGTCTCCCGGGTGCGCCACGTACCCCTCCCCGTGGTCAGCGGGGTAGGTAGGGTGAGTCGCGCGCGTGGCGACGCGTGGCGCACTCGAGTGCGGTCGCCACGCGTCGGCCGCCTCGCTACCCCGTACCCCACCGCACATGCCGTGGATCGCGACTACGTGAGCCCGCCAACGCCAGGCTGCCACGTGTCGTGCTCCCGGTCCACCAGAGCCGCGCCCTTTTCCCTGAACCGCGACGCGCGCACCCGCCAACCCGGACACGCCACGTGGCCCGTGCGGCGGTCCATGCGCCAGCCGCGCTTCCCCTGTGGACCGAGCGGCGTGAGCCGGCCAATGACAGGCCGCCACGTGGCTCCAGCTAGTCCACGGTCAACTCCCGTGCACCAGAATTCCCCGAAAACTTCCGGAAGCCCCTTTTTGGTCATCCGGACTCCAAATTTAACAAGCAAATAGCCGTTTTCAAGCGTTTTTCCGCGATGAATCCAAATCCAACCTCTGTTTGGCCCAATTCCTTTTCTAAAATTCAGCAAACACAGCCGAAGGCCAAATCAGCCAAAGATGTCTCACAGGGTCCATCTGTGGCATCCCTTTGATGCACCGTGGGCCAGACACACCAATACTAGGTGTTCTACACAGTGGATTCATCGGAAAGGTTGCATAGGAAATCTGGACCACTACACCGCGCGGGAGGCTGCCCCGCGCGGGCGGCGGCCCCGCGCGGGAGGCGCCCTCCGCGCGGGAGGATGCCCTCGCGCGGCATGTCGCGACGCGCGGCACGCCGCAACGCACGGCCCGCCGTGCGGCCCCGGGCGGGAGGCGATCCCTGCGCGGCTCGCCGCACCGCGCAGCCCGCGGCGAAGTCCCGCGCGGGAGGCAGTCCCGCGCGGGAGGCAGCCCCGCGCCGGCGGCCGCCCCGCACGACGCGCCGCACCGCGCAGCACGGCCCCGCGCGGGAGGCTGTCCCGCGCGGGCGGTGTCCCCGCGCGGGAGGCGGCCTGTGTTTCTGAAGGCGTCGCCCACAAAGGGAGTGGTGCGATTTGGGATGCGGGGAAAGTTAAACCCCCGCTTTCTTAGTCCTTATGAAGTGTCGGAGCGGGTTGGGCCAGTGGCCTATAAAGTAGCATTGCCCCCAGACTTGGCGGGAGTTCATGATGTGTTCCATGTATCACAACTCCGGCAGTATGTCCATGACCCGAGACACATAATCAACTACCCACCGCTTGATCTACGGGAGGACATGAGCTACGACGAGTTCCCGTACAAGATTGTTGACCGGCGTGAAAGGAGGCTAAGGAACTGCTCCATACCCTATGTGAAGGTGCTTTAGACGAGGCACAGCGAAGAAGAAGCCACGTGGGAGCCTAAGGCCGTGATGCGGGAACACTACCCTTGCCTATTCGCGGAATAAATCCTAAGGTATGTGAGATTTCGTTTCGTGGACGAAACTCCTAAAAGAGAGGAGAATGTAGTGCACCAATTTTCGCAAAATGGCGAAACTCGGCAAAAATATTTGTAACACATTTCAAATGCAATTACAAGTGAATTGGAAGCATTTTGAATTGATGCAAAAGCCGTCGAGTCGAAAAGTGAGTTGGAGTTGAGAATTGGAAGCTTCAAGTTGTGAAGCTTAGGTCGTTATGTGCCGACTCCGCAAAATGGCGAAGTGCGGCGAAAATACTTGTAACATATTTTAAATATGATTACGGTCAAATTCGGTGCATTTCGGACCGATGCGAACGGCAACGGGTCGAAAAGTGAGTTGGAGCTCAAGGACTTTGTGAATTTCAGAAATCCTGTTTTTTTTATCGGCAAGATTTTTCGAGGCCCTCTCTTGAGGACTTAGAGAAGTCAAAAATTTAAAAAGAAATCGTGGGGAGTTTCAGGAAAGTTTGCTGATGAAAAAGGATAAAATGTCGAGGTGTGAGATCAGAACAAAATAGTAGAACAAAGAGGAGCAAAAATGATGAAGAATTCTGGAAAACTGGAGTGCTGATGTAGTTTTATCGACAAGCGTTTTCGGGGCCCGTTCTCACGGGCGTAGAGCTTTCAAAAAATTATAGGGGTTCTGTGGAGGGCTTTAGAAAATTTTGATGATGAAAGGGAAGAAAAAAAATTACAATTTTGATTTTTCAGCTGGTGGCAAAACGCGGAGGAAAAGGGGTTTCCGAAGTTGCTCTCTACAGGAGCAAACTGCAGGAAACAGGGGCAATTTGGGAATTTCTTTTGTAACTTGGGGCAAATGTGTAATTTCACACTCCCCCCAACCACCACCTGCAGGGACATTTAATTCCCTCTCTCTCTCTCCCCTTTGAATAACTCACCCACCCTCTTCTCTCTCTCTGCTGGAGCAGGAAGAAAGAAAGAAGAAGAAGGAAAGAAGGAAGGAAGAAAAGAAGAAGAGAAAGGCTATTTCTCTCCCCCCCTTCCCTCTCAGTTTTCTTAAAAATGAAAATCTTGGAGATCAAGAGAGCTATCTTTGCCTCCTTCAAAAACAAAGAGAAACATTGAGGTGGGGGATTCTAGCGAATGAGGGTGACCTCTCCCCTTGTCTTTTGCTTTCAATTAGAAGCATGTTAATAGAATGATTAGGATTGTATACTATATATTAGTGTAAAAGTGGCTTGTTGAAAAATGGAAATCTTGACTTAGGAGGAAACCCAATTTAGGCTCTAACGAGTGGCATTCACCTTAGGACTTCACGAGTAGCATTATGCTTGAGTCAATTAAGGGTGTACATAGAGTTAGAGCTTAACTTAGAATCATGTCTCTAAGAAAAACATAGTATAGTTGAGGTTAAAATTCAAAGTGAGTACAATCCCTAGAGTTGTCTTAGGGAGTTGGGTTAATGTACCTTCACTTTAACTTCAACTTGAGCAAGAATGAAAGAAAAGAACTAAGTCCAAGGGACTTGGGTTACCTTGAGGCATAGACCTAGGGTAAGGAAATGAGAAAATAAAAAGGTATGCTAAAAGCTTGAATGAAAAGAGAAAGAAATTGCCAAGGGGCAATGTGAGCTATAAGCTCGTATGAAAAAGAAAAGTAAGTACTTAAGAGCAAAGAGAAAGGCAACGGCATAAAGTGCAAAGAGGCTAAATGCTAAAGCAAAAGAAAAGAGATAATAAAACGGGCGTACCTTCGGGGGTGAAATGTACTCTTGTCAGAGTTAGAGCAGTGTCCCTCTCCCGTGTAGTGACCCGTATAACACTTGCGGGTGTCATCGGCAACCTTAGAGATCGTCTTATGGCAGCATGTTTGCCGGGCTGGGGCCTGTTAGGCAAGATTTTCTGAGGGTTTAGCAACTTTAATTAAAGCACTAAGAAAATAAAGAAAGTGATTGGTCAAGTAAGAGGTTTGGCTAGAGTGGCACCTTACAACGACATAGAGTCGTGTCATGGCAAAGGTTGAGTTAATTGAGCATATTAGTTAGAATTTACAGCTTTCAATACTGTGTTTATTCTCTATTATATTGCTTCCATTAGACCAAGCGGTGCAGGGCATTCTCTCTCGGTGGTTGAACCCACTGGGAACTTTGTTGTAGTTCTTACACCCTTTTGTTGACATCCCCACAAGTCCAGGCATCGAGTGAGGCACGCGACCGAGGCAAGGGCCCAGCAGGGTAGCGACCTAGCAGTCTAGAGTCGCCAGCATCATTTTGGATTATTTACTATTTGAGCGAAATTTGTATGTGAGGAACATTGTAAACTTTAAATGCTTTAAGTTTCATTTTGGAAAAAAAAAAAAGAAAGTTGTAATATTTATGTTGTAGTTGCATGTTAAATTGGGTTGTAATACAAGTAAAGTTTTATATTTCGCTCAAGTATTGTACTTTCATTTTCTTCTAACTGCTCGTTTGAATGAATGAAAGTTTTTAAATTCATAGTTTAGTTATCTGATTGATTACTCTTCCGCTACACTAAACTATGATTGTTGGAATGAACCGTTCCTTTCGAGTCTTGAAAGGTCGTGCCCGATTGGCGGGTCTGTTGGTGCGCCCGAACTGTCCAAATTGGCCGTCTTGGGGTGTGACTAAAAATATGAAACAATCTTCAAAAATCCTCCAAAATCCCAAGAAGTGAAGAAAACTCGATGAAGAAACTCTCTGTCGAAAATGACCCCAAAATCCAAAAACCCCTCAAAAGAAGCCCAAGAGGGGCTATTTATAGAGGAAAGACCAAAAAAAGTCAATTCGGGTCAATGGGGGATTTTCGGGCGCCCGGATCCGAACCGCACCGCGCCTGGACACGCGGCGCTCATCCGAGAGGCTCCCGCTCAGCACCCGAATCGCCCAAATGATGCCACGTGTCCCGCCACCGTGCTCCACGCACCCCGCGCACGCGCGGCGGCTAGCGCCAGCCAATGGCAGCGCGCCACGTGGCCTAGCGCGGATCACGCTACGGTCCACCCGTCGCGCGTTGCGCCGGGTCTCCAGCATCGCTGCCGACCAATTAGAAGGCACCACGAGGTGCCGCCCCGCCAATCACGGCGTGATTGGCGCGGCCTAGCCAATCAGAAGGCGCCACGTGGCTGGCGCACTCGCTCGCTGGTCCCGTTGTATGCGCCAAGGGCCGTGGACCGGCCTGCATCCAAATTGGGCCCAATAAGCCCATTTAGCCCAGAAATAGTCGATTTTGACCGTTTTCGCGCGCTGATTCCATTTTTGACGTCCGTTTGATGCACAACGCACTCAATACACCAAAAATAGGTATTTTCTCATCGCCGGCCACACAGTCAAGTCACATGGGGCCCCAGGACACCACACATGCCGGCATTCACGTCTACAAGACTGGCCCGGTGGCAAGGGCCGATCATGATTAAGACGCAAAAGCATCGAAGTCAGAGGATGGAGGCCGACGACCGCAACAGCAACGTCACGGCCCAATGGCAACGGCCAAACCCGAGGCGGGAACGGCCGACACTTCGGCACCCCGTCGCGCCAATACGTCAAAACCAGAAGGCGAGAGCCTGCCAAGACGCCTCCAAGGAGGACACAGATAATCCAATCGGTGGTGGCCAAGCCGACGGAGGAAGCGGACCAGAGGGATTTGGACGTCCGCCTAAGGGTTTTGGAGGCCGCCGTGAGGCGTCGCTAAGAAATGCCTGGGGAATGGCAGAAGGCTGAGGAATTCGTCAAGTGGGACCTTAGAAAGGTGGTGTCACACCCCAGGGTCAAAACTGTGACTCGGGCCCGCCAATAGATTCGCCGTCCATACGGGAAGCCTCGCATAGACGAAGTGTTTAACCTGCAAAAGATAATACTACAACTATACAAATATCAGAGCTGTAAAATAAACTACTGAAATAAAAGATATAAGTCCAGAATGGTACAGTCTGATCCTCACAATACAAGAGTCTCTCGAAAATAAAAACTCTCAAAAGGAACCACATACAATAATCCAGCAGACTGTACTACAAAACTCCAAAGAGGGGTACAACTACACTCCAAGGACGGGTAGGAAACTAGCTCGCGACTCCCTTACCTCGATCAGCAGGTTCAGTAACTGGAGTAGGTACAGGGGTAGAAGCCTCTGAAAAATCTGTCATCGACAAAGGGTGTGACAACTACATCCTACAGTAGTTTCTTAGTGGGTACCGTCTCCAAGACCAACGGTCTGCCCACTAAGTCTACTAGAGGCATAAGATAATAGGAAAACTGTAAAAATGTAAAGATAAGCTGGAAAGAAATCTACAGCTGTCATGCCTCTATCTATAATGCTCAATGGGTGATACAGATGAAAAAGATGCATCGACTCTAACCCAGTAGACTCAATCAACCCAATCACACTGACTACCATATAATGTCCAGTCAAACCTATGCCCACCTACTGCCATTACATCCACGGAGGACTAGACTTACGTAGGGCGTCCCACACGGACTGCGTCGACAGGTCGCGATAGCAAAGTAACAGGCCCAGCTTCGGAGCGGCACTCGAGGGGAGCGACCCCACCGAGGAAGTATCTGCACATCTCTGTCGAGCTCAATATGGGTAATGCAGGGTATAGTCCAAATCCACGATCAATCGGATCGAAAATAATAACTCAACACTAACTGCATCTACCGGAGACACTCCACAACACGGGACCACCGTCAACCCCAAACGGCTCCCAAAACAGAACACCCAACTCACAGATGAAAAAGAACTAACCGACACCGTAAGGGTCCAAGAATCCCGGTAAGCCGGTACCTAGAACCCCAATCAAACAAGAACAGATTCCAGCCTCAGTCTTCCGAAGTTCTCGACCCCTTACAATTCGAAAATTAGCTCCCTTGGGTAAAACATCCGAAAGGAACCAATCAGGGTTCGAAAGTTTCGGGAGAATAGCACCTGGAACCCAATTCAAGCGAGAACATGTTCTAGGCACAACTCTCATAGCTTTCATCCCAAAATATGGAAACAGCCCCTTGAATCCAGTTCACTCAAACCCTCTCGGGTGAGAAAGTTTACAAAAAAAAATGATAGCTATTACCGAAAATCATTCTTGATTTGAGAAGCCCAATTTAATAAATTTTAGTTCTTTAAGAAAATTAGTTAAAACAAGTTTTATTTTCCAAACCCCGAAGGGCTAATGCCTTCACCCAATCAAACAAGAACAGGTTTCGGCGATCCTTCGAAATTCGGAAGGAAAACATAGGTTTACTGAAATCATGTGTCTGTCCAAAATAGTCTAGGTTCAGGGTACTGCTATCACCGGTACACTACTACCATGAATACAATGATGACAACTAGATCAGAGAAAACTCGACGACCCGGGACGACTGTTTACTCAACGGCTCCCGACACTAGTATAAAACTAGCCACAGCTACCAGACTCCACTCGGCCCCCAAACACGAGTGCAATATGCATCCTACACTAAAAGAAATCCCGACCACTCGGCCTACTACCCGGGTGAGAAAAATACTAAGTCCAGGGATAGAATGTAAAGTGAGAATGTCTAAAGCATAAAAGAAACTAACCCTAATGAGGGTTCACTACTAGTCTGGTTAAATACATACAAACATATGATGGGGTGCTAGTCAAGATTCCAATATTTCATTATCACAAGAAATAATCAATTTACTAATTTAATCATGCTTGCATCTCGGTCCACAAAAGGAGTACTCTACTTATCATGCATGCATACTACGACGTAGAATTAGTATGTCGCCCGCCAGTTTTGGAGGAAAATCCAACCCACCTGGATGCGCGCATAGGTCCAGAGTCCAAATGAGCCAAAACTTGACGTGCGCAATCCTCAGGTTCCCACGGTTCCAACGAACCAAAAATCACCAGAAAACTCCTCCCGGTCACTGAGATATAAGCCAAATACCGCGGTAAACAAAAATCCCTCAAAGCAGTATCCTTGCAGAAATTCAGTCCAGAAGAAACCAATTTATCTCCTTCGAGATGCCCTCCAAAAAATTTAATAAAAATAAGGTTGTGATCCTCGCGAAGTGTAGTTGGAAATCGAGTCCTCACAAGCTAAAATCCGACAACCGTGCACTGAAATAAAAATCAAACAAGCTCTGCTGTCCAAAAAAATCCACACCAAGGAAGGGGGTTAAAAAATGCTCCGAAAAGCCCAATAAAAATCCAAAACTGAGAGAAACGGTAAATACAGAAATCGAATGTCTACCTCTTATGGAAACTATGCCGCAAAAATTAGCTAAAAACTCCCTTGGGTCAGCTCAAGGGAGTCCGCCGACGAAACTGCGATGGAGAAAGCCACCGAGAGAGGAATGTTGAAGCGCGCTGAGTCGGGGAAAACGTCGATGTCACGGCCTCCAAAAATTCCCAAAGTCCTTCAAGAGGTGGTGGACAAGGTGAGGGAGTGCTCAGCCAAAGGAGGGCCCAAGAGAAAATCTCCAAAGGGAGAAGGGAAACTCCCAAATGCCCTTTTATAGGCAAAAAAAAAAAGAAAAAGACCATGTGGGCTTTCGGGCTAGGCCGAATTCAGGCACCCGCTGGATCCGGGCCCGAACAGGGGACAGCAACGGCTGCTCCTTGATTGCCCCGGGTGCGCCGCGTGTCCCGCCCCGCGCAACAGCGGGGCGGCGCCCACTCGGGCAGCGCCACATGGCCCGCCCCGCGTGCGGGGGCAGCTGGCGCCTACCAATCGCGGGGCGCCGCGTGGCGTGCGCGTGCGTTGACGAGGGTCGCCGCTAGCGTGCTGCCATACGCGCCCGCCAATCAGCGCCCGACACGGTGCTGATTGCGGCGAATCACAGCCAGCAGCATGGCAGCTGCGACGCCGGCTGCGCCTGGTGCACGCCCACGGGCCCGTGGATCGACCTGCAAACGGAATGAGCCCGTTTGGCCCAAATAGCCAATTTTTGGTATTTTTCTGCGCTGAGTCCGTTTTTTGCGTCCATTTTATGAAAAATCACTTCTAAAATTTGACAAAGGCATCCGAATAGGCAAACTTGATCCAATTTTCGTGCCGGGTCCACTCCTGAGCTCTGATTTGCGCACGACCATCTCCAGCACACCACAAAGACCTCCAGAAGCCACTAATCACTCCGCAAAACCTCCGCAAAGATCTGGGTCATCATAGGTGGCCCCACATAAAAAATGAAGTGATGAAGAAAGCCTGATCCCATCCTCGGCCGAAACAGAGGCTGAAGAAGAAAAAATCACAAGCATGTCGGTCGATGAAAACTCGGACAAAACCTTCTTCGTATGGTGATTGATAAGGAACACGAGTGAGGCTCCTCGGCGAGGCCACATAAACGCCTCCGAAAAAAGAGCCAGCACAAGAAGCCGTTGAAGAAGCAAAATCGGCTATGATACCATGGGCTGAAAACTCGACCGTGAGAGTCGGGGAAAAAGTCATGATCAGAAGACAAGACGTCCCGGTTAACTGGAGGCACCGAGTATAACGTGCGAGATTCGGCTAAAAGCACTCGACTATACGCGGGTCTACTAGAGCTGAGTTTAGAGCGCGCATGACAACAGATCGAAATGTAGTCAGCCGAAAAAGTTGAAACACTAGTAAATATCGGTTTGGCAAATACAGAGCAAAAATACAAACACTTCATATTTAAGAAGCCGATACATCTGAGAACTAAGAAAAAGGCAAATATAGAAGTATTTCAGAAAAGAAAAGTCGTGGTTGGCGAAGAAGGTTGGAGGTCGAAATACAGAACCACCATCAAGCCGAGGATGGAGGAGAACCCAAAGGCGGAAGATCAAGCACCGCCTTATGAAAATCGAGACACCTGATTACCAGGAAGTAGGCTGAACTTAAAACCCCTTGAACTCCCACGACATAATGGTACCGGGCACGATGTTTTTCCCCTCGGGATGATGGAGACCAAGCTCAAAGGAAGGTCGGCCAAAGCGTAATAACGCGCGAGAATCAGACACCGAACGGCTCGAAATCCTCCAACTCTTGGAGATTGAGGCACTAGCCGGCCGAACCATCGTGCGTAAAATCCCAAACCAGGCGATCATGCCCAAAGGCCTTCACAAAAGAAAATCCTTTGAAACTCCAAGGAGTGACGACACTTTCACCGCTGACATTAAAATGCCTCAAAGGTCAGATTGAGAGACTACCTCGAAAGCACTCTTAGGGACAAAAAAACTACGGCCAGAGTATTGTTGTAGCAATGGCATGAGAATAGTCATAAGGGAAGGAGATGCAAAGAACGCTGCAAAGCAAGGCCTTTTTTATAAGCCGACGAGAAGGGACAAGATGACGACAGTCGTCCCTCGGGAAATAGTAGAGCCTTCAATGAAGAAACGGCAAAGGACAAAATAGTCGAAAACCAAGAAAGATCAACAACTGTTCGCGAATCCCTCGAACAACGAACGATTCCACTTGTCATAAATCCCTCGGGCAGTGAGCAGATATCTTGCTAGGGTACGGAGACGATCGTGGACATCATTGCGTGTGCCAGGTCTTTGACTCAACTTCGACAATCACCGAAACGGCACGTCAGGCGATTGGCGAGGGGGCATTATTGAGATCAGATTTTTCGCCACTTGAGTGAGTGACACATGGCGTTTATCATCGGCTAAAGACATCAGCCGACGAGGGTTTGTGTGAGAACCCGGATCCCCACGATGAGTTTACTGGTTGATTGGCAGCTTCTTGAGGCCTACGTGGTGTGTCGGTGGTGTTTGTGCACAATTTGGACACAAGTGATGGACTTCGGGCTTTAATTGGATCACGTGAGTGATCGGGTGTCACGCCCCGGGGGTTTCATTCAGCGGAAACAGTCAACGAAAAAGATTCGTTTTGCGTATAAATTTTTTTTTTGAAATTCCTTCCTCCCCGGTGCGTGCCCAAACCCGCCGCATACACAGATTCACCCTGCAAATGGACAGAGTCTCCTCTGTATATGCACGGCGTCGCGGCTAATACAACATGCAATCCTAGTAGTTTATTCAATCACAACAGTTCCCAACACACACACATACACAACTGAACAATTCTCAAGGCCGATCAACTTGAAAGGATAAATCCACAGTTTTAAAAGCGGTGCCCACCCGGCACCTAGATTTCTAAAACAGTTTCGAAAACCATAAATCCACAGAGTTATTTAAAACAGTGCCCACACGACACTCAGGTTTTGAAACCCGTTTTCTAAATCCATAAATCCACAAGGTTTTGAAAATGGTGCCCACACGACACCCAAATTCTTGAAAACGATTTTCGTAATTCTTTTTCTTTTTCTTTCTTTTTTTTATGAAAACGGCCGAACAGAGATAGGAAATAAAACTCAACATCCACATAACTAGAGAGTACAGTACCGACATCCACACCGACCCCACAAGGGTATCGAGAACCACACAATAGTCTACAAGTAGTAAATGAAATGCGAAAGAAAAGAGAAAAATACAGTCTGGGGTCTCGATGGACCCGAAAGCTCCTGACTCGGCCTCACCGTCGCCTAGCTCTCACCCCTAAAGGAACCTGTCACGGAGTGGGAAGTCAGCGACATGATAATAATAATAAGTAAAGCAGGAAAAAGTAGTAAATCCAACCGTAAGACTATTCGGAGCAACCACCCTCCCAAGAGGGAAATAAAGCACGAACACCTGCAAAACCTAACCACGTCGAGCACCTACCCCGACGGGTCGCACCGCTCGCACCTTGGCGCCTCAAAACCCCTCACCTACGGGGGCCCCACTACGTCACCTCGTGCGTTTACACGGGTCATAGACCATTTTTTCTGAAAAGCGCACCCTTTGCGGTGGCCAAACCGCGGGTGCGCGTGCTACAGCCTCGAGCATAGTAATCAAGTACACAGTAGTAAAAACCCGATAGTAACAACAATAAAGATTACCCATATTAGCACAGTTAGACGAGTTATTAAAGCTTGATTACAGTTTCCAAAAGTCCCACACTAAGCCTTAGAATGAAAACCCACCTTTTCTTGTTGCGCAGTGATCAACACTTGGTTTCTCCGCGTCTCGGCGCGCTCCCTGAACCTACACAGTCCCCAGGGGAGAAGTCAGTACCCACAAAACACAATTAAAGGAAAAGTAAACTGTCCGATTCCATCGTGGACCGGGGCCCTCAGATCCGACGGCGGCAGCGGCGGCCCGGGTTGGAAACAGTGGCGGAGGTGACCCCGCGCCGCCGCCCTGTCCGCGCGTGTGCATGGCCCCGTGCGGCGCCAGGCCCGCACTGGCGCCCTGCCAGCGGCGGCCCCGCACGGCGCTTAGCCCGCGCGGGAGCTCTGCCCGCAAGCGCTGGCGGCCCAGCGCGGCGCCAGGCCCCGCGCGGGAACCCTGCCAGCGGCGGCCCCGCGCGGCGCTTGGACCGCGCAGGAGCTCTGCCCGCAAGCGCGGGCGGCCCCGCGCGGCGCCAGGCCCCGTGCGGGCACCCTGCCAGCGGCGGCCCCGCGCGGCGCTTGGCCCGCGCGGGAGCTCTTCCCGCAAGCGCGAGCGGCCCCGCGCGGCGCTCTGCCCTGCCTGCGGTGCGCTCCCCACGCGCGTCCGGCGCCCCGCGGCGGCGGCGGGTGCGGCCGACCGTGAGTACCCCCGTCTCCCTCTTCCCTGACCAATTGGTGATGAACCAAAACAAAACCTAAATTAATTTAAAATAAAAATCACCAACCTTCGCACCTTGGTTTCACCGGTAAGGGGGGAGGAAGGGGGAAGATCGTCCCGTTCTCGTCGCCTCGTTCCTTCACGCTCGCTGTCGGATGGTGGGAAGAAGGTAGGAGAAGGGTCGGGGTTCCTCTTGCGCTCCTCAGACAAGCCCTAACTCGCGACACGAATACGGTGAGAAGTGCGAAAAGGAACCCTAGACACCAAAATCACCTTTTAAAAGATCAGGTGTGAACCAGAGTCCAAAATTTACCTCGGAAAGCGTGCTAAACGCCCGACCACCCTTTTTATGCACCCGAAATCGCTACTAAAACTTCGAAAATTTATTGTGGGAGATCCCGGAGTCGGAAATCAAATCCGATCGCGCCGCTGTTCTCCGTTTCGTGAGTTCTATCGCGTAAAATTACCCGCGAGCCCCGATGGTCTGCCCAGAAAAAGTGAATTATTAACCCATCCGCCGGACCACTAAAAGAGGTGCGAAATTAAATAAATCAAATAGAAAGATTCCTAAATACAATTAACGAAGGCGGTTACTACATCAAGGGATCCCGTCGGATGTTTAGAAGTACTTTCGCGTGAAGCGGATATTAAAATTAGACTCAGCGCGAAGTTTGGACAAAAGAACACCTTTTCGGATGCCTTCGACAATTTTTAGAGTTGGAATTTGGCAAAACGGACAGCTGATTTGGATTCAGCGCGTGAAAACGATGAAAATGGACTATTTACTTGTATTTTTCGGAGCCCGGATGACGCGCACGAATTTTGAGGCACTTGGCACTGTTTCGACAGCCGGCGGGCAGCGGCGGCGGGCGGCGGCGCGGCGGCGCGCGCGGCGCGGGCAGGCGCGCGGGCGCGCCGGCAGGCGCGCGGTGCACGGGTCCATCGTGCCACGTGGCGCTATTCTATTGGATGGGAGCAGACACGTGGCGGGCTAGGACAGGTCGGTGCAGTGGACCGGGTCCACGGAGCAGGTGCGGCCAGCCTCGGGGCGCGTGCGTGCAGAGTAGGCGGCGGTGCAGGCGCACGTGGGCGCGCGTTGACCGGTTTCCCGCGCTCGGGCGCGCCACGCGTTGGCGTCTGCATGGGCCATGTGGCGCAAGGCTGGTGGTAGCCTTCGCCGTTGCCTGTTCGATGGCGACGTGTCGCGCGGAGGGCGATTCGGGCGCGGGATGAACGGAGGATCGGGGCGCACTGAATGCACCAGGAAGTGTGTTTTTTTCCTTTTTCTTCAGCCTATAAATAGGCTTTGAGGGCCCTTTTGTGCGGGTTTTGGAGTTTTTTTGGAGCTCCCTCTTCTGCAGAGATCTTCTACACAACACCCTCCACTCTTTGATGGATCTTGGGCATTTTTGGAGACTGCGGCTTCGGCATTATCTGCGACGCGCCGCACATCGACGCACTTTGAATTTTTGGCTATTACCGTCGCTCTTCAGTCCGCGAGGCACACCGGATCACCCCGATGGAATTTTGAGCCGATTTTCATGGCAGCGCGTTCACGAGAGGTAAGGCTTTGTTTTCCGTGCTGTTCACTTCTCCTCGTTTTGAGTTTTCGGCACTGTTCCTGAGGTGTTTCTGTGACCTCTTTTTCTGTTATGAGATTTTGGACAGCGGAGGCTTGCCGATTTTCTATCTCGACCTACGAGCATCGGAATGAGACATTTAAGGACTCAATTGAAATCTACTCTTCGAGGGGAACGCGCTCGTATTTTTATTGGATATTTCTGAGGATTCTTCGAGGGTGAGATTTAAGCTTCTTTGGGGTTGTATCCCACAGTTTTCGCAGTATTGTGGATTGCCGACGCACTACCTTGTTTAATTTGTATCTTGGCCTACAGGTGTCAGAACGGGGCGTATAAATACTCGTTTTGGGGCTACTCGTCGTGAGGATCGCAACCGTAAATTTTTTGGAATTTTTGGAGCACTGTTTGGAGGTGAGAATGCCCTTCTTTGTGCTGTTTGGGAAAAACAGCAATGCTGTTGGTGTACGTTTTGGGGTATGATTGTGAGTTGTGTTATGTTGTTGTTTGTTGTGGTGTTGCATGTTAGGGTGATGCTGTTTAGAGCTGAAGCTTGTGCAACCATGTACCGAGGATGCGGGTTTAGTGGATTTGTTAGCAAGTGGCCATGCTCTTCATCGACCTCAGGTTTGCCTTGGATTAAACACTTCAGGTGGGTAAGCTTAATAATGGTAACTGTATAAGGGAATGATAAGGTTTTTATGGATGTTTATGTTATGGTTAATGTAAGTGCACCTATGGGAATGTCACCCCCTATGATTGATAGAATGCATAATTAATGTACAACCGATATAAGTGAGAGGTAAGCAGGGAAATGGCCTAGATCATGCGGATTGATGCTTACCTGATTATTGTATATATTTGGTGAATTAGAGACTTAGCATATGGTAGACGGTTATATTTATCCCACACTAGATGATATAGAGGTCATACATGATTATTCATTGGCCTACTTATGTGAGATTGGTATATCATAGTAGGAATACTTTAGCATGCCTTGCTATTATATGTTTCATTCTCTTTTATTGTTTTTGAGGACAAAAGTATGCTTGAATGGACATCTAGATAGGCCATCTTTTACTGCTACACTATCTTGTTGAAATCTGACTTAGGAGAAACCATGTTTGTTCTTTTTCCTTTTTTTCTAGATTCATGTTGCTCGGATTCGAGCAGGGTTTGGGATAGTGTAGTCGGGACTGTGTGTCTGGGACAGATTGGATTTAGTTAGTGGGACATTGTCGCACTCGTGCCCGGGGGGCTGAGTAGAGTCTGGTAGCTGAGTTTAGACCTGTGCTAGTGTTGTTGGGAACCGTTGTGGTTGACGGTGGTCCCGGGTCGTTGAGTGTCGTCCGACCAGTTTTGTTAGCCCTGAGTTGTGGGTCGATCCCGACTGTGGAGTACCTCCAGCCTGTGTGTTTAGCGTGGCGACTTAGGTATCTCGTTTGGGAGCCGTTTGGATCGACGGTGGTCCCGGCTGTGGAGTAGCTCCATCCAGTGAGTTTAGTGCCATGAGTTGGTTGGGTCCGTTAGTGTCTCGTGATTCGTGAGAGCTGTTTAGCTGTGTCGTTGAGAGTGCTCCGACCGTATTACGAGACGTTCGAGGATCTTGAGTCTTTTCGTTCTGAGAGTGAGCGTGGATTTGGATCATAGCCTGCAGGAGCCACTTGGAGCTCGACAGAGTGCGCGGATACCTTTTCCTCGGTGGAGTCGCGCCCCTCGAGTGCCACGTCCGGAGTGGATCTGTTACTTTGTATCGTGACTTGTCGACGCAGTCCCTCTGGCTGGGCCAGTTTTGGCAGTCACGGACGCCCTACGTAAGTTCGGTCTTCAGATGTAACGGCAGTAGGTAGGCGCAGGCTTGACTAGCCCGAGGAGGCAGTCATTTCGATTGGATCGATTGAGCACCTTGGGTGCGAGTAGTTATATATATTTTCATCTGTACCACCCTTTGACCATTTAGATAGAGGCATGGTAGCTGTAGGATATCTCCAGCCTTTCTAGTTCAATTTTTACTGCATGGTTATTTATTGCCTTTAGTATTCTTGGTGGGCAGATCGTCGGGCCTGGCGGTGGTACCCACTGAGAACTTCTTTTTAGTGTAGTTCTCACACCCATTGGGGGTTTTTCCCCTCCCTTTCTTTTCTCTTCTTTGTTTTGCAGAGTCTTAGCGGTGTTGCTGATTCTGCGGTTGTTGATCGAGGCGAGGGAGTCGTGAGCTAGACCCCTACTCGTCATTGGAGAGTAGCGGTACCCCTTCAGAGGAGATCTTCATTAGATTAGTTATTTTATTTCCTCTTTTGAGAGATTCTTGTAGTGAGGATATCTTATGTATTGAGAGCCTGTACACTGATGTATTTATTGGAGATACCTCCCTGTTGAGTTCCAGGTTTTTGTATCTGAGGATATTGTATGATTATCATTTTTGGGAGATGGACATTATTGTACTATATATTTTCCAGTTGTACAGTAGTTGATTTTAGTCTTACAGCAGATTTTTAGTTATAGCTCTGATATCTATTAGCTGTAGTACCTTTTCTTGCAGGTTAGACGCTCCGCTTGTGCGGGGTTTTGCATAGGCGGCGGATCTGTTGGCGAACCCGGGTCGCAGTTTCGACCCCGGGGCGTGACAGTTTGAGTCGACAAAGAGGGACTCGTGTCTCGATTGAGATCGGTCTCAAGCGTGGAAGAGTGCAGCACGCGACATATGTCAGTCGACCAAAGGCATCAGCCGACAGGAAAAGCGGTCGGAATAAGGAGATCATCGCCTTATCCGGTGTCGACTTCGACTGAAGGTGAAATCTAGACTGCTCGGTCAAACGACAAAGAATGCGAAATCAGAGCCAGTCTTTGGCTGATCAAGCTGGAGAAGGAAGGCTCTGGAAAGGAAGTGTACGAGATTCGGGGCGCGAATCTCATAACGAACTCTGAAGCGGCAAGCGGCGTTCGACATTGGAAAGTGCCGAAGATCACGCTTTGGCACGATAATAAGAGGATGAACCTGGACGGCAGAACGGCTACTATCCTGTAACGACCCGACCCACTAGCAATAATAACTCATTGGGCCCAAATCACAGCCCAAAATGCTTAAGCCCAGTTATTATTCCTAGTGTCCATGTCTTATATAAACCCAATCGCAATTCCATCCACATCCGATGTGGGACTATTGGGGACGTTACAGACTCCCCCTATTTAGGCCTGACGTCCTCGTCAGCCCAAACACATACACAACAGCCCAAGATCATCAGGCGATGTGAGACTCGTCTCGCTAGCCCTATCATCTAGACCCAGACTCAGCCGAGACTCGTCATACACTTCCGGCTGGTTATTGGCTCTGATACCAAATGTAACGACCTGGCCCACTAGCAATAATAACTCATTCGGCCCAAACCACAGCCCAAAATGCTTAAGCCCAGTTATTATTACTAGTGTCCATGTCTTATATAAACCCAATCGCAATTCCATCCACATCCGATGTGGGACTATTGGGGGCGTTACATATCCTGTTTAAGGAAGTTTCAGCTTAAAAGGAAGTAATTGAGGATTTCACGATAACTCTCCCAAAATTATGCCGATATTTCAAAATCGGCATTTGTAAGTATGGTTCGGAAAGTGTATGAATACCCGAGCCATCGAAGAAGAAGGGGTCCTGCAACCTCGTAAGTCAAGACCACCCGCTGCTTTTTTATATCTTTAATTACTTCTTTCCTTGATAGATTTACCGCTTTTCCTAACAGTAGGCTTACTTGTAATTTCTTCATTTTTCTCTTCCTCGTATCCCACTTTCTAAGCAATACAAAGCATTAATCGGCTCCTTAACCGTGTCAAATTATTATCTCTACCACTTGAGTCGGCTACTCTAGATTGTACTCAATCTCTCTCTATCTCTATATCCCGATTCGGCTAATTTAAGCCGGACGGTCGCGAGAGTTTAAGTGAGGAGAACCCGACCGAGTAGATCCCTCCTCGGCCCGATCGATTGATCCATTTGGCACGTGGTGCATCACATCTCAGAGGGCCAAACGAACACTTCGGTGCCGATCGACGATCGATATTTTCAGCCCCAACGCCTTGTAATCAATGTCTATTTTTATTTGTATTTTTATTCACGCCTCGCATGTCTTTTCTTTCATCATATATAACTAAAATTAAAATTGTATACAAATATAATAATTTTTTACCTTAATAATATATTTATATATTTTCTTAAGCATATAATCAATGATATTTCTTTTTATTATAATATAACAAAATCCTATTAAATTAGAAATCTTCAATATTACAATATTAGCTAAGTATATTTAAGATAAGTAAAATGCTTTTGAATTTTTCTGACCACTTAATTTAATATATATTTTCAAAATAAGTATATAAGATTTGTAAAAAAAAAAAAAATCAATATTTAGTCAAAAATTTTAGAAAAATAAGAGTAGGAGAGAGTAATTATGATAAGGTTTTATAGGTTTGGTCTTGTGTGCCAATAAATATAGTCTGATAATTTAAACTTTATATACATATAATTAAATACATAATATATTTTTTTTATAAATAATTATATATTTATTTATAAGTATTTAAAATTTATATATTTGAATTTTTCGAGCCTAATTCAAGCGAGTTTAATAATACTCATATTCAATTTGAAATAAGTTTTTATTTTTTTTTTATGTTCAAACTCGACTTAGTATATCGAACTCAAACGAATTGGATATCGAGATCCAAAGCGAGCCAGCTGGCTTATTTGTAGGCCCTACTTTTAGTAAGAAAAGTTGGATATGATAAGTGGAACGACAAGTCTACAGTGGATTTGGTGGACGATGTTTAAGCGGCAATTTCTCCTCTCATTATATCCTTAGCAGAATTTGTGTTAGATCTTTTATTTGTATTTTTTAAGAAAAAAAATAGTAAGTTACTTCACTTTATTTATTTTTAAAAATAAAATTAATTAAAAATATAAAATAATTAAATTTTAAATTTGAAATTTTATATATCGATTATTAAATTTTTAGCCAATTATACTAAAGATAGTCAGTAATTCTATTAGACAGTCGAGTTCAAATTAGGGATGTCAATGAGTACGAATATCCAAAATTTATTCGAATCCGAGTCCAAACGAAATGAATTTATCCCGTGTTAAATAGATATGCATTCGGAAATGGATATAAAAAATAAAAATCTGACGGATTTGAATTTGGATATGAATTTTGATTGTATCCGACCTGAACCTGAATCCGACCCGAACCCGAATTAATTTTACGTTATATAATATATGTCTATATAAATATTTAATATTATATTTAAATTTATATTTTAAAATTTTAAATTTAATATAATATATTTTAAAATATTGTAAAAAAAATGAAAAAAAATTATTTCGGGTTTGAATTTTTGGTTTCGGATTCAGATTTTAGATTTTTGGTCGGGTTCGGATTAGGATATGAATTTTTAAAATCCGTCGGATTCGAGTTCGGGTTCGAATTTGATAGCCGGATTCGGGCTCAGATTTGAATTTTTAAAAATCCGCCCGAATTTGACCCGTTAACATTCCTATTTCAAACTATGCAGTATTCCAACTAAAGTGCAGAAACTAATCAAATTTATCTATGTCGCCTAGAGATGTTAATGGATCTCTCTTCTCAATTCATCCTCAATGGAACAGAAAATGAGAGTTAAAAAGTTATAATAATAATCAGTCCGAAATTAACTTCGATTCGTTGAGAAAACAAACCAAAAGGTGAGAGTCCCTTTTTTTTTTTTACATAATCCTTAAAATATATTTTTCTAAAAATCTAGCGTGTTAAAAAATATATTTATAGTTAAGTATAATATTTGAAAGAATAAAAAAATAAATTTATCTTACTCGCTAATCAAAATTAAGTATTTAATTTATAATTAATTATATTTTTTTAATATATATATATATATATATAAAACTAGGCGGGAATACTATTAATAGTATCAAGTTACTGGTGCTATTAAATTTTTAACCCTTGGATTAAAAGATATGTGGTTGAGATGATAGTGAACCCCTTGGGTTTAATAGCTTGTTGGAAAAATAGTAAAATCTAACGGATAAAAATGATCAAAGGGGTTGATCTAAGAGTAGAAAACTTGATAGCACCAATAACTTGGTACTATTAATAGTATAGTAGCCGGACACTATATATATATATATATATATATATATATATATATATATATATATATATATATATAGTGTCCGGCTACTATACTCTTATAAGTAAAATCTTTTTGTACTCATAAGTTTTCATCCCTTGGATGAAGGAATGTGCGGTTAGGATTATAGTAGTGCCTATAATTTATACTATTTTTCCTACAACGTAGTAAACCCTAGCGGGGACTACTATCATCCTAACCACACATTCCTTTATCCAAGGATAAAAAAGCCATGAGCATAAAGAGATTTATACTCATAAGAGTATAGTAGCCCTACGCTATATATATATATATATATATATATATATATAATTAGGCTAGAATATTATCGATAGCACCAAGTCATTGGTGCTATCAAGTTTTTAGCCTTTGGATTAAAAAATGTGTGGTTAAGATGATAGTGGTCCCCTAGGGTTTACTAGATGGTTGGTTGAATAGTAAAAATCTTAGGGGACCACTATAATCCCAACCGCATATTTTTTCATCCAACGGCAGAAAACTTGATAGCACCAATTGCTTGGTGCTATCGATAGTATTCTAGCCGGACAATATATATATATATATATATATATATATATATATATATATATATATATATATATATATATATATATATATATATATATATATATGTTATATGTTTTTAAAAGTACAAGTCCATGCATATTTATGAATTTTTTACCATTGAATTTCTATTGAGATTTGTATTTTTGTAAAGTCAACTAAAAAGATAAATATAAAATAAAAAGTATAAATCTCAATACAAATTCAATGGTAAAAAATTCACAAATACGAATGTGCTTGTATGCTTATATGTTTTTAAAAACACAAGCACATTCATATTTATGAATTTTTTATCATTAAATTTATTTTGGAATTTGTGCTATTATAAAATCAACTAAAGAGAGAGAAAGAAAAAGTAAAAAACATAAATCCAAATACAAATCCAATAGTAAAAAATTCAAATGAGCTTTTATTTTTAAAATCATATAAACTCTACTTTATATATATATATATATATATATAAAAAGAGAGAGAGAGAGCTAGAGAGAATAGAGATTATATGCTTTTAAAAACACAAGTCAAACTAGGCTTGTGAATTTTTTATAATTGGATTTGTATTGAGATTCGTGCAATTATAAAGTATACTAAAGAGAGAGAAAAATAAAGTACAATTGCACAAATCTTAGTACAAATTAAATGGTAAAAAATTCACAAGTATAAATGTGTTTTTGCTTTTTAAAGTATATAAACTTTACTCTCTCTCTCTCTCTCTCTCTCTCTCTCTCTCTCTCTCTCTCTCTCTCTCTATATATATATATATATATATATATATATATATATATATAGTCCGGCTACTATACTTTTATGAGTAAAATCCTTTCGTACTCATAAATTTTTATCACTTGGATGAAAGAATGTGCGCTTAGGATTATAATAGTTCTTAGGAATTATACTATTTCACCAACAACCTAGTAACTCCTAGGGGGACCATTATCATTCTAACAGTCTTCTTCCTCGTCTAAGAATGTCATGAGATCGGCAACAAGTTCTAAAGAAAAAAGTCGACGATTGATTGCTCCAGCCATGACTGCACATAGAAGAAATGCAAGTATTATAATCCAATTATATCAAAAGGTTGATCTCTATTGACTCAAATAGTATTGACTCAAACAGTATGGCATAATAAGGCACTGCATAAGAAAACTGCATAATTGTATATGAAAACTGCATAATAAAACTGCTATACAAGTCCAACTGAGAAGGCATGAACTTGGACTTAAGAACAAAAAATTATAGCAAGACTTATAACATATGTTGGCTCAGGTAATAAAGGCCCCAGGTATAAATGGTGGCTGCAATAGCTTCCGTACTGCCTCCCAAACCATTCGTCCCTGAATCTCTATTAATCATCTCTGCCTCCCAACAATTCACAAGTTTGAACAACTCGATATAGGATTACAGCACAATTCAAGCACTGAATGAACATAACAGCACAGCATAACAGCATTCCAGCACAATTCAAGCACAAAAAAGCAATTCCAGCACAAACCAGTTAAATGAGACCACAATAACCAAGCTAAGAAGAATAAACTGCATAATAGAAGCACAATTCAATCACAAAAAAATTATAGGTGAACAATATCAGCACAATTCCAGCACTATTACAGCACTATTACAGCACAATCCCTCAACAATATTAGCACAATCAGTTAACTACATAACTGCAGGTAAAGTACATAATCAGTTAGTTACATAAGTGGAGAAAATTATGAACCTTGTAATTGTCCCTCGCCTCAATTTTCATTAAATGTTGGAGAAATGTTAATACATAAATGCAGGTTTGAAGAGGGAAAGTTGATAACATGTGCTGGCTCAGGTAATAAAGGCCCTAGGTATAAATGGCGGCTGCAATAAAGCTTCCCTACTGCCTCCCAAACCATTCACCCCAGAATCTCTATTGCTTATCACTGCCAATCAGCACAATTTCAGCATAATAAGGCACTGCATAAGAAAACTGCATAATTGCATATCAAAACTGCATAAGAAAACTACATAACAAAACAACTTATCAAGTACAGGTTTGATACATGTGTTGGCTCAGGTAATTAGCACAATTAGCACACTTCCAAGGTTAATACAGGTTTGATACACTGCCAATTAGCACAATTCCAGCATAATAAGGCAATTCCAGCACAATTTTAGCACAATTCCAGCATAATTCCAGCATAATCAAAAGGATAACATTAGGTTAAGAAATTCTAGCATAATTGTATAAGTAAGAAACTACAGGGAAGCAAGAATCATATCATATAGGAGACTATTTTATATAGAAAACTACATAAGAAAACTGCCTAACAAAACAGCTTATCAAGTATAGGTTTGATACATGTTTTGGCTCAGATAATAAAGGCCTCAGGAAAATAAATGGTGGATGCAATATAGCTTCCCTACTGCCTCCCAAACCATTAAACCTTGAATCTATATTGCTCATCATTGCCTCCCAACTACCTCCCAAAGCATTTTCAGCACAACTCCAGCACAATAAAGCATTTCGAGCACATTGAAGCAATTTCCAGGCAATTCCAGCACAATAAAGCAATTCGAGCACATAAAAGTATTTTACAGCACAAGTACAACACGATAAAGCAATTCCATCACTATCAAAAGCAATTATGAGTTCTAATATATGGAAACCAAAGTTAACAAAACTGTATAAGTAAGAAATTCCAGCATAATAAGGCAATTCCAGCACAATTCTAGCACAATTCTAGCATAATTCTACCACAATCAAAATGATAACATTAGGTTAAGAAATTCCACCATAACTATATAAGTAAGAAACTGCATAACAAGCACGAAACATTTCATATAGGAGACTATGTCATATAGAAAACTACATAAGAAAACTGCATAACAAAACAGCTTATCAAGTATAGGTTTGATACATGTTTTGGCTCAGGTAAGAAAGGCTCCATAAAAATAAATGGTGGATGCAATATAGCTTTCCTACTGCCTCCTAAGCCATTCACCTCTGAATCTCTATTGCTTATCATTGCCTCCCAACTGCCTCCCAAAGCATTTTCAGTACAATTCTAGCACAATAAAGCATTTCGAGCACATTGAAGCAATTTCCAGGCAATTCCAGCACAATAAAGCAATTCTAGCACATAAAAGCATTTTACATCACAAGTACAGCACAATAAAGCAATTCGAGCACATAAAAGTATTTTCCAGCACAAGTACAGCACGATAAAGCAATTCCTTCACTATCAACAGCAATTATGAGTTCTGATATATGGAAACCAAAGTTAACAAAACTGCAGGGGAGGAGGTTGCACTAGCTTCCCAAATACCTCCCAACTATTCATAAAAAGAACTGAAACCAAAGTGTCATAGCCAAAATTAGTGTTACCAGATTAAAATCCTACATAGTAAAAACTGAAATGAAGCAAGATAAGAAGAAGAACCTGCAGATTAAAAACCTGCATATTAAAAACTAAAAAGAAGCAAGCTAAGAAGAAGAAAACTTAGATAGAGCTTTAAAAAATCTACCAACTTAGACCGAGGTTTAAAACCTGCACTAGTAGTACGAGCAAAATCCCAAAAAAGTGCAATAGTTCTTCAAACATCTATTAATATTCAATTTGGAGGAGAAGATGGCATTTCCGGAAGAAATGAGGGTATATTAGTTGGGGCAGAAGGCACTGCTAGAGCAAAGGTGGGTGTGCCATGAGGGAAGGCTGCACTAGCATGTGGAAATGGGGATGGTCCAGGAGGAAAGGTGGGCATGCGAGGAGGGGAGGCTGGACTTGCATGTGGAAATGATGATGGTCCAGGAGCAAAGGATGAAGCTGCAGCTGGAAAAAAGAGTCCGCTAGGTGGGAAAGATGGTGCAACAGGCCTTTGTCCAGAATATATTTGGTGCATGGCAATTTGACGATCAATCCACATGTACAAAAGATCGCCACTTAATGTCATAAAAATAGGCCTATTGCGCTCATCTTTCAAAGCCTCGCAAACTCCAAGCACACCCTCAGGAGATAAGTGAGCAACATTACTAAGCCTTTCCATACACTCCTCTATAGAGTGGATTTTTGGACGTGCTTGTAACTCACGTTGCATTATAGCTTGTGCTATTTCCGTTCTTTCCTTCCCCAATTCAACGAGCTCATAAATAGCTTCCATTCGACCGTCATCTTTTCGTCTACGGTTTGAAGTTGGTGTAGGATTTGGTGGTGACACTCGAACCCTTTTCATGGATGAAGTGTGACCAGAGGCACTACCCCCATTGTGGCTACTTACTTTAATTGGAGTTGAAGCTGGAGAAGTCGAATTTGCGTCATTAACCTCCTCTAAATTCTTTCCTAAGTTCTCCATGTCAAGTGGATGCATAGTAGGAGTAGATGAAGAGGTGCTACGAACATCCTCAACATCCATTTGAGTAGTAAATCCATGCCTTCTGGTTGCAGTGGCCTTTCCCGACAAGAACTCAATAGATTGATATGCAGGAAATGGTTTGTCCCGACACTTAGCATAAGATGAATTTTCCTATGAAATAAAAATATATAAATGAGTTGCAATTGTGTTGCACCTGAAATATTATGCAAAATTGATTTATTAAAAAATAATAAATGGTAGTAAAAAAAATAACATACTGTTATAATGGCATCCCAATCACTAGGGTCATCGGTAGTTGGAATGTTTTGTGTGTAATCCCACCCCCATCCACTCTTGTTGGCTAAAGTTTGATACATCATATATTGATGCTTCAAGACTTTAAAACGATTTTGCAAATGGACTTTGTTAAAGCCTAATTTAGTCCTCTCATTGAAGTCTCAAACCATTCTAATCCATGCCAATGGAGTAAAACTCCCATTAACAAAATTTCCAAGAGTATGCTCCTCTGTCATTAAGTTCAACATTGCCGAGCCCATTTTTTGGTTCTAGTTAGAGGATCTTACCCTACTTTTTACTGATTCTTGCAGAGGGCATTCTAAACTTTGGCTATCAGCAGAGGGAACATTAATAATTGAGCGATTGTTTTTCAAAGTAGGTTACATCAACTTTTTTAGAGGGGCAATCTGAGATTAATAGACAAACAAATCAGATGCATATTACTGCAAACATATAACATTAGTTTAGAACAGGCTCAATATGGTTTAATATTTTATTAAGAGGCTCAGGGAATAAGATAGTACATGACTCCATGACGGCTGCATTAGTTAAAAAAACCATGCCACCCTCCCATGGATATGTATATAGCTTTTCCATACATCATAGTCTTAATTTTTCCAACTCTTTCCCTCAAGGCAGTATCATATTATAGCCTGAATTTTTTCCAAATTTTACCAACTCTTTTCAGCTTTGGATTCATCATTGGTCCCCTCCACATTCGTTAATTAAACTAACAACATGACATGTGAGAATATGTGAAAGCTTAAACTACAAAAGCACAATTAATTGGGAGTATAATCAAATAAAACATCACCTCAATAAGATAAGAACAATGCTAAAAAACCAACAGCGAATACTTCTACAGCAACACAGGTAAGGGAGAAATAACCAACAGTGAATACTTCTACAGCAACACAGCATAATAAGACAATGTAAAGAGAAGCTTTACCTTTGATTCCCACTCACTTTTATAGATGAAAGGAGGAGAAATAAGGCACACTGTTTACCTAAGGCACACTGAGGTTGGTGGTCGCACTTAATTAGTGAATGGACTACTCAGTAAAGTCGCCGAGAATGATGGAGGAGAAATCTTGCCTCAGATTGCAAGAGTCAGATTGCAGGAGAGTAAAGAGAAAGAAAGAAACATGAGAAAGGGGTTAACGATGAAGGTGGATCTCAAATGAGATCTTTATAATTATTATGCTCACTGCAAGATGAGTTGAGAGAAGTAGAGAGGATGGAGATGGCGCCCGACACGAGGAAGCACGAGATCGGGCTTTAACGAAGGGCGATGCGGGAGGAGGAAGGTAGGTGTGCAACATTAATGAAGAAGACCATTTTTACAACCTTTTGCCACTGGGATCAGTTAGGAAGAAGATGGCGTCTGACACGAGGAAGCTAGGGCATTAACGAAGGGCGATGCGGGAGGAGGAAGGTAGGTGCGTGACATTAACGAAGATCTTCATTTTTTCCAACCTTTTGCCACTAGGATCAGCTCGGAAGAAGATGGCGTCCGACACGAGGAAGCTAGGGCATTAACGAAGGGAGATTCGGAAGAAGATCGTGTCCGACACGAGGGGATTCGGAAGAAGCTAGGGCATTAACGAAGACCGATTCGGAAGAAGCAAGGGCATTAACGAAGAGCGATTAGGGAGAAGGAAGGTGGATGCGGGCATTAACGAAGGGGGCGCTTTTTTTTCGAGCTTTGCCCCTGGGATAAACAGCGAAATTAAGCAATTCCGCTGGTCCCAGGGAACAGCTCTTAATAGGTTATCCTTGGATAACCCGTTAAGAGAGGGATATTTAAAACTCACTAATTTGGTTAGTGTTTGGATGAATTTACAAGATAAAATGGGCTATTCCCATTTTATCCTACAACCAAACACTGCCTTACTGTGGCCTTAAAACGTAATTACGGGCCTCCCCAGTTTTTCTCAAATTTTTTTGACACTGTAAATTTTCTGCCAAAATCTGAGCCCACTTTCTCATATAAAATTCTAAACTCCTCATTTTTATTCCGATTTGGGCCCAATTCAATTCCAAATTATTCTTTACTTCACTAAGTTCAATAAAAATAGTATTTCATACCATTTTTATTTGTATTTGCTTATATACCAAAAATTTGGTACACTACAAAAACCATATATAGCTGTTACCTAAATCAATATTCCTGAGCAATTGCAACATGTTACAATTGTAACAATTGTAATATATGGTATCCATATATTCATGTTGTACAGCTCTTTAAAAGGTCAATATTCCTGAGCAATTACAAGAATTGGGTTAGTGATATTCCTGATATAGTAGATGCTATCACACATACAGTCATACTCAATTCGATGGAATTGTTTAATCACAAATACAGTCAATGAGTCCTCCACAGCCTTTAAAATTTAAGATACTACTTCTCTCCTTCAAGGAGTAACCACATGTTACAATTGACAGCACCAACTTTACACTATCTTTAAATAAACTCACTACAAAGCATATAAGTTTGTATTGATAAACTCATATATTAGTACAACATGAATATATGGATTGAACAAAGCAATATGGACTATTTAAAGAGCTATAAATGGACTGTTCAAAGCAAGGAAAGCCTACAAGTGTAATAGTTGTTCCCTAAGCCTACAAGGAAAACCCAGATAATAGCTGTTTAAAGAGCTATATATGGACTGTTCATACCAAGCATATAATAGCCTACAAGTGTTCCCTTTTGTATATATGACTGTACATAATCCATCTATAGTTGTTCCCTAATCCCTATACCAATCGCTACTTGAATTTGTACATAACCCATCTATAGTTGTACATAACACATCTATAGCTGTGCATAACCTGTCTATATGAATTTGGACCGGAGAACTACATAGCAGCAGACCAATGATGCCTACAATGAGCTATATACTATATAATAGCTGTTTAAAGAGCTATATATGGACTATTCAAAACAAGCATATAATAACCTACAAGTGTTCCCTTTTGTATATATATGACTGTACATAATCCATCTATAGCTGTTCCCTAATCCCCTAACCAATCGCTACTTGAATTTGTACATAACCCATTTATAGCTGTACATAACACATCTATAGCTGTGCATAACCCATCTATATGAATTTGGACTAGAGAGCTATATAGCAGTAGACCAATGATGCCTACAATAAGCTATATACCATATAATAGCTGTTTAAAGAGCTATATATGGACTGTTCAAAGCAAGCATATAATAGCCTACAAGTGTTCCTATTTGTATATATGACAATACATAACCCATCTATAGTTGTTCCCTAATCACAAAACCAATCGCTACTTGAATTTGTACATAACCCATCTATAGCTGTACATAACACATCTATAGCTGTGCATAACCCATCTATATGAATTTGGACTGGAGAGCTATATAGCAATAGACCAATGATGCCTACAATGAGCTATATACCGTATAATAGCTATTTAAAGAGCTATATATGGACTGTTAAAAGCAAGCATATAATAGCCTACAAGTGTTCCCTTTTGCATATATGACTGTACATAACCCATTTATAGTTGTTCCCTAATCCCTAAACCAATCGCTACTTGAATTTGTACATAACCCATCTATAGCTGTACATAACACATCTATAGTTGTGCATAAACCATCTATATGAATTTAGACTGGAGAGCTATATAGCAGTAGACCAATGATGCCTACAATGAGCTATATACCATATAATAGCTGTTTAAAGAGTTATATATGGACTGTTCAAAACAAGCATATAATAGCCTACATGTAGGGCCCCAGAACCCCATATAACTTTTTTCCATGAATCCACTGTGTGAAACACCTATTATTGGTATGTCTGGCCCATAGTGCATCAAAAGGGTGCCACAGATGGACCCAGTGAGGTATCTAGAGCTAGTTTGGCTTTCGGCTGCTTTTGCCGAATTTTAGAAAGGGTTTTGGGCCAAACAGAGGTTGGATTTGGATTCAGCGCGGAAAAACGCTTGAAAATAGCTATTTGCTTGTATTTTTTTGAGTCTAGATGCTCAAAAACGGGCTCCCGAAAGTTTTCAGTAGATTCGGGTGCATGGAGGAGGCCGTAAACACTAAGCGCGGTCCACAGAGCAACGCCGGGTGGGGCATGGACCCGGCGCGGGGACACGTGGCGCCTCAGGAGTGGCCGGCGCGCGATGCGCGGTCCACGGAACACCGCGCGGGTGCATAGACCGGGCGCGGGGACACATGGCAGCTTGTGATTGGAGGGTTCTTGCGGCGCGGTCCACCGAGGTGCACGCCGGTGCGTGGGGGGCAGGCGGCGCGACCGGCAAGGCGCGCGACCGGTCGGTGGGTCGCGCGGGCTGGCCACGTGGCGCCCAACCATTGGCGGGCGCCACCTACCCAGTTGACCGGGCGTGGGACACGTGTCGTCACCCGGGCGCACTTGCACCGCTGTTTCGTGTTCTGGAGACATCTGTCGCTTGCAGGCGGCTTCGGGCGCTAGTCGGACGGGGTTGCGGCGCAGCTTTTGTGCGACTATTGGATTCGGGCACCCGACAAGGTGCGCCCGAATCCGAAAATAGTGGACTTTTGGGTTGGGCCTATAAATAGGCCCTTTGGGCCTTCTTTTTTGAGTTTTTTGGGCTGATTCGCAAGAAGAGCCCTTTAGGGAATTTCTTCCTTGTTCAATTGTACATCTTGTGGAGAGTTCCAGATTTTTTTTGGTGGACGCTACTTCGATGTCTACTGCGATTCGGCGCACTGCGACGCACCTTCCTTATTTGCTCTTTACGTCGCGTTTCGATCCGAGGACTCTCTTGGGCTACCCCGAAAGAATTTTCGGGTGATTCTTGCACCCACATTTTCACGACAGGTAGGGCTACGACTTAAGTATTTTCAGCTTCTCGTATTTCGAGGTTTTCTTGGGCTTTTCGGATCATTTCTGTGACCCCTTTATCTGTGATGGAATTTAGACAGCATCGGGGGTTTTTATGGGTTTTCTCAGCAACTGAGAGTTGGAACAAGGAGTGCAAATACTCGATTTATATCTACGTGTCGCAAGAAACATCATCGTATTTTTCCGGGATTTTTCTGAGGTTGCTTCGAAGGTGAAAATTATACTTTTTCTGGACAGAGTACTGCTGACTTTTCATCATTGGAAGTTTCGCGTGTACCGCAATGATTAATTTGTATCTTGGCCTACAGGTATCGGAACGGGACGAGTAAGTACTCGTTTTTCATCTACTCATCGTGAGGATCGTAACGGTGATTTTTTCAAATTTTTCTGAGAGATGTATTGAGGTGAATTTTCTCGTTTTCCGTGCTGTTTGGAAAAACAACAAATGCTGCTTTTGGGTGTTGTTATTTACACCGGGTGCGATCTATTTTGTAGTAGTTCACCGATTTGGAGGTTTGTGGGGATTGAGGATCTTGGAAAGCGGGGAATCTCTTATTGTTGTGGCACACGCCTTTCGAGGTGGGTGGTTGTTGTATTCCTCTCTTTTGGTATGCTCACTAGGAACATCAGAATAACCCCGATGTTAGAAAATGTTGAATAAAATATTGATAAACTTTGCATGCTAAAAAGGAACTAAATAATTGATAGCCTATCCATGTAATTGAGACATTGGTATTTGGACATGATCATTATGCCATAATCACTCTTGTTAAAGTATTTATTTATCTGGAACAGCATGATCAATTGTATGTTAGTACTTAGTGGTTATGCAAAAAGGATTATCACTTTGAGACATTAGTGTTGGAGCTCGTTGCTATGTAATAACTATTCATGTGAAATAGATTAGTATATTGGGACATTACGATTTATTACATGTGAGAGCACTGGTGGACGCTTCCCTTCTATTCTAGATGAGGACATTTGTATGCTTGTATGGACATCTAGATAGGCCACTATTTACTGCTGCACTATCATATTGGAATTTGACTTAGGAGAAACCATGTTGGCACATCTTCTCCTTTTATTGAGATACATGTGGTATTGCTCGGGTTGAGCAGGGTTGTAGGATAGTGTAGCCGGGTTTGTTGAGTGGGTTTGTCATACCAGATTGTGGTTGTGGGTTATTGCAGCGACCGCGGACATTGGGCGATTGACCGCATGTTTACTTGTGCATCAGATTGGGGATAGGATTCCTCTAGCGGATGGAGTTTCTCACTTATTGAGTATAATTGTATTAGATTGGGGGATCGGGTTTTCTTTAGTGGATGGGTTTTCCCACTTCGATCATAGTTGTGATCCAGTCCTGCTATATCTTGATACTTGTGACAGAGGTACTTTACTCGTGTGGGTCGCTCCCCTCGAGTGCCACTCCGGAGGTAGGCCTATGACCGAGCCATGTGTGCTGGTCTGATACTTATTTTGGGATGCGAGCCATGTGTGCCGATCCCGCGGATTCGAGCCATGTGTGCAGATTCCGCTACTGAGTTCTTGAGTTCGACAGCAAAGCAGGTAGTGCCAGTTTTTACTGGTGGTTAGATTGGGTTTATTCAGTCAAGCACATACACTGATGCATTCTTATAGTTACACATTTCTGACTCTGCATTTAGAGGCATAGTAGTGGTAGCTTCATTTTATTCGCAGTCCTATTTATAGCTTACCACCTCTTGTTCCCTTTTTCCTCTGGTAGGCCTAGTGGGCATGTCAGAGTTTGAGGCTTAACCCACTAGGGGAGGCTACTGTTTTTATAGTAGTTCTCACCCCCATCTTCTTTTTCTTTATTTCTCCCTTTGTTTTGTAGAGTACTCTGCGGGAGTTGCTGGGCCGTCAGCAGCGGATCGAGGTAAGAGGATAGCGGACTAGATAGAGTGTCCACCCGGCAGTTGCTAGCTGGACTTTTGATGTACCCCTATCTTCTCTGTCTGTCTTATTGTACTTTATTTTGGGTCTGGCGTTAGCCAGCTGTTTGTATATTTGTGGTGAGCTGGGAGTGTCACACCCCGGCGTCGAAACTGCGACCCGGGCTCGCCAACAAATCCGCCGCCCATACGGGAAGCCCCGTATAGACGAAGCGACTAACCTGCAAAAGATCATCTACACTAAACAGATATCAGAGCTGAAAAGTAAATGCTGAAATAAAATAAATACAACTCCAAGTCCTCACCAAAATACATTAATCTCTCAGCAATAAAAGAAAAGTACAACTCTATACCTCACTACAAAGGTCTCTCAACATAACACGCTCAAAATATAAAAAGTGGGTACATCTACTCTCTCTGGAAGACGACTGGTAGGGATCTATCTCGTGACTCCCTCACCTCGATCAGCAGGATCAGCAACAAGAGCAACAGGAACAGGAGTAGAAGTCCCTGGAGAAAAAGACACCACGATGGGTGTGAGAACTACATCCCATAGTAGTTCTCAGTGGGTGCCGCCAACAAGCCCGACGGTCTGCCCACTAAGTCTACTAGAGGCATGAAGTAGCAAATGAAATACTGAAGGAAAGAGCTGGAAAAGAATAACTCTACAGCTACTATGCCTCTATCTAGATGCTCAAAATGTGGAACAAATGAAAGCATGGTGCATCTACTATCCCTCAACTCAGATCACCCAATCTACCTGACTGCCTCCTCGGGTCCAGTCAAACCTGCGCCTACCTACTGCCGTTACATCCACGTAGGATCGGACTGACGTAGGGCGTCCGTGACTGCCAAAACTGGCCTAGCCAGAGGGACTGCGTCGACAAGTCGCGATACAAAAGTAACAGATCCACCCCGAACGTGGCACTCGAGGGGCGCAACCCCATCGAGGAAAAAGGTATCCGCGCACTCTGTCGAGCTCAATGTGGCACTGCAGGCTATAGTCCAAAATCCACACTCACTCTCAGAACGAAAAGACTCAGGATCCTCAAACATCTCGCACAACGGTCGGAGCACTCTCAACGACTCAGCTGATCAGCTCTCTCGAATCTCAAGACACTAGCAAACTCCACCAACTCACAGCACAAAACACACTGGCTGGAGATACTCCACAGCCGGGATCGACCCACAACTCAGGACTAACAAAACTGGTCGGACAACACTCGACGGCCCGGGACCACCGTCTACTCAACGGCTCCCCACGACAGAACATCAAACTCACAGATAACACAGGAAGGACCGACACCATAAAGGTTTGGAAAACCCGATAGGTCGGTGCTTAGAACCCTATCAAACAAGAACAGACTCTAGGCTCCGCCTATCGAAGTTTCCGACCCCCTTATAGTTCGGGAACACGACAACCTCGGTACAACACGCAGAAGACACCAACCAAGGCCCGAAAGTTCTGGGAGACCAACACCTACAACCCTATCAATAAGAACAGGTTCCATGCTCGGCCCCTGTAGCTTTCGTCCCGAAAAGGAACGGCCCTTAGAACCCAGATCACCCAAACTCTCTCGGGTGAGGAAGTTGTAATAAAAAGGTGACAGTTATTACTGAAAACTATTTTAATCTGAGAAACCCAATTTAATATATTTTAGTTCTTTTAAGAAAATCTAATTAAATAAGTTTTATTTTTCCAAACCCCGAAGGGCTATTGCCTTCACCCAAATCAAACAAGAACAGGCTCCGGCGGCCCTTCGATGCTTGGAAGAAAACATTGATAAACTAAAATCATGTGTATGTCAAAAAGGTTCTGGGTTCTAGGTCCTACTAACACTGGTATACAACTGCCACTAACACAGTGGCGACGAATAAAACAACATCCCGGGACCACCGTTCACCCAAACGGCTCCCGACACAGATAAACGACCAACTACATCTACTAGACTCCACTCTGCTCCCAAGCACGAGTGTAACATGCATCCCACACTAAAAGGAAAACAGACCACTCGGCCCACTACCCGGGCGAGGATGACACTATGTCCAGGAATAAGGTACAATGTGTGGATGTCTAAACATAAATAACCCTAGCCCAAGTGAGGGTTTTATACTGGTCTGGTTACACATGCAACATATGACGGGGGTGCTAGATCAAGTTCCAAGATAACAATAATTTAACAGATGGTAGAAAGCAAGGAGATCACAAGATCATCAGATAGTACAAGGAATAGCAATTCCAACATTCTAGCATGCTACACAAGAAATTCACTATCATGCATAGTCCTACTATAGCAGATTTAATGTCCAGTCCATCAATCTTGGAGACAAGGCCACCCACCTGAGAGCGCTAACTGTCCAAAGTCCAACAGCTAAAAAAATACCAGGAGCAACAACCTTCACTAATCCACAGTCCCTAAGGTCCAAAGACACTGAACAACTCCTCCTGGTACAAACAAAAGGTCCAAGATTACACTTTATTCCACCAAAAACCAAGTACAAACAAATCTGCTGGAACAGTCCCAAAGATGTGCATTTTTCACCTGTAAACAATGCTCCAAAAAACCCAATAAAAATACGACGGCGATCCTCGCGAAGTTTAGATGTCAATAGAGTCCTGAAACATCAAATTCCGATGCCCAGATGCAGAGATAAAAATCCGACAAGGTACTGCTATCCAAAAACTCCACCAGCAGAAAAAGGGGTTAAAAACGTACCAGAAACCCCAATAAAAGCTCAAATCTAAGAAAAGTGGACAATACAAAAATCGTAGATCTACCTCTCGTAAATCCAGCGCCACAAAAATCATCCAAAAATACTGTTGGAGTAGCTCTGTGGACCTCTTAGACCAAAATGCAACGATAACGGGCTTCCGATGAAAGAACGTCGCTCTGTGCTACGATGTCGAAGTCGTCGATGCCGCGGCTTCCAAAAATTTTGGGCCTCCTCCAAAAGATGCGCAACAAGAAGAGCTCCAACTTTGCTGAAGGGTCCAAGGGCAGAGGAGCTCGGGAAAAGCCTCTCACACGGGGTGAAGGAGGGTATAAATAGGCTCAACCCGAAAAAATCCCGAAATTGGGCTTTTTGGGCCCAATTCCGGGCGCCCAGGACAATCGGGCGGCTACAGTGTTGGGCCCCGCCCAACACTGTACGTGCCCGAATTCCCCAGAGCTCACCACGCGTCCGCCCGACACTCCCCACGCCCGGCGCACCCGCGCCTGCCATTCGCGGAGCGCCGCGTGTCCTGACACGCGGGCGTGGGGCGACTGCACCCGGCCAACCGCGGGGCACCACGTGGCGCCCCCACGTCGCCCCGACAGCCCTGCCGTACGGTCACCTGCCCGCCATCACTGCGTGGACCGCGCGCACAAGAGCCAGCCAGTCACAAGCTGCCACATGTCCACCCTCCGGTCCACCGTACACCCGCGCCTTTCCCGTGGACCGCGCCTGCTGTGCCGGCCAACCGGGAGCCGCCACGCGTCCCGCGCCCGGGTGCACGCCTCCGTGGTGGACCGAGCGGCTGCGCCTCCGCCCGCCGCCATGCTCTGCCGCCAGCCGCCGCCGCCGGCACCTCTCCGGCCGCCGGAACAGTGCCAACAAACCTCGAAATCCGTATTTTCTCCTCCGAGCTCCGAAAAATACAAGTAAATAATCCATCTTCATCATTTTCGCACGCTGAATCCAAATCCGATATCCGTTTGGCCCACTTCCACTTCTAAAATTTTCCAAAGGCCTCCAGTTAAGCAAACTTGCTCCCATTTTACACCAGAAATCCATTTCTTGGGCCCGACACGCGCACAAACACTCCCAGAAGCCACTAATCCATCAATAAATCCTTATGCGGGGATTCGGGTCCTCACAGGGAGAGTACTTGTATTTATTTTCAGTTGTTCTTTACTTTATTTCCAGCTTTGGTTTGAGATGTAGTAGTTTTAGTTCAGCTCTAATTCTATGCTCTATCTTTATTATCTCTTATATCTGAGCAGGTTACCGACGCTTCGTGTACCGGGAAATACCGTGTGCACGGCGGATCTATAGACGGGCCCGGGTTCTGGTTTACACCCGGAGCGTGACAGATTAGGTGGTATCAGAGCTTAGGGATAGGTCAGTTGGGACTTAGGAAACCCTAGGCTTTTGGGCAGACCCTAGGATGATAGGGCGTGAGTGGCGTGATATTTTGCGAAAGTCAGTGATTTATTTAGTTGACTCTTCCTGTGAGTGAAGAGGGATTGACATATCCTATTTCTGTTGAACAATTATGTTGGCTGCAGACAACATAAAGTTACAGAAATAGAGGGATGTCTTTTGACTTTCGCTAGATTGGGTCGTGTAGGGTTTGTTGCTGATGTATGGTTTCTTGTGGCAGGATGCCTTCCCGACGCCAGATCCCTACCCAGGGTACTCCTATACCCCCGGATGAGCCGGAGCAGTCCAGTCCTTCGGAGCTTAGTGAGTTGAGGGCCTTGGTGGCCCAGTTGGCTGAGAGTACTCACCGAAAGGAGCAGAGGATGGATCAGTTTCTTGCCCATAGAGAGGCACCACCCCCGGTTGTTTCTGAGGCCCCTGCACCACCCGTTGTACCATCTGTGCCGATGGCACCATCGTCTAGTAGCGAGGCTCCGGGAGCGATCCAGCCTTCGACACCGGATAAGGAGCAGAATATTGTGTTACGGAATTTGAGTTGGCGTATTTCGTGAATATATTAAGTCTTGAAGATTGAAGATGAAGAAACTTTGGATCATATACCTCAATCTCAAGAAAGAAGAATTCAAAAGGATCAGGTACGTTTAACTAAATAATTTTGATGATCCGAATACTTTTTATAGTGTAGAAACACTTGGAAGAGGTTTTGATTGCTTATTCATCAAAAACTGGACATGGGACATGTTCAGGATCCGGATCGTGGCTTTCAATCCGGATCCCGAAAGGTGTTTGTTTCATACATTGCTGCAATCCGGATCACAGCTTGTGCAATCCGGATCCCGAATGGGGTGTTTTGTGAAAATGTATGAACGATCCGGATCGGGGATTATGATCCGGATCCCGAACAGGCTATTTTCTGGAAACCGCATTTTGTGCTTCTGCAATCCGGATCGTGGCTTTGCAATCCGGATCGCCGTCGGTAAAACTTTCCAGAAAAGTTTGTTTTTGATCCGAATATTCTTCCTAGGGTTTCTAACCTATATATAGCCCTTCTATTTCATCTCTAGGGCATCGGAAAATAGATCCGCATTTCGGCCATTTGAGAAAACCTAGCCGAAAAGAAAAAATCCACATATATAGAGAAGAACGGAAATCATTAGATCTATTCAATGGTTCTTCATCTATATTGATTAGTTTGATTCTAGGTTTTTCATACTCATATCTTGAGTTGAATCAAACTAATGAATACTTAGATGGTATTTCCGATCTACTCTTGATCTAAGTATTCGGCGGATCATCACCACCCAAACAAACAACGATTTATCCCAAAATCGGCGCGTGGACTCGCGTGGCCTTGTGGATTCAAGGTGCTACCGCTCTCGTGGATTCGGAGCGAGGTGCGTTCGTGGATTCGAAGCGTACCATTGGGTGAAGACCGTGGATTCGGTTGGACGTCGTGGACTCGACGTTGGACGCTGTGGATTCAGCGTTGGGCGCGGATCGTGGATTCGAGAAGCGTCGTGGAGCGAGCGGAGAAGATCGACTAGGGGCGTATGGTAAAAGGTTGAGTCGTCTGTGAGTACGTTATATCACCTTGTACGTGTGTTAACTCTAGTGGATTTCGCCGTGTTATCGGTCCCGTGGTTTTTTACTCCGGTTTGGAGTTTTTCCACGTAAAAATCTTGTGTGTTCTTTTATTTTTCCGCATTGGGTTTTATCGCACAATGATTTTTTGAGTGTTTATTGTTTACACCTATTCACCCCCCTCTAGGTGTTTTTTCCCCTATTTAGATCCTTATTAACCTAAACCCAACAAGTGGTATCAGAGCGGGAATAGGGTTGTAAACAATGGTTGAAGGTGGAAACATCAATCGACCCCCTTTCTTTGATGGAACAAATTATGCGTACTGGAAAGTACGGATGAAAGCTTTCTTAATTTCCATCGACGAAAGGGTGTGGCAATCAATTGAATTAGGATGGTCTAATCCAACTGAAATTTTAGATGATGTTCGCACCTTAAAACCTAGGTCGAAATGGACCAAGGAAGAGATAGACTTATCTTCTTACAATGGCAAAGGGATTAATGCTCTATTTAATGCTTTGTCACAAACTGAGTTCTCTCGCGTCTCGGCATGTGAGACTGCGAAGGAAATCTGGGATATTCTTCAAGTTACGCATGAGGGAACTAACTTAGTGAAGATTCAGAAACTGCAAATGCTCACGAGCAAGTTTGACTCTATCTCTATGGCAGAGAATGAATCTTTCACTGACTATTATACACGATTGCAAGACATCGTGAACTCATGTGCTAACTTGGGAGAGAAGATTCCAGAATTTAAAGTTGTAAGAAAAATTCTAAGAACTCTTCCTGAACGATTTCGCCCGAAGGTTGCAGCCATTGAAACAATTAAACACCCGGACGAAATGCGTGTAGAAGAATTAGTAGGTGCTTTACAAACTTATGAAATGACTTTTCCTACTAACTATTCTTCGGGAAAGGCATCCTCTTCTAAGTCTTCAGGTTATGCATTGAAAACAACTAAAGAAGAAGACGCGGATTCATCCTCCTCGGACGACGACGAGAACATTTCTATGGAGGACTTTGAGAAGCAGCTCGCTCTCTTGACAAGGAAGTTTCGCCGCAACTTTCGAAGGGGAAATCCAAGCAAATCTTCATCCTTCGAAAAGTCCAAGAAAGGCAAGGGATTCTCAAGCCACAAGTCAAGAAAGCAAGAGAACTTCTCAAAGGATAAGAAAAGTTCTGAGGGACAAGTTCAGTGTTTCAAATGTCGAGGCTATGGCCACATTTCAACGGAGTGTCCCAACAAGAATCCGGCTAAGAAGAAGGCGATGCAAGTTGTTACTTGGGATGACAACTCCACGTCAAATGAGTCATCCTCAAGTGATGAAGAAGACAACGCGACAGCTTTCCACGCGTCCACCAAACCTTCATCCTTCATGTGCTTAATGGCAAGTACATCCGATTCACTGTCCAACTCCACTGTGGAAAAGATTGCAACGGACGATGAATCAGATGATTCGGAAGGTGAAGATTTTGCATTAGCCTACCATAAACTTTTGAGGGATTCAAAGAAACTGGCTAAGCAAAACAAGGGGTTGAAAGCGAGATTGCAGGATCTTGAAGATGAAGTAAAAAGAGTAACCTCTATCTCAACCGATCTTGAAGTGGAAAGGGACAATCTGATTAAAACAAATGTTTCCCTTCAAGAGTCCAATGAGCAATTCGAGAAGAATTATATGGATATGGTGAACAAAGCGAATTACTTCTTGAAGCTCTACGGCGAGGCCCGACAGGAAAAATTGGAAATGACAGAGACCATACGCCAACTGAAGGATGACTTACAGAGATTCTCTTCTGGAAGGAGTAAGTTGGACAGACTCCTTGGTCTCGGTCAAAGAAACAAGTTCGGCCTCGGATACACTCAAACTGGAGACATTCCAAGTTCGAGTGGTACAGTATTTGTGCCTCAGTCGGTATCTCCTCCTCCGACACCGGTGTTCACGACAAGCAACGACAACGAACCTACTACATCTTCTTCGGAATCGACAAGAGTGAAGGTATGTTTTCGTTGTGGCATTTCAGGGCACATAAGAAGAAACTGCAAGATGGGAGCCAAACGCACACCTCAAGTACATCTTGCAATGACTACCAAAAGGGCTATTCCTCGGAAAACAACTCCAATCAAATTGACGGAAAAGAGCCTTGGTAGTACATCTCTCAAGACGACATCATCAAGGAGCAGCAATTCTTCAGGCAAGACGCTCTCACCTAGGAAATCAACTTCACGACCATTACCGACGCACTTCAAAAAGGTTTGGGTGCGCAAAGGTGAGATCTTTCCCTGTCTTGCTACCAATGTTTCTTTGCATGCATATGATAGTTCGTCTTGGTACCTGGATAGCGGGTGTTCCCGTCATATGACCGGCGATAAAAACTGTTTTCAAACTTTTGAGAAAAACTCCGGAGGACTTGTTGTTTTCGGAGATGGTCGGTCTTCCAAAATTGTTGGAAAGGGAACGGTAGCTATTCCAGATGGCCCGGTTCTAGATAATGTATTATTTGTTCATGGCCTTAAGACTAACCTCATAAGCATAAGTCAACTGTGTGATAGTGGTTATTCAGTTAATTTTTCATCTGATAAATGCACTGTAACTGACATGAACCATGCTTTCTTTTTAAAGGGGGTTAGATCAGAAAACAACTGTTATGTAGTTCCTTCTAAGATTTCTGAAAAATGTAACCTAGCATCTTTGAAAAATGAAACACTTTGGCATGAAAGGCTAGGTCACATAAACTTTAAGGAACTTGTTAGAATTTCAAATAAAGATGTGGTCAAGGGGGTTCCAAAACTTTCTTTTGAACAAAACCTTGTGTGTGGCGGTTGCCAAAAGGGAAAACAGTCTAGGACTGCACACAAGAATTTGAACCACATAGGTACAAAACGGCCTTTGGAACTTTTGCATATGGACTTAATGGGGCCAACTCGTCAACCATCTTTGGGAGGTAAATGGTATATTTTCTTGTTGGTTGATGATTTTTCTAGATATACTTGGGTAGCTTTCTTAAAAGAAAAGGCTGATACCTTTGATTCTTTTCTCGAAATCTGCAATCGTATTATGATAGAAAAGAATGATAGGATTACTCGAGTTAGGAGTGATAGAGGTGGGGAATTCATAAATTCCAAATTCATTGATTTTTGCGTTTCTAATGGCATTAAACATGAATTCTCCGCACCTTACACACCTCAACAAAATGGTGTAGTCGAGCGCAAAAACAGGGTCGTACAGGAAATGGCACGTGTGATGCTTCACAGCCGGAACTTACCTTTCTACTTTTGGGCTGAAGCGGTAAACACTGCTGTTTATGTTATCAATCGCGTGTATTTGCGCCCGGGGACTTTGAATACACCATATGAACTTTGGTTTTGTAGAAAACCTAACATCAAATATTTTCGCATTTTTGGGAGTCGATGTTTTATTTTACGTGATCGTGAGAATCTTGGAAAATTTGACTCTCGAAGTGACGAAGGGATTTTCTTAGGTTATTCTACAAACAGCAGAGCATATCGAGTTTTTAACTTAGAATCTAAGACGATCGTAGAATCGATAAATGTTAAGGTAGATGAAGCTTTTCATTTTGAATCTGAAAAATCTACCCTCGATATCTCTCTTGATGATGATACACCTGCTAATGCATCTTCCTCTAACAATTCTTTCGATAATAATGTTGATGCATCTAACGGTTCTTCAAGCTTATCTGATGTGCAGGAATCATCTCGTGTACCTCCGCCTACTCCTCTACCTCAAACGTTACGCATCTCCAAGGATCACCCTGAATCGAACATAATTGGAGATCCACAAGAAGGAGTTAGAACACGGAGACAATTGGTTTGCGGATTTGCATGCTATGTATCTCAAATCGAACCAAGGAATATTGATGAAGCTCTCCAAGATGATTACTGGATTAAAGCAATGCAGGAAGAGCTCCATCAATTTGAGCGAAACAAAGTCTGGGAACTGACGAAGCCTCCGAAGCAACACAATGTGATAGGTACCAAATGGATCTTCAAGAACAAGAAAAACGAAGAAGGTACTATCATCAGGAACAAAGCAAGGTTAGTTGCTCAAGGCTATTCTCAAGTAGAAGGTATAGACTTTGATGAAACCTTCGCCCCTGTAGCTAGACTCGAGTCCATTCGTATACTGTTTGCGATCGCTTGTCATTTCAAAATCAGATTATTTCAAATGGACGTTAAGAGCGCCTTTTTAAATGGATTTTTAAATGAGGAAGTTTATGTAGCTCAACCGAAAGGTTTTGTGGATCATAAACTACCTAACCATGTTTTTCGATTGAAAAAGGCTCTTTACGGTCTGAAACAAGCACCGCGAGCATGGTACGAAAGGTTGACAAAGCACCTTTTGGAAAAGGGCTACACTCGAGGGGGAGCTGACAGGACTCTCTTTGTGAAGCATTATCAAAACAATTTCATAGTTGCTCAAATCTATGTTGATGACATTGTTTTTGGAGCAACGAGAGATAATGATGCTTCTAAATTCGCGGAGACCATGGAAAGCGAATTTGAGATGTCCATGATGGGCGAGTTGAATTATTTTCTTGGATTACAAGTTAAACAAAACGATGAAGGAATTCACTTGTGTCAATCCAAGTATGCACTGGAGTTGGTCAAAAAGTTTGATCTTGAAAATTCTAAGGATTTTCCGACTCCAATGGGAACTAGCCATAAGGGACTTGGAAGTGAATCACAAAGTGAGAATGTAGACGAGAAACTGTACCGCAGTATGATTGGGAGTCTACTATATCTCACGGCTAGTCGCCCGGATATATCCTTCAGTGTTGGGATTTGTGCGAGATATCAATCAGCACCGAAGGAGGTTCACCTGAAAGCGGTGAAGCGGATCATCCGGTATATCAAAGGTACAATCAATTTCGGAATTTGGTATCCTATGGGAACGACTTTGGATATTGTTGGATACTCAGATGCCGATTGGGCTGGATCGGTGGATGACCGGAAAAGCACGAGTGGTGCATGCTTCTATCTAGGCCACTGCCTTGTTGCATGGCACAGTAAGAAACAGAATTGCATAGCACTCTCGACTGCCGAAGCGGAGTACATTTCTGCAGGAAGTTGTTCAACCCAATTGATTTGGATGAAGAGCGTGTTGAGCGATTTCCGGATTTCAACATCTTCGGTAACCATTTTATGTGACAACACTAGTGCTATTAACATTTCTAAAAACCCTGTGTTGCACTCTAGAACAAAACATATTGAACTTAGATATCATTTTCTTAGAGAGCTAGTTGAATCAAACATTCTTCAACTGTCATATATTTCAACTGAGGATCAATTAGCCGACATCTTAACAAAACCTTTGGATCAAAAACGTTTTATTCACTTGCGTAAAGCAATTGGCATGCTTTCCTTGAAATAAACTCTTTTGAAACCTTTGCTTAGATTAGGTTTTGTTTTTGTTTTTGTTTTGTTCTTTATCTATGTTCTGTACATAGCACACTAATTGAGCATATATCATGATTGACTTTAATTGCATCCTTTTCGTGCATTTAGAAATTTATTATGTTTTTGATGTCATAATGTTTCAATGTTGCAATGATCATTTATGTTATTTAAACCATCTTCTAAGTGATCAAAGTCAATTTCTCTCTCAATGATCTCTTGGTATAGTCATTATCATATTTGATTGCTTAGTCGAGTATGAATTCGAGATCAATGGTTTGGTTGAATACCTTATATATTATATAATTGATAGCCAATTGAGGGGGAGTCAATGAAATGTGAAATGCTCAAAAGATGTGGAAAGAGTTACATCCCAATGAGGAGTGTGAAAACTACCACCACATGGAGAAAATGAAAGAAAAAGATACTCCATGAATGAAAAGCAAATTTTTGTTTGAAAAATTGTTGATAAAACTCATATTGAAATACTTGACTCAGTCGTATTTCATGGTTGGTATAAGGTGGGATTTTTGATTTAAGATGCTCAAAGAGCCACTCCTTCAACAGATTGTCTAGATATATTATCTAACTTATCTGGGATTTCAAACATCTATTGATCTTGGTATTTCATTTTCTTTACTAAAATTGATGATTTGATAAAGGCATTACACATAAGATCAAGATAGATGTAATTGAAGTTGTTCAACTTTAAGTGTTTTAACTTTCGTAAATTTTCGTTTCATTTTTGGATATTTTTGATAGATTTTCATAATCTATTTCTTGTTGTGTGAAACGATGCCATTTGTTTAAAGTTGACATGGTAATGTGCTTACATACTTTTTCTGGATTTTAGTGTATTTTTCTAACTTTTTCTGAAGAAAAAGGTGTAGCCGATCCGGATCGGGTCAAGTGATCCGGATCCCGAACGCAGGATTTTTCCTGCGAGTGGCCGATCCGGATCACATTCTCGGCCGATCCGGATCGCGGCTAGGGTTTTATATAGAAACATACAGATTCTTGATTTCTTTACCCTAATCTCTGGTTTTCAAGTCTCTAGAGCTTCTCTCTCTAGATCTCTTGCTGTTTGAAGCCTCAAAACTCGAAGTTCTTCGGATTCAAGTAAGTTTTATTGATCAAAACTCGGTTTTTACAGTTTTTATCAAACGTGAGTTGAAATCTTGGATCTTTTTCGTTTGTGATTGGTTTTTGATCAAATTTCTTTTGAAATAAGAACTCTGGATCAATTAGTTTTACTTTTATGCTGGGATTTCATCTGGTTAACGAGTTTTTAGGCTTCGATTTCTAAAAATTCGGTTTTAGGGCATAAAAGAGGAATTTTTGTAAATCATGAAATTGATCTATTTTTGAAATTCTTTTTGGAAAACTAATTTGATTCGTGGCTTCTCTATATGATTATGATTGTCTAGGTACAATGTGTTAAGATTTTTCAAAATTGATAATTTTTCATATGTTCTTGAGTTGGTTTTCACAGGACACTTTCTTAAACTCAAAAGCACTGTAAGCAATGGTGATCACCTGGATCATTTTCCTACTTGCTGACATGGTCCATGTGAAGGATTCTACAAAGCCCAAGAGGACCAAGAGGGCGAAACGAGCTCAAGCTGACTCCGACACTGAGTCTGAAACGGAGTCGATCGATTGGGACAACATTGAAATTGAAGCAACTGTCCCAACTGTCGCAAAAGGAAAGGCTCCTGCTGAAGCCCCCAAACTAAGCCTCCTCCTACAGCAGCTGAGAAAGGAAAGGCACCAATGGAGCCTACTGGAAAAAGAATGAAAACCTCGGCAAGGAAAAGAAGTAGTGCCCAAGGCATCTCAATCAATGAACCCATAGCCAATCAGCCACCATTTCAGGGATTCGTCAGCTCCGCAAGAATCAAAGATTTTGAAAAGAGGGAATGTATAGGAGAAAGACATGTCAATGTACAACAGTTGAGGAATCGATCTGCAGAGTTTGGAGCTCTGTTTGACCAAGTTGGTCTCGCTCCGATTTGTAACTTTCCTGAAAAACTGGGTATTGCCCACACTCAGCTAGGATTTTCTATCAGAATGCTGCAGGTCTTATTGATAATGTTGACGGACGTCGGGAATTTCATACCTTTGTAAAAGGTATCAAAATCAAAGTCACTCCCCAACTGATTGGAGAGGTGCTTGGCATGACAGCCATCTCAGATGGACTTCACTATTTGAAGACTCAGGTCTTCACAGAAAACTCTTGGAGAATTGTAGTCAATGGAATTTGCCTTCCGGATACTCAGTCTGCCGGAAACTCGGTATTTTCCAGAGAGCTTCGGAAAGAATATAAGTATATCAATTTCATTGTCTGCTACAACATTCTTCCAAATATGAATACAAAAGTGCTTCGATGGGATAGGATGTTATTTCTTTATCTTCTTGGGAACCCAACAGCTGCAATGGGAGCAAACTTGAACATCCCTTACCTCATTTGGAACAGGATGACGCGGTATGTCGAACACTCTCACCCAACAGAGCGACTACCATATCCATTGATTATAATGCGCATCCTTAGGAGATTTAAAGTGGATACGAGCGCGAGTTCTTATATGTATAGTTTGGGGACAATCAATGAGACAACCATCGTCAAGTCTCTGACAACAAAGCAGGATGATCCCCCTTCTCCTCCGATTGGACAACGAGCTCGACCTCATGCAACATCTTCCACTGCCCCCGTTCCTCCGAAACAGAAGGCACCTCCATCTACTTCTGACGATGATGCCTCTGTCACCTCCATCTTCAAAGAACAACAGCGGCTTTCGAATGAACAGGAACGCATCTCCGCTGAATTCACTGAAATGAAAGGCGG
>CM054943.1:7886040-8024230 GCA_029168755.2 Tillandsia fasciculata | reverse complement strand
GTATGATTGGGAGTCTACTATATCTCACGGCTAGTCGCCCGGATATATCCTTCAGTGTTGGGATTTGTGCGAGATATCAATCAGCACCGAAGGAGGTTCACCTGAAAGCGGTGAAACGGATCATCCGGTATATCAAAGGTACAATCAATTTCGGAATTTGGTATCCTATGGGAACGACTTTGGATATTGTTGGATACTCAGATGCCGATTGGGCTGGATCGGTGGATGACCGGAAAAGCACGAGTGGTGCATGCTTCTATCTTGGCCACTGCCTTGTTGCATGGCACAGTAAAAAGCAGAACTTGCATAGCACTCTCGACTGCCGAAGCGGAGTACATTTCTGCAGGAAGTTGTTCAACCCAATTGATTTGGATGAAAAGCGTGTTGAGCGATTTCCGGATTTCAACATCTTCGGTAACCATTTTATGTGACAACACTAGTGCTATTAACATTTCTAAAAACCCTGTGTTGCACTCTAGAACAAAACATATTGAACTTAGATATCATTTTCTTAGAGAGCTAGTTGAATCAAACATTCTTCAACTGTCATATATTTCAACTGAGGATCAATTAGCCGACATCTTAACAAAACCTTTGGATCAAAAACGTTTTATTCACTTGCGTAAAGCAATTGGCATGCTTTCCTTGAAATAAACTCTTTTGAAACCTTTGCTTAGATTAGGTTTTGTTTTTGTTTTTGTTTTGTTCTTTATCTATGTTCTGTACATAGCACACTAATTGAGCATAAATCATAATTGACTTTAATTGCATCCTTTTATGCATTTAGAAATTTATTATGCTTTGATGTCATAATATTTCAATGTTGCAATGATCATTTACGTTAATTAAACCATCTTTTAAGTGATCAAAGTCAATTTCTCTCTCAATGATCTCTTGGTATAGTCATTATCATATTTGATTGCTTAGTCGAGTATGAATTCGAGATCAATGGTTTGGTTGAATACCTTATATATTAAATAATTGATAGCCAATTGAGGGGGAGTCAATGAAATGTAAAATGCTCAAAAGATGTGGAAAGAGTTACATCCCAATGAGGAGTGTGAAAACTACCACCACATGGAGAAAATGAAAGAAAAAGATACTCCATGAATGAAAAGCAAATTTTTGTTTGAAAAATTGTTGATGAAATTCATATTGAAATACTTGACTCAGTCGTATTTCATGGTTGGTATAAGGTGGGATTTTTGATTAAAGATGCTCAAAGAGCCACTCCTTCAACAGATTGTCTAGATATATTATCTAACTTATCTGGGATTTCAAACATCTATTGATCTTGGTATTCATTTTCTTTACTAAAATTGATGATTTGATAAAGGCATTACACATAAGATCAGGATAGATGTAATTGAAGTTGTTCAACTTTAAGTGTTTTAACTTTCGTAAATTTTCGTTTCATTTTTGGATATTTTTGATAGATTTTCATAATCTATTTCTTGTTGTATGAAACGATGTCATTTGTTTAAAGTTGACATGGTAAAGTGCTTACATACTTTTTCTGGATTTTAGTGTATTTTTCTAACTTTTTCTGAAGAAAAAGGTGTAGCCGATCCGGATCGGGTCAAGTGATCCGGATCCCGAACGCAGGATTTTTCCTGCGAGTGGCCAATCCGGATCACATTCTCGGCCGATCCGGATCGCGGCTAGGGTTTTATATAGAAACATCCAGATTTTTGATTTCTTTACCCTAATCTCTGGTTTTCAAGTCTCTAGAGCTTCTCTCTCTAGATCTCTTGCTGTTTGAAGCTTCAAAACTCGAAGTTCTTCGGATTCAAGTAAGTTTTATTGATCAAAACTCGGTTTTTACAGTTTTTATCAAACGTGAGTTGAAATCTTGGATCTTTTTCGTTTGTGAATGGTTTTTGATCAAATTTCTTTTGAAATAAGAACTCTGGATCAATTAGTTTTACTTTTATGCTGGATTTCATCTGGTTAACGAGTTTTTAGGCTTCGATTTCTAAAAATTCGGTTTTAGGGCATAAAAGAGGAATTTTTGTAAATCATGAAATTGATCTATTTTTAAAATTCTTTTTGGAAAACTAATTTGATTCTTGGCTTCTCTATATGATTATGATTGTCTAGGTACAATGTTTAAATTTTTCAAAATTGACAATCTTTCATATGTTCTTGAGTTGGTTGCACAGGACACTTTCTTAAACTCAAAAGCACTGTAAGCAATGGTGATCACCTGGATCATTTTCCTACTTGCTGCCATGGTCCATGTGAAGGATTCTACAAAGCCCAAGAGGACCAAGAGGGCGAAACGAGCTCAAGCTGACTCCGACACTGAGTCTGAAACGGAGTCGATCGATTGGGACAACATTGAAATTGAAGCAACTGTCCCAACTGTCGCAAAAGGAAAGGCTCCTGCTGAAGCCCCCAAAACTAAGCCTCCTCCTACAGCAGCTGAGAAAGGAAAGGCACCAATGGAGCCTACTGGAAAAAGAATGAAAACCTCGGCAAGGAAAAGAAGTAGTGCCCAAGGCATCTCAATCAATGAACCCATAGCCAATCAGCCACCATTTCAGGGATTCGTCAGCTCCGCAAGAATCAAAGATTTTGAAAAGAGGGAATGTATAGGAGAAAGACATGTCAATGTACAACAGTTGAGGAATCGATCTGCAGAGTTTGGAGCTCTGTTTGACCAAGTTGGTCTCGCTCCGATTTGTAACTTTCCTGAAAAAACTGGGTATTGCCCACACTCAGCTAGGATTTTCTATCAGAATGCTGCAGGTCTTATTGATAATGTTGACGGACGTCGAGAATTTCATACCTTTGTAAAAGGTATCAAAATCAAAGTCACTCCCCAACTGATTGGAGAGGTGCTTGGCATGACAGCCATCTCAGATGGACTTCACTATTTGAAGACTCAGGTCTTCACAGAAAACTCTTGGAGAATTGTAGTCAATGGAATTTGCCTTCCGGATACTCAGTCTGCCGGAAACTCGGTATTTTCCAGAGAGCTTCGGAAAGAATATAAGTATATCAACTTCATTGTCTGCTACAACATTCTTCCAAATATGAATACAAAAGTGCTTCGATGGGATAGGATGTTATTTCTTTATCTTCTTGGGAACCCAACAGCTGCAATGGGAGCAAACTTGAACATCCCTTACCTCATTTGGAACAGGATGACGCGGTATGTCGAACACTCTCACCCAACAGAGCGACTACCATATCCATTGATTATAATGCGCATCCTTAGGAGATTTAAAGTGGATACGAGCGCGAGTTCTTATATGTATAGTTTGGGGACAATCAATGAGACAACCATTGTCAAGTCTCTGACAACAAAGCAGGATGATCCCCCTTCTCCTCCGATTGGACAACGAGCTCGACCTCATGCAACATCTTCCACTGCCCCCGTTCCTCCGAAACAGAAGGCACCTCCATCTACTTCTGACGATGATGCCTCTGTCACCTCCATCTTCAAAGAACAACAGCGGCTTTCGAATGAACAGGAACGCATCTCCGCTGAATTCACTGAAATGAAAGGCGACCTTCACATTATGAAGAATGAGATGGAAATCCTCACAGCTACTCAGGTCACTTTGACTAAGTCAGTTTCTTCCGTGAAGAAACTTGTGAAAAAGCTGTTTGCGAAAATGGGGTGCACGACATCTGACGACTCCGACTCTCAGGAGTAACTTTATGTTTTAATCGTTTTGCTCTAACTTTGCAGGTTTTTCAATTTAATCCTTATTTTGTTTTGCAGGGTTATGATTTTTGTTTATCCTCTTAACTCTCCTTGTTTTGTAAGTATTTGGCTTGTTTTGTGACAAAAAGGGGGAGAGAGTTAGCGAAAACAATGAACAATGATTGTGAATATCGATGATATCAAGGTAAGTATGAATCTCAACTCAACTTTGGTTTTTCTTTTGTGATTTGTGGCATGCTTCTATACTAACTATTTGACTAACTATTTGGGCATGTAATATGACTAACAAGTTGATGTTGGACTAACATACTTTGACATTTGGTTTTCAACTGCTTAGAAGATATGTTGGTTTTAACTATGATTCTCTTACATATCTGATATTTTCAAATGTCATGATGAGAAAAACTCTATCTCTGTATCTGGTTTTGAATGTTTCAATTCTTGAGGTATCTAACGATTTCTTTTGTCAAGAATGTTTTCTGTGTGCAGAGATTACAGATGTCTAAGTCTAGAGTCTGTCTTAGGAGTTTATCTCATGTATTTAATTTCTGGAACTCTTTTGTAAATTTTTGTTGTATGGTGATAGCAACAAAAATATCCTTTTTGAATTTTCTTTGTGGATTTGTGTTTTGTCACGAAACCGCCAAAGGGGGAGATTGTTACGGAATTTGAGTTGGCGTATTTCGTGAATGTATTAAGTCTTGAAGATTGAAGATGAAGAAACTTTGGATCATATACCTCAATCTCAAGAAAGAAGAATTCAAAAGGATCAGGTACGTTTAACTAAATAATTTTGATGATCCGAATACTTCTTATAGTGTAGAAACACCTGGAAGAGGTTTTAATTGCTTATTCATCAAAAACTGGACATGGGACATGTTCAGGATCCGGATCGTGGCTTTCAATCCGGATCCCGAAAGGTGTTTGTTCATACATTGCTGCAATCCGGATCACAGCTTGTGCAATCCGGATCCCGAATGGGGTGTTTTGTGAAAATGTATGAACGATCCGGATCGGGGATTATGATCCGGATCCCGAACAGGCTATTTTCTGGAAACCGCATTTTGTGCTTCTGCAATCCGGATCGTGGCTTTGCAATCCGGATCGCCGTCGGTAAAACTTTCCAGAAAAGTTTGTTTTTGATCCGAATATTCTTCCTAGGGTTTCTAACCTATAAATAGCCCTTCTATTTCATTTCTAGGGCATCGGAAAATAGATCCGCATTTCGGATTTGAGAAAATAGCCGAAAAGAAAAATCCACATATATAGAGAAGAACGGAAATCATTAGATCTATTCTATGGTTCTTCATCTATATTGATTAGTTTGATTCTAGGTTTTTCATACTCACATCTTGAGTTGAATCAAACTAATGAATACTTAGATGGTATTTCCGATCTACTCTTGATCTAAGTATTCGGCGGATCATCACCACCCAAACAAACAACGATTTATCCCAAAATCGGCGCGTGGACTCGCGTGGCCTTGTGGATTCAAGGTGCTACCGCTCTCGTGGATTCGGAGCGAGGTGCGTTCGTGGATTCGAAGCGTGCCATTGGGTGAAGACCGTGGATTCGGTTGGACGTCGTGGACTCGACGTTGGACGCTGTGGATTCAGCGTTGGGCGCGGATCGTGGATTCGAGAAGCGTCGTGGAGCGAGCGGAGAAGATCGACTAGGGGCGTATGGTAAAAGGTTGAGTCGTCTGTGAGTACGTTATATCACCTTGTACGTGTGTTAACTCTAGTGGATTTCGCCGTGTTATCGGTCCCGTGGTTTTTTACTCCGGTTTGGAGTTTTTCCACGTAAAAATCTTGTGTGTTCTTTTATTTTTCCGCATTGGGTTTTATCGCACAATGATTTTTTGAGTGTTTATTGTTTACACCTATTCACCCCCCTCTAGGTGTTTTTTCCCCTATTTAGATCCTTATTAACCTAAACCCAACATATTGTTGACAAACTCATCAAGTTTTGTCAGCGAGGACCGCCTATATTTTCGGGGCGGGACGCACAGCCCTGGGAGATTGGGATGTGGCTTTCAACGATAGAGAAGCTGTAGAGTCCTGGCGTCCCCTTGCCCTGGTATGCCTCCCTTTTATTTCTGACGGGACTGTTAGGAAAACTTTTCACTGCGTTTTCTGCAATGGGATGGCCTGGACCGCGAGTATTTTTCTGCGATTGAGCTCGAAAAACGGAGGACGGCAAAGCGAACGGATTCGGTTTCCGATTTACGGATCTCCCGGAATGGGGGTCAAAGCGTTTGCTTTGAGTGGTGCATCGAAATCCGTGCTAAGTGGCTGGTACGCTTTTCGAGGCAATCGGACGGGATCCTGCTGTGAACGGACCTTTCATCTTTTTATGTCAGTGGATTATTTTGTTTATTTGGTGGTACCTCGATCTTACGGTTTTCGTTTTGGGTCCTAATTGAATAGTTTTCAGTTGATTAAGGAGGGGTTGAAATTCGAGAATTTCTGGGCAAACCGTCGGGACGCGCGGGTATTTTTAGGTGTTAGAGCTCGCGAAACGGTGAACGGTGGCGCGATCGGATTTGAATTCCGACCCCGGGATCTACCAGAAATAATTTTTGAAGTTTTCTATAAGCTTGGGTGCATCGGAATGCGTGCCGGCGATCGGCACGTTTTTCGAGGCGATCTGGACCCCTGTTCAATTTCAAAAGGCTAGGGTTGTTGACCTGGGTTTAATTTGAAAAGTCTCTTCATAAAAGATAAACCGATCGGGGGTGCGGGGAGAAACCCTAAACCCCTTTTTCCCTCTTTTCAAAAAACGGCGTGAGAAGCCGAGGCGACGAGATGAGGAGAAGGGAAGAACGGGGGAAACCCATCCCTCGTGGAGCTTTCCGTTGGAGACGAGAGGGACGATCCACCTTCCCCCCCCTTCCTCGCAGGATCACGGTGAGCATCGTTTCCCTTTATTGCAATTTCTGGGGGGTCGAGGTTTTAGGTGGGGGTCGTTCGGATGTCGCACGCGTCGTGGGTTGTGGTAACGGGAAGCCGCCGCCGCCGTTGTCGAATGGGAGGCCGCTGCCGCCGTTATCATGCCCATGGGGTCGTCGCCGCAGTCGCCGGGGTCGCAGGGTCACAACCGGAGCCGCGGGGGGCGAAAATAGGGTTCACTGTTCACCCCCCCGTACGGCTTCAAGCCGCGCGGTCCACCAGGCCAGCCGTGCACCCGGCGCACGCCCACACGGCCAGGAGAGGCGGACCCGGCGCACGGGCGCGTGCGCCAGCCCAGCCCAGGCTGCGCGGTGCACGTGCCAGGCGTGCACCCGGCGCACGCCCCCGCAGCCCAGTGGTGAGGACCCGGCTCACGGGCGCGTGCGCCAGCCCAGCCCAGGCCGTGCGGTGCACGCGCCAGGCGTGCACCCGGCGCTGCCGCCGCGGCCGGGAGAGCGTGAGCCCAGTGCGCGCTCTGTCGTGCATTGGCCCGGCCCATTCCGGTTGGTGCACGCCCCCGGGGTGAGCCCCGTTTACGCTGCCGCTTCCTCTGAGCCGTGAACCCGATCCACGCCTGGACCCGTGCACCCGACTGCAGCCAAAGCGTCCAGAAGCTCCGTTTTTGGCCCATTTCACCCCATTTTTGAGTGTTTTCGACCGCGACGACGTTTTTGACAATAATCCTTACTGTAGCTTTTCGGGCACAAGGTGTGAGGGTTCTAACTAGAATTCCCCGCACACCCTTTTCTTCGCGTTCCAGGTGGGTACCCCTTAGGATATCCTTGTGCATGTTTCCGTTATTATTATTTATATCTTGTAAGGGGTGACGTGGACCTCCGGGTTTAATGAATGTCGTGGTGGAAGACTAGATGGGCAGATTGCCCCTCCGAACAACAGTAGGATTGTTTGGAGCATGCTAGCGATGAGGACGACGAACAGTGTGACCAGTCGGACGTCGAAAGGTGGGTTCCTTTCCCGACAGTTATTGAGTCGGGAAACGAGGACAATTGGTAAGAGCAAAGGTTTGACACGTTAAAATGTTACTAACCCCCGTTTATGCTTACGTTTTTATTATCACCACGTTTATGGCGACTAAGGGTCGCTGTGCTCGACGACACACCATGTTCTGGGAGATGGCCGAGACAGGTGCTCGGTCTGGATTACCAAGGTCGGTGCTCGGTTTGGTTAACCGAGGTTGGTGCTCGGTCGAGGCTCTTGTTTTGCTACACGCACACCGGCGGTTTGGCCACCGCGAGGGTGTGCTTTTCCGGAAAAGTGGTACGTTGACCCGTGTACCCCACGTGACGGTGACGTTAGGAAAGGGGGCCCCCGTGGGTGGGGGGTGTGAGCAGTGATGCCGAGGCGGGTGGTCGGCGGCCGAGGCAGGTGCTCGGCAGGGGTTCCGAGGCAGGTGCTCGGTGTGGTTGCCGGGGGAGGTGCCCGGTTTTGTTTGCACAAGGTTCTGCATTGTATTGTTTGCACAAGGTTCTGCATTGTATTGTTTGCACGGGGTTCTGCATTGTATGGTTTGCACAGGGTGCTTCATTGTTGATTGCTCTGGTTTTTATCGTGGTTTGCCTTACTTTAGCCCTTATTGCTTTTATTATTATTTCTGGTCACTGACTCCCCACTCCGTGATAGGTTCGCCCAGTCCGGGCTGGGTCGAGCGCTAGGTCGTTGGTGAGGCCGCGTGAGCGATCTTCTGACCCCTTTGGGGCTACCGACACGGTTTACTTTACCTTCTTTGTTCATTTCATTATGCATTGTAGCTAGTTGTGGATCGCGATACCCCCGTGGGATCGATGTGGATATTGGGCTATTCGATAGCTCCTGTGGATATGTGTTTTGCTCTTATTTCTTGGCTTGGCCGCTTTTAAACTACAAATGAGGAACAAGGGAAGCTGTTTTAAAAATAGGGGTGCCGTATGGGCACCGTTTATAAATTCTGTGGACTTATGTGGTTTCGAAAATAATTTTAATAAAACCTGATTTCGAGTGGGCATCGCTTTCAAAACCCTGTGGTTTTATCCTTTCGAAAAAAGCCGGCCTCTTTGCTACTTGTGAAAATTGTTACGGCTTTTTGGTGTTGGCATATTTCGTGAGTCAAGTCAGTAAGTTGAGTCGGAGTCTTAAAGGGATCAAATTGTCAAATCAGCCTTCGAAGACTCATTGAAGATTCAACATGAGCTCAAGTTAACTCTCAGGTATGATTAAATATAGATCATGGTGATTAAAGTTTGTTTATAATCATTGGAAACAGGAAATTAATGAATACCGGTTTAGACTTGGCTTTAGGAACTTGGTTTTAACTTACAACTTAATTTAAGTTTGGATTCCGGTACTTAGTCTGTTTTGGATAAAGTTTATCTTGGAAAAATCAGTTTTTACATTGAGTACCGGAACCACACTTGGAGTTCCTCAAACCCGACACAGAATTTTCTGAAATTTGTATTGCGTACCGGAACACAGACTCGCGTACCGGAACACAATAGAAAAATCTGTGTTTTGCACCATTGAGTACCGGAACACAATATTTGGTACCGGTACACAATGTCATCTCGAGAAAAGTTTCCTAAACCGACTCTAATTCGTTTCCAAGGGCTATAAATAGATACTTAGGGTTTCTCGACTACAACGACCAATACCGAAAACACTCAAGAGCAACCCTAGAGGCTGGTTTTTATTTTTCTTCTCTTTAGCCTCTTTTAGGTCAATTCGACGGTTCTTCTAAGATCTATCTTTTGTCGAATTGATCTAAACTTTGCTTAGAATTTCTTTCTACGGTTCTTCAATGATAATCTAAGCAAAGGATCACCATCGAAGCCTATATTTCTTTATCGGTTGAGTTTTCATCGTGGATTCGACGTAGCACCGTGGATTCGGTGTGTTGAAGGCGTTTCGTGGATTCGAAACGTGTGCTCGTGGATTCGAGTGGCGTTCGTGGATTCGAACATGTGCAGTGGACGTGCAATCGGTGGAGCGCAAGATCCGTAGAAGTTGAAGGAGGGGTCGAGTCCGTGGAGTCGGTAATCACCTTGTTATTCTTCAATTCTTAGTGGATTGTTATTGCGTGTTGGTCCCGTGGTTTTTCTCCTGGATTGGAGTTTCCACGTAAATCTCGGTGTGCTGTTTTTTATTTTCCGCATTGGTTTTTATTTTGCACTGAGATTTGTTTTTAAAATATTACACCTATTCACCCCCCTCTAGGTGTTTGATAGTACCTATTTAGATCCTTGTGGATCCTATATTAAAAACCAACAATTGGTATCAGAGAGGGTTTTAGGTTTATCTATCATGTCGGGTGAAAGTGGTAATATTTTTAGACCTCCTCTTTTTGATGGGACCAATTATGCATATTGGAAAGTGCGGATGAGAGCTTTTCTCATCTCAATTGATGAGCGGGTTTGGCAAACCGTGGAATACGGTTGGGTGCATCCAACTGAGGAAGTAGGAAATTCTACTACCCCAAAACCTCGCTCTAGATGGTCTAAAGAGGAAATCGAAAGATCTTCTTACAATGGGAAAGGTATGAACGCTTTATATAATTCTCTTTCCTCGACTGAGTTTACACGAATTTCTGCGTGTGAAACCGCGAAGGAAATTTGGGATATTCTCAAAATTACACATGAGGGTACTAATCTTGTAAAAATTCAAAAGCTCCAGATGCTTACAAGTCAATTTGACTCTATTCATATGGAAGAGCATGAATTGTTTACAGATTATTACACTAGACTTCAAGATGTAATCAATACATGTGCTAATTTAGGAGAAAAGATCCCGGAGTCGAAAATTGTAAGAAAGATTCTTCGGACTCTTCCGGAACGGTTTAGGGCAAAGGTTACCGCCATTGAAACCGTTAGTCATCCCGATGAGATGAGTGTAGAGGAATTAGTAGGTGCTTTACAAACTTATGAGATGACTTTTCCTACTAATCAAATTTCTTCCAAGTCTTCTTCTAAGCTTACAGGTATTGCATTCAAATCAACAAAGGAAGAAGATGGCGATTCAAGTTCCGACGATGAAATCTCTTTTGCCGAGTTTGAAGAACAATTGGCGCGGATCACAAAGAAATTTCGTCGGAAATTTTGGAAGAATCGAACCGATGAATCTTCATCCACGAAATCATCTAAAGGATCATCGGGTTCTAAATCCTCTAAACTCAAGGGCGTTGCAAAACCTTCTAAAGAAAAAGAAAAAGATGATTTCGAAGGGGAAATCCAATGTTATCGATGCAAAGGCTACGGCCATATTTCAACGGATTGTCCTTCTAAGAAATCATACAAAAAGAAGGCTTTGCAAGCAAAAACTTGGGACGATTCTATTTCTGATGAATCGACCTCAAGTGAAGAGGAAAAAGAAAAAATTGTTGCTTTTCATGCCTCTCAAATTCCCTCTTCTAATTTGTGCTTATCATCTTTAGTCACTGACTCTATTCCTTTGATTTTGCATGAAACATCAACATCCGGAGGAGAGTCATCAAGTGAGGGGGAGTCGGACGAAGAAGAACTCGTTGAGGCATACCAACAACTTCTTGCGGAATCAAAGAAGATGGCCAAGCATATCAAGAAGTTGAGGAAGCAACGACTTGAAGTTCAAGACGAGAATCAAGCTTTAAAGATCAAACTCCATGATCTCGAGGAGGAACAAGGACGTCTATTGGAGAACAATAAAATCCTCCAAGAAAAGTTAAACCAATCGGAGACAAACGAAAAATCATATATGGACAAGATTGGTTTTCTTGAAAAACAGTTTGAAGAGATTCATGTCACCAACCAAGCTTTGACCAAGCAAGTTCATCAACTCAAATCCGACATACAAAGGCTTTCAACCGGATCCAAGAAACTAGAAAGTATGTCCGGATTAGGTCAAACAAGCAAGGTTGGTTTGGGATTTAAAAAGAACCAAACTGTGCATGCTTCAAGTTCCACAATGAAATTGAAAGGAAGAACTTGTCACCTATGTGGACTTGAAGGACATTTGGTGAAGAATTGCCCGAAAAAGAGAAAGAAAAGTCCTTCGGCAACTTCATCTACGGAGCGGACTCAACGGAATCAAAAGACACATCAAGTCAAAGGAGTTCACTCAACCCACCAAAGGTCCGAGCCACAACATCAATCATACAAGTGGATCATTGCGAGGCAAAGACCTAAGGTGGATCAACAGTCAAAGCGGACAACCCCCGGCCACAACGAATCAAGACAACCCAAAATCCAGCGATTTTGGATTCGAAAAGGTGATATCTTTCCTTGTCTTAAGTTCTAAATAGCTTATGACTGTATGTAATGCTTTGATTGGTTTTCTCTTCATATTTTGCTTAATCTCTGCATTACATGTTTTTCAATGCTCTTCGTTTTTATACTTTGTTTTTGAACAAAAGGATTTTTTATTGAACAAGTGCATTGAATAAAGAGGGATTCACGTTCATTCACTCCAATTTAATTTTATATGAATTATCAACTTTACTCCATAATCATAATTTTGAAGATACTTCATTATAGAAGTTTTTGATAGTTATAAGCATCAAATTTTAGAAATCATGTGTGATCTTTAGATGCTTAATCTATCTCAGTTGTGTGAGTTCATTGTGATAAACGTGAGACAACCGATAGACAAAAATTGGGATTTAATTCTTTCACTTAAGAGATTGCATTTTTACAAGGGTAATAATTGAATTGCAAAAGATGTGGAAAGAGTTACATCCGAAAGGAGTGTGAAAACTACCACCACATGTAAGAAAGAGCTGCCACCCCGATCGTCCGGTTTGTGTGTGAAGCTACCACATGTTTTGGATGCTTGGAAAATATTTTTAAAATTTTTAGTTGAAGCATTCGGAGATTTAAATTCAAAGTTCTTATTTTGAACAATCTCCTGGTTGGTATAAGGTGGGATAGTTGAAAAAGATGCTCAAAGAGCCACCCTTAGATAATTTAGTGCTTATCTCACTTTGAAAGGGTAGAATTCAAAATTAATGTCATTTGGAAAATCTCCGTAAGTCATCTTTGTAAATCCGTTACATTTTGATAGAGTTTGGATCTCAAGATTATTTTTGATGACTTGTGTTTGATGAATATAACATGAAAAACTGTTTATAATGTTTTATCTTTGTTTTTCTTGATTTAGGAGTAAATCTTTTTAATTTTGTGAAATTAATTGGATTGAATGGCATCTGTGTGAATTCGTTGTTTAAAGCACTTAAATTGATTTCTTGATGGAATACAAATCGGTATTTGAAAAGATTTCAAAATTTGGATTTGTTTCAAGAAATTCTTATCTTTTTGGCTCTAGTGTACCCGTACTTGAATTTTAGTACCGGAACCAAAATTCCGGATCAAAAACCCAATCCGGACCCCGAATCATGAAAATCCCTGTTTTTCACTTACGTACCGGTACTCCATGTTTAGTACCGGAACTACCTTTGCGGATCCGGATCAGAGGAATTTTTTAGTCCGGAACCCGAACGAAGATTTTCAGGATTTTGCACTACGTACCGGTACGCGATTTAATGGTACCGATACGCGGACTGGATTGCATTATATTCCGGAATCCAAGCTTTTTATTCCATCTCTCCCACTTCAAAACACTCCCTCTCTCTCTCTAAAATATCTCTAAGGGTATTCTCTTCAAGATCAAGAGATTTGTTGCTCTCATTTGTAAGTTTCTACATTAATCTTGCTTTCTTTAACTTCAAAACCCTAGTTCTTAGGTTTTGATGTTGTTTTTAGGGATTTTTGAGTAGATTTTTGCTTTAAATGAAATCTCTTGCATAAATTACCCTTAACTCATGTTTAGAACATATATGGTACATCTCTATGCAATTAGATTCAGGTTTTCATGCTTATATGATTGAATCTAACATTTACATATGTTCTTAACATAGAAAAAATTGAGAATTAGGGCTTTTAATGTAAATGGTTTTTAAATGATGAATCATCAATTGTGACATGTTTAGAATGCTTCTTAGACATGTTTAAACCTTCCTATATGATCAAATCATAGTGCATTGTGTTCTTTGTAGGAAATGGCATTTTCATGGCTACTTGCACTGGTGATTTTGATGGCCCCTGGAAGTGGACGTGGTCGCGGTTCTGGAAAGAAAAAGGCGACTAAACGATCACGAGATGAAGGGACGACAAGCTCAGATTCTGAACATTCATCAGAATATAAAGAAGAAACGGTTCAAGGAAAGGGGAAAGCACCTATGGCTCCAACGAAAAAGAAGGGTGCGGATTCTCCTCTGCGTAGAAGTACCAGTGGACCGGTAATACGCGGCCGCTCTCAACGGAGATCTAATGTTGATGAAAGTGAACAGCATGTAAGTGCAAAACGCCGTGCCCGATTTGCAAACCGTACATGCATTGGAGAGCGTCACGTGAATTTCAACGAGCTATGTCGTGAGGTGCCAGACTTTGTGAGGCTTTTGGAACAGAGCCATATTCGGCCACTTGGCAGAGTTCAACCAAAGATGGGTTTTTGTGTTGAGATCATCAGGGAATTTTATATGAGAGCTAACATACTCCAAAAGGACCATGACACAGGGGCTTTCGTTATTGAAACAACAGTTAGAGGCATCAAATTTGACATTACTCCAGCAGTAATTGGGGCAAACCTTGGGCTAGCTGTTGATACTTCTGGTCTTTACTACACAGATGGTGATTTCCAGCATGACACCCATTGGAACACTGTTGTGGATTCAATTTGCAAGTCAGGGACACACACAAATAGGTCATATGTTGAATCAAAGGACCTAAAACCAGAATATCACATTTTGTCCTTAATCGTCTGCTACAACTTATTGCCTACAATGGGGACCGAAAGGATTCGATGGGATCGATTGCTACTTCTCTTTTTCCTTGGTCACCCGGAAAGTGCAAATGGAATCAACATCAACATTCCATTCTTAATTTGGCAGCAAATGGTACATGTTATTGAGGGATCAAGACAACGTGACCTTCTACCGTATCTAATCCTGATTACTCGTATTCTGGAAGACCGCGGTGTTGACATTTCTTGTACCAAATTTGACTACGGCTTAGGCTCAATTGATGGAATCACGTTAGCCAAGTCAGTTAGCACTTTGAAAACATTTGGGCACACAAAGGGCTATGCAAGCGAAGCGACTTCGAGCGCACCGCCTCGCCAAGAATCTCCTGAGCCAGATGAAGTGATAACTCTTCAGACCTTGCATCGGGATGTGCGATCTTTGAAGAAAAGGATGGAGCAAGGCTTCAAGAAACTCGAGGATGGTTTGAAGAAGATATTCGATATCCTTGGATGCAAACACGACGATGTGGTCACTGGAGCAACTGCACCAAGTACATCTCATGGACCTACATCACATGAGGACGATGATGATTCAGATCAGGATGAGTGATTTCTTTTCCTTCTTGTTTTTGCTTTTTAGTTTCTTTTCACTTTGTGATGAACAAGAACTCTAATGGGCATGTAACTAAGAACTTGTCCTTCTAGTATGTTTCTTTTTGTCTATTTTGACTATTTGACAATTTGTGACAAAAAGGGGGAGAACAGAAAATATTGATTGTATCACAAAGGGGGAGAACATAGATGCTCAAGACAGGGGGAGAACATGGAGAACATGGAGAACATGGAGAACATGTTAGAGATGCTCAAGATAGGGGGAGATAAAGAAAAGATTGAAAGAGCCACAAAACAAAAGAACCAAATGAAAGACGAATCAAGTGTAGGATTTTAATTTCTAACGACTAATATTTGATTTTGTTTGGAGTTTTGTTTTGCAGGAATTACATCACTTTAAGACTCCAAGTCCTAAGTCATAGAGTATGTTCTAGGACTGTTTGGTTCAAATGTAATTTTGTATTTATTGGATCTTTCACGCAAAGAAAATCAATGTTTTGGTGATGACATTGAATTTCGAATTTTTGGTTTAAGATGAGTGACTTGAGCGTTTTTATGTATTTTTGGGTTTTGTCACGAAATTGCCAAAGGGGGAGATTGTTACGGCTTTTTGGTGTTGGCATATTTCGTGAGTCAAGTCAGCAAGTTGAGTCGGAGTCTTAAAGGAATCAAATTGTCAAATCAGCCTTCGAAGACTCATTGAAGATTCAACATGAGCTCAAGTTAACTCTCAGGTATGATTAAATATAGATCATGGTGATTAAAGTTTGTTTATAATCATTGGAAACAGGAAATTAATGAAAACCGGTTTAGACTTGGTTTTAGGAACTTAGTTTTAACTTACAACTTAATTTAAGTTTGGATTCCGGTACTTGGTCTGTTTTGGATAAAGTTTATCTTGGAAAAATCAGTTTTTACATTGAGTACCGGAACCACACTTGGAGTTCCTCAAACCCGACACAGAATTTTCTGAAATTTGTATTGCGTACCGGAACACAGACTCGCGTACCGGAACACAATAGAAAAATCTGTGTTTTGCACCATTGAGTACCGGAACACAATATTTGGTACCGGTACACAATGTCATCTCGGGAAAAGTTTCCTAAACCGACTCTAATTCGTTTCCAAGGGCTATAAATAGATACTTAGGGTTTCTCGACTACAACGACCAATACCGAAAACACTCGAGAGCAACCCTAGAGGCTGGTTTTTATCTTTCTTCTCTTTAGCCTCTTTTAGGTCAATTCGACGGTTCTTCTAAGATTTATCTTTTGTCGAATTGATCTAAACTTTGCTTAGAATTTCTTTCTACGGTTCTTCAATGATAATCTAAGCAAAGGATCACCATCGAAGCCTATATTTCTTTATCGGCTGAGTTTGCGTCGTGGATTCGACGTAGCACCGTGGATTCGGTGTGTTGAAGGCGTTTCGTGGATTTGAAACGTGTGCTCGTGGATTCGAGTGGCGTTCGTGGATTCGAACATGTGCAGTGGACGTGCAATCGGTGGAGCGCAAGATCCGTAGAAGTTGAAGGAGGGGTCGAGTCCGTGGAGTCGGTAATCACCTTGTTATTCTTCAATTCTTAGTGGATTGTTATTGCGTGTTGGTCCCGTGGTTTTTCTCCTGGATTGGAGTTTCCACGTAAATCTCGGTGTGCTGTTTTTTATTTTTCGCATTGGTTTTTATTTTGCACTGAGATTTGTTTTTAAAATATTACACCTATTCACCCCCCTCTAGGTGTTTGATAGTACCTATTTAGATCCTTGTGGATCCTATATTAAAAACCAACAGAAATTGATTGCATATCGTTGGAAATTATTGTATGTGATTGGCAATCGGTCTAGTGTGGTTAAGGGCATGTTGGTGTGAACTTTGTAATCAGGACGCCGTGCATATACAAAGGAGACTCCGCCTGGTTGCAGAGTGAATTTGTATATGCGGCGGGTCTGGGCACTCACCGGGGGAGATTTGATTAAAAAAAAAATATATGTAGAAATTTAGGAGCATCGGCGGCTTCCCTTCCGCGCGTGAAAAACCCCCGGGGCGTGACAGATTAAGATGGTATCAGAGAAAAACAACTCTAACCACAGTAGATGCTGTCCAACATCCACGGGGTATATCATCACTAGCTACTAACCAATGAATTGATCAGGGTATAGATGCGTAGAGATGCAAGAGTGCGGGACTGTTAAGTCTGTGTTTTTGGCTTAGCTCGGGTGATGTATTAGTGTAGACGGGTTAGCTTGGAGGTTGGGGTCGGGGCCGGCTGCCACCGGGGCCTTGATGGTTGCTATGAATCGGTGGATTAGGCGACCAGTACAGGACACGGTGGGTCTGTCGACGGTGTTCATGCTCTTGCTGCGGCGGTTAGTACCGCAGATCGTAGCGCCGGCTTTCGTTTTTCCGAACCCCCCTTTTTCCTCCGCCGACGTTCTGGTCATCGTTAGTAATGGTGGCGGGTGGTAGTGTAACCCACCGGTGTTTGATAGTGTGTCAGTCGTTTTGTCGGTCGTGAGTACCTGGATGGCCTTTTGTCTTATTTTGTACCTTCTGGGTCTCCTGGTGTTAGGCTACAGCGGATAGTCGGCCGATCCGGTTTGCATCTTGGACAAGGCAGGGGTGGGAGCGAGGACTCTTCCCCTACGGTTGTTACCCACAACTCGGCTTTGTACTGAAGTCATTGTGATGGTTGTAGAGATCGTTGCGATGGGGGTCTTGGGGTGCTCCTTTGGATTGAAAAAGGAGACCCCTAGGGCTAGTAGATCTCGTCCTTTTGGGCTCAATTTTGTTTAGAGAGCCCGGGTCTCGCTTCGGATAGGTGCGCGTTAGCGGCGACTATCTGTGGGTTTAGCTTTTGATGCTGGGTGATGCCAGTAGCTCTTTTAAGGGAGTTGTGAGGGTCGTTTAGGTTGACCTACGGTTGGGTGAGCGCGTGTTCCCTCGAGTGCGCCTGGAAACCTAGGCAACCTTTTTGGACAGGTCTTTCTCGCTATTTTCGTTGCAGGTTTTCTCTTTGACTCGATAGGTTTCAGATGGATAGTCGATCGTGCCTGGAGACCGCTGTCTTAGTAGGCGTTGGGCCTAGAGTTCCCTAGTGGGGGTGTCGCTGTTTGGTTTGGAGTTTACCGCTCGACTCGATGCCCGGTGCTTGGAGGGGCAATGGGTTGGGACCGAGCATTAGTGGTTAATCAGAGTGTCGCACCCCGTCAGTGCCAGGACGGAGGTAGGACCTGACCTTGTGAGCTTTGTCGCCAGCTTTTCGTGACCAAGGCATAACCATGAGGCTTGGTTGTGAGCGTTTTGGGTCTTTGATCTTGTGAGGCAGGTGTGGGTCATGGGGATCTGCCGACTGCTTGGAGCTTTGGCACGGGTCACTTTCGGCTAGGATGCCTTGTACGTAGCCTTCTGTGGGGTGGACCTTGGGGTAGGCCTTAGAGCCGAAGCCTAACTTTAGTTTTGACCGCCGCCCCGACCGGACGGACCGTCGATGTGGGTAATCCGGGACGGGGGATATGCTCCGAACTGGCGACCCGTGTTGGTGACGGGTGGAGGTGGCCCGTGATGGTGACGGGTGGGAGCGGTCCGTGTTGGTGACGGGTGAGCTCGTTGCTCTCAGGGGAGTTTTTCAGGTTGTTAGTGACCCAGCCTGCCCAGCTGGCACCTCATAGAGCCTCGTAAGGGTGTTAGTGTGATCTCTCCCTCGTTGTCGGGTTAGTGTGTTGGACCTTTTTTTAGGGACTCATCGGTGCGGTTTGGGAGGTATGACGGGGGTACCTCGACGCATCGCAAGACCCTTGTTGCTGACTGCTCAGCGCCGGCAGAGGTGGCCTGCAGACCAGTGGTGTCATGACGAGGGACTCCAAGTCGGGAAACGGGGACGTGACGTGGTGCCGAGCAGGATTCGGTTTACGAGGTATCAGGCGGAGGTGTAGTTACCTGGTTTCTCTGGGCCTAGCGACCCGACCCTCTGCATCGCCCAGAGACACCCCGGTTGTGAGGATTACTTCTAATGTCTTCCTGGCTGAGTTGCCAGGGATACCCCGAGCGAGGGGTCGTCCTCCCCTTTCGAGCTTCTACCAAGCACGCAACCTATCACTTAGGCGCCTTACTGAATAGGTTTTGCCGAATTGAGGGAACTTAAGGCACAACTGGGAGACATTCTAGACAAGGAGTTCATCAGGCCGAGGGTGTCGCCTTGGGGGGGCGCACCCGTTCTCTTCGTGCGAAAGAAGGACGGAATCTTACGCCGGCACATCAACAACAGGAAGATGAACAAGGATACATTGAAGAACAAGCCCAGGATCGGTGACCTCTTCAACCCACCGCGAGAAGCTGTTTGCTAAGTCTAAGAAATGTGAGATTTGACTTCGCGAAGTGGGCATTTTGGGGCCCATTGTGTCAGCAACGGGAATCGCAGGGAATGTGAGCGAAACTGCCCGACCCGCGATTCGGAATTGGCAACAGTCGTCTTCGCTTTAAAGCTTTGGAGACACCACCTTTTGGAATCCATCGTGATGCGTTTCGGGTCGCCTGAGCCTTAAGCTTGGTTCCCATAGGAATAGTTGTTTTGTAACACGTTGGTTGGAGTTGCTGAAGGACTACGACTTGTCCATTTAGTATTACCCCGGAAAAGTAAATGTAGTAGTTGATGCTTTGAGCAGGAATGGTCAAATCGAGGAGGAACCGATGAGCGCGATTACTCAGCAGGACAGGTACGGTCGCGCGACTGTTGTCCTTGATGGTCAAGCCTACCCTATTAGAGAAATCTCGGAAAGCCAAAAGACGGGCGCACAGATACAGCTTATTCGAGACAAGATCTCCCCGGACCACGTGAGCGACTTTTCGGCGAGGGCGAACGGCGCAATTCGTTTTCGTGGGCGGATTTGCGTGCCCGAGCCGCCAGAGTTAAAGGAAGAGATACTGTCAGAGGCGCACTGCGCTCCCTTTGCGGCGCATCCGGGTGACACGAAGATGTACAAGGACCTCAAGCAGAATTCTTGGTGGACTAAACTGAAAGGGGATGTAACACATTTCGCTGCTCGCTATTTGGTTTGTTAACAAGTAAAGGCCGAACATCAGTGCCCGGCGGGAAAACTACAATCTCTACCTGTACCAGAATGGAAATAGGAGCGAATCACCAAGGAATTCGTCACGGGTTTTTCCGCATCGCATCAAGGACACGATGCGGTTTGAGTTACAGTGGATCGATTGACGAAGTCGGCTCTTTCCCCACCCATCCATACGACGTGGACTAGAGACACTCGGCTTGTGTCAAACCTTTGGTAGAGTCTACAGCGAGCTCTAGGGACTAAACCACACTTCAGCACGGCATTTCACCCCCAGACCGATGGACAATCCGAGTGAGTGATCCGAATTCTCGAAGATATGCTCCAAGCCTGCGTACGTGATTTGGGTGATGGATGGTCACTGCTATCGAGCTCAGAGAGGACTTGGGCTTCGATGAAATACCGGTGCGGATCTTAGCACGAGAGGACAAAAAGGTTGCGCAATCGGACGATCCCCTATGTGAAGGTGCCATAGAGCGACCAGGAAGAATGTGAAGCGACTTGGGAACTGGCGTCAGAGAAGAGAGAGTGCTACCCAGATTTACTCGTTGCGGACCAGGATTAAGTTTCGAGGACGAAACTTTTTTTAAGTGGTGAGTGATGTAGAGTCCGGGCGTCCCCTTGCCCTGGTATGCCTCCCTTTTATTTCTGGCGGGACTGTTAGGAAAACTTTTCACCGCGTTTTCTGCAATGGGCTGGCCTGGACCGCAAGTATTTTTCTGCGATTGAGCTCGAAAAACGGAGGACGGCAAAGCGAACGGATTCGGTTTCCGATTTACGGATCTCCCGGAATGGAGGTCAAAGCGTTTGCTTTGAGTGGTGAATCGAAATCCGTGCTAAGTGGCTGGCATGCTTTTCGAGGCGATCGGACGGGATCCTGCTGTGATCGGACCTTTCATCTTTTTATGTCAGTGGATTATTTTATTTATTTGGTGGTACCTCGATCTTACGGTTTCCGTTTTGGGTCCTAATTGAATATTTTTCAGTTGATTAAGGAGGGGTTGAAATTCGAGAATTTCTGGGCAGACCGTCGGGACACGCGGGTATTTTTAGGTGTTAAAGCTCGCGAAACGGTGAACGGTGGCGCGATCGGATTTGAATTCCGACCCCGGGATCTCCCAGAAATAATTTTTGAAGTTTTCTATCAGCTTGGGTGCATCGGAATGCGTGCCGGCGATCGGCACATTTTTCGAGGCGATCTGGACCCCTCGTTCAATTTCAAAAGGCTAGGGTTGTTGACCTGGGTTTAATTTGAAAAGTCTCTTCGTATAAGTTAAACCGATCGGGGGTGCGGGGAGAAACCCTAAACCCCTTTTTCCCTCTTTTCAAAAAACGGTGTGAGAAGCCGAGGCGACGAGACGAGGAGAAGGGAAGAACGGGGAAACCCATCCCTCGTGGAGCTTTCCGTTGGAGATGAGAGGGACGATCCACCTTCCCCCCCCCTTCCTCGCAGGATCACGGTGAGCATCGTTTCCCTTTATTGCAATTTCTGGGGGGTCGAGGTTTTGGGTGGGGGTCGTTTCGGATGTCGCACGCGTCGTGGGTTGTCGTAACGGGAAGCCGCCGCCGCCGTTGTCGAACGGGAGGCCGCTGCCGCCGTTATCATGCCCACGGGGTAGTCGCCGCAGTCGCCGGGGTCGCAGGGTCACAACCAGAGCCGCGGGGGGCGAAAATAGGGTTCACTGTTCACCCCCCCCGTACGGCTTCAGGCCGCGCGGTCCACCAGGCCAGCGGTGCACCCGGCCCACGCCCACACGGCCAGGAGAGGCGGACCCGGCGCACGGGCGCGTGCGCCAGCCCAGCCCATGCTGCGCGGTGCACGTGCCAGGCGTGCACCCGGCGCACGCCCCCGCAGCCCGGTGGTGAGGACCCGGCTCACGGGCGCGTGCGCCAGCCCAGCCCAGGCCGCGCGGTGCACGCGCCAGGCGTGCACCCGGCGCTGCCGCCGCGGCCGGGAGCGCGTGAGCCCGGTGCGCGCTCTATCATGCACCGGCCCGGCCCATTCCGATTGGTGCACGCCCCCGGGGTGAGCCCGGTTTACGCTGCCACTTCCTCTGAGCCGTGAACCCGGTCCACGCCTGGACCCGTGCACCCGACTGCAGCCAAAGCGTTCAGAAGCTCCATTTTTGGCCCGTTTCACCCCGTTTTTGAGTGTTTTCGACCGCGACGACGTTTTTTGACAATAATCCTTATTGTAGCTTTTCGGGCACAAGGTGTGAGGGTTCTAACTGGAATTCCCCGCACACCCTTTTCTTCGCATTCCAGGTGGGTACCCCTTAGGATGTCCTTGTGCATGTTTCTGTTATTATTATTTATATCTTGTAAGGGGTGACGTGGACCTCCGGGTTTAATGAACGTCGTGGTGGAAGACTAGATGGTCCGAACAACGGTAAGATTGTTTGGAGCATGCTAGCGATGAGGACGACGAACAGTGTGACCAGTCGGACGTCGAAAGGTGGGTTCCTTTCCCAACAGTTATTGAGTCGGGAAACGAGGACAATTGGTAAGAGCAAAGGTTTGACACGTTAAAATGTTACTAACCCCCGTTTATGCTTACGTTTTTATTATCACCACGTTTATGGCGACTAAGGGTCGCTGTGCTCGACAACACACCATGTTCTGGGAGATGGCCGAGACAGGTGCTCGGTCTGGATTACCGAGGTCGGTGCTCGGTTTGGTTAACCGAGGTTGGTGCTCGGTCGAGGCTCTTGTTTTGCTACACGCACACCGGCGGTTTGGCCACCGCGAGGGTGTGCTTTTCCGGAAAAGTGGTACGTTGACCCGTGTACCCCACGTGACGGTGACGTTAGGAAAGGGGGCCCCCGTGGGTGGGAGGTGTGAGCGGTGATGCCGAGGCGGGTGCTCAGCGGCCGAGGCAGGTGCTCGGCAGGGGTTCCGAGGCAGGTGCTCGGTGTGGTTGCCGGGGGAGGTGCCCGGTTTTGTTTGCACAAGGTTCTGCATTGTATTGTTTGCACAAGGTTCTGCATTGTATTGTTTGCACGGGGTTCTGTATTGTATGGTTTGCACAGGGTGCTTCATTGTTGATTGCTCTGGTTTTTATCGTGGTTTGCCTTACTTTAGCCCTTATTGCTTTTATTATTATTTCTGGTCACTGACTCCCCACTCCGTGACAGGTTCACCCAGTCCGGCCAGGGTCGAGCGCTAGGTCGTTGGTGAGGCCGCGTGAGCGATCTTCTGGCCCCTTTGGGGCTACCGACACGGTTTACTTTACCTTCTTTGTTCATTTCATTACGCATTGTAGCTAGTTGTGGATCGCGATACCCCCGTGGGATCGATGTGGATGTTGGGCTATTCGATAGCTCCTTTGGATATGTGTTTTGCTCTTATTTCTTGGCTTGGCCGCTTTTAAACTACAAATGAGGAACAAGGGAAGCTGTTTTAAAAATAGGGGTGCCGTATGGGCACCGTTTACAAATTCTGTGGACTTATGTGGTTTCGAAAATAGTTTTAATAAAACCTGATGTCGAGTGGGCATCGCTTTCAAAACCCTGTGGTTTTATCCTTTCGAAAATAGCCGGCCTCTTTGCTACTTGTGGAAATTGATTGCATATTGTTGGAAATTGTTGTATGTGATTGGCAATCGGTCTAGTGTGGTTAAGGGCATGTTGGTGTGAACTTTGTAATCAGGACGCCGTGCATATACAAAGGAGACTCCGCCTGGTTGCAGAGTGAATTTGTATATGCGGCGGGTCTGGGCACGCACCGGGGGAGATTAGATTCAAAAAATATATATATGTAGAAATTTGGGAGCATCGGCGGCTTCCCTTCCGCGCGTGAAAAACCCCCGGGGCGTGACAGAAGCTTTTCAAGGACTTCTTCATCGATCCGAAGTACCGAGTGCACATGGCGGTGCACTGCTTGGATGGTGATGCAGATGCCTGGTGGCATCAGGTAGAGCCACTAGAGTTTCAGATTACCCAACAGCTACCGTGGGCCGAGTTTCGACGGATGATTTTGGATACTTACTTTTCGACCAGCGCGAAAAGGAAACTGGTGGATGATCTGAAGAACCTTTAGCAGGGCGACTGACCGATTCGGGCTTATTATCTGGAGTTTATGCAGTTGCTCAACTGCGTACCATTCGTCACTCGTGATGTTCCCCATCAGGTGGAGTTATTCGAGGCAGGCCTCCGTACCGAGATATAGACTTTAGTGCAAGCCCAGAGGCTCCAGACCCTCGAGTAGGCCGCGGAGCATGCTCAGTGGGTTGAGAGAGGAGATCATGTAGTTGCCAGACGATGTGGTATGGTTGCGCAGAGATCCAACAGGAAGTGACCAGCACCAGATGACGGGGGACAGGCCAGTTCGTGGAGACCGCCACAGCCGCCGCGGCCCCAGTTTTCTGGCCGTGGGCGTTCAGAGAGGCGAGGGCCTGGTGGATCCCAGAGGCCACCGCAGCAGCAGCATCAGCAGCAGCGTCAGCAGCATCAGCAGCAGCGTCAGCAGCAGCAGAGGTCGCAGTTGAGGCAGCACAGGTCTCAACGGCAGTCTCAGAGGCCACAGCAGTAGTCGACACAGACCCGGTTCTCAGACAGGTGTATTTTTTGCGGAGGTCAGCATTCCGCTAATACTTGTGGTCAGCGGTGGGGACGCTGCTATATTTTTGGGCAGTCTGGACATCTGCGAGCGTCATGCCCTCTTTCAATATCAGCGGCACCTTCTTCGGCATCGGCCCCCTTCGCACCTCAGCAGCGACGACAGCTCAGCGGCCCTATGCTCCAGCGAGCAGGCTATCTTCTTCCCACTCCACCGATAACCGGCCTCCAGCACCGAGCGAGCGAGTATATGCAACCCACTTGGCGGACTCCTCAGCAGCCGACCAGGTGGTGGCAGGTATCACCTTACTTTCTGGTATTAGGACTTGTACTTTGTTTGACACTTGAGCATCACATTTTTTTATTAGTCGAGCATTTGCATCCCTCTATGGTATAGAGATAGAGTTCTTGTCGCATGCATTAGAGGTTCGGATTCCAGATCATGTTTTGCATGTCGAGGAGTATTGTGTGGCTTGTCCGGTACAGTTGGGATCTTGGATCTTGCCGGCAGACTTGCTTGTCTTGCAGCAGCTCCATGATTTTGACGTGGTATTAGGTATGGATTGGTTGTCGCGGTATTTTACCACTATTAACTGCAGGGAGAGGACGGTGACTCTCCGCGAGCAAGGGCAGGAGGAGTTTATTTTCAGAGGTTGCCAGAGCACGTTGTTCGCAACGACTATTTCTTCGGCGAGGGCTAGGCAGATGTTGAGTAGAGGTTGCACTGCCTTTCTGGCTACTATTGTGGAGGTGCCTATGGTGGCACTGGGACTCGAGGATATCCCCATTGTCGGCGAGTTTCCAGATGTATTTCCCCTTGAGTTGATGACTATGCCGCGGGAGAGAGAGATAGAGTTTGTGATTGACATGGTTCCGGGAACCACGCTAATCTCGAAAGCACCTTATCGGATGGCGCCTGCCGAGTTGAGGGAACTGAAGGCGCAACTACAGGATCTTATGGACAAGGGTTTTGTTAGACCCAGTGTTTTGCCATGGGGAACGCCTGTTTTATTTGTGAAGAAGAAAGATGGTTCGCTTTGACTGTGTGTGGATTATAGGGAGCTGAACAAAGTGACCATCCGAAACAAGTATCCATTACCGCGGATCGACGACTTGTTTGATCAGCTACAGGGAGCTTCGGTGTTTTCGAAGATTGATCTCTAGTTCGGTTACCACCAGCTAAGGGTGAAGGTCGAGGATATCTCTAAAATGGCATTCAGATCTCGGTACGGGCATTATGAGTTCACGGTGATGCAATTTGGTTTGACGAATGCCCCTGCCGCATTTTTGGATTTGATGAACCAGATATTTTAGCCGTATTTGGACCTGTTTGTTATAGTATTTATTGATGATATACTGATTTACTCCCAGAGTGATGTGGAGCATGGGCAGCACTTGAGGACAGTGTTACAGCTTCTGCGAGAGAAGAAGCTGTATGCCAAGCTTAAGAAGTGCGAATTTTGGCTCCGGGAGATCGCCTTTTTGGGCCACGTAGTTTCAGCTACGGGAGTGGCGGTTGATCCGGCCAAGGTGGATGCTATTCGAGATTGGCCGAGGCCGACGATTATCACCGAGGTGCGGAGTTTTCTAGGTTTGGCTGGCTATTATCGTCGATTTGTGGAGGGCTTTGCGAAGCTTTCCACTCCCCTCACACGTCTGACCAGAAAAGGGGTTAAGTTTATTTGGAGTGAGACTTGTCAGAGCAGTTTTGAAGAGCTGAAATAGAGATTGATGACAGCTCCGATCCTTGCTCTCCCGGTTATGGGAGAAGGATTTGTGATCTACAGCGACGCCTCTCACAGTGGTCTGGGTTGTGTACTGATGCAGCATGGTAGGGTAATTGCCTATGCTTCACGGCAATTGAAGGACTATGAGAAAAATTATCCTACTCATGATCTTGAGTTGGCAGCGGTTGTGTTTGCTCTGAAGCTGTGGCGGCATTATTTGTATGGAGAGCACTGCGAGATTTACACTGATCATAAAAGCTTGAAGTATCTGTTCACTCAGAAGGAGTTGAACTTGAGGCAACGCCGGTGGTTAGAGTTGTTAAAGGTCGATTATGACGTGAGTATCCTTTATCATCTCGGTAAGGCCAATGTTGTGGCAGATGCTTTGAGTAGGAGGACGAGTTTAAGTATGATGATTTCGCAGCAGGCACCATTGGTTGAGTAGATGAGACGGTTGCAGATTGAGGTTGTATCCCCTGGGGTCTCTGCTAGACTTATGTCTTTGGTCGTGCAGCCCACTTTATTGGACAGGATTCGAGAGAAACAGAGTGAGGACCCCCACTTGATGAGGATCCGAGGGCAGATTCAGACTGAGTTGACAGGAAATTTTTCAGTTGATGCTTCGGGAGTACTGCGGTACAAGGACCGAGCTTGAGTGCCCATAGATTCAGAGATTCGAGAGCAGATCTTGAGAGAGGCCAATTATACACCTTATACCATTCATCCTGGTGGGACTAAGATGTATAAGGACCTCAAGGCATATTTTTGGTGGAGTGGTATGAAGAGAGACATTGGGAGATTCGTGGCTCACTGCTTAACTTGTAAGCAAGTAAAGGCTGAGCATCGTGTACCCGCTGGCAAGTTGTAGAGTCTCCCAATCCCAGAATGGAAATGGGATCATACACTATGGATTTTGTCACTGGATTGCCGAGAGTACAGACTGGGGCTGATGCGATCTGGGTAGTCGTGGATAGGCTCACCAAGTCCGCTCACTTTTTACCGGTGCAGGTGACTTGGCCTTTGGAGCGACTGGCACAGTTGTACTTAGCTGAGGTGGTGAGGTTGCACGGGGTACCCGTTTCGATTGTATCAGATAGAGACCCATGGTTTGTCTCGCATTTCTGGAGGAGTTTACAGACAACCTTGGGGACGCAGCTCCGATTTAGCACAGCATTCCACCCACAACCGATGGGCAGTCTGAGCGCACCATACAGACCCTCGAGGATATGTTGAGAGCGTGCGTCCTAGATTTTGGAGGAGAGTGGTACCGACACTTGGGATTGGTTGAGTTTGCGTACAACAACAGCTATCAAGCGAGCATTCAGATGGCTCCGTTTGAAGCATTGTATGGACGCAAGTGTCGGTCACCCCTATATTGGAGTGACGTGGGTGAGAAGAAGACTTTGGGTCCTGATCTACTGTTAGAGGCAGAGGAAAAGGTCAGATTGATACAACGACATCTTGAGACCGCCCAGAGTCGACAGAGGAGTTATGCGGATACCCGACGGCGAGACTTAGAGTTTCAGGTTGGTGATCATGTCTTCTTGAAAGTCTCGCCTTCGAAGGGGGTCCGGAGATTTGGAGTTCGGGGGAAGCTTAGTCCCCGGTTTATTGGACCCTCTGAAGTACTGGAGAGAGTTGGCCCTGTTGCTTATCGAGTTGCTCTTCCTCCACGCCTGGCTGGAGTTCATGATGTGTTTCACGTCTCTGCTCTGAGGAAGTATATAGTTGATCCTGTGCATGTGATTGACTTCACCCCACTGGAGATTGGGGAGGACCTTGGATACGAAGAGCACCCGTTGCGGATTCTGGCTCGCGAGGTGAGGAAACTGCACAATAGGGTGATACCTTATGTGAAGATTTTATGGAGCAACCACGAGGAGCGGGAGGCCACTTGGGAGCTGGAGGAGGTGATGCGGGATACCTATCCTTTTTTGTTTAAGGCTTCTAGCTGAGGTACGTTTATATTGTTTCTTAGTTTCATGGACGAAACTTCTTTTTAGTGGGGGAGGATGTAGGGCCCCAGAACCCCATGTAGCTTTTACCCGTGAATCCACTGTGTGAAACACCAATTATTGGTGTGTCTGGCCCATAGTGCATCAAAGGGGTGCCACAGATGGACCCAGTGAGGTATCTAGAGCTGGTTTGGCTTTCGGCTGCTTTTGTCGAATTTTAGAAAGGGTTTTGGGCCAAACAGAGGTTGGATTTGGATTCAGCGCGGAAAAACGCTTGAAAACGGCTATTTGCTTGTATTTTTCTGAGTCCGAATGCTCAAAAAGGACTCCCGGAAGTTTTCAGTGGATTCGGGTTCACAGGGGAGGTCGTAGACCGGCTGGGTGCCACGTGGCGGCCTGTTATTGGCCGGTTTACTGAGCGCGGTCCACAGAGCAACGCCGGGTGGCGCATGGACCCGGCGCGGGGACATGTGGCGCCCCAGAAGTGGCCGGCGCGCGATGCGCGGTCCACGAAACCCAGCGCGGGTGCATAGGCCGGGCGTGGGGACATGTGGCAGCTTGTGATTAGAGGGTTCTTGCGGCGCGGTCCACGGAGGTGCATGCCGGCGCCTCGGGATGTGTGCGCATGTGGGGGGCAGGAGGCGCGACCGGCGAGGCGCGCGACCGGTCGGCGGGTCGCGCAGGCTGGCCACGTGGCGCCCAACCATTGGCAGGCGCCACCTACCCGGTTGACCGGGCGCGGGACACGTGTCGTCACCCGGGCGCACTTGCACCGCTGTTTCGTGTTCGGTGGACACGTGTCGCTTGCAGGCGGTTTCGGGCGCTGGTCGGACGGGGTTACGGCGCAGCTTTCGTGCGACTATTGGATTCGAGCGCCGAAAAGGTGCGCCTAAATCCGGAAATAGTGGACTTTTGGGTTGGGCCTATAAATAGGCCCCTTGGGCCTTCTTTTCTGAGTTTTTTGGGCTGATTCGCAGGGAGAGCCCTTTAGGGGATTTCTTCCTTGTTCAGTTGTGCATCTTGTGGAGAGGTTCCAGATTTTTTTGGAGGACGCTACTTTGACGTCTACTGCGATTCGGCGCACTGTGACGCATCTTCCTTATTTGCCCTTTTCATCGCGTTTCGGTCTGAGGACTCTCCTAGGCTACCCCGAAGGAATTTTCGGATGATTCTTGTGCCCACGTTTTTATGACAGGTAGGGCTACGACTTATGTATGTTCAGCTTCTTCGTATTTCGAGGTTTTCTTGGGCTTTTCGGATCATTTCTGTGACTCCTTTTTCTGTGATGGAATTTGGACAGCACCGGGGTTTTTGTGGGTTTTCTCAGCAACCGAGAGTCGGAACAAGGAGTACAAATACTCGATTTATATCTACGCGTCGCAAGGAACATCATCGTATTTTTCCTGAATTTTTCTGAGGTTGCTTCGAAGGTGAAAATTATACTTTTTCTGGACAGAGTACTGCTGACTTTTCATCATTGGAAGTTTCGCGTGTACCGCGATGATTAATTTGTATCTTGGCCTACAGGTATTGGAAAGGGACGAGTAAGTACTCGTATTTCATCTACTCGTCGTGAGGATCGCAACGATGATTTTTTCGGATTTTTCTGAGAAATGTACTGAGGTGAATTTCTTCGTTTTTCGTGCTGTTTGGAAAAACAGCAAATGCTGTTTTTGGGTGTTGTTATTTACATCGGGTGCGATCTATTTTGCAGTAGTTCACCGATTTGGAGGTTTGCGGGGATTGAGGATCTTGGACAGCGGGGAATCTCTTATTGTTGTTGTACACACCTTTCGAGGTGGGTGGTTGTTTTATCCCTCTCTTTTGGTATGCTCACTAGGAACATCAGAATAACCCCGATGTTAGAAAATGTTGAATAAAATATTGATAAACTTTGCATGCTAAAAAGGGACTAAATAATTGATAGCCTATCCATGTAATTGAGACATTGGTATTTGGACATGATCATTATGCCATAATCACTCATGTTAAAGTATTTATTTATCTGGAACAGCATGATCAGTTGTATGTTAGTACTTAGTGGTTATGCAAAAAGGATTATCACTTTGAGACATTAGTGTTGGAGCTCGTTGCTATGTCATAACTATTCATGTGAAATAGATTAGTATGTTGGGACATTACGATTTATTACATGTGAGAGCACTAGTGGACACTTTCCCTTCTATTCTAGATGAGGGCATTTGCATGCTTGTATGGACATCTAGATAGGCCACTATTTACTACTGCACTATCATATTGGAATTTGACTTAGGAGAAACCATGTTGGCACCTCTTCTCCTTTTATTGAGATACATGTGGTATTGCTCGGGTTGAGCAGGGTTGTAGGATAGTGTAGCTAGGTTTGTTAAGTGGGGTTGTCATACCAGATTATGGTTGTGGGTTATTGCGGCGACCGCGGACATTGGGCGGTTGACCGGATGTTTACTTGTGCATCAGATTGGGGATAGGATTCCTCTAGTGGATGGAATTTTCCACTTATTGAGTATTATTGCATTAGATTGGGGGATCGGGTTTTCTTTAGTGGATGGATTTTCCCACTTCTATCATAGTCGTGATCCAATCCTGCTATATCTTGATACTTGTGACAGAGGTACTTTACTCGTGTGGGTCGCTCCACTCGAGTGCACTCCGGAGGTATGCCTATGACCGAGCCATGTGTGCCGGTCTGATACTTATTTTGGAATGCGAGCCATGTGTGCCGATCCCGCGGATTCGAGCCATATGTGCAGATTCCGCTACTGAGTTCTTGAGTTCGACAGCAGAACAGGCAGTGCCAGTTTTTACTAGTGGTTAGATTGGGTTTATTCGGTTAGGCACATACACTGATGCATTCTTATAGTTACACATTTCTGACTCTGCATTTAGAGGCATAGTAGTGGTAGCTGTCACGCCCCGGGGCCGGAACTATACCTCGGGCACGCCAACAGATCCGCCGCCCCTACGGAAAGCCCCGTAGAGATGTAGTGTCTAACCTGCAAGAATAGGACAACTATACTAACAGATATCAGAGCTGTAAAAGAAAAGTAACTATGAACAGGAAGTAGAACAGTCTCTCATAATATACAAAGTATCCTCACCAGAAATATAGAAGTCTCTCCAATAAACAAAAGAGTACAACTCGATACCTCACTACATAATCTCTCAAACACGACACAACCAAAATATAAGGGTACCTCTATAACACACTGAAGCTGAAGGGAGAAGGGATCTATCTCGCGACTCCCTTACCTCGGTCTAGAGAACCTGGATCAGCAACTGGTGCAGCAGGAACTGGAGCTGAAGTCCCTGGGGAAAAAGACACCACGACGGGTGTGAGAACTACCTCCCACAGTAGTTCTCAGTGGGTGCCGCCAACAAGCCCGACGGCCTGCCCACTAAGTCTACTAAAGGCAAAAGAAAGTAAAAGCAGTGCTGAAGAGAAAAGAACTGGAGGATAAACTCTACCGCTACTACACCCCTATCTAGATGCTCAAAAAGCGGGACAGATGAAAATATGATGCATCTGCTCGGAAGAACTCAATCCTCAACAACCGGTACACCAACCCGGTAAATAGCTCAATCTCACGTCGGTACTACAACCCGGTCTCGCCTACTCCGGAGTGGCACTCGAGGGGAGCGACCCGCTCGAGTCAAATAACTGAGCAACACTGTCGAGCACAAATGTGGCACATGCAGGCTATGACCCAATCACTGTCTCACTCACTGGCTAAAAATCCACACTGTCACTATGACCACGTCCCAAAGATCCCAGATCCACTATCACTATCACTATCACTATCACTATCATGATGCAAACTGGTCTATAGACTGCTACAGACGCCACTCGGTCCCCAGACGCGAGTGCAAATGCAATCCCCAGCTAATAAACCTCCCAACCCACGACTCGGGGAGAAACACTATGTCCAGAATGACGAGAGTACAACTACTGTGGGGAAGCTAAGGTGATGAACAAATCTGCATACATGTTCATATTTACTGTAGTCTAACAGTGCACGAATAATTAATTAATTAACAATTAAGCTAAGTTGAGTTTTCATGTTGTAAGAGTTCAAATACTGCAAGTGGTTCAATGAGGTCATCAGATTTAACAGCTATCAACTGTGGGTACTAACATACAGTTCTCACATAATATTGGAGCCATAAATTAACATGCATGCTACTACATTCGTAGAATTAGAGTGCAGTCCATAGATTTTGAAAGCAGGAACACCCACCTGAACGCGCTAACTGTCCGGGACGGTACAGATAACAATCCCAGAAACCGATAAATCTCCAAGTCCACGAAGCAAAGAGCACAAAAGCGGTGCTTACAAAGTCTTGGGTACAACAACATTCCCAATTACACACAATTCTCACACAACAATCATCATTCCAAAATCTGCATACACAGCTACTGTTCACACGAAAATTTCACCTGAAAATAATTTTCAAGAAAATCCAATAAAAATATCACGACGATCCTTGCGAAGTGTAGATGTCGATAGGCTCTTGAATCGTTGAAATCCGATACCCGGAAGTGGAGATAAAAATCCGCGAAGCAGCGGCTGTCCAGCATTCCAAACAGTAACAAAGGGTGGTCAAAATGTACCCCAAACCCCTGTATAAGCTCAAATCCAGCAAAAACGTCCAACACAGAAAATGTAGATTTACCTCTTGTGAAAGCGTTGTCGAAGAAATCGTCCAGAAATGAGGTCGGGGTTGCTCTGCAGGTCTCCCAGACGAAAATGCGACGGAAATGGGCCTCCAACTGTAGAACGTCGCTCTGCACTACGAGGTAGAAAACACAGTCGTCGCGGCTTCCAGAAAATCTGAAACTTTGCGGGAAGATTGGCAAGAGGGAGAGGAGAAATTTTCATGAAGGGCTCAAGAGCTAATTCTTACGAAAAAGGGATGAAAAAGTCGGCCCAAAGCAGCCTATTTATAGGCTCCAAGAAAAATCAGCCCAAAAGCAACTTTCGGATTTTTGGGCCCAGGGATTTCGGGCGCCCGAAATTTTCCGGGCTGCTACAGTAACGGGCCCGGCCCGTTACTGTATGCGCCCGAATCATCCTCAGGCCGCCACGTGTCCCTGATCCGCCCTCTGCACCCGGCGCACGAACCCCGACGAATCCAGCGACGCCACGTGTCCCGACCAGGCGACGTGCACCGCTGCGCCCGACCAACCACGGGGCGCCACGTGGCGCCCCCACGTCGCCCCCGGTCAACGCATGTCGCGCGACGTGCGCGGCCGCGCCGCCGCCGGCTCCGGGTCGGGCACGCGCCCCGAGGCAACCGCCTCCGCCGCCGCAGCCGTGTGGACCGAGTGCACCAGAACCCGCCAACCACGTGATGCCACGTGTCCTACGGTCCACCGTGCACCCACGCCGAACTCCCGTGGACCGCGCCTGCGACGCCAGCGACTCGCAAGGTGCCACATGTCGCCTCCGTACGGTGCACGCCTCCGCGGTGGACCGCGCGCCTGCCCGCGCGCCCGTGCGCCTGCCCGCGCCGCTCGCCGCCTGCCCGCGCCGCTCCGCCGCCTGCCCGAGGCCGCGCCGCCGTGCTCCGCCGCCCGCCGGCCGCCGCCGGCCCCTCTCCGGCCGCCGGAACAGTAACCCGAGCATCGAAATCCGTGTTTTCGCGTCCGGGCTCCGGAAAATTCAAGTAAATAGTCCATTTCGCTCATTTTCGCGCGCTGAATCCAAATCCGAGGTCCGTTCGGCCAAATTCCACTTCTAAAATTTCCCAAAATTTTTCGGAAAAGTAAACTTGATCCAATTTCTGTTCCGGGTCACATTCTAGGCTCCAATAAGCGCGCAAACACCTCACACACCCAAAATGGACTCCCGGAAAAGACAACAAGCTTCAAATTCACCAGAAACTCCAATCTGGTGCCCGACACGCACACACGCACTCCCTGAAGCCTCCAAACCAACAGTAAACCCTACAGTGGAGATTCGGGTCCTCACATCCTCCCCCACTAAAAGAAAGTTTCGTCCACGAAACAAACACGGCTCAAAAGGGAGTCTCCAAGCCCAAAGGTAAGCCTCTAACAACACAAACTCTACCCAAAGCGAGTCCAACCGCTAGGTAAAGCTCAGGAATTCCCAAACACCGGGGACGAGGAAGAACAGCCAACTCTACGCGTACAAACTATTCGAATTATGCCGCAAAACTTATCAGAAAAAAAGGGCCCCACCCGTAGGAAGGTCATCAACCCTCAGCTCTCCAATTTAGAAAACAACTGAAATTAGCGAAAAGTTCGAAAGTTCCGAGAGACCAGTGCCCTTGCCCTAATCAAACAAGAACAGGTTCGGGCACCGTCCCCACTTCTGGAGTAGTCTTTCGTATCTTTCATCCTGTTCGCGAATTTCAGCACAAGAGCGAGAAAAGAGGGAGAGGAGTGTTGATGCCGTTCCTGCTGTGGCAACAAAACGGAAGCTACGGTCTCTCCGTGCCCCTAAAAAGAAACACCACTCTATCCAAGACCCCTAGAGACAAACCCTCTAGTCCTAGGCGTCACCTACGCTCGACATATCGCACCTAACCCAAAGCCGCTGAAGCCACTGCTGCAGGAAGGATGCCTCGGTAACCAGTGGAAATGATCTCCTGTCGTCCAACTCGCGGAAAGGCCACTGTTCTCCATTAGCAAACAAATGTTGCACGATACCGCACCAACTGGTCCATCCGAAGTGCTCGATCGGAAACATGGAGCTGTAACTGAATCGTCTCAACAGTCGGCGTACCGCCCAAAATTTCAGCTGTTCTGATCACGCCCCAGAATTCACCTCTGCTTGAGGATACAGGGAAGAATCCAATCGCTCATGCATGTTACAAAATTCCTATACCTTAATCATGGAGAGATGCAAATGCTCTAATATCATGCAAAAGGATGCCGTGGTCCCGAAAAGCTCACTCAATTGACTGAAAATAAGGCCATACCTGCGGCGATAGTATCTGCTGCCGAGGTGCTCTCCACCATGGCTGCGTAATCTCGTCCACTAGGCGCTGAAGACCGTCGTCCCGTCTATCCCGACGTCATACCCCACTCTGTCTGATGGTGCCCTGAAGGAGGGGCTTCTGCTTCCTGAACTGGCAAGGGAGGTGCTGTAGCAAGGGGTTGCACTGACAGAATGGCTCGGGGGCAACCTGTTTGAATATGTCCCAACTCTCCACATAAGAAACACCGTCCCCGTCTCTGGTAACACTGCGTCGGTGGATGAGGGCCGCCACAGATGACACACTGCTCATGTCGCTGATGCCGATGCTGCTGCTGAAATTGCTGCTGTCGGGGGTACTGCTGCTGAGACTGCTGTCGCTGCGGGTGCTGCTGATACCGTGGCTGCTGCCGGGGCCCGCCTGACCTCTGGCGCCTCCGAAACCCACGACCCTGAGGATAGGATCGTGGAGGTTTCGTAGGTCCCTGACGACTCGTCTGTCCCCCGACATCCTGAGCTAGCTGCTTCGCCCCCGAAATTCCCGCGGGAGTAGGAGCCACCTCGGCCATCACCGCCTCTCCGTGCCCCGAACTATGCCCCGAAAAACGATATGGATCAGACTGATGGAATCCCGTCAACATATCATCCATCTCACGCTGCTCTGCAGGTGTCAACTGTCCTGCCGTCCCGGACGGCTGACCACTGGTACCCTGTGCAGTAGGGGCTGCCTGTGCTGCTGGCACAACTGGGGGTGCCACAACTGGCGAAGATGGTGCGAAGAAACTCTCAGGGGGAGCTATGACTGACTGCCCCCTCTGCTCCATCACGCGCATCATCCGGTCCATGGTCTCCTCCTGGCGCTGGACAACCTCCGTCAACTGAACCAACTGAGCCCGAAGCTCCTGCATCTCACCCTGCTGACCCTGTGCTGACTCCTCATGCTCAGGCTCGTGGGAGGAGGAAAGCTGAGAACGCGTCCGCATCCTGCGTCGGGGAGGCATCGTGCCTACCTGCAATCCACAAGCAAACATCAAGACAACACCAAACAACACTCGACCCAATCCAGCGGAAGTCTAAAGGCATGTCTCCCTTCCCGAAGTACTATGTTGTCTGCAGCCAACATAGTTGCCACAGAAGGAAGACATGTCAATCACTCATCCCGATCCGCTCGGAAGAGTTAGAAACCCAATCAGGACTCCCGCTAAAATCACGGCTCTCACGTGAGTCATCCTAGGGTCCAACCACAAGCCTAGGGTTCCTAAGTCCTCAAAGACCTACATCCTAGGCTCTGATACCACTCTAATCTGTCACGCCCCGGGGACGGAACTATACCCCGGGCTCGCCAACAGATCCGCCGCCCCTACGGAAAGCCCCGTAGAGACGTAGCGTCTAACCTGCAAGAATAGGACAACTATACTAACAGATATCAGAACTGTAAAAGAAAAGTAACTATGAACAGGAAGTAGAACAGTCTCTCATAATATACAAAGTATCCTCACCAGAAATACAGAAGTTTCTCCAATAAACAAAAGAGTACAACTCGATACCTCACTACATAATCTCTCAAACACGACACAACCAAAATATAAGGGTACCTCTATAACACACTGAAGCTGAAGGGGGAAGGGATCTATCTCGCGACTCCCTTACCTCGGTCTGGAGAACCTGGATCAGCAACTGGTGCAGCAGGAACTGGAGCTGAAGTCCCTGGGGAAAAAGACACCACGACGGGTGTGAGAACTACCTCCCACAGTAGTTCTCAGTGGGTGCCGCCAACAAGCCCGACGGCCTGCCCACTAAGTCTACTAAAGGCAAAAGAAAGTAAAAGCAGTGCTGAAGAGAAAAGAACTGGAGGATAAACTCTACCGCTACTACACCCCTATCTAGATGCTCAAAAAGCGGGACAGATGAAAATATGATGCATCTGCTCGGAAGAACTCAATCCTCAACAACCGGTACACCAACCCGGTAAATAGCTCAATCTCACGCCGGTACTACAACCCGGTCTCACCTACTCCGGAGTGGCACTCGAGGGGAGCGACCCGCTCGAGTCAAATAACTGAGCAACACTGTCGAGCACAAATGTGGCACATGCAGGCTATGATCCAATCACTGTCTCACTCACTGGCTAAAAATCCACACTGTCACTATGACCACGTCCCAAAGATCCCAGATCCACTATCACTATCACTATCACTATCATGATGCAAACTGGTCTATAGACTGCTACAGACGCCACTCGGTCCCCAGACGCGAGTGCAAATGCAATCCCCAGCTAATAAACCTCCCAACCCACGACTCGGGGAGAAACACTATGTCCAGAATGACGAGAGTACAACTACTGTGGGGAAGCTAAGGTGATGAACAAATCTGCATACATGTTCATATTTACTGTAGTCTAACAGTGCACGAATAATTAATTAATTAACAATTAAGCTAAGTTGAGTTTTCATGTTGTAAGAGTTCAAATACTGCAAGTGGTTCAATGAGGTCATCAGATTTAACAGCTATCAACTGTGGGTACTAACATACAGTTCTCACATAATATTGGAGCCATAAATTAACATGCATGCTACTACATTCGTAGAATTAGAGTGCAGTCCATAGATTTTGAAAGCAGGAACACCCACCTGAACGCGCTAACTGTCCGGGACGGTACAGATAACAATCCCAGAAACCGATAAATCTCCAAGTCCACGAAGCAAAGAGCACAAAAGCGGTGCTTACAAAGTCTTGGGTACAACAACATTCCCAATTACACACAATTCTCACACAACAATCATCATTCCAAAATCTGCATACACAGCTACTGTTCACACGAAAATTTCACCTGAAAATAATTTTCAAGAAAATCCAATAAAAATATCACGACGATCCTTGCGAAGTGTAGATGTCGATAGGCTCTTGAATCGTTGAAATCCGATACCCGGAAGTGGAGATAAAAATCCGCGAAGCAGCGGCTGTCCAGCATTCCAAACAGTAACAAAGGGTGGTCAAAATGTACCCCAAACCCCTGTATAAGCTCAAATCCAGCAAAAACGTCCAATCACAGAAAATGTAGATTTACCTCTTGTGAAAGCGTTGTCGAAGAAATCGTCCAGAAATGAGGTCGGGGTTGCTCTGCAGGTCTCCCAGACGAAAATGCGACGGAAATGGGCCTCCAACTGTAGAACGTCGCTCTGCACTACGAGGTAGAAAACACAGTCGTCGCGGCTTCCAGAAAATCTGAAACTTTGCGGGAAGATTGGCAAGAGGGAGAGGAGAAATTTTCATGAAGGGCTCAAGAGCTAATTCTTACGAAAAAGGGATGAAAAAGTCGGCCCAAAGCAGCCTATTTATAGGCTCCAAGAAAAATCAGCCCAAAAGCAACTTTCGGATTTTTGGGCCCAGGGATTTCGGGCGCCCGAAATTTTCCGGGCTGCTACAGTAACGGGCCCGGCCCGTTACTGTATGCGCCCGAATCATCCTCAGGCCGCCACGTGTCCCTGATCCGCCCTCTGCACCCGGCGCACGAACCCCGACGAATCCAGCGACGCCACGTGTCCCGACCAGGCGACGTGCACCGCTGCGCCCGACCAACCACGGGGCGCCACGTGGCGCCCCCACGTCGCCCCCGGTCAACGCATGTCGCGCGACGTGCGCGGCCGCGCCGCCGCCGGCTCCGGGTCGGGCACGCGCCCCGAGGCAACCGCCTCCGCCGCCGCAGCCGTGTGGACCGAGTGCACCAGAACCCGCCAACCACGTGATGCCACGTGTCCTACGGTCCACCGTGCACCCACGCCGAACTCCCGTGGACCGCGCCTGCGACGCCAGCGACTCGCAAGGTGCCACATGTCGCCTCCGTACGGTGCACGCCTCCGCGGTGGACCGCGCGCCTGCCCGCGCGCCCGTGCGCCTGCCCGCGCCGCTCGCCGCCTTGTAGTGATCCGACCCTTCGGGTATTTTTGAACTCACATGTAATCGCTTAGGCCTTAAGCGAAATAAAATTTATTTAATTTTCTTAAGTCGGCCGGGACTAGGTGTGTGTATTTTTCTGCAATAGAGCGCGAAAAACGATGACCGACGGTGCGATCGGATTCGAAATCCGATATCGGGATCTCCCGGAACGGGATCCTTAGCGTTGCGGTAATTAGTCACGCATCGGGGACCGTGCAAAATATCTTGCACCCGTTAGAGATAAGGTGGGTTATCTCGTAGGGGTAATTAATTATTTAATTAACTAATTATCCGGTGAGGAAAATTTAAATCCTCCTACGTACGAATTAATTTAGGATTTAAATTGTGGGATTTTATCTCGTGCATTAGATAAGAGATAAAATCGGGATATTTAAATCGGGGATTTGTTTCCCACAAGATTATTTAATAAAGGTGATTAAATAATCGGTGACTAAAATTTAATAAGGGTGGTTAAATAATCGGGTGGTCAGAATTTAAGGTGATTAAATAACCGGTGGTCAGATTTTAAGATTAATATCCCGTCAGCCGATATTTATGTGAGAGATAGAAACGGGGAGATTCGGGTTTTCCTACGTACGTAAAATTAAGGAAGTTAAAGATAGGGTTATCGGTAGGGATTAATTAATTAATAAATTAATTAATCGAACCGAAAATATCCGAAGGGATTTTTGGCGTGATTTTGGATAAGTAAATGGGAGAACTATTTATTCTCCTGTTTACCGAGCGCCGAGCGAAACCCTATTCTTATTTTACCGCCTCCTCAAACCCTCCTCTTTCGTGCTACCGAAACCCCCAACCGGTGAGGAAAAGTAAGAGAAAAGAGAGAACGGATCCATAACCGGAGAAAGGAGAAGGAACCAATCGTCCTAAACGCCGACCCGAGGGCAAGAAACGTGACCGGACACTTTCCCGAAGATCTCCGGTTAGTTTTATATTTTTTAATAATTTTTCCGAATTTTCCTAGTCGCCCGTTTTAGGTTTCTTGAATTTCTCCCCCGTCCCCGTTACCGTCGTCGTCATCGTAGTTATGTTAGACGAACGGAACGGACAAAGGAGGCGCGCGGTGCCACTAGGGCATCGCGCGGGGTGAAGGGGAGAAACACACGGACGACCGGGCGCCACCGCAAGCGGCGGCGGCGCCGCGCGGGTCACACCCGCGCGGGCGCCGCGCGGACACCGCGCGGCCGCCGCGCGGGCGGCCCCGCGCGGGGTGCCGCGCGGGGTGCCGCGCGGGCGCCGCGCGGGCACCCGCGCGGGGCGCCGCGCGGGCGGCCCCGCGCGGGCGGCCCTGCGCGGGCGGCCCTGCGCGGGCGGCCCCGCGCGGGGTGCCGCGCGGGCACCCGCGCGGGGTGCCGCGCGGGCGGCCCCGCGCGGGGTGCCGCGCGGGCACCCGCGCGGGGTGCCGCGCGGGCGGCCCCGCGCGGGCGGCCCTGCGCGGGCGGCCCCGCGCGGGGTGCCGCGCGGGCGGCCCGCGCGGGTGCCGCGCGGGCACCCGCGCGGGCGGCCCCGCGCGGGCGGCCCCGCGCGGGCGGCCCTGCGCGGGCGGCCCCGCGCGGGGGTGCCGCGCGGGCACTCGCGCGGGGTGCCGCGCGGGCGGCCCCGCGCGGGAGCCGCGCGGGGTGCCGCACGGGCGCCGCGCGGGCGTTCGCGCGGGCGCCGCGCGGACCCGTGTCCGCACGAGCACCGCGCGAACGCCGCGCTGGGTGCTGTGAGGACGCCGTCCGCGGAGCCCCGCCATGCGCGGCTCCGACGGACGGTGACGGCCGTTCAAGGCATGGGTGCCCCGCCGGACAGCGGGACGGTGCCGGACTTTTGTAAATAATAATGTGGGGTATTTTTCTATTGCGATATGTTAGTATATTTTCTGACCTTAGTGTCCGTGCGGACTTTATATAGGTCCGGGTGCGCAGCGGGAGAGTGCAAAGGGCTCGGGTGACCCGTCTTCTCCCCAACCAGGTGGGTAGAGTTGCCATAAGTGCAACAAGTGCAGTAAGTGCATTTATCGCCATTAAAGTATTCTTTAATTTACCTAACAAAGTAGATGGTAAGCTAACCTTTCGATTAAAGATATTTTATCTGACAATTTAAGCGGCTGCGGTCGCGGTGCTCACTACACGCCAATTTTGGCAATCCGGTGACGGATGCTGCACGTACACTGGCGGACCGGGCCACCGCATGGTGTACTTTTCCGGAAAAGTGGTCTTTTTGACCCGTGTGCCTCACAAAGGAGTGGGAGCCGTGAGGACCTCTTCACGGCTGCTATAGGGGCCGCACTAGCCCCGTGAAGTGGTTAAAGCATCAAAAAGGTGTTTGTGCACGAGGGGGGACTTTAGTCACCCCGACAGGTACTCTGGGACTGGTGCCCAGCTTAAAATATGCACAGGGGGTTTAACGAAAGGTTACGGGGTACTCGGTGTATTCGGTTTGTTTTCCCTTCTTGTTACTATTAGACATCTACTTTGTTTGTCACTGACGTTACCCACTCCGTGACAGGTACTGCTATTAGGTGCGTCAGCCGGGGTGACGGTGGGACTGCGTAGTGAGGACCGTAGTCGGACGCTTGGTTATCTTGATTCTTTTGACTCCAACTCATTTCCTTATGCATGAATCTTTATTTTGCTTGTGGATGGCTTAGTTGTGAACTTGTATTAGCTCTGTGGATGAGGTGTAGGTTATAGTATGATACTTTTAGTAGTGTTCTTATGTGCGGCATGTTTTCATGATGAGTTAAAGGATTGCGAAAATGTTTTCTCAAAATGAAGTGCCGTGTGGGCACGGGTTTTCAACTCTGGGCTTTATCCTTTCCAAACAATGATGCCGCTTAATTAACTTGCTATAATTGATGGTGAACGTCTACGGTATGGTTGTTGGTTGGGAATTGATGCATAATATTTGTGATTGAATGACATGTTGTAAATAAGACGCCGTGCATATGCAAAGGAGACTCTGTCCGTGGACAGAGTGAATTTGCGTATGTGGCGGTCTGGCACGCACCGGGGTTGAAGATTATGTTTCCTTATTAAAAAGAAAAAAAAAAAATAGACACGTTTTTCCGCTTCACATGACTCAAAAACCCCCGGGGGCGTGACACGCCTGCCCGCGCCGCTCCGCCGCCTGCCCGAGGCCGCGCCGCCGTGCTCCGCCGCCCGCCGGCCGCCGCCGGCCCCTCTCCGGCCGCCGTAACAGTAACCCGAGCCTCGAAATCCGTGTTTTCGCGTCCGGGCTCCGGAAAATTCAAGTAAATAGTCCATTTCGCTCATTTTCGCGCGCTGAATCCAAATCCGAGGTCCGTTCGGCCAAATTCCACTTCTAAAATTTTCCAAAATTTTCCGGAAAAGTAAACTTGATCCAATTTCTGTTCCGGGTCACATTCTAGGCTCCAATAAGCGCGCAAACACCTCACACACCCAAAATGGACTCCCGGAAAAGACAACAAGCTTCAAATTCACCAGAAACTCCAATCTGGTGCCCGACACGCACACACGCACTCCCTGAAGCCTCCAAACCAACAGTAAACCCTACAGTGGAGATTCGGGTCCTCACATCCTCCCCCACTAAAAGAAAGTTTCGTCCACGAAACAAACACGGCTCAAAAGGGAGTCTCCAAGCCCAAAGGTAAGCCTCTAACAACACAAACTCTACCCAAAGCGAGTCCAACCGCTAGGTAAAGCTCAGGAATTCCCAAACACCGGGGACGAGGAAGAACAGCCAACTCTACGCGTACAAACTATTCGAATTATGCCGCAAAACTTATCAGAAAAAGAAAGGGCCCCACCCGTAGGAAGGTCATCAACCCTCAGCTCTCCAATTTAGAAAACAACTGAAATTAGCGAAAAGTTCGAAAGTTCCGAGAGACCAGTGCCCTTGCCCTAATCAAACAAGAACAGGTTCGGGCACCGTCCCCACTTCTGGAGTAGTCTTTCGTATCTTTCATCCTGTTCGCGAATTTCAGCACAAGAGCGAGAAAAGAGGGAGAGGAGTGTTGATGCCGTTCCTGCTGTGGCAACAAAACGGAAGCTACGGTCTCTCCGTGCCCCTAAAAAGAAACACCACTCTATCCAAGACCCCTAGAGACAAACCCTCTAGTCCTAGGCGTCACCTACGCTCGACATATCGCACCTAACCCAAAGCCGCTGAAGCCACTGCTGCAGGAAGGATGCCTCGGTAACCAGTGGAAATGATCTCCTGTCGTCCAACTCGCGGAAAGGCCACTGTTCTCCATTAGCAAACAAATGTTGCACGATACCGCACCAACTGGTCCATCCGAAGTGCTCGATCGGAAACATGGAGCTGTAACTGAATCGTCTCAACAGTCGGCGTACCGCCCAAAATTTCAGCTGTTCTGATCACGCCCCAGAATTCACCTCTGCTTGAGGATACAGGGAAGAATCCAATCGCTCATGCATGTTACAAAATTCCTATACCTTAATCATGGAGAGATGCAAATGCTCTAATATCATGCAAAAGGATGCCGTGGTCCCGAAAAGCTCACTCAATTGACTGAAAATAAGGCCATACCTGCGGCGATAGTATCTGCTGCCGAGGTGCTCTCCACCATGGCTGCGTAATCTCGTCCACTAGGCGCTGAAGACCGTCGTCCCGTCTATCCCGACGTCATACCCCACTCTGTCTGATGGTGCCCTGAAGGAGGGGCTTCTGCTTCCTGAACTGGCAAGGGAGGTGCTGTAGCAAGGGGTTGCACTGACAGAATGGCTCGGGGGCAACCTGTTTGAATATGTCCCAACTCTCCACATAAGAAACACCGTCCCCGTCTCTGGTAACACTGCGTCGGTGGATGAGGGCCGCCACAGATGACACACTGCTCATGTCGCTGATGCCGATGCTGCTGCTGAAATTGCTGCTGTCGGGGGTACTGCTGCTGAGACTGCTGTCGCTGCGGGTGCTGCTGATACCGTGGCTGCTGCCGGGGCCCGCCTGACCTCTGGCGCCTCCGAAACCCACGACCCTGAGGATAGGATCGTGGAGGTTTCGTAGGTCCCTGACGACTCGTCTGTCCCCCGACATCCTGAGCTAGCTGCTTCGCCTCCGAAATTCCCGCGGGAGTAGGAGCCACCTCGGCCATCACCGCCTCTCCGTGCCCCGAACTATGCCCCGAAAAACGATATGGATCAGACTGATGGAATCCCGTCAACATATCATCCATCTCACGCTGCTCTGCAGGTGTCAACTGTCCTGCCGTCCCGGACGGCTGACCACTGGTACCCTGTGCAGTAGGGGCTGCCTGTGCTGCTGGCACAACTGGGGGTGCCACAACTGGCGAAGATGGTGCGAAGAAACTCTCAGGGGGAGCTATGACTGACTGCCCCCTCTGCTCCATCACGCGCATCATCCGGTCCATGGTCTCCTCCTGGCGCCGGACAGCCTCCGTCAACTGAACCAACTGAGCCCGAAGCTCCTGCATCTCACCCTGCTGACCCTGTGCTGACTCCTCATGCTCAGGCTCGTGGGAGGAGGAAGCTGAGAACGCGTCCGCATCCTGCGTCGGGGAGGCATCGTGCCTACCTGCAATCCACAAGCAAACATCAAGACAACACCAAACAACACTCGACCCAATCCAGCGGAAGTCTAAAGGCATGTCTCCCTTCCCGAAGTACTATGTTGTCTGCAGCCAACATAGTTGCCACAGAAGGAAGACATGTCAATCACTCATCCCGATCCGCTCGGAAGAGTTAGAAACCCAATCAGGACTCCCGCTAAAATCACGGCTCTCACGTGAGTCATCCTAGGGTCCAACCACAAGCCTAGGGTTCCTAAGTCCTCAAGACCTACATCCTAGGCTCTGATACCACTCTAATCTGTCACGCCCCGGGGCCGGAACTATACCCCGGGCTCGCCAACAGATCCGCCGCCCCTACGGAAAGCCCCGTAGAGACGTAGCGTCTAACCTGCAAGAATAGGACAACTATACTAACAGATATCAGAACTGTAAAAGAAAAGTAACTATGAACAGGAAGTAGAACAGTCTCTCATAATATACAAAGTATCCTCACCAGAAATATAGAAGTCTCTCCAATAAACAAAAGAGTACAACTCGATACCTCACTACATAATCTCTCAAACACGACACAACCAAAATATAAGGGTACCTCTATAACACACTGAAGCTGAAGGGGGAAGGGATCTATCTCGCGACTCCCTTACCTCGGTCTGGAGAACCTGGATCAGCAACTGGTGCAGCAGGAACTGGAGCTGAAGTCCCTGGGGAAAAGACACCACGACGGGTGTGAGAACTACCTCCCACAGTAGTTCTCAGTGGGTGCCGCCAACAAGCCCGACGGCCTGCCCACTAAGTCTACTAAAGGCAAAAGAAAGTAAAAGCAGTGCTGAAGAGAAAAGAACTGGAGGATAAACTCTACCGCTACTACACCCCTATCTAGATGCTCAAAAAGCGGACAGATGAAAATATGATGCATCTGCTCGGAAGAACTCAATCCTCAACAACCGGTACACCAACCCGGTAAATAGCTCAATCTCACGCCGGTACTACAACCCGGTCTCGCCTACTCCGGAGTGGCACTCGAGGGGAGCGACCCGCTCGAGTCAAATAACTGAGCAACACTGTCGAGCACAAATGTGGCACATGCAGGCTATGATCCAATCACTGTCTCACTCACTGGCTAAAAATCCACACTGTCACTATGACCACGTCCCAAAGATCCCAGATCCACTATCACTATCACTATCACTATCATGATGCAAACTGGTCTATAGACTGCTACAGACGCCACTCGGTCCCCAGACGCGAGTGCAAATGCAATCCCCAGCTAATAAACCTCCCAACCCACGACTCGGGGAGAAACACTATGTCCAGAATGACGAGAGTACAACTACTGTGGGGAAGCTAAGGTGATGAACAAATCTGCATACATGTTCATATTTACTGTAGTCTAACAGTGCACGAATAATTAATTAATTAACAATTAAGCTAAGTTGAGTTTTCATGTTGTAAGAGTTCAAATACTGCAAGTGGTTCAATGAGGTCATCAGATTTAACAGCTATCAACTGTGGGTACTAACATACAGTTCTCACATAATATTGGGGCCATAAATTAACATGCATGCTACTACATTCGTAGAATTAGAGTGCAGTCCATAGATTTTGAAAGCAGGAACACCCACCTGAACGCGCTAACTGTCCGGGACGGTACAGATAACAATCCCAGAAACCGATAAATCTCCAAGTCCATGAAGCAAAGAGCACAAAAGCGGTGCTTACAAAGTCCTGGGTACAACAACATTCCCAATTACACACAATTCTCACACAACAATCATCATTCCAAAATCTGCATACACAGCTACTGTTCACACGAAAATTTCACCTGAAAATAATTTTTAAGAAAATCCAATAAAAATATCACGACGATCCTTGCGAAGTGTAGATATCGATAGGCTCTTGAATCGTCGAAATCCGATACCCGGAAGTGGAGATAAAAATCCGCGAAGCAGCGGCTGTCCAGCATTCCAAACAATAACAAAGGGTGGTCAAAATGTACCCCAAACCCCTGTATAAGCTCAAATCCAGCAAAAACGTCCAACACGGAAAACGTAGATTTACCTCTTGTGAAAGCGCTGTAGAAGAAATCGTCCAGAAATGAGGTCGGGGTTGCTCTGCAGGTCTCCCAGACGAAAATGCGACGGAAATGGGCCTCCAACTGTAGAACGTCGCTCCGCACTACGAGGTAGAAAACACAGTCGTCGCGGCTTCCAGAAAATCTGAAACTTTGCGGGAAGATTGGCAAGAGGGAGAGGAGAAATTTTTATGAAAGGCTCAAGAGCTAATTCTCACGAAAAAAGGGTGAAAAAGTCGGCCCAAAGCAGCCTATTTATAGGCTCCAAGAAAAGTCAGCCCAAAAGCAACTTTCGGATTTTTGGGCCCAGGGATTTCGGGCGCCCGAAATTTTCCGGGCTGCTACAGTAACGGGCCCGGCCCGTTACTGTATGCGCCCGAATCATCCTCAGGCCGCCACGTGTCCCTGATCCGCCCTCTGCACCCGGCGCACGAACCCCAACGAATCCAGCGACGCCACGTGTCCCGACCAGGCGACGTGCACCGCTGCGCCCGACCAACCACGGGGCGCCACGTGGCGCCCCCACGTCGCCCCCGATCAACGCACGTCGCGCGACGTGCGCGGCCGCGCCGCCGCCGGCTCCGGGTCGGGCACGCGCCCCGAGGCAACCGCCTCCGCCGCCGCAGCCGTGTGGACCGAGTGCACCAGAACCCGCCAACTACGTGATGCCACGTGTCCTACGGTCCACCGTGCACCCACGCCGAACTCCCGTGGACCGCGCCTGCAACGCCAGCCACTCGCAAGGAGCCACGTGTCTCCTCCGTACGGTGCACGCCTCCGCGGTGGACCGCGCGCCTGCCCGCGCGCCCGTTCGCCTGCCCGCGCCGCTCGCCGCCTGCCCGCGCCGCTCCGCCGCCTGCCCGAGGCCGCGCCGCCGTGCTCCGCCGCCCGCCGCCCGCCGCCGGCCCCTCTCCGGCCGCCGGAACAGTAACCCGAGCCTCGAAATCTGTGTTTTCGCGTCCGGGCTCCGAAAAATTCAAGTAAATAGTCCATTTCGCTCGTTTTCGCGCGCTGAATCCAAATCCGAGGTCCGTTCGGCCAAATTCCACTTCTAAAATTTTCCAAAATTTCCCAGAAAAGTAAACTTGATCCAATTTCTGTTCCGGGTCACATTCTAGGCTCCAATAAGCGCGCAAACACCTCACACACCCAAAATGGACTCCCGGAAAAGACAACAAGCTCCAAATTCACCAGAAACTCCAATCTGGAGCCCGACACGCACACACGCACTCCCTGAAGCCTCCAAACCAACAGTAAACCCTACAGTGGAGATTCGGGTCCTCACAGTAGCTTCATTTTATTCGCAGTCCTGTTTATAGCTTACCACCTCTTCTTTTCTTTTGCCTCTAGTAGACCTAGTAGGCATGTCAGAGTTTGAGGCTTAACCCACTAGGGGAGGCTACTGCTTTTATAGTAGTTCTCACCCCCATCTTCTTTTTCTTTGTTTCTCCCTTTATTTTGTAGAGTCCTCTGCGGGAGTTGCTGGGCCGTCAGCAGCGGATCAAGGTAAGAGGATAGCGGACTAAATAGAGTGTCCACCCGACAGTTGCTAACTGGACTTTTGATGTACCCCTATCTTCTCAGACAGTCTTATTGTACTTTATTTTGGGTCTAGCGTTAGCCAGCTGTTTGTATATTTGTGGTGAGCTGGGAGAGTACTTGTATTTATTTTCAGTTGTTCTTTACTTTATTTCCAGCTTTGATATAAGACGTAGTAGTTTTAGTTCAGCTCTGATTCTATGCTCTATCTTTATTATCTCTTATATCTGAGCAGGTTACCGACGCTTCGTGTACGCGAGAAATACCGTGTGCACGGCGGATCTGTAGACGGGCCCGGATTCTGGTTTACACCCGGGGCGTGACACTACAAGTGTTCCCTTTTGTATATATGACTGTACATAAACCATCTATAGTTGTTCCCTAATTCCTAAACCAATCGCTACTTGAATTTGTACATAACCCATCTATCGCTGTACATAACACATCTATAGCTGTGCATAACCCATCTATATGAATTTGGACTGGAGAGCTATATAGCAGTAGACCAATGATGCCTACAATGAGCTATATACCGTATAATAGCTGTTTAAAGAACTATATATGGACTGTTCAAAGCAAGCATATAATAGCCTACAAGTGTTCCCTTTTGCATATATGACTGTACATAACCAATCTATAATTATTCCCTAATCCCCAAACCAATCGCTACTTGAATTTGTGTATAACCCATCTATAGCTGTACATAACACATCTATAGCTGTAAATAACCCATCTATATGAATTTGGACTGGACAGCTATATAGCAGTAGACCAATGATGCCTACAATGAGCTATATACCACATAATAGCTGTTTAAAGAGCTATATGGACTGTTCAAAGCAAGCATATAATAGCCTACAAGTGTTCCCTTTTTTATATATGACTGTACATAACCCATCAATAGCTGTTCCCTAAACCAATTTGTAGTTTTTTAGAAATTTATCATTAAACAACACTGCATCCTGTAACTTCGCCAAATTAATAGAAACTCTAGCTAAGTTAAACAAATCCGACAAAAAGGTACTTGGCTTGTGTAGTTGTGCGAAACAACCAATTACTTAATACTTAACCATAATCATATTCAGGACTCTCTCTCTCTCTCTCTCTCTCTCTCTCTCTATCTCTCTATCTCTCGTGAGGATTTTCTGTAAAGAAATCACGTGTAGCAACTGATTAATTATTCTAAAATGCTTAAATTACAAGAGAATAATACTTAATATTTTCGATTCAACATGTTATTATATTAGTTGGAACACACACAAAGATATAAGAAAAAACTAAATTCTTCTTTGAGAATGGAAGGAATCTTTCAATAGCTAATTAAAAATTTGAGAATGAATTTTTTATAAAGAGAAATACCATTATCCTAGTCTACTAGTACAGAATGTACCTGTAGTTAAATTCAAATTTTTATTTTCAAGGGCTTTTAGTGCTGTATGATTACACCCCTGTTAGGGTGTAACAAAGCAGTTTTTTTTTTTTTTTTTTTGAGAGGGGCGAGGAGAGGAAACCCTACCGATCGGGTGGCGAGGCCATCGAAGGAAACCCTACACGATAGAGGTGACGGAGGCGAGAGAGCCCTGGTTGAGCGGTCCTTGGGTGCTGGGCAAGGCGATTGAAGGAAACCCTACACGACGGAGGTGACGGAGGTGAGAGAGCCCTGGTCGAGCGGTCCTCGGGTGCTGGTCGAGAGCCCTAGCGAGCGAGCGAGCGAGAGAGAGAGAGAGAGAGAGAGAGAGAGAGAGAGAGAGAGAGAGAGAAAGAGCCCTAGCGAGCGAGTGAGAGAGAGAGGGAGTGGAGAGAGAGGCATTTTTTACGGAGGGAGTGGAGAGAGGGAAAATGAGGCGTTTTAGAGAGAGAGACATGGAGAAGGCGGCAAGAAGTGGAATGGGAGAGAGGGTGTGAAAATAGGAGGCCTATATTTTTGGATGCATCCGAGCCGCCCCTGCCAGGGGAGTATGATGTACACCCCTAACAGGAGTGTATCCATAGCAGTGCTGCTTTTGAAATATAAGGTAACATTTTGATCCTCAAATTTTTTTAAAATAATTTTTTATTTAAATTTTTAAAATTATTATAATCGAATTTGATATTTTTTTAATTAACTAAATGTAAAAATAAAATAACATTATTATAATTAATGATGCATCAATAATTAAAATATTAAATTATTTTTATATTAATAATGTGTTAATATTTAGTCAGCTAAATTATTTTATATGACCAATTACAATAATTTTAAAAATTTGAAAAAATAAAATATCACGTCTCATAATTTGAAGACCAAACATGTAATTTATCTTTATTGGTATCCATCTCCTATCAAATAAATCTTCATTATATAACTCTATGATAGAAAATAAAAAAGACAAAAAGAAATTACTAGGCTATAATAATTTTTATTAATCTCAAATAAAATTAGATATGATTGGACGATTCACACGTGTCCTTTTTATTCTAAATTGTTTTTTTATTTATTATTATTACTGTGTAGTACAGTTGGTAGATATCTTTTCATTTTAAATAAAAAAAATATTTTTTCTGTTCTAGATCTTCTCAATAATTTTTTTATACATATATATTTTTTTTATTATTGCTGTATAGAATAGTTGACTGGTATTTTTCTTTTTTCACTGAAAAAGGAAAGATGTTTTTTTTTTTTTAATATGATCTACAAACATTCTTCTTAAAAAAAAATTAAAAGTAGAGAGAGAATTAATTACTCTTATTTCAGCTTTACTATTTTCATAATTAACACTTTGGAAATCACCAAAACTCAAGCTGTGCTATAAACAGCAGCCCTACAGCAGCAACCAGCTGCAGTGGTCCTGTTCCTTTTTGGGAACACCAAAGAGCTTATTAATTACACAACCCTCTTCTTACTAAAAAGTGTGACTCCTCCCCATCTCTCTCTCAATCTTTATATATATATATATATATATATATATATATATATATATATATATATATATATATATATATATAGTAGTAGTAGTAGTCGTAATACTCATCACTAACTCAGTTGAACAAACAAGAGAGAGAAAAAAATAAAAGAGAGTGAGAGAAAGACGCCAATTAAACAAAAGAAAGAGGGAGATGAGAGAGAAAATGTTGGAAGAGGAGGAGGGGGAAGAGAACGGGGCAGTTACAGTAGACCCGCGTTTGAAGGCGATCTCCGAGTCTATCCGTGTGGTTCCCCACTTCCCTAAACCAGGTATGTAACTGATGTGTGTTGTAGCCGCTTCTTTGTAATTTTATTCGTGTTCATTTGATTTGATTAGATATATATATATATATTTTTTAATGTATGAAAAAAATTTTAACAACAGGGATCATGTTCAACGACATCACCACCCTTCTCCTCCGCCCCGGAGTTTTCAAAGACGCCGTCGACATCTTCGTCGACCGTTACCGCCACATGAGCATCTCCGCCGTAGCTGGTACTCACTCGCTATTTAATTATCATTTATAATAATTCTATTTACATTTCACATGGTGTGAATTGGGTATAATTTATAATTTTTGTATTTTTATTTTTTGAGTAATAAAAAGTTCAACTTTTTCTTTTTTTTCTTTTTTTTTTTTCTTAGTAACCAATTTTACATATTTATTTTTATTTTTACTGCAAGAAAAACAAAAAAAAGGTGAGTAAATTTGAGATGGGGCACCTATGGATTCTTCTATAGAACATGCAAAGCAAAGCATGGTATATCTTGGGTACCACGCAAAAGATTTGTGATTTTGCTTTCCTTTACTGTTCATCATTTGATGCGTGGGGAATTTAAAAAGTTACCTTTTCTGAGTACCCAGTTTTTTTATTTTATTTTTTTATTTTATATATATATATATATATATATATATATATATATATATATATATATATATATATATATATATATTTGTACTATTTATATAGTTTTTAGATGAGCATGCTTTCCTATAGTATTATATCGTTGGTATCACTCAAAAGATTTGGGATGTATCTTCTTTAAAATGTTCAATAGCCGCTTTTGCATTTTGTACTTTGCGCAGAGTAATTAATCTTGAGAAGGTATCTGTGGATTCTTTAATGCAACATAATCAGCTTTGAGAATCTTCAGTATCATTTGAAGATTTATTCCTTTTGCTTTTCTTTTTCTTTTTCTTTTTCTTTTTTGGTTTTTTTATTTTTTATGCTTTGTGAATAAAAAAAAGTTACTTATTATTATTATTATTATTATTATTATTATTATTACCCATTTTCATATTTATTCTATGCGAAGAGTAATTAATTCATATCTTCTTTCCCCACCATTTTCATATTCCTTTATTCAATACGAAGAGTAATTAATTTTGAGTGCGCGGGCGCTTATTAATTCTGTAAAATAATGCTGGACTGTGGAATCTTTGATCTCCCAGAAAAGCCATTTAAAAGGGGGCTGTTTGAATTTGATTCTCTGGGCAATGTAATCTTGAAAGTGGCAGAATGTTTGGAAGGGTATCAAAATTGGGAAAAGATATCGCGTGACGGCATTAAATGAACTGAACCTGGGAGGATTTTGTGCATTTAAATTCGTGTCGGGAGCGTCCTAAGAAGGTGGTTGTTGTTGTTGTTGTTGATGGGGAGTGGATGTGGTATCCCATGCACAAGATGCATGTGAGGTTGTTACTTGGATTAGTACAACCCATTAAAAGAGAGGAAAATGCTCTATTTGCCAAACCCCTTTGTCGTTTTTTGTCCTAGTTAATTTCGGATCTTATTGCCGGAGCTTCAAACACAAGCTTAAAACCAAATTTTCTTTTCGTGGGTCGCACGAGTTTAGTTAAGCCGAAACCGGATGCTGGGAAATAGTGTACGATGTTTGGATCTTGCGGCGGAACACACCATTTCAAAGAGAACCAGAACGAGTGATACCTCAACCAGAGATCGCTGTTTAATAGTTTGAATTAATAATTAGTTTTTCGTAGGTCACCTTCGGGGCTTACACAGAGGGACTAGTTGGATGAGTATGAGGGTTTACCCGGAGGGAACAGTTGGAATTAATAATTTTTATTGTGAGAGGAGATTGGGATTGATGATGTTCAGATCAAATGCTATTTGGTATAGTCGATTTAATTTTGAGTGAAGGCTCAAACTATAAATCACCATATTAGCGTTGCTTCTAAAAATGCAGCACTTATTGTTCCCATGTTGAGGATTGAGGAGGAGAAGAGAAAATCCAGTAGGGAGGAGAAAAGAAAGAAAATAAAGGATAGGAAACTGGCTTTGCCTTGTAATGTTTCATGCACAGACTTTCCGAAAGAAAAGAAAGTGAGCTTTTCGTATTGTTATTTTCTTTTCTTTTCTTTCTTTCCTCTTTTTGAGAGAGAAAAAAAAAAGAATGGGGGCTTATTTTCTCTCTTTTCTCTCTTTAAGTTTCATTCCAATTAAAGGAAATGATTTTCTCCTCACATTCGTTTCTTTTCCCTCTTTTGAACTCCAGCAAGAGTACATAAATGTACACTGCAAAATTTGGAGTGTCAAGTGTTTTTTTCTCTTATTCGAGATGAATGCCATTTGGAGGCCTAAAATTTGAAGTAATATTGCTTTTTTTTTTCTTTTTTTCTTTTTTTTTTTTCTTTCTTTCTTTTTATATCTCTAAATCAAATTCTGCAATTTGTAAAATAAATTTCAGAGTGTTAGGTTTTTTTAAGTTTTGTGAAAGTTCAATTTTCTTTAGTACACTCCCTTCTAAACCAAGTTGTAGGATTAAGTGATTTTAGGCTACTGGTTGACCAACTGAAGCTTGATTGACCAACAGGGCCATCGAAAATAAGTGCACCCAGATATCTGACAAGAGCAGAGCTATATAGCAGTTTAAAAAAGGATTTTCAAGACTGGCAATCTGGGCTTCAAGTCACAACAGAATATTAAATACTTGAATTTAGTGAAAAAAATGCTAATATGCTCGGAATCATACTTAAGTAGATAGTGGTTTTTATTTTTTGTGTTTTGATTAATTTTGGCATTTTCTTTTGGTGTGGATCTTGGGATGTATGGTCTATGCACAACCATCACACAATGTTTTGACATATTAATTGTAATCTTGTTGTATGTCAGATAGATACCATTATGAATCGAAAATACAAGCAATGATAATAAATAAAAGTACCATGCAATGCATGCATAATCAACATCCTGCAAACTGTTAGGATTTGGTTAGATTTGTAGTTGAATCCTAAGTTGGATTAGGATAAATATTTAAATCTGTTTGAGGATAAATTGATTAAGATTTGAATATTTAATTAGAGTAAAAATCTAATTGAACTAAGATTGGGGTACGTTTTAGTGGAGCTTTATATATAGCTCCGCGGTACATAATTATGGAGAAGCCTTGGGAATGGTACGGTGAAAGCCCATGTGAACCGTACTAGAGAGAGACCCATATGCTTTGGTGCACCTAGTGTATAGGTGCATAGGAATAGTTGAAGTTGGATATTATAGGCTCAGCTCCGATTTCAACAAAAGGAGCCTTCTGAGTTTATAAAAGACGAGAGAGGGGGTGAAGGATTCAGTAAGAGGGTTCGGGTTGAAGCTATTCTATTATAGAAGAGAAGTCAGGTGTAACTCTTCTCTTCGCTAGTGAATTTTATTTCAGCTACATATTTTTTGTTTAGTTTTTTTTGCCTCTCTTTTGTGGTCGTGTCAGTTTTTGTTGAGGAGATGAGTTTATAATAAAAACCCGATTTGACGCTTTCGTTGCGGAATCCCAACAATCAGTATCGGAGCAAGTACCGGATCAACAGTAATCGGTATCAGAGCGGGTTGCAGATTCTCAACATCTTGTACTAGGGCGAGTACTAGATTCCCAACACAAACAAAAGTCCAAATATGGCGACCATACAATTTAACTAGCACTAAATACACTTTTATTTTAATTTCTATGACAATATTGATGTTACATGCTGTGCTTGATTTTTTGAATGCTTTAGATATCATATTTCATAATGTTTATGTGACTTTATGCGACACTCTATGTGTACTCCAATAGTCTCATGTCAGATAATATGGGAGAATGCGAGGGGCTTATATGTGACAGACATACTAGTAATGACAACTGGACTCCAGCATTTTGGGCCGGTGGCTCTTTACACGTTACGCAGATAATCAAGACTCTTGCATTTGCTGGGGTTTCTCATTTTGTTGAAATTATTTGCTAGAAAAAGGAAAGGTATATTATGGTCTTCGTGCTGTTTTGTATTTGCAAATAGTGTGTTTTGCGATCATTTTCTTAAATTCTTCCCTTGAATAGCAATGGTGAAAATGGTCCTTGATATGATATGCTGTAAAAGTTTGAAGCCTACTCTGCAGATTGTACGTAATTGTTTTATTGATATAATAATGGCTGATTCTATCTTGTTGTAAACTGATGTCATCAATTGATCATCTAGGAATAGAAGCAAGGGGATTCATATTTGGCCCTTCTATCGCACTAGCAATTGGAGCGAAATTTATACCATTGCGAAAACCTAAGAAATTACCAGGTATGGATTGGTTGCTTAATAGCCTCAATCCTTTTCTCTACTTGTTTGGTTTGTTATATTCTCTATAGTGCTGAATTAAGAATATCAATTCTTTACTAATAAATGAATAATTCCCTTTCATATTACTATTCTACTGATTTCCTATGCAATTACACAGAGCAGTTATAATTAATTAAGCTTCATAGTGTGTGATCTTTCTTTTCTCTATATCAAATTTTAGGTGATTTTGTTCCCATACTACTATGGATTAATAATCCTGATTATGAACAGAGAAACCCATCTGTTGCTTTCATGTTGATTATGCTTAGATTTCTTAAAGGAAATATATGGGTGATATTATGCTGTTGGTAGTGTTTTGAGATTGTGATCCCACTAGTAAATTGAAAGGATAATAACAAAATCCAATACTATGCTAAAAGTTGGACCCTTGTGATTTTATTTTTTTTTGATTTTTTATTGGTATCTTGTCGACTTTTTTGAATGGTAATTCTCATGTTGATTACTATGTGCTTAAGTATCGCACATGTAGTTTATACCTTCTATCATGATTCAGGAAAGCGTCATCTTACAAGGCATTAGAATAAGGAAGAATTCATGCATGCGCTTACCAAGGCTTTTTTGGCTTTTTTGGATGCTTATATGCAATAATAAACGTAAATAGAATCATCAAGAAGCTCGAAACAATTATAATCTAATAATGTAGAGCATATTGTTAGTTTAGGTGTACTACTAGCTATCCTAATTTCACTCGGAAATCTCAGAAACAAATATTTTGCATGGAGAACAAATAATATATGCCATGCATTCACTTTTTTTGTTTGATCATTCTTTATGCGCACAGGCGAAGTAATTTCAGAAAAATACGAGCTCGAATATGGTACCGACTGTTTGGAGATGCATGTTGGAGCTGTTCAGCCCGGGGAGCGTGTAATAGTCATTGATGATTTGGTTGCCACAGGTGGTACACTATGTGCTGCAATAAGGCTTCTTGGTATGTTCTCAAGTAACCCTCTATTCGCCCCATTGATTAATTGGCATGTCAAACATTTTTTGCCCATTTTTTTGAGTTCTACGGGACTGATTGAGCAATCAAATTTCTACTTTTCATCTGGACATTATTATTTTGTTGTCGAATGGAATTCAATGTTATGCTATTTTGTTCTCAATGTGCTTTGTATATTTCTTTGCTCTATGTGATGTGTCCTGTCACTTTGTATCTTTTTTCTCCTTTTATCGTGCCTATATGAAGATCCAATGCCGGTGTCACTAATATTTTCATTCATGTTTATACATTTTGCTCTAACATGCCTGATATAAAAGACTGCTATAGTTTCAGATCAATTGAAGGGCCAAAGATGGTGACTGACATCAAAGTTTGGTTGTTAAGCTTTAACATTTAAACCATATATATATATATATATATATATATATATATATATATATATATATATATATATATATATATATATATTCCCATTTATTTCTTCTATCGAGGAAAACAGGTTTCTTTGACCATTGATAAAAGAAATTTAAACTACCTTTTTGTGTCAAAATTCATCTTTTGATTGATATGGATATTGCCATCATGTATTATCTTTAGATAAACATCGAAACATTTCTCTAGTTAATTGTTGGATTGAGTTGAAGTCGTGTTCCCAGTCGATTTCCTGGTCGAGCGTCGAAGACTTCTAGTTACTGGATACATGTTCCGGAACCTAATCATGTAGGTTCCGGAATCCAGGAACGTGTTCTACAGAACCTAAGATGGGGAAGTGGGCTGGTGACTTAGGTTAGGTTCCGAAAGGCTTGGTCTTGTTCTGTGTTTCCAAACCTGACACTTTCAAAGTGTTAGGTTCGAAATGTTTTGTATAAGTTCCGGAACCTTGAACCATGCATGATGAGAAAGTTGAGTTGAGTTAGCTTCATTGCAAAACCCTAGTTGAGAGAGAAAACACGGTAGAGCCCTAGAGAGAGATTTCTTGTATCCAATCTACTCATTTAATTTGTGCCTTGGATTAATGGAAGAATGAATTGATGAGGTCTTGTCCGTAGACGTAGGTCGACACATCATTGGCCAACTCACATAAATTATTGTGTTCTTGTTCTCTTTATTGCTTCGCTATTTTTGTGCTTGTTTTCTCGATATTTCTCGTCAAGTTTCTCTATATAAGATCCTATTTTTTGCTACACTAATGTGCGGAGAGTGTTTGAGGTGGTACTCGGTTACGCTTCAGCCGGTTCCTTCATTAAATATGCGAAGTAACTTATCTACTCAGATATTTCTTTCAGTCTCGCACTCATCATTGAAGTGCATAAGCAGATGCCTTTCTCCTGAACATATTAATGTAGCTTTGCGTACTTCATTTGCTGACCTCAATTCTTTAAACTTTTGGGAACAATTTGCAAAATCAAGAACGTGCCGGAGCAGAAGTGGTTGAATGCGCCTGTCTCATCGGATTACCTAAATTCAAGGTACTTTTCTGTTATTGTGGAAATCTTTTGTCTCGAATATATGTTTTCTCATTGGAAATTTTCATCCAATCTTTACTTTTCTTCCGTCATGCAAAAGTAGCCAGAATCGGAGCAGATATTCCATTACATGTTACTGAACTTCTCTGTCAGATCATTCTGGATTCGTCCTTTGCCCGAAAATGCGAACTGCCAAGCTACTCTAGTCTTAGTTGTTCGGTTTGTTGCTCATTTCAGAATGAAAATTCCTCGAGATAATTATTAGAGTTTCTGAATTGCATCCAACTCGTTTCATTATTTTGAATGGAATAGTATTCTTCAACTTAGTAGTTTTTAGTTTCTTAAACAATGAATTATGTGAAGAATCTGAAACAATAAGCATGTCCGCAAACCTATCTCCTGTACTCTTCATATTTTTCAAGGTTGACAATTGAACTGTAGGCTGATTATGCTGTGCATGTTGGTTTTTTCAAAACAATCTGCGGGAAAACTTTTGTACTAGTTTTGAATGGTTTCCTGGTGAGTCTGCTGCATTTGTAGGGTTACTGCAGGCTGAGCGGGGTACCCGTGTACGTTCTCGTGGAGTCCCTCAAATAAAACCCTGTGTTCAGGTCTGTATTGTGATTCTTCTAGTCATATCTTTCAAAGTTAGCTATAACAAGTAACTCAGAAACATTTTATAATTTTAACTCTCATATGATTTATGTTTTCCGGACATCAGAGATTCGTTTTTGCAGTACTATGAACCTAAATGCCTTAAAGTGATTTTCCCTCTCTTGTTTTACAGGAATATGTGCGACGATAATTTTGTGAAGAGAAGCAACTAGTGTGTTTCGTGAAGCAGGATAAGTAGGAGAAACATAGTTTTCATAGGATAGTCAGTCAGTTTACTCCAGTTTTTAGTAGGGTTTTTCTGTAGTCCGGTTCGAGAGTTCAAGCAGACTAAGTGCTAATTTTTCCTTTTTTTTTTTCCTTTTTTTTTTTTTTCCTTTTTTTTGGTAACTTTCCTCCTCGGTATATTGTCATGAAAACATATTAGATTTTTCACTATTGTGTGTGTTACTCTATGTTTCTAGTAAAATTTATTAGGCTTGTTAGAAAAGTAGGAGAGAAAAGTATTTTCTTCTTTTTCGCTTGTTGGATCTCATTTCACTGAATTAGGCCTGGTATTATTATTTAATGATTTTCTTTCAAACAGTAAAAAATATTAAGCTAATATTATAAATTAATAATTCAACTTTTCAGAAATTTGTTTTTACTGATATTTTAATTTGTTTAATTTGATTCAGACACTGTCAGTTTGGTTTAAAATTTTGGATGTGTTTTAAATTTTTAGAGATTTTAGTCGGCGTACGTACTTCACATAATTTTTTCTGGTATACATTTATTAAAGGGGCAATTTCCTACGTACCCCTAAAAATTTTCCTGTTTTTAGATTTATCCCTCTTAGAAGGCTAATATTAAAACTATCCTTCTTACGTTCCAACTTCTTTTCAAAATACCCCTGAAGTTAAACTCTGTTAGTGTACCGTTTGAAACTGCCGTTATCTGTGTGTAATTACTATTTTGTCCTTTCAAATATACTCTAAACCCTAAACCCTAAAACCCTAAACCCCTAAACCCTAAAACCCTAAACCCTAAACCCTAAACCCTAAAACCTTAAACCCTAAACCCTAAAACCCTAAACCCTAAAACCCTAGAACCCTAAAAAATCCTAAACCCTAAACCCTAAAACCCTAAACCCTAAACCCTAAAACCCTAAAAAATCCTAAACCCTAAACCCTAAACCCTAAACCGGGGCAAAATAGGTATATCTGATAGTTTTCAACTCCGATTATTATTTAACTCTAGTTTAACCCTAGTTAACTTAACAAAGGGAAACGGTAGGGGTATTTTTAATAACGGTGGAACGTATGAAGGGTATATTGGAAAGAAAAAAATAAGAGGGGTAAATCAGATATTTCTTCATATTTCAGGGGTACACAGGCAATTATCCCTTTATTAAAATATGTAATTAATTTAAATTTTAAAGTTAAAATATTATTGGCGGATTTATATCAAACAAATCAAAATTTTGAGTTTTTGAACACTAATGTTTTTAAAAAAATTAGCTTACACTTTAAAGGTTATTATTTTTATTGGTTCAGATTTCATTTTTGCCGAGAAATGCATATATTAGTTGTGTTTACAAAAAAAATTGTTGGAAGCGTGAAATTTTTTTAATATCAATGGTTGGAATCGGTATTCATATTAAATCGATTTCAATAATTGGTATAAGAGATTTTTCACGCTTCTAATAATTTAGTATCAGAATCAGAAAGTATCAGAAAGAGACGAAAAGTACCGAACAAATTCTAAGCCAGACGACAACAGATTTAGAAAGAATACATGACCAATGTACTAGATAGCTTCATCAAAATCAAGTGACTCGTAGCGGATTGAAGAAAGTGACATCCAGGTGAAACCGAAGCAAAACAATTGATTCGAAAAAGTTGGCCTCCGCATAACACACGAGAGAATGAGGTTGTGACACTTGACAAAAAAAGAGCGAAAAGAGTCCGTAAAGCGATCAAAAAACTTGTCCAAATAGCTAATGGGACTAGGCAAGCAAACCGAAGTACAAAAAAACTCGCAAGATCTCGATGAAATAAAGACGTCATCCGAATAGGAAGGTACAAGTATGAAACTCAATTTTTGATTTTTCTAGTTTCGTTATGGATTTAGATTGATTTATTCAACCTAGTTTACCAAAGATCGATGGAACGAACTTTAAACAATGGAAAATCATTATTCGATGTTTTTTAGAATCCCAAGTTTGTGGGATCTAATAGAGAGTAGAAATTATGAAAAAAAAATTGGTAAAGAAGAATTTGAAAAAAGAGACAGAGAAGTTATGTCATATATTTTTCAGTGCTATTATTTTGGTGGTGTTAAGGTGGTCACACCCATGGAGATGGTGGGAGATAAGATTTAGCCGCACCCATATGACATTGCCAAGGTGTCCATAATTTTGGATGCACGTACGGGTACGTTCAAAGAGAGAAGTCTTCTACATTTATAAAAGACGAGAGAAGGGTGAGAGAGATTCATGAGGAGGGCTCGGGTCGAAACTATTTTATTGCAGAAGAGGAGTCGGTGTAATTCTTCTCTTGGTTAATGAATCTTATTTTACCGGCATATTTTATATTTTGATTTTTCTTTCTTTTGTGGTTGTATTGGTTCCAGTTATGTTGAGAAGACAAATTTTAGAAAAAAAAAATCCGATTTGACGTTTTCGCTGCGGAATCCCAACATTAGGCGGGATCGACGTGGATTGCGGTATCGGAGCAAGTTGCAGATTCACATTGATACCAGGGCGAGTACCAGATTCTCAACAATTGATATTGGAGCCAAAAAGAATCAGAAAGAGACGAAAAGTATCCAACAAATTCTAAGCCAGACAACAATATATTTGGAAAGAATACAGAACCAATGTACCAAATAGCTTCATCAAAATCAAATGACTCGTAGCAGATTGAAGAAGGTGATGTCCAAGTGAAATCGAAGCAAAAGAATTGCTTCGAAGAAGTTGGCATCTGCACAACACACAAGAGAAGGTGGTTGTGATGCTTGATAAAAAAAAAAGCGAGGGGAGCCCGTGGAGAGATAAAAAAACTTGTCCAAATAGCCAGTGGGGCTAGACAAGCAAACCGTAGTACAAAAAACTCGACGAGATCTTGATGAAATAAGGACGTCATCCGAACAGAAATGTACAAATCTGAAACTCAATTTTTGATTTTTCTAGTTTCGTTATGGATTTAGATTGGTTTATTCAACTTAGTTTACCAAAGTTCGATAGAACGAACTTCAAACGATAGAAAATCATCATTTGATATTTTTTAGGATTCTAAGATTTGTGAGATTTAATAGAGAGTAGAAATTACGAAAAAAAAATTAGTAAAGAAGAATTTGAAAAAAGAGACAGAGAAGTTATGTCATATATTTTTCAGTGCTATTATTTTGGTGGTGTTAAGGTGGTCATACCCATGGAGATGGTGGGAACTAGAATTTAGCCACACCCATATGATATTGTCAAGATGTCCATAATTTTGGATGCACGTACGGGTGCGTTCAAAGAGAGATGTCTTCTAGGTTTATAGAACACGAGAAAAGGGTGAGAGAGATTCATGAGGAAGGCTCGGGTTGAAGCTACTCTATTGTAGAAGTGGAGTCAGTGTAATTATTTTCTTGGTTAATGAATTTTATTTTATCCGCATATTTTATGTTTTGATTTTCTTTTCTTTGTGGTTGTGTTGGTTCCAGTTATGTTGAGGAGACGGGTTTTTAGTAAAAAAAAAATTAATTTGACGTTTCCACTGCAGAATCCCAACATTAGACGGTACCGACGTGGATTGCAGTACCGGAGCGGGTTACGGATTCACACTGATACTGGGGCGAGTACCGGATTCCCAACAATTGGTATCGGAGCCAGAAAGTACCAGAAAGAGTTGAAAAGTACCGAACAAATTCTAAGCCAGATAACAACGGATTTGGAAAAAATATAGAACTAATGTACCAGATAGTTTCATCAAAATCAAGCGACTCGTAGTAGATTAAAGAAGGTGACGTCCAGGTGAAACAAAAGCAAAAGAATTACTTATAAGAAGTTAATATCCGCATAACACACGAGAGAAGGTGGTTGTGACCCTTGACAAAAAAAGAGCGAGGAGAGTCCGTGAAGAGATCAAAAAATTTGTCCAAATAGCCAATGAGGCTAGGCAAACAAACTGAAGTACAAAAAACTCGGCGAGATCTCGATGAAATAAGGACGTCATCCGAGCAGGAAGGTACAAGTCAAACTCAATTTTTGATTTTTCTAGTTTCATTATGGATTTAGATTGGTTTATTCAACATACTTTACTAAAGTTCGATAGAACGAACTTTAAACAATGAAAAATCATCATTCGATATTTTTTAGAATCCCAAGATTTGTGGGATCTAATAGAGAATAGAAATTATGAAAAAGAATTTGGTAAAGAAAAATTTGAAAAGAGAGACAGAGAAGTTTTGCCATATATTTTTCAAGCAGTGGATTTATCATTGTTTGAAAAAATTTCAATGAAAAAAATGGCACGAGAAATGTGGAGAATCTTAGCGAAAATTGGAGTAGAAGATTTGCAAGAAGAGAATAAAATTCAAGAAGGAGAAGAAATTAAACTCAATGATGAAAATACAGAAGTCCCAATTTGCCAAGAAATTTGGAAAGAAAAATCTGATCAAAATCTTGAAGAAAATCAGATTTGTGAAAAATATGCTGATGATCAAAACGATGCAACTCAGACCAAAGAGAAAATTCACAATGATGATATAAGTAAAGAATTTTCTTGCGATGAAATAATTACCGATCAAGTTAAAGAAATAGTTGAATCTTTTTCTAATGTTATTGAAGAAATATTTATATGTCATAATGTGGATGAAGAAAAGAAAAAGATAGACAAAAATATAGAATTAAAAATTAGGAGTTTTGGTATGATGCAAGTCGCGCATATTAAAATCAGTAAATCCAAAATATCGGATCCAGATTTTTGGATAAAAATGTTGGTATTTAAGAATGATAAGAATAATCAGGATTACAGGGGGCAATGATTTCGTGCATGGCAGCATCATTTGACAGGTATTATACTGCACAATTGGAATACAACAACAACAACAACAACGACAGATAACTCGATGTAATGTCCCTGACCCAAGTAAATTGTAATGTCCCTGACCCGTCGCAACCGTCGATGATGAGTCTTCTCTGAGGCCGGTACATCGACGGGGATGATGGCACCTCAATTAAAGGGCAATGATGTGACGCCCCCAATAGTCCCACATCGGTTGTGGATGGAATTGTGATTGGGTTTATATGAGACATGGACACTAGTAATAATAACTGGGCTTAAGTATTTTTGGCTGTGGTGTGGGCCGAACGAGTTATTATTGCTAGTGGGCCGGGTCGTTACATTTGGTATCAGAGCCAATAACCAGCCGGAAGTGTGCGGCGAGTCTCGGCTGAGTCTGGGTCTAGATGACAGGACTAGCGAGACGAGTCTCACATCGCTTGGTGATCTTGGGCTGCTGTGTGTGTGTTTGGGCTGACGATGACGTCAGGCCTAAACGGGGGGAGTCTGTGACGCCTCCAATAGTCCCACATCGGATGTGGATGGAATTGTGATTGGGTTTATATGAGACATGGACACTAGTAATAATAACTGGGCTTAAGCATTTTGGGCTGTGGTGTGGGCCCAACGAGTTATTATTGCTAGTGGGCCGAGTCGTTACAAATGATGGGTTTTGCGAGGTAATTGGGGAAAGAATGAGGGAAAAATTAAGATAGAGAGGGCGAGTTGGACAGATTGGGAAAGCTTAAGAAGGAAGTAGAAAGCTTGTATTAATTTCTTGATACCTTGCTTAGCTACATACTAGGGCTTATATAGCCTCTCATCTAGTTATATGTTTAAGCTAATTACTATCCTACTAATCTCTGTTTACATTAAGGAAATTGCAATACTAGGGCCATATTGGGCCGACCGTGGGCTTCTACTGCTCTGTTGGGCTTCTCCATGGCCTGTTGGATGACTCAGGCTTAATGCTCCTCCCCCCTCAAGTGTGGGCTCACTTTGCTGTGGGGCTCCTCAGTTGGCCTCTTCGGTTAGGCCCTTATAGTTGGGCCCTTTCAGCTGGGCCTCTTCGGTTGGGCCTTTTTAGTTGGGCCCTTGTAGTTGGGCCCCCTTTAGTTGGGCCTCTTCTGTTAGGCCCCTTTAATTGGGCCCTTGTAGTTGGGCCCCCTTCAGCTAGGCCTCTTCGGTTGGGCCCTTTTAGTTGGGCCTTTGCTGTTAGGCCCCTGCTCACTGCTTAGCCCTTTCTCCTTATCTTGACAGCTAACCTACTTCTTCCTCCTCTACTTCTTCTTTCTCTACTCCTTCTTTGCTAACCTACTCCTTATTCCTCTACTCTCAGGGGGGGAACTTCCCTGCTCCTCCGGCACCGTCCACCGCCTACCTCCCCGCTGGCTGTTACATTCGAATACGATAACAACAACAACGGAGATTGCAAAATCAAAATGCGTGTTGCACGGAATTTGCAATTCGAAGATGAAGTTTGGATTAAGGGAGGATGTTGGAAATAATAATCCAAACTTAATCTAAAATTTAGTTAGAAATAGAGTTTATCCAAATTATATTTAAAAATTTATTTGTAATTATTTAGATTTGTGATATGTTATGATTTGATAGCTATATATATCTAGGCATGGTAATTAGATGAATTAAGGACCACAGTTGACATGGGCGCATAAGGTTATGTAATTAAATATTTCTTATTGATAAAGGATTAATTTTTTTCCAATGTCTTTTCTTCATATTATTGTATTTTAAAATTTTAGATTTTCGGTTACATAATCAGTATTAATGTGAATACTGATTTCAACTATTGGTATTAGAGATTTTTTAAGCTTCCAACAAAAACAAAATTTTATTTGGGTTCTTAGAATACTCCTTAATTAAAATCTACCTAATAGATTTTAAAAGGATAAATATTATCATTTGGAACGTAAAACCGGATGAGTTCACGCTAGTAGTTTTACATAGCTATTTATTTTAATAAAAGCTTTTAACATAACTTGAATACATTTATTTATTGTTTAGATGAGCTTGAATACATTATATAGATTGTCCCCTTTAATTGGGCCCTTGTAGTTGGGCCCCCTTCAGCTAGGCCTCTTCGGTTGGGCCCTTTTAGTTGGGCCTTTGCTGTTAGGCCCCTGCTCACTGCTTAGCCCTTTCTCCTTATCTTGACAGCTAACCTACTTCTTCCTCCTCTACTTCTTCTTTCTCTACTCCTTCTTTGCTAACCTACTCCTTATTCCTCTACTCTCAGGGGGGGAACTTCCCTGCTCCTCCGGCACCGTCCACCGCCTACCTCCCCGCTGGCTGTTACATTCGAATACGATAACAACAACAACGGAGATTGCAAAATCAAAATGCGTGTTGCACGGAATTTGCAATTCGAAGATGAAGTTTGGATTAAGGGAGGATGTTGGAAATAATAATCCAAACTTAATCTAAAATTTAGTTAGAAATAGAGTTTATCCAAATTATATTTAAAAATTTATTTGTAATTATTTAGATTTGTGATATGTTATGATTTGATAGCTATATATATCTAGGCATGGTAATTAGATGAATTAAGGACCACAGTTGACATGGGCGCATAAGGTTATGTAATTAAATATTTCTTATTGATAAAGGATTAATTTTTTTCCAATGTCTTTTCTTCATATTATTGTATTTTAAAATTTTAGATTTTCGGTTACATAATCAGTATTAATGTGAATACTGATTTCAACTATTGGTATTAGAGATTTTTTAAGCTTCCAACAAAAACAAAATTTTATTTGGGTTCTTAGAATACTCCTTAATTAAAATCTACCTAATAGATTTTAAAAGGATAAATATTATCATTTGGAACGTAAAACCGGATGAGTTCACGCTAGTAGTTTTACATAGCTATTTATTTTAATAAAAGCTTTTAACATAACTTGAATACATTTATTTATTGTTTAGATGAGCTTGAATACATTATATAGATTGTCCCCCCCCCCCCCCCCCCCAATAAAAATTCAGGGAGTATAAATGATATAGAGAATTAGCCTTAAATCTATAAAAGAAAATGAGAAGATCTACGAATTATTTTGAACTAATGCTCAATCTAGCCTTCTTTAAAATTTTTTTTCCAATCTAGCCTTCTTTTTTAAAAAATACCCAATCTAGCCTCATTTGAATAAATTAGAAAAGATAAGATAATTTAATATTATTAATATGAGTTTATATGTTAATTAATAGAAATTTTTTTTTTTTCTTCCAACCCACTCTCTAAATAATTTAAATTTAAATAATAATAATAATAATAATAATAATAATAATAATAATAATAATAATAATAATATTATTATTATTATTAAATATTAATTTAAATTAATAAAATTTAAATTATTTAGAGAGTGGGCGGGAAGAAAAAAAAAATTTTCTCTACTAATTAACATATAAACTCATATTAATAACATTAAATTATCTTATCTTTTCTAATTTATTCAAATGAGGCTAGATTGGGCATTTTTTTAAAAAGAAGGCTAAATTGAGAAATTTTTTTTTAAAGAAGGCTAAGTTGGGCATTAGTTTAATTTTTTTTCCCAATCTAGCCTTCCTTTTAAAAAAATACCCAATCTAGCCTCATTTGAATAAATTAGAAAAGATAAGATAATTTAATATTATTAATATGAGTTTATATGTTAATTAGTAGAATTTTTTTTTTTCTTCCAACCCACTATCTAAATAATTTAAATTTAAATAAAATATAATAATAATAATAATAATAATAATTATTATTATTATTATTAAATAATAATTTAAATTAATAAAATTTAAATTATTTAGAGAGTGGGGTGGAAGAAAAAAAAAATTCTCTACTAATTAATATATAAATTTATATTAATAATAGTAAATTATCTTATCTTTTCTAATTTATTTAAGTGAGACTAGGTTGGGCATTTTTTTTAAAAAACTGTTAAATTGAGAAATTTTTTTTTTAAAGAAGGCTAGGTTGAGTGTTAGTTTAAATGGACGTAGCATCAAAATGTGACTGGGCATTATGATTATTTTTTATTTATTGTTTTTTTTTTTTTAACTAGAGGAAATTTCCCAGTTAATCGCTTTGCCGAAGACCGCTCTCTCTCGCTGTCTGTCGTCGTCGTCCCCAGACGGCCCGATCTTTCCCTCTTTGAAGTTCGAATCTTCGGCGAAGAAGCACGACTTCGAGCGGTCAGACAAAGAATACCTCCACCTTCACCACCTCAATCGCCACAACCATCCCCGCCGGCGGAACGAACTCCAATAATTAAATTTCGTCTCCTTGCTCATTTTTCCTTTTTTACATATACATATATATACCTCCTCTTCCACACGGAATCATAACAAGAGAGGAGAGGAGGAGGATGGGCTCGCCGAAGGGCGCGGTGCTCCCCGTGTCGGATCCTCCGCGCGGCGGCGGCGGCGACGACGACGCGCTCCTCTTCAAGGGCTCCGCCATGACCCGGCGCGGCGCCTACGCCGCCCTCTCCTACATGTCCTGCGCCGGTTCGCTCCCTTCTCATCCTCCCCCCATTTCTTCTCTTTTAATCGAAATTTTTTGCTGTTTTTTTTGGTTTTTTTTTTTTTTGGCTATTTTTGGGTTGTGATCTGTGGATAAGGTCTAAAGGGGGGAGTAATTACGATCTTGTTGTGTGATCGTAGTGGGTTATGGATTATCTAGTGGCGGATTTGAGGAAAAAGGTGTTTGATCGATAGATTTGAGTGGCCGAAATGCCAAAAAGTTAGGGTTTTTGTTTATTTCCTACTAGGAATATTTATAAGTATGGATATTATTTGGAATTGTTTCATTAATTTGGCCAAAAAGATGCAAACGAAAGCTGTTAATTTTTCTTTTTTTAAGCAAGAAATGAGTTCATATATGCATGTATGTACTGCAAAAAAAATGAAGGATGAGACTCGAATTTGGATAGATTGTTGGAGAAAGGAATGGATTGTTGCTTCTTTTGTGATTGATCGGTAGAATTGAGTGGAATTGAGGGTAAGGAATTGATAGCAATAATGCTTTAATGTTTTCTCGGAGGAGCCAAGGTTACGGTTTTTGGTTTCAAGAGAGTATAGATAGTATGGACATTTTGTCGTTTCTGCAGTGATCCGTAAATACGCTCCAATTGAGACAGTATTAGAGATCTCGTTGTGCAATCATGATGGGATATTGATATCTTCTGACTTAGTTAAGGAAAATTGTTTGATTGCTGGCTTCGTGTTGCAGGGATCCGGAAAAGAAGGTATTGTTTCTTAGTTCTTAGCGCATGAATGACTAGGGCTTTTCTGATGAAAGTAGGATCTTTTCATAAATTCTACTCAATAGTGAGGCCAAAGACGCTAGGTTTCTTCTTCATGCAAGAGACATGTAGAATGACCTTCTTGTAACGACCCGGCCCACTAGCAATAATAACTTGTTGGGCCCAAACCACAACCCAAAATGCTTAAGCCCAGTTATTATTACTAGTGTCTAATTCTCATATAAACCCAATCACAATTTCATCCACATCCGATGTGGAACTATTGGAGGCGTCACAGACTCCCCCCGTTTAGGCCTGACGTCCTCGTCAGCCCAAACACACACACAGCAGCCCAAGATCACCAGGCGATGTGAGACTCGTCTCGCTAGTCCTGTCATCTAGACCCAGACTCAGCCGAGACTCGCCGCACACTTCCGGCTGGTTATTGGCTCTGATACCAAATGTAACGACCCGGCCCACTAGCAATAATAACTTGTTGGGCCCAAACCACAGCCCAAAATGCTTAAGCCCAGTTATTATTACTAGTGTCTAATTCTCATATAAACCCAATCACAATTTCATCCACATCCGATGTGGGACTATTGGAGGCGTCACACTTCTTGTCCTCTTTTGCTGCTTTATTTCGTTTTATAAGATTTTTTATCCCCTTTTTTGTAGCATGATCTGAAAATAAGTTTTAAAGGAGGCGGTAATAGAGGTCTTATTATGTTATCACGAGGAAATATAGTTATCTGGAACAGTATTTAGGAATATTTTTTATGATTGATGACTTCAGTGGTAGGAAAGGCAACAAGTAGGCCTTGCTTTTAGTTATTAATGCAGAATGAAGTATCAGCAGGAATCTTTTCATAAATTTAGCTTAGCAAAAGCTGTTAATTTTTTCTTCTTTAGGCAAGAAATGAGTTAATCTGTACCCAAGAAGTCCGATGAGACTCACTCAAATTTATAAGGGTAGTTGAATAAGAATTGATGGTTCTTTGTGGTTTGCTCAATGGGTGAAATATAGTTACCATAGGATTGATATCAATAATATTGTTGGCTCAAGTTTGAGGTGCACATGTTATGGATTTTGGCTTTCAGACAATATGTATAATCTGGATCATTTTAACCACATGGATCTTCACTGTATGTGCTTTGGCACCAATTTTGAGTTGGAAGTATTAAATTCCAGACATGTCTGAAAATATTTTACCATTTCAAGCAATAAACGGATCATGGAATCTCATTATTCTTCTCCTTCATAAGATAAGGAAATAGATTTCCTGGTAACTATCGGAAGGTACGGAGGATTAGAATTCTGATAGCATGTCAGTAAGAAAGTATTTAATATTCAGATCTTGAGGAAACCAAATCATATATATATATATATATATAATTGAGCTCCTATGCTTTTAAAAGTACTAAGTCATTGGTGCTTGTAGGTTTTTAGCCCTCGGATGAAAAGATGTGTGGTTAAAATGATAGTGGGCCCCTTGAGTTAAGTGAGTGGTTGGTGGAATAAAATGATCTAAGGGATAAAATTAGTCAAAGGTGTAGATCTAACGGTAGAAAACTTACAAGCACCAATTGCTTGGCGCTTGTATAAGCATAGTAGCCAGACTATATATATATATATATATATATATATACCTAAGATGAAAGCACTTATATGGCCATTGTCAAAACAAAGTAGAAGCAAATTTAAGTAAAGCTAGTAAAATATTACTAGCAATCTGAGTCAATCTCGGAAATATCAAGCATCTTTCTTCTTCCGTTGCTTTTCTTTTCCACCTTTGCTTCTACATAAACAAATACACAGTGACCAACAATTTTTTACACTGTTGTTACTTTTTTAACTTCAAACCTTAATGCTTATGCTACACATGTTATGATTAAGAACCAACATTCCCTGCTTGTTTAGAAGTCTAATCTGCTTCTCTGAACACACAGATGATATGAGCCAAAAACTCCAATATTTAAACGCATCAATCAATATCAAGCTCATGAATACTTACCATTTATGAAATTCGACTGAAAAATATTTCTCAATCATCATGTCGTGAAAGATTACCTGATAATTTGTTGCTATCTTTTTGTTTTTTCTCTTTTATATACTTATATTGTTTTTGCATTTTGACTTCCGATGTTGGCTATTCATTTTGCAGTTCTACTAGTGATGTTCAACAAAGCTGCTTTGTCTTCGTATAGTTTCCCATGTGCTAATGTTATAACGCTCCTTCAGGTATCCTCCATTCTTCAAAAATGCTTGCAATTGCAAACTAGTCTAATGCAATGATTTATTCAAATATTTCTAAATGTTGTAGTAAGCAATATCTGCCGCTTGTTTATTGCAGCATCATGATATTCCTATAATGGATGGGTTGTTTCTAAATGTATAATGGTACTTGCTATGACTTGCGCATTTTGATGATTAGTTCATACAAGTAGTTCAATAAGCTTGACATATTATTCTTTATCAACTTTTGCATGCTGCATGGTCTAGTTAATGTCTGCTCTTTGTTAAGTCCTCTGAAATTTCAAGTTGCACTACTGTTATTATCCCGCTGTCAATCTCTTCGCGTGATTTTGGACTCGTCTCTCAATTGCACATTTCCAGCTCATTTTTAAAGTAGTCCTCATCCAAAATGATTGTAATGTTCTAACTTAAGTGTTTTCCCATCATTATGCCTTAACGTTTCAATCAAATAGCTCGTAATACGTGTGATTGTCTTTCCTTATCATACTATTGCATAGCTTATTTGTTGTTCAAATATTTGCTTGGTATGTAGTTGGTGCACGACCATCTATCAGCTACTTTTTCTCATTTTTGTTACTATTATAACTATTGGATCTTTTAATCCCTAATAGATCCTCCTTCCATCTGAACCCCTCTTCAAATTTCATTATGTAAATCTTCATTCATTTGTTATTTGCCAAACACTTCTATTTTTCTTCACATGTATGCTAACTTTATTACCTACTCTTTATGATAAAGTGAAGTGGGATGTGCCATTGAATGCAAGTATTATACATATTTAGCAATTTCTCATTAGAAGCCAAATGGTGTTAAGAACATCAATGTGTTGATTTACTTGTGTCATTGGAGTGTAGTAGCTTGCTAAAATCCTTGTAAATTTTTCAAGACCTAGGATTTAAGTGCCTATCGGCCCAGGCCGGGCTTACTGGGCCTTGTCGTGTTGGCCTACTGTGCCTTGCCATGTGCTGACAAGGTATTGGCATGATACAAACCCTGTGCCGATGTCAAAGTTCAAAATCCTTTTTTTTTTCAAAATTATCAAGTAAATTACATTAATGGATTACGAAGATCTAATAAAAAATTTATCAAAAGCAATTAGAATATATTGGAGCCAAATAAAAAATAGTTTCCCATGTGCTAATGTTATAACGCTCCTTCAGGTATCCTCCATTCTTCAAAAATGCTTGCAATTGCAAACTAGTCTAATGCAATGATTTATTCAAATATTTCTAAATGTTGTAGTAAGCAATATCTGCCGCTTGTTTATTGCAGCATCATGATATTCCTATAATGGATGGGTTGTTTCTAAATGTATAATGGTACTTGCTATAACTTGCGCATTTTGATGATTAGTTCATACAAGTAGTTCAATAAGCTTGACATATTATTCTTTATCAACTTTTGCATGCTGCATGGTCTAGTTAATGTCTGCTCTTTGTTAAGTCCTCTGAAATTTCAAGTTGCACTACTGTTATTATCCCGCTTTCAATCTCTTCGCGTGATTTTGGACTCGTCTCTCAATTGCACATTTCCAGCTCATTTTTAAAGTAGTCCTCATCCAAAATGATTGTAATGTTCTAACTAAAGTGTTTTCCCATCATTATGTCTTAACGTTTCAATCAAATAGCTCGTAATACGTTTGATTGTCTTTTCTTATCAGACTATGGCATATCTTATTTGTTGTTCAAATATTTGCTTGGTATGTAGTTGGTGCACGACCATCTATCAGCTACTTTTTCTCATTTTTGTTACTATTATAACTATTGGATCTTTTAATCCCTAATAGATCCTCCTTCCATCTGAATCCCTCTTCAAATTTCATTAATGTAAATCTTCATTCATTTGTTATTTGCCAAACACTTCCATTTTTCTTCACATGTATGCTAACTTTATTACCTACTCTTTATGATAAAGTGAAGTGGGATGTGCCATTGAATGCAAGTATTATACATATTTAGCAATTTCTCATTAGAAGCCAAATGGTGTTAAGAACATCAATGTGTTGATTTACTTGTGTCATTGGAGTGTAGTAGCTTGCTAAAATCCTTGTAAATTTTTCAAGACCTAGGATTTAAGTGCCTATCGGCCCAGGCCGGGCTTACTGGGCCTTGCCGTGTTGGCCTACTGTGCCTTGCCATGTGCTGACAAGGTATTGGCATGATACAAACCCTATGCCGATGTCAAAGTTCAAAATCCTTTTTTTTTTTTCAAAATTATCAAGTAAATTACATTAATGGATTACAAAGATCTAATAAAAAATGTATCAAAAGCAATTAGAATATATTGGAGCCAAAGAAAAAATTTTTGTGCCAAAATGTGTCAGCACACAAGTATTATGTCAATGACACTTATCGGCATGGACGTAATGCTCAAAATCTTTGTTCTAGATGAATAATGATAAATTTTAGGTATCTATTCCTACTCTTGCCATGTACTTAACTACTTATCCTGTGTAGAGTACGTTGTGTAGAACTAGATCACTATTTTTGTGGTTTATATTTTTCCTTGGAATTTTAAGTTTCTACTTATGCACCTTATTGTGGTCAAAATAGTTTTACAACTTCTTTTGTCTAGAAGCTCACCTAATATATATATATATATATATATATATATATATATATATATATATATATATATATATATATCAAGGAATTAAGTGTTGTGGCACGGGAACGTGCTTTTGTCTACCTAGCACGCTTTCATGCCGATACGTGGCACGCTTGCGTGCCGATGGATACGCATGACCTCACAGTAGAACATTCTGGTACGATTTTTTTGATTTTTTTTTTTTTTTTTTTTTTTTTTTTTTGTTGTTGTTGTTCCCAATAAGCTCTTATAATATTGTTTTGAACTATTTAATCAAATAATTATGAATATTGGCTATATATAGCTTACTATATACTCACCAATTAACATGCTGATAAATTTTTTTATATATAAAGTACAATTATACCTCATAGAGAATAGAAATAATAATAATATAATAAAATTTACAAGTCTAATAATTATTTAAATTTAAATAAAAAATGACTAATTTTATATTTCTTTTAAAAAAGAGCTTTATAATTATGAAATATTCAAAAATTCTAAATAAAAACTTAAATTATAATATTTTTTACTTACCTAATAAGTAGATCTGTGATTTGCAATTTCTTTGCCTCTTTCTTAAGTGATGAAAAAGAAAAAAAAAATTAAGAAGATATATTGCGGGAGAAAGAAAGAAAAAGAAAGGAAGAAAGAGAGAAAGAGAAAGAGAGAGAGAGAGAGAGAGAGAGAGGGAAAGAGAGACAGTATAGAAAATTTGTTGCAGGTGCGAGAGCAGGAGGGGCAAGGGGAGGGAGAACGGAGGAAAAGAAAAAAAATATTCCTTTCCCATTCACGGGTGGAAAGAGAAAGGAAAAAAATAAAAAATCAAAAAAATCAAAAACTATTGTGGAAAGAGGAAAAAAACAAAAAAAATGGTACGATTAAATAGTAAATTCATGTGTTTTTGAAAAAAAAAAAAAAAAATCCCAGGCACGCTTGGCACTGGTCTCGAGTTATACCCATTGGGTCTCGCCGAGACTGGGGAGGGGGGTAGATCCCTCCCCCCCCCCCCCCCTCCGTACCATGCACCTATATATATATATCAAGGAATAAAGTGCCGTAGCACGGAGACGTGCCGTTGTCCGCCTGGCGCGGTACGGTATGGGCACACTTCTGTGCCGATGGATATGCATAACCTCCGAGTGGCACGCTCTGGCACGTTTTTTTTTTAAATTTTTTTATTCCAAATAAACTTTTATAATGTTATTTTGAAAGGTTTAGTTAAATAATTATAAATATTAACTATATATAGCTTACTATACTCATCAATTATTATAGTAGTAAGCTTTTTTAAATTTAAAAAAATTATATCTCATAGAGAATAGAAATTAAAATATAATAATAAAATTCACAAGTAAAATTCATTCAAGAAAGTTAGAAAAGGAACAACATGATGAGAAAGTACATATTTATTAACTTGAAAAATTCTTTTGATTTTATAATTTTTTTTCAGAAGTTATAAAATATTAATTCATAGAAAGTTATATTTTTTTTTCTCAATTTTTTTTGAAATTCATATATTGATTGGACGATGAATCATATGATGACTAGAGCGCCCAGAATAGAATCACAATTATGCCGATAATTTTTATTTTTATTTTTACTTTTTTTAAATTGAAGAAAAATATTTTATTCAAAATTTTTAGAAAAATTGTCAGAATTGATTTACTTTTAAAATTAGTTTCACTTTATCTTTTTTTTCTTGAAATTTTAAAAAAATATAATATACAAAACTAGAGAAATATTTTTTTTCAAAATTTAAATGTATATTTGCAAGATTGATGCATATTGATTTGACGAGAGATCGCTAGATAATTAGATTAACCATAATAGGACCGTAATTGCTTTGATAATTTTTTTTCATTTAAATTTTTTAAAAATATTTATTAAATATTTGAAGGAAAATATTTTTTATTAAATTTTTTTAAAAAAATATTAGATCTATTCATAAAAACTTAGCAATAAATTATATGACAAATAAATTAAACAAATTTAAGTATTAATTGATTTAATTTATCTTTTAATTTTATCAGTATTTTCAATCTTCTAAATTCAAAAATATAATTTTCAAAGTTAAAAATATTTTTATCGCAAATCTCATATAAAATACTACATCTATCTAAAATAATTAAAATTTTGACTATATAATAATTAAATCAATTATATTTATTTTCAACTTTTTATAAAATATAAATAAAAAAATTATCTAATTTTATATTTCTTAAAAAAATAAACTTTACAAATTAAAAATATTTAATAGGAAAAAATCACGTAGGAAATATAAAGGTCAATCCCAAAAAAAAAATTGGATGGGAGACATAAGGACCTACCAAAAAAATAATTCATTAAAAAAAAAACAACAACGGATGAGAGGTACAAAAGCCCGCCAAAAAAAAAAAACAATCACAATAAAAAAAATCAAAACTAATTGTGAAAGAGAAAAAAAAAACAACCGTAACAAAAAAATCAAAACTAACTGTGTGTGTGTGTGTGTGTGTGTGTGAGAGAGAGAGAGAGAGAGAGAGAGAGAGCGCAGGATTTGCACACAAAAAAACAGAAAAAAAAGAAAAAAAAAAAAAGGGATGGCACGCACGGCACGGAGGCACCCCCCTTGTACCCACATGTCGCCCCGTGCCTCTCGGCACGAGGCGGCACTTTATTTCCTTTTATATATATATATATATATATATATAGAGAGAGAGAGAGAGAGAGAGAGAGAGAGAGAGAGAGAGAGAGAGTTAGGCTGGAATACTATTAATAGTACCAAGTCATTGGTGCTATTAAGTTTTTAATCTTTGGATTAAAAAATGTGTGCTATCAATAGTACGAAATCAAGTTTAGTAATCCCTAGCTCCATATACATACATATATAGAGTCCGGCTACTATACTATTAATAGTACGAAATCATTAGTGCTATCAAGTTTTCTACCCTTTGATCATTTTCACCCGTTAGATTTTACTATTTCCCCAACCATCTATTAAACCCAAGGGGCCCACTATCATCTCAACCACATTTTTTAATCCAAGGGTTAAAAACTTAATAGCACAAATGACTTGGTACTATTAATAGTATTCCAGCCTAGCTATATATATATATATATATATATATATATATCAGAAGTAGATTATTTACATTTACATGCATATTTTGTGCCTCTTCTATTGTTCATGATGCCTCCCTTGACTTGCAAGAAGTATTTTCAGATTACACTGGATTACTGAACCCCTTTTTTTTTACTCCTGCTCTACTTGAAAGTAGTTTTCTTTTCTTGTTCATTTTGTGAAATCATCTGCGTTTTTGCAGATTATCAGCTCGACCTCTATTCTTTATGCAATGAGACGCTGGAAGATAATTTATTTTACTGTTACTGAACCTCGGATTGCATCTGATTCAGTAAACCTTGTGCCTCTTAAGACATTGATGCATACACTTCCCCTTTCTTTGGCTTACTTGCTTTACATGGTATGCAGTATTTCTGACCTACAAAAATGATTAGTAACTGAATTTTTAGACGATTCTATCAAATTACTATCTTGAATTGTAAGTAATGTCTTCCATTTCTGTTTCGCTTAAAGATAACGTCAATGGAATCCGTACGTGGAGTAAATGTTCCCATGTACACCACACTAAGGCGTACTACAGTGCTATTTACATTGATTGTGGAGTATTTGTTGACGAGACAAAAGTATACACCCCCTGTTCTTGGCAGGTAAAAACTTTTAAGGCTGTCTATTGTACTTCCGTGAACCTTGAATATGTGCTGACATATTACTTTTGCCTTATGAGGCTGATAACACGTCCTACATATGCTGGTTAGCCAATATATTAGTTACATGAGCTTGAGCATGTAATAAAGCATGTAGTGTGTATGATTCTCATCACATTTCCTGTATAAGATTTTATATTTCAAGATTATATCATTTTTTTTATTGCAAATATATTGTTTTCTATTTTTACAAAATTGTTTGTTTCTTACCAGTATATTTATCTTCTGATTGTTATTTTAATGGCATAACCAAGGGTTTATCAGTGTGGCTTTGATAGTGTTTGGAGCTTTTGTTGCTGGCGCTCGAGACTTGTCATTTGATGCCTATGGCTATGCCATTGTTTTTCTGGCCAACATTACAACAGCAATTTATCTTGCAACTATAAACCGTATTGGTACTGCCGTTGTCCCTCCAGTACCACTTCATTTCATCCTCCTTTTTGTTGTTTGATGCTCTCACTATTCTATATGTACTGTTTTCCAGGGAAATCCAGTGGCCTCAATAGCTTTGGTCTCATGTGGTGTAATGGTAATTACAAATGGTGTTTCTGTTTAATCGCTGGTTCCGTTTCCATTGACTAACTATATTTCACTAAATTTTAATGAGTTTCGAATCGACTTTGAGATTAACTGAAAATATTTGACTTAGTATGTTTTTGTTTATTTTCAGGATTGGTTTGTGGACCAATATTATTAATCTGGACATACATTCGGGGTGATCTGGAGTTGACTATGAATTTTCCTCATCTTTACTCCCCTGGATTTCAGGTACTTTGACGCGGTAAAACTAAAAAATATCTGCATTTACTTATGCGTGTCTATTTTATACGTATAGCTATTCACATATAGCATGCTTGTGTCCACACACCATTTTAGTTATAATTACTGAGAACAGCTGCACTAAGATATTCTTAGACCTTGGTTGGATCAAAGAGTCCGTCCTGTTAATGGAAAATCATACAAATTCGTCGAACAGGAGTGGATCGCAACTTCCCTCGTTGTCAATATAGCTAAATATTCTGTAAAATTGGTCAACTTTGAAAATTTTCCCCTGGACCTGATTTGTCTCTTATATTCTAGAGATCTGTAACTTTGATATAGAAATGTACTTTATTTTGTAAATAATCGTGCATGTTGGTGAGTGTACTTACTGTTCTTAGTAATAGAATCTTGGAAAATGGGCAGTTCTTAGTAATAGAAGCAGTGTTCCATTATTGCAAATCCAAGTTGATACACTAGTCCAGGGACTATGACCATTTCTAAATTGCCATTTTCTAGTTGTAGTCCCACCAAAGTGGACTTTTGATTGCGACAATTCAGAGGCAGTCCTAGCCTTCACAATTTTTCATGAAGTAGTTGCTCACAAGATCTGAATCTGCAACTATATGGCAAGAGCGTCTGATGGAACAAACCTATTCTTTCCGTAACTCAACACACTCACATCGGTTGCTCAAGCAGCTAATGGGTTTTTGAAGCTCCTCTGGTGAATCTAATTATGGATTCTATCATAGTCCTGAGGCTTTTATCCCTGCGCGTTGCAATGGCCCCCCAATAGATTTATATAATTGGCAACTGCTGACTCATGTTGGTTGATGCTTTCCCATAGGCGGCTTAATCTATGAAGAACCAATCAAATGGAAATTATAACTATTGTACGCAATCTTGTATGTGACTGGTGATGTTCACAGATTGGTTCTTCCTCTTTATCTGATGTGCTTCCAGTAGATCTAAACAGAAATTAATTTTATCGAATTTATTTTACACAGCTATCAGATATAAAATGCCCCATTAAACTGAAAGACTTTGTTGAAATTGTTTGTTTGAAAATTTCTCGAAAAGCTAAACTGTTGAATTTGCAGGTAAACTGTTAAACTGTTGATGGAACCCCATTAAACTGTTGAATTTGCAGGTTTTGATGCTCCTTTCCTGCATATTGGCATTTTTCTTGAATTACAGCATCTTTTTGAACACCACCCTGAATTCCGCACTTACACAAACGATGTGTGGTAATCTCAAGGTTAAATTTCCCAAATCCCAAGCCATTTCATTTGCATGTTTCTTCGGTCGACGCATTTGCTAATACTCACAATGTTTCAGGATGTTTTTACTATCGGGCTTGGCTGGGTAATATTTGGTGGCCTTCCTTTTGATTTGGTGAGTTCAAATCCCCAGTAAGCTCTGGTGCTTCTTTCTCCTATTCTTTTCCGTGTATTGATTTGAAACTATATGCTTGTTTTTGGATTTCTCAGCTGAATGTTATCGGCCAATGCCTTGGATTTGTTGGATCTGGTTTATATGCCTATTGCAAACTCAAAGGGAAGTGACTGTTGGTTGGTGGATAACTATTTATTACACATGGTATTCTCCTATTGGAGTTCCGACGTGGCCTTCGTGACCATCTGTTTTCTCCAGCTAAGGATGAGGGTCGTCTTAGGGTGATCTCAGTGAAGCAGCCTTCTATCCGGCCCAACAATTTTTTTTCTTTTTTTCAATTTGTTCTTAGCTCTATTTTGGTTGTATTTATATATCATTTGGCCTTTGATGTGCCAATTGATGGATCCATATAAAACATAACCCTTTGTTGGTGCATTTTACAATTACGTCGTTTTTCTAGGGTTTTTTTTTTTACTTTTTTCTCTTTTTGTGATTAAGCCTTTGCTTCTGTTCTTGAGAAGCTAGTGTTCTCTCAATGCGTGAATGTTTATGGAACAAATTTATTATCAAGTTTAATTATTATGGATTATGCTGGTATGAGACATCAGGTTATATGAAACTGAACTGTAGCTTGTAAACTTATTGAATGAGGTATAGGTTTCTTTGCTTGTTGGTCTATAAATTCTCCTCAAGCACATGTAAATAGAATAAGAAAGTGATTATCTTGGTGGAAATGTATGAATAGTCCCTGAGTTTTCCAATATTGTGCCTGTGTTCCTGTACCTTTTTCACTGACACCAATTTTTGTCTGCTCCAAACTCTAAAATTTTAAAGAATTTAAACGTGTCATAACTAGGGTTGGCAGTACTTGTTCGTGAGTCAGCTCGTGTTAGGTTCGAAATGAACTTGAAATCGTCAGCTCGTGTTTGGTTCGAAATGAACTTGAAATCGAATTGCTTGTTTAGTAAATGGGCCGAACACGAGTTGGGATCAACTCATTCGTGTTCTAATTTATATATAATATTTATATATATATATTAATTATAATTATATATATAATATAGAAATTTTTATTATTTGATTTTTAGTGCAATTTAAATATAAAGTCCAACTCAGCTATAAAGAGGCTTATACATAAAAAATATAAAGAGGCTTATTTATATACATAAAAAAAAAAAAAAAGCTCATCTATCTATATTGAGCTGAAATATTTTCAAAAATATTAAAAAAAAATTAGCTTTTGAAATTAATTTTTTGGTCATTAGATTAAAAGTCAACAATAATGGTTACTTATGAAACCACCATTGTATATGATTCAAAAAAATATTAGAATTAATTTAATTGTCAAAAATGTTATAGCATTAACATTTTGGTGCTTTCAAAAACATCGGGATTGGATTCTCTCTCTCTCTCTCTATATATATATATATATTATATATATATATATATATATATATAGTAAAGCTTATATACTTATAGTAGAGTTTATATACTTTTAAAAGCACAAGTCCAATTATATTTATAAATTTTTTATCATTAAATTTGTATTAGGATTTGTGCTATTATAAAGTCAACTAAAGAAAAGAAAGAAAAAGTGCAATAACACAAATCTCGATGCAAATCCAATGAGAAAAAATTTACAAGTATAATTAGGCTTATGCTTTTGAAAGTATATAAGCTCTTATATAGCGTAGGGCTACTATACTCTTATGAGTATAAATTTCTTTGTACTCATAACTTTTTCACTCTTGGATGAAGGAATGTGCGGTTAGAATGATAGTGGTCCTTCTAGGGTTTAGTGGGTTGTTAGTGAAATAGTATAAATATTAGGGGCCATTATAATCCTACCCGCACATTCCTTCATCCAAATATCGAAAACTTATGAGTACGAAGGAATTTTACTTATAAAAATATAATAGCCGGACGCCTACTATATATATATATATATATATATATATATATATATATATATATATATATATATATATATATATATATATATATAATTGGGCTGCTATGCTTGTAAAAGCACTAACACATTGGTGCTTATAGGTTTTTAGCCATTGAATGAAAGATTGTGTGGTTAGGATAATAGTGGGCCCCATGGATTTAGTGGGTGGTTAGTAAAATAACATGATTTAAGAATTAAAATTAGTCAAAAGGATAGATCTTACGGTAGAAAACTTACTAGCACTAACTGCTTGATGCTTGTACAAGCATAGTAGCCGGACACACACACACACACACACACACCACTCTCTCTCTCTCTCTCTCTCTCTCTCTCTATATATATATATATATATATATATAATTTTTTACTATTTGGATTTTACACCAACCTTATGTTAAAAAAAAAAAAAAATCTTTTGTGAATTTTAATTATTAGATTAAGATTCTATTTTTTAAACTTTCTTTCAACTCTTCAACTAATAGTAGGACTGAAAATCTAACATGTTGTTAGCGAGCTAGTTTATGTTCGGCTCGTTATTTTATGAGAGCCGAACACGAACTAAATTTTTCAGCTCGATATTTTATTGATTCAACTCGTGTTCGGTAAACGAGCCGGACACGAGCTGGCCTAACTGTCACGCCCCGAGATCGAAATTGTGACCCAAGCTCGCCAACAGATCCGTCGCCTATATGGGAAGCTTCGCACAGACGAAGCGTCTAATCTGCAAAAATAGCTTTTATAACAATACAAATATCAGAGCTGGGGATAACAAAACTAATACATATCTCATGCATATAGCTGTGTGTTGGGGCCAAAAAGTGGCTTGCACGCGATCGGCCCCTGGGTGACCCTCCAGAGGTGTCGAAGTACGCCGTGTGCTAACAATCAAGCGATCAGGCTGAGGAGGGATCTGCTTGGCTGGGTTCTCCTCTGGTAACTTCTCATGACCGATCGACTGAGGACAACCGAATCGGGTTTACGAAGGTATCGAGGGATCGTCGGGTTCGACTTAGAATAGCCGACCCGAAAGTGATAAAAATGATACGGTTAAGGAGCCGATTGTAACTTTAAAGCACAAGAAATACCAATAAATACACAGCTAATAGGCCAGTTTACACTGTAAAGAGATACAAAATAAAGACACGGCTGATGTCGGTTTACACTTTATATTGATAAAAGGAAGGCGATACAAGTGGGGAAAAAGGGATAGAAGGATTACAATTAAGCATACACCTAGGAAAGTAGTAAAAAAGAGAAAAAAAAGTTAAATTACCCTTCTCCTAGATATGAAGAAAAGCTAGGGTGGTACCGGACTTACGAGGTTACCGGACCCTTTTTCCTTCGATGGTTCGGGTATTTATACACATCCCAAACCAACTTATTAGATACTGATTTGAATAATCGGCGAGATTTGGGAGAAGTTATCAAGAAATCCTCAACTACTTTCTTTTGAGTCAATTAGCCTCAAATGGGATGGTAGTAGCTTCCCGTCTAGGTACATCCCCTGATTGTTGCGCCGGAGCGTAATTCTTAGCGCTTTCCAATGCTGGACGCCGCTTGCCGTTCCGGGTCTGTTACGAGATTTGTGCCTTAATTCCTCCTTCCTTCTCTTCAAGATCTTTCCCTATGTGGTCTTGAACAACTTAGGATTGACCCTGACTTCGCCTTTTCCGCCGTTTGCTTAAGATTGTCTAATAACCTTCTTCGGCCGAGGAACAGTTCTCAACGAAATGATGATCGACTGACGTGACTGAGATTGGTCCGGTTCGTGGCGTGATCCCCTCTTCGCCCGACCCATCCTTCTGTCGGCTGATGCAGCCTTCAGCCGATGGCGTGTGCCTCATATAGTAATGTTGCTCACAGAACGCGAGTCTTTTCCTCTTTTGCTCGACCAGTCGAAGGCTGATTTCGACTTCACGTACTTCGATGTTTGAGTGGGGAAATTGGATATCTTCCTTCAAACCCGCAGTCAACTGCTTCTCCCATCGGCTGATGGCTCCAACCGATGATATACCGCATGCGGTACGTCTCTGTTCCCGGGACTAGTTCTAATTTAGCCGCGAGTCCCTCTATGTTGACTTAAACCTCTATCAGTTGATGTCTTTCAACTGATGGTTGGCGCCATGTGTCACTTCCTTCTGTGGCGAAAAATTTCGGGCTCAACAATGCCCCCTCAGCAATCACCTGACTTGTCGTTCGAGTGATTGTCAAAATTGTGTCAACTTCTTACACGAATAGTACTATCCAGTAATCAACCTTATATCTCGGCAAGATATTTTCTCACTTCTTGAGGGATTCGTGAATAGGTGCTAATCTTTCTTGATTTTCGGTGGAACTGTTCTCCGTCGTTCTCCCTGTCAGATGCTGCTGCTTTTCGAAGGATAACTATCATTCCCCCTCGTCAGCCTATAAGTAGGGCCGCTACTTGCAGCTTTCTTTATATCTCATTCCTTCCTCATGATGCTTATTAAGCCCTTGCTACAACGATGCCCTGATCGTAGTTTTTCTGACGCTCCGGGTGTTTTCGAGGTGGCCCCTCAATTCCACCTCAGAAACATTGCGTCGCCTGGTGATGAAAGGCTCTTCTCATGTTGGGCTTCCAACGTAGCTCCCATGCGCGACCTACCTATCCGGGATCTTATGTCCGGCGGTTTAGTCAATTTTCGGCTGCTTATGGATGGTCATCATTGAGAAGATCCCTTGAGAAGAAGGTCGGCCTTTTGCCTCCATCTCTAAGAGCTGGACAAACTTGGGGCGTTCAGACGTCCGGCCTCTGCCGATGAGTCGGCCTTATCGCGCTCCGACCAGCTTTTCTACGAGGTCAGGGGCCTTCTTCTCCAAGAGGAGCCGTATGATCTTCGTCGGCTCCAAACGATGGTCGGGTGTCTCAATTTTTAGAAAGCAGTGTTTGATCCTACAACTTTGGATATTTCTTTATTGCTGCCAACTTGAAGGTGGTTATGTATTTCAACCCCCAGCCAAGTGTCCCGACCACGCCTCTTTCTATTCTGAAACACTTTTGTATTTTGCTCTTTCTTAGCTTTCAAATATATCGGCTCATTAAATGTGAAGCTTATGTATTTTTACTTCGTATCTGCCAAACCGATGTTTGCTAGTGTTTCAACTTGTTGATTGGCTGACTGCCCTCCAATCTGTTTGTCATGCTCATATTCAATTCGGCTCTTGCAGACCCGCGTGTCATCAAGCATTTTGGCTGAAATTTTATCCCTAATGCTTTGATTTAATCAGGGTGTCTTGTTCTCTGATTCCTCCTATCATAATCAGAATTCTTACCCCCGGTCTTTCTAACAGATCAGGTTTTTCATCCGCTTTCGGCCTTGTCTGTGTTAACCGAAAGGTTCTCTTGGTGGGCCTGTGGTGTAACAGCCGAATTTTTCTATACATATGTCAGCTTTTCATGTTGATATGAGACCGTTACGTGGCCTCGATCACTGAACATTTGGACGAAGAAAATTTTCGTCCAGACCTGTGCCGCCCGACATGATGTCGATCCGTGTCTTCTTCTCTTTCTGAAGCCCTGCCATGGCCCCAACTATTGGCCTCCCGGTACCGTTTGATTCACGACAGAACCCACTGCCTGCCGTCGTTCAGTTAGCCCTACTGGGGAATTCACTCATGTTCTCTCCTCAGTTACTCGAACGAATGAAAACTCGCCTGAGTCCTCATCAGCCCAGTCCAATAGCCCTGATGCTTACGTCCACCAACCTTTGGTCGTGGCACTATCATTGCGTGCATCGACTCTTATGGGCTCAGGCATAATTGAATGCTCTTAGCCGCTTCTCGCGCCTTACACTTAATGCCTTTGGCCAATTGGGGTGCTTCGTCTTCTGATCCCATCTGTCGGGATCGTAATTCTCGCCCTTGGCATCGTGGGGCCTAGGTCGATGATTCCTGGTAGCCAAAAACTCACCTAGCCGGCCCCTCTTGGCCGACCTTCAGCCTTAGGCCCACTTGGGGCCCCAGTCGATGATTCCTTTGATACGACCCTATCGGGTCTATGCCCTCGGTTACTTCAAACGAAAACTTCTCGAGTATTGGCCTTTTCCAATCGGCCAGGTATGGGCAACCCACGTCCACATCCCTTCGCGAGGAGTGTGGGTGTTGTATCATTGGCCTGGCCTCGGTGCCAGAGGTCTCGTTTGTTTTCTGAGAACGTGACTCCATGCTTCCCATCGAGGGCATCAAAATCACTGGCTGCCTCGAATTTGTCTCTACCCGCAGAGGCATAACTCGGGCTGCCTGATTTATGTCCCTATTTTGGGATTGTCGAGCTAGCCGAAAGGCCTGAGTAGATTCCTGCTGGTGGCCGATATCCATAATCATCAACTTATGTCCTTCTAGGGCAGGAGCCTCATGTGGCTGAACTGCCCCCAATGGTTGTATCGTCTGGGGCGGTGTGACCTATTGTGCCAACATTGTTGCCAACGGTACCGAACTTGTAGATGGCAGCTCGGGCTGGCCACCTTGATCCTGGGCAAATCTCTGACTCGAGACTTGTCCATTATTCTTGCTGCCCCCAGTCCTTCCAGCGTGTCTGCCTTGGGACACTGGGACCACGAGTGGCGTTGGTAGACGTGGTGGCCCGAAAAAACCAGTCTCACTTCGGAATGGCCCCTGTGGGGGGATTTGTCCATCGATGCTGCCTCCGGCCTGATGTTGGATGGATGGCAGAGGGTGAGGCGGAAAAACTCCCCGGTAGTTTTCTTGCTGACGGCCGATTTCCTGCCCCATCGGCCTTGTTCCCGCCTAGCATGGGAACTCATGCGAATGTACTGCCCCTAGCGATGATGTCGTCTTGAGAGGCGCCACTCATCGAATCTCTGCCATCGAAACTGACTGTGTTGGTAACGAGGGTGGCGAGGCTGATGGAGATTCCTGTGAGTCTCCATGATATGGCTTGTTTTGGGCTAGGAATTGCCCGAACTGCGTGAGACTTTCATCCGTCGTCGGGGTGTCAGCGTTCCAGGCTCGAATTCTTCTCTTCAGAGACCTCATCATCTGGGCTAGTTGCCCATACAACTCTGACAGGGACGGCTCCGGTAGTGCCAATTCCCCATACAACTCTAGGAGGTGTGACATGCTTGTGGTAGGATTAGGTAAAAATACCTGAGAGTCTGACCGGGCGTGCCAAGAAAGTTGTTGGGGCCAAAAAATGGCTTGCGCGCGATCGGCCCCTAGATGACCCTCCAGAGGTGTCGAAGTGCATCGCGTGCCAACAATCAAGTGATCGGGCCAAGGAGGGATTTGCTCGGCCGGATTCTCCTCTGGTAACTTCTCACGGCCGATCGATTGAGGACAACCGAATTGGGTTTATGGAGGTATAGGGGGATCGCCGGGTTCTACTTAGAATAGCCAACCCGAAGGAGATAAAAATGATATGGTTAAGGAGCCGATTGTAACTTTAAAGCACAAGAAACACCAATAAAGATACGACTGATAGGCCGGTTTACACTCTAAAAGGATACAAAATAAAGACACAGCTGATGACGGTTTACACTTCATATTGATAAAAATAAGCGGATACAAGTGGGGGAAAAGGGATAGAAGGATTACAATTAAGCCTAATCCTAGGAAAGCAGTAAAAAGGAGAAAAAAAAAAAGTTAAGTTACCCTACTCCTAGATATAAAGAAAAGCTCGGGTGGTACTGGGCTTACGAGGTTGTCGGACCCCTTTTCCTTCGATGGTTCAGGTATTTATACACATCCCGAACTAGCTTATTAGACACCGATTTGAATAATCGGCGAGATTTGGGGGAAGTTATCAGAAAATTATCAACTACTTCCTTTTGAGTCAATTAGCCTCAAATGGGATGGTAGCAGCTTCCCGTCTAGGTCCATCCCCTGATTGTTGCGCCGGAGCGTAATTCTCAGCGCTTTCTAATGCTGGACGCCGCTTGCCATTCCGGGTATGTTGCGAGATTTGCGCGTTAATTCCGCCTTCCTTCTCTTCGAGATCTTTCCCTCTACGATCTCGAACAGCTTAGGATTGACCTGACTTTGCCTTTTCCGCCGTTTGCTTGAGACAGTCTAATAACCTTCTCCGGTCGAGGAACGATTATGGACGAAACGATGATCGACTGATGCCTTTGGCCGATGGCCTTTGTCGCGCTGTGACTAAGATTGGTCCGGTTCGGGGAGTGGGTCCCTCTTCGCCTGACCCGTCCTTCCGTCGGCTGATGCAGCCTTCAGCCGATGGCGTGTGCCTCATATGGTAATGTAGCCGATGGCACGGAACATGGGTCTTTTCCTCTTTGGCTCGACCAATCGAAGGCTGATTCCGACTCCGCGTACTTTGATGTGTGAGTGGGGAAATTGGATATCTTCCTTCAAACCCGCTGTCAACTCCTTCTCCCATCGGCTGATGGCTCTAATCGATGATATACCGCATGTGGTACGTCTCTGTTCCCAGGACTAGTCCCAATTGAGCCGTGAGTCCTTCTTTGTTGACTAAAACCTCTATCATCTGATGTCTTTCAACTGATGGTTGGTGCCACATGTCACTTCCTTCTATGGAGAAATATTTCGGGCACAACACTGTGCAACTAAAAGTTCACAAGTACAAGGTTTATCACAAAAGTAAATACAAGTATAATCCAACTAGTCTGTACAGCACTAAATCCAGCAACACCAAAAAGGGGGCTCGTCTATCGCTCACAAGCTCGAGTAGGGATCTACACTACAAGAAAATAGATATATTGTGGCAAAACTAATAGCTGTCTCCACTGCTGCTCCTGTGATCTCTGTGGCCGTGACTATGATCTCTGCTGCTGCTGAGAGTGCGATCGCTGCTGCTGCTGCTGCTATCTATAGGGTCCACCAAGCCCTCGCCGGTCAGAATAACCACGACCGTGAAACTGAGGACGCTAGCCGTCATGGCGGTCTCCAAGAACTGGCCTGTCCCCCATCCTCAGGTGTTGGCCGCTTCCTCTCAAAACTCTGCGCGGCCAACCCCCCTTTCCTAGCAACCACAACGTCGCCCCGCTCCACCCATAGGGCATGCTCAATGGCCTCATCGAGAGTCTAAAGCCTCTGAGCATGTACTAGGGTATAAATCTCAGCACGAAGACCACTCTAAAAAAGATGGACCTGGTGTGGCCCGTCGCGGGCGACGAAGGGCACGCAGTTAAACAACCGCGTGAACTCTTGAAGGTACTCCTACACTGTCCTACTGCCCTGCTGCAAGTTCTTCAAGTCATCCTCCAATTTCTGCTTCACGCTGCTTGAGAAATAAGTCCCAAATAGCATGCGACGAAACTCGGACCAGGGTAGCTATCGGGTGGTCTGGAACTCCACTGGCTCCACCCGACGCCACCAGGCATCAACATCTCCATCCAGACAGTGAACCATCATGTGAACCCTATACTTCTCCTGAATGAAGAAATCTTTGAACAACTTCTCCATCGCAGCTATCCATATCTCCACCTCCCATGGCTCAGCATTCCGCTCTGAGAATCTGGGCGGGCCAAATTGGCGGAATTTGGCCAACTTCTCAGTGATCAGCTCCTCCTCGGCCGAAGTCATCGACTGAGCTGCTCCCTGGGCTCCACTACTTGAAGACGGTGCAGTCGGTATACGGGATACAACCGGAGGTACAGGGGCCTCCACAACAGTCGGGGGTGGCACCTCTCTTTGTGCCAGAACTGATCTATCCGCTACTCCTGTCGACGAGTACTCTCAGCCAACTGGGCGACCAATGCCATCAACTCTCTCAACTCTGTCGATCCTTACTGCTCTGGCACCTCAGGGGGTGTGGGGGGAACACGACGTTGGGGAGGCATCCTGCCACAAGAAAGCCACATGTCAGAAACACAACCACACTTGACCTAATCTAGCGAAAGTTAAAGACATCCCCCTACTTCTGTAACTTTATGTTGTCTGCAACCAACATATGTAGCACTCGAGAAATTCAAGTGTGTTTGCGGGTGAGGAAGCGAAACTAACCTTAGTGATTTGCATACCGGTGCGCGAATTGCACAGTTTCCGAAGCATAAATTTCGCCTTTCCGATCCGAGTCTGATTTCGAAAATCCGAGGTCTCCAGTGCGACCGTCTCATCGAATCAAGTGGAAATGGTATAGACCATTTGTTGATCCGACGGTCGAATCGTCCGAAAATCGCAAGAAAACTAGTGGGGCCCGCGACTTAAGTGGATAGTGTTTTGAATAGTAACACCCTGTTTTTATTTCCCGCGCTGGCCAACGTCGCCCGATCGACTGTCTGGAGTCCGAATCTGACGATCCATGTAGCCGATCTAAATGGCGTTGTCGATCCGACCGCAATGGCACAGACAAAATCTATGTTTGACGACCCTAGAGCCTCGAAAAGCGTGCTGAACTATAGATATTGCAGTATTTTATGGATCTGCAATTTATCTGGGTTTTTAGTCGATGAACAAAAATTGCCACCTGATAGGTTTCGTCGAGCCGAACGTCGTGGCGAAGTCCGTTTTTCCGTCTGGCGACTCAAATGCCTCGAAAAATGCAAAAAACAGCGAGGAATGCCGTATCTTGCACACGAACCCCTACATTTTATGTTCCGATTACTGTGCCGCTGCATGGACAAGGACTAGGGTGTGACATAAACATTCTGTGAGGGACCCAGCACAAAATATCTTGAGTTGAGGGGGCTTTTAGCATCTTGTTACATATGTATTAGAAATAGCTTTAGGGCTAGCTTAGAAACCCTAAACCCAGAAACTTCTACCCTAGCCGCACAATATTGCCTCCTCATCTCCCTCTACATCGCTCCTCGGGTGCCGCCGGCCGCCGTCCTTCCATTGCCGGAGAGGACCAATACAACCATTAAAGAAGTCATCCTCTTCGGTTGTTGGTGAGGGAGGTGTTTGGGAAGGTCGAGGTTGATCCAGACTTCATCTGGGAGTTCCCCTGTGTTGCAGACATCGAGCCACAGGGTTCCCGACGCCCTGCTCCGCCGTACGCCGCCGCGGGGAGGTTTTCTTCTTCCCTAGTTTTCCGGCGTGGTGAGTGGTTGGAAGTTTTTTCTTTCGAATGGTCCAAGTGACCATGCTTAAGTTTCCTGACTTTGAGACGATCCTACCAGTGAAGCCTGAGCCGCCACCGTCATCCCCGTCGCCGGCGGGAGTAACATCTTGCCGGAAGTCTTCTTTTTGGCTGACCTTGACCACGGGCTTCATCCGACCGTAGAAGCGAAGATCAAGACCGTTGGATCTGGACTTCTCGACGACTGCAACATCCTCCCGAAATTTGGTGATGATTGGTTGAGAATCCGGGCCTTGAGAGCTTGCCCTAGAACCGAGCAAAAGTGGCCTTTGGCCGAACCTCGCCGTCCGGCGCCGCCGCTCACCCGCGCCGCAGGCCACCACCTCAACAAGCCCCGTAGCGCCGAGGGGAACACCTTGGTCCAAGTTGCACCGGCCCAGGCTCCGCCGGCCGGAATCCACCATTAGAGGACCTCGTTCTTGGCCGAGCTTGTGTTGGGTCGCGTCGCCGGGGGTCGCCGTCGTTTCCACTTGCCGGCCAGTGACCCAGGTAAGGTATTTGGATCGTTTAGAGGCTCTTCTTGAAGTTGCATGGGAGTTCTAACGCAGGTTTTGCATCCTCTGTAGTTGCACCACCGTGGTAGTCCGAGCTTCGCCGCCGGCCGGCGCCGCCGCCTCTGGTCGCCGGCCATCTACCTAGGTGAGTTGTTGGCACTGTATGAGTGCTTTCTATCAAGTTACTTTGGGCCGAAAGCCTCTGGAACATAAGTTTCTCCCTACCTCGCTTTTATGTGTTTGTATTGGGTTTTTTCTGGCCATCTGCCGCCTCCGGCTGCCGGCGCCAGGTGGGCTGCGACCAACCATCATCTGGGAGGGTCTGGGTACTGAGGCTTGGCTCTGTAGGCGTTTGGCACCAGTGATGATTAAGGGTTGGCCAGCCCGAGCTTACCTTGAGTGGGTGTTGCTCCGGCCGACTTCTCCGGCCATCCTCCGGCGCGCCACAGGTGAGCACAACTCTCCTCTGTCATCGCTGAACATCATGCTCCTGTTAGATTACATTTTGATCATGTGTACAGTAGGTTGTAGCATTGTGGTCCTTTTTGGATCTAAGAGTTAAATAGCCAACTTTGTTCTCGGGCCTCGTGCAAGCCCAAACTCGTGAGCACGAGCTTCGTCTCATTGAAACGAGCATGCTGGAACTTACGGCGCTGTCTCGGATTCCCTGGATTTAGAGAACGAGTTGGAACAGTGTAGAAAGTTAATGTAATTATGCAATTTTAGAGTATTTTATGGACCAAGTTGCAAAGGTAACTTCTTGTCTGTCTTTCGACAGTGTGTACGCACCTTCTAAGCATTTCGTTAGAGGTCCATAGACTTTCGTTGAGCGAAAGACGGATATCGTTCCGTAAATCAGCAAAATCGTCGGTTTTACGACTTCCGGCACGCGCTACACACACCCTGATAGGAAAGAATGGTTTCGGGTTACTATAGTGTTGTCGGGATTGGTACGAGTGAGTCTATTTCTGATCACAGTTTCTGTTCAGGGCGCAGCGGTTCAGCGCCAGTCTCCCAATAGTCTAGCGGGAGATCGGGATCGGCCTACATCTAGGTGGTCCGTTCGACTGACTTCGAGGTGGGTTTTCGTTCTGAGGGTTAGTGTCTTGGTTCGAAATCTGTGAACATTCTCAATTACTCTCTAACTGTGCTAATATTTGGTGATCTTTATGGTTCATTACTATCGGTTTTATCTTGTGTACTTGGTTACTATGCTCGAGGCTGCAGCACGTGCACCCGCGGTTTGGCCACCGCAAAGGGTGCGCTTTTCCGGAAAAGTGGTCTATGACCCGTGTAAACCCACGAGGTGACGTAGTGGGGGCCCCCGTAGGTGGGGGGTTTTGAGGCGCCAAGGTGTGAGCGGTGCGACCCGTCGAGGTAGGTGCTCGGCGTGGTTTACCGAGGTAGGTGCTCGGTTGGGTTGCCGGGGCAGGTGCCCGGATTAGGTTATGCAGGGGTCGTGGTTTGCCCGTTTGGGGAGGGCGGTTGATCTGGATGGTTCTCATGGTCTGCTTTAGTACATCTTTTCCTGCATTTTCATCTTTTATATCTTGTGTCGTTGACTTCCCACTCCGTGACAGGTTCCTTCAGGGGGAGAGCTAGGGCGACGGTGAGTCCGTGGCAGGAGCACTTTTGGTCCTTCGAGGCCGTAGACTGTATTTACTCCTTTTACGCATTTCATTTCCTATTAGTAGCCTACTGTGCGGTTCTCGATACCCTCGTGGGGTCGGTGTGGATGTCGACATGTTATTCTCTTAGTTATGTGGATGATTGATCTTTTCCTTCTTCTGTTTGGCCGTTTTCAAACCACAAAAAGAAAAGAAAAAAGAAAGAAAAAGGCATTGCGAAAACTGTTTTAAAAATCTGGGTGTTGTGTGGGCACCGTTTTTAAAAATTCTGTTGATTTATGGTTTTCGAAACTGTTTTAGAAATCTGGGTGCCGGGTGGGTACCGCTTTCAAAACTGTGGATTTATCCTTTCAAATCGATCGGCCGCGAGAAGTATTTAGTCTTGTACGCTCATGTTGTTAAACTGTTGTGATTGAATAAAACTGCTGTGATTGAATGTTTGTATTAGCCGCGACGCCGTGCATATACAGAGCAGACTCTGCCCGTTTGCGGGGTGAATCTGTGTATGCGGTGGGTCTGGGCACGCACTGGGGAGAAAGGACATTCAAATATATATATATATATATATATATATATATATATATATATATATATATATATATATATATATATATATATATATATATGCAAATTCAATCTTTTCCTTGGTCGTCTTCCGCTTAATGAAACTCCCGGGGCGTGACAATATAATTGTCCAACAGAAAATAGGGTATGTCATCCCTCTCCACTCTCTAGAAGAGTTAAATAAACAAATCATCGACTTTCGTAAAGTATCACACCCCTCACGGCCTATCATCCCAGGGTTTGCCAAAAGCCTAGGATTTTCTAAATCCAAACTGACCTATCCCTAAGCTCTGATACCAACCTAATCTGTCACAACCCGGGGGTAAACTAGAACCCGGGCTTGTCTACAGATTCGTCGTGCACACAAAATTTTTCGTATACACGAAGCGCTAAAAATCCGCTCAGATATAAGATGAACAATAAAAGAGCACAAGTATAGTGCTGAAACTAAAAACTATACCATCTCAAACTAAAACTGAAACTGAAAGTGTGATAAAGCAGTAATAAATATAATAAAATCTCCCAGCTCACCAAAATAGTACACCCAGCTGGCTAAAGCCAGACCAATAAGAAATAAGTACATCAGTCTGAGTAATGGGGTACAACAAAAGTCTAGCTAAAACACTCTCAGCCTCACAGGAGATCTATCTACTCAGCGATTCTCTTATCTCGATCGGCGCCGAAGGGGCAGCAGCTCCTGTAGAAGACTCTGCAAAACAAAGGGAAAGAAAAGGTGGAGCAACAATGGGTGTAAGAACTACTAGTAAAACCAACAGGCCTCAGTAGGTAAATTCTCAAACTTCGACGTATCCACTTAGTCTACCTGAGGCAAGAAAGAAAGTAAAGTGGTATGCTGAAATAAGTCTACTGATAAGAAAAACTACCACTACTATGCCTCTAATGCAGTGCAGAAAATAATAACGCCTGTATGCATGCATCAGTAAATAAGATCTGCCAATATAAACCAAATTGAATGGGCCGGTATAAAATCCGGTACTACCTGCTATGTCGTCGAACTCAAGAGCCCAGTAACTGATCGGCACACGGCTCGATCCCAATATAACCAACTGACCGGCACACGACTCTGCCCTAACGCCTACTCCGAAGTGGCACTCAAGGGGAGCTACCCACATGAGGAAAGTAATAAGCCAAATGTATCTCAATACAGCAGGACTTAGTCATGACTATACTCAAAGTTTAAAACTCCGTCTAGTAATGAAACCACAATCCCCAATCCAATGCTAAATCAACATCCGGTCAACCGCCCAATATCCGCGGTTGCCGCAACACCCCACTAGTCCACAATCGGGCGCAATCCTGCCCCGACTCAATAATCACGACTACACTAACCCAAACCCCTGCTCGCAACCCGAGCAACATGAGTCACATATCTAAGTAAAAAGGAGAAGAGAAGAAAAAAGTATGGTTTCTCCTAAGTCAAATCCCAATATGATAGTATAGCAATAGAAGATGGCCTATCTAAATGTCCATAGAATAAAATGAAGAGCATCAAATAGTAACCTCACATAGGATAGATCATAATGTCACCACAAGTAACCCACTACACATGGAAGGCTAAGTGTTAACGAGGCATGCTCAACTTGCATAACCATAGTATATTAGTTTCATATAGCTAGGCTAAGAATTAACCGGAATAATTTATTCATGCATGATCTCCAATGGGGTGGCAAAACGATAGATAATAAGTCGAGGATCTCTCTAATAGCCCTAGTGAGTAAGCCGTAGAAAGAGGTGCTCAACAACCCACCTCGAACGTGCAGATTCGAAATCCGATTGAGCTGAAATTTGGCGTGCGCGTTCCTTCAGCTCCTACGGTTCCAACGAATCCAAGAACTCTCAAAAACTCCTCCCGGATCAGTGGCAGCAACCAAAACACTATAGTGCTGTCCAACAAGTTCAACGAAATTCAGCGAGCGCGTCGCTCGAGTGTAGAAGCAAATCCGAGCGTAATTTTTGTCCGGGACCAAAAGAAAAAATGCTCACCTTGATCGTAATGAAGAACTCCAACTTTTACTTTCCTCGAGAAATGCCAAAATCTCTATGAAAATTGTATCACAAGCCGAACACCGCAAAAGTCACAATCACAAAATCTGCGTTTTACTGTTCTACGCAATAGTCCCGAAGAATCAAAATATTCACCTGTGAAGAGTCTTCAAAAAAATCCAAAAAAAATACGGCTGTGTTTCTTGCGAAGTGTAGATGCAAATCGACTCCTCAAACTCCCAATTCCACCAACCGTAGGCTGAGAAAATGCAAGATTACTCCTCCACTGTCCAGAAAAATGCCACAGAAAAGGGGGTCTAAAGAAGCTCTGAAATACCCCATAAAAACCCAAAATAGAGAGGAACAATAAATATGGAAATCGAAGACCTACCTCTCGTGAAAATGCAGCAGCAAAAATCGGCTAAAAACTCCCACAGGTCAACACAGGGGAGTCTGCGGATGAAACGTCGACGGGAAGGGCCAAAATCCGAGAAGCGTCGAAGTGCGCCGAGTCGGGGAAAAAGTCGATGTCGCAGCCTCCTAAAATGACAAGGATCCTTGAAGAAGTAGATGACTTGATGAAGATCTCCTCAGCCAAAGGGGGATCCCAAGAAAAATCCAAGAAAACCAAAATGGGGGCTCCAAAGGGCCTATTTATAGGCAAAACCCCAAAAAAACAAAATTCGGGCTTTGGGGTACGTTTTCGGGCGCCCGAAATTTTTGGGCCCCGAACATCGGACACACGGCGCTGATCCGTGCAGCGCCCGGATTGATCCGGGTGCGCCGCGTGTCCCAACCCACGCGGCAGCGGGGCTCGGCCAACCGGGCCCCGCCGTGTGGCCCACCCGCACGCACGAGTGGTTGGCGCTCTCCAACCGCAGAGCGCCGCGTGGCGCCCACGTGCCTGCCAGGCTGCCTGACTACCTGTCGTGCCTGCCACGCCCACCAACCCCTGCCTGCCACGCCACCTGCGCCCATCTGCCTGCCACGCGGTCGGCATCACGGCCCACTGTGCCCGGTGCACGTGCCCTGGGCAGTGGACTGACCCGTAGCCAAAATGGGCCCAGTGAGCCCAATAAGCTTATTTTTGATCATTTTTGCGTGCCGACTCCGTTTTTCGCATCCGTTTGACGCGTTACGCACTTGATACACCACGGTGTTTTCACGTCGCGGACCACGTGGGCAAGTAACATAAGGATTTGGGCCTCAAAAATTAAAAAATATTTAGAACTATAAATTTTTTTATTACTGTTAAGACCAAAATTTTTTGTCACCTGAGGAGGTGGCGCATGATGTAGACTATCGGCTCAGGGCATCAACCGATGGGAGGATAAGCCAGCAGAGGAGAACCCACGTCTTAACCAAGATCGGTCTCAATCGTGTAAGGGTGCAGCACGCGACACACGCTAGTCGGCCAAAAGCATTAGCTGATAAGAAAAGCAGCCGAAACAAAGGAGATCACTGCCTCATCCGAAATCAACTTCGACCAAAGACGAAAGTCGGACTGTCCAGTCGAGTGACGAGGAAGGCTAGGTCAGGGTCAACCCTCGGCTGCTCGAGCAGAAGATGGAAGGACTCTGAGAGAAAGGAATGTGAGATTTAGGCATGAATCTCGTAACTGACCTCGGAAACGGCAAGCAGCGCCCAGCATTGGAGAGCGCCAAAGATTACGCTTCGGCACGTTGATAAGGAGATGAATTTGGACGGAAAAACAACTGTTATCCCTTTTTAGGAAATTTGATCCAAAAGGGGATAGTTGAGGATTTCCCCATAACTCTCCCTAAATCACGCCGATAATTTAAATCAGCGATCATTCTCATGGTTCGGGTGTAGTGTCCCAGGTTCCCCAGTGTTTTTCCCCTATTTCGGGGTGTGGAACACCTATTATTGGTGTGTTGGGCCCCAACATGTCAAAGGGATGTGTTGATTTGGACTCAGTAAGGAATTGGGATCAAGCCTGACCTTTGGCTGCTTTTGCCGAATTTTGGGAGTGGATTCAGGCTGAACGGAGGCCGTATTTGGATTCAGCGCGAAAAAACGCTTGAAAACGGCTTTTTATTTATATTTTTCTGAGTCCGGATGCCCAAAAACGGACCCCCGAAAATTTTCTGCGCAAAATGGTGCATGGGGGGAGCCGTGGATCGGCCATGACACGTGGCGGCCCCTTATTGGGCCGGCGCACGCTTCCCGGTCCACGGAACGGGCCACCGGTGCACGGTGGACCGGCGGGCCACGTGGCAGGCGCCGGTTGGCCCGGTGCAGTGCGCGCGGCGCATGGACCGCGTGCGGGCAGCGCGGGCAGGCCGGGCAGGCGGGGGGCAGAGGCGCGGCGCACGGTGCACCGGGGCGCGCCACGTGGCAGCCCCGGGTTGGACGGTGCAGGTGCGCGCGGTGCACCCGCGGGCGCAGGCGCTCAGCGGCGCGCGCCGGCTGGCGTGTCGGGCGGGAAAGGGGGGCGCCACGTGGCGCCACGCCACTGGCTGGCGCCACCCACCCCGCCGCCCCGCATGGGGGGCACGTGGCCGCACCCGGTTCGCCGGGCGCGCTGTCCCCTGTGCGGGGGACACGTGTCGAACGTCCGGGCGGGTTGGACCGGCGTTCGGTCCGACCGGATCCCGTGTGCGGGAGTGGGCCGGGTTGGGCCGGCCACTGTTTGGGCCCGGTTTCAGGGCCCGAAACTTTCGGGCGCCTGAAACCGGGACACAATGGTCATTTCTCCAAAAGTTTTTGTGGGCCTATAAATAGGCCTCCCCTCCCCTCCTTTTTCTGCTTTTTACGAGAGATAGAGAGAGAACCAGAGGGAGGGCCTTGAAGCAAGTTTGTTCCCCTCTTGATTTTACATCTTGTGGTGCATTTCCAGATTTTTCGGAAGCTCGACCGCGACGATCCGGATTTTACAGTGTGCCTCGGTTTTCCCCCATTTCGGCCCGTTATCGTCGCATTTCAGCCCGAGGAGTCCCCTGCGCAGTACAGGAGTCCATTTTCGACGATTTCTTTTCCGGCGTGTTCCTAAGAGGTAGGGCTTCGTTTTCCGTGTTGGTGATTTTTCTGGATTCCGCAAGTTTGGCATGGTTCCCGAGACATTTTGACACCCCCTTTTGCTGTTTGGATTTTTGGACAGCGGCAACTTCGACGAATTATATCTTGGCGTAGGAATATCGGATCGAGGCGTTTAAATAGTCAGTTGGGGCTACTTTTCGCGAGGAACACAACCGTGATTTTTTTGGGATTTTTGGAGATAGGGACAGAGGTGAAATTCCTCGTTTTGCGTGCTGATTATAAAAATAGCAAATCTGTGTTTGGGACTTGTAATTTTTACACTGTGTGCAAATGTGTGTTGTTGTAGGACACTGTTTTCGGCAGACTGCATTTTTAGAGGACAGCGGACAGCGGGATATTTCTTCGGGTGTTGTGCACGCTTTTCGAGGTGGGTGGTAGCGTTTCCCTCTTTGTTGACATGCTCACTAGGAGTATTAGAGTTCCCCAATTATATATGTGACAACTAGCTGTTAGTATGTGAATCTGATGCAATGCCCCATAATTTAATTGATAGCCTTTATGTGATCAATTTGGGACAATAATGTTGGACAATTGCTATATCTTAACCCCGCATGCAAATAAGTATTACATTAATGTTTTAAAATAAATCTTTGCAATAAACCTTAGTCACTCTTCTAATGCTTTTCAAAGGGACAATTGCATGCTTATTTGGACACTTAGTTAGGCCACCATTTTACTGTTGCACTATATTATTGGATTTGACTTAGGAGAAAACATGTGTTATCGTTCTTCTTCCCTATCGATGCATAATGCTCGAGTCTGATGGGGATTTTGGGATAGTGCAGTCTGGACCTCGAGTCTGGGTCAGTTTAGACTAGTCTTGGGGATTGAGGGGCATAGTGGCAACCGCGGATGTTAGGCGGTCGGCCAGATGTTTTTACTTTATCAGATTTGGATTTATGGGTTCAGCGGCGACCGCGAATTTTGGGCGGTCGACCGGATGTTATTATCACATCAGATTGGGGATCGGGATTGCATTAGTGGATGGAGTTTTTCCCACTTTGATCATAGTCATGATCCAGTCCTGCTATTGTGAGACATTGGTTACAGAGATGCTTGATACAGAGATACTTTACTCGTGTGGGTCGCTCCCCTCGAGTGCCACTCAGGAGTAGGCTTTTTGACCGTGATGGGTGCCGGTCAGTTGGTGAGTTGTGAGTGATGACAGAGCAGGCAGTGCCAGTGCTTCCTGGCCTTTTGATTGGGTTTCTTTGGGCGGTTAGCCTTATAGTTGCATGCATACAGTTATCTTTTTGGCACTGCATTTAGAGGCATTGTAGTAGCAGTTTCTTTTCCAGCAGCCTTTATAGCTTACTACTGTTCCCTCCTTTTTGCCTCTTTATTCCTAGTGGGTGCGTCAGCATTTGAGGTTTTTACCCACTAGGGGAGGCTACTGGTTTATCTAGTAGTTCTCACCCCCATTGTTGTTTTCTGTCCTTTTTTCCCCCTTTGTTTTGCAGAGTCGTCTGTGGGAGCTGCTGGGCCTTCAGCGGCAGATCGAGGTAAGAGGATCGCCGACTAGCTAGATCATCTACCCCGAGCGAGAGATTAGCAAGGCTTTATTGTATCCCCTTTTGTATCTCAGACTACAGTAGTTTACTTTTGGGTCTGGCTTGGGCCAGCTGGTTGTATATTTGTGGTGAGCTGGAAGTTTATTATACTTTTTTCAGCTTGTACTTTATTTCAGTCTGAGATACTTTTAGTTCTTTTAGTTCAGCTCTGTTTATGCTCTTTTATTGTATATTATATATCTGAGCAGGTTACCAGCGCTTCGTGTACATGGAAAATTTTGTGTGCACGGCGGATCTGTTGGCGGGCCGGGGTTCTGGTTTACACCCGGGGCGTGACAGATTAAGTTGGTATCAGAGCTTAGGGATAGGTCAGTTGGGACTTAGGAAACCCTAGGCTTTTGGCAGACCCTAGGATGATAGGGCGTGAGAGACGTGACACTTTGCGAATGTCGTTGATTTATTTATTTGACTCCTCCAGTGAGTGAGGAGGGATCGACATACCCAATTTCTGGTGGACAGTTATGTTGGCTGCAGACAACATAAAGCCGCAGAAATAGGGGGATGTCTTTGACTTTCGCTAGATTGGGTCGTGTGGGGTTATGATACTGATTGTGGTTTCTTGTGGCAGGATGCCTCCCCGACGCAGGATGCCTCCCCGACGCAGGATGTTGACGCATTCGCAGCCTTCTTCCTCGGAGCCCGAGCAGCTGGAGTCCGGGAAGGGCCAGCAGAGTGAGGTGCAGGAGCTACAGGCACAGATGGCTCAGATGGTAGAGGTTGTTAGGCGTCAGGAGGAGGCCATGGGTCGGCTGACACAGTTGTTAGAGCAGAGGGTGCAGCCAGCCGTAGCAACCCCGGAGAGTTCTCCCGTACCATTTTCCCCTGCTGTGGCTCCCCTAGCTGTACCAGTGACCCCGGCATCCCCTATTGCTCGGGGCACTGGGGGACATCCCTCTGGATTGACGGGACCTCTTACCCCGGCTAAGCAGCGGGAGATGGTTGACTTGCTGATGAGGTTCCGCCAGTTTGACCCGCCCCGTTTCTCGGGGCAGAGCGCCGAGCCGTGGGAGGCAGAGTCGTGGATCACGACGATGGAGCGACGCTTTGAGACGCTGTTCATCGAGGAGCGGTACCAGGTGTTATTGGCGATGAACTTTTTGGAGCGCAACGCCGGGGCTTGGTGGCGGCGCGTGCGACCGGCTGGTCCGCCTGGGGCTCATCTCTTGACCTGGGCGGAGTTTCGCAGTCTTCTTCTTGGGGCCTTCTTTCCTAAGAGCATTCGGCAGAGATTGGAGGAGCAGTTGAGAAACCTTCGACAGGGGGATCGGCCCGGTGCTCCCCAGGGCAACACATTGGGTCTAATAAAGCCCTTATCCATCAAATCTTGCAGCTGTGCCTTAAGCTCTCGTAGCTCAGCCGGTGCCATCCGGTAAGGAGCCTTAGAGATTGGCGCAGTTCCTGGAACCACGTCAATCACAAACTCGATCTCCCTGTCGGGCGGCATACTAGCAGCTCAGGTGGAAACACATCCGAAAACTCGCGAATGATAGGAATATCCCCGAGTCCCAGTGCCGCCGTAGGCCCCTCAACAACACTAGCCAAAAAGGCTACACATCCTCGATGAATCATCCGCCTCGCTCGGGAAGTCGAAACCATAGAGGCAAAGAAAGCGCTCTGACATCCCCGGTATACCAACACCTCCTGGCCTGGCTCTCTAAAAGTGACAGTCCTCTCGGCATAGTCAATAGTCGCAAAATACCGAGCCAGCCAGTCCATCCCAAGAACCACATCAAAGTCCCTCAGCTGTCTCAAGACCAACAGGTCTGCTGGCATAATCCAGGACTCGATCTGCATCAGGCAGGACCAACAACACTCCTCCACGTGCAAAGTGTTCTCGGGAATCTGAACCTCTCGTGCACGTGGCAAAAGTCCTACCTCTAACCCATGTAATGATGCAAAAGATCTACTAATAAAAGAATGCGATGCTTCAGTATCAAATAAAGTACGAGTCCTAATGCTAGAGAGTAAGGTGATACCTGCCACCACATGGTCTGCTGTTGAAGAATCCTCTACCTGTGCAGCATACACTCGCCCACTCTGAGCTGGGGGGCGATAATCTGTGAGATGGGAAGAAGAGGGCCTGCTCGCTGGAGCATAAGGCCGCTGAGCCGTCGACCGCTGCTGCGATGATGATGGGGCAGATGCTGAAGAAGGGGCGGCGGGGAGCGCCGGTGCTATTCGTGAAGAAGAAGGCTGGATCACTTCTACTATGTGTGGACTATAGAGAACTGAATAAAGTGACCATCAAGAACAAGTACCCTTTGCCACGCATCGACGATATCTTTAATCAGCTGCAAGGGTCTTGTGTCTTTTCCAAGATCGATCTACAGTCTGGTTACCACCAACTGAAGGTGAAGGCCGAGGATATTCCTAAGACTGCTTTCAGATCTCGGTACGGGCATTATGAGTTTACAGTTATGCCGTTTGGATTGACTAATGCCCCTGCCACCTTTATGGACTTGATGAACAGGATATTTCGGCCATTTCTGGATCGTTTTGTGGTGGTGTTCATTGATGATATCCTTGTTTACTCCCGGAGCGAGGCCGAGCATGAGGAGCACTTGAGGACTGTGCTACAATTTCTACGAGAGAAGAAGTTGTATGCCAAGCTGGCGAAGTGCGAGTTTTGGCTTCGGGAGGTAGCTTTCTTGGGCCATGTGATTTCTGCCGCCGGTGTGGCAGTTGACCCGGCGAAGATTGAGGCAGTTCGAGATTGGCCCCGACCGACGACTGTATCAGAGGTGCGCAGCTTCATGGGTTTAGCTGGTTATTATCGTCGGTTTGTGGAAGGCTTTGCGAAGCTTTCCACACCCCTCACTCGGTTGACGCGTAAAGGAGTTAAGTTTATCTGGAGTGAGGACTGCCAGAGGAGCTTCGAGGAGCTGAAGAATAGATTGATGACCGCTCCTATCCTTTCCCTCCCTGTTATGGGGAAAGGATATGTGATCTACAGTGACGCATCGCACAGTGGACTCGGTTGCATGTTGATGCAGGAAGGCAGGGTAATTGCTTATGCATCGAGACAGCTCAAGGATTACGAGAAAAATTACCCTACCCACGACTTGGAGCTCGCTGCCATGGTGTTTGCACTGAAGCTTTGGCGCCATTACCTGTACGGAGAGCATTGTGAGATCTACACCGACCACAAGAGCTTAAAGTATCTGTTCACTCAGAATGAGCTGAATTTGAGGCAGCGCAGGTGGTTAGAGCTACTAAAGGATTACGATGTGGACATTCTTTACCACCCAGGCAAGGCTAATGTGGTCGCTGATGCATTGAGCAGGAGAGCAGTACAGAGTTTGTCTATGTTGATCACAGACCAGGCGCCACTATTAGAGGAGAAAAGACGGCTCAAGATAGAGGTTGTGTCCCCTGGGGTCTCTGCTAGACTGACGTCCTTAGTCGTGCAGCCCACTCTGCTGGACAGGATCAGGGAGAAACAGAGTGAGGATCCCCACTTGACCAGGATTCGAGATCAGATTCCGAGTGACCAGTCAGGGAACTTTACAGTGGATGCTGCGGGAGTACTGAGGTACAGGAACCGAGCATGTGTACCGGTGGATGCTAAGATCAGAGAGTAGATATTGAGAGAGGCCCATTATACACCTTATACCCTTCATCCTAGAGGGACTAAGATATATAAGGACCTCAAGTCACACTTCTGGTGGAACGGTATGAAGAGGGATATTGGGAGATTTGTGGCCCGGTGTTTGACTTGTCAGCAAGTAAAAGCTGAGCATCGAGTGCCAGCAGGCAAGTTACAAAGTCTCCCAATCCCTGAGTGGAAATGGGACCACATTACGATAGATTTCATGGTCGGATTGCCGAGGGCACAGGGCGGAGCAGATGCTATCTGGGTAGTTGTGGATCGACTTACCAAGTCAGCGCACTTTTTGCCTATGCAGACTACTTGGCCACTCGAGCGACTAGCCCAGTTATTCCTTGATGAGATAGTAAGGTTGCATGGAGTACCCGCCTCTATTGTGTCAGATAGAGATCCGAGGTTTGCCTCGCGTTTCTGGAGGAGTTTGCAGACCGCCTTGGGGACTCAACTCAGATTCAGTACAACTTTTCATCTACAGACTGATAGGCAGTCAGAACGGACTATACAGATCTTGGGCAGTCAGAACGGACTATACAGATTGGGATCAAGCCTAACCTTCGGCTGCTTTTGCCGAATTTCGGGAGTGGATTCAGGCTGAACGGAGGCCGTATTTGGATTCAACACGGAAAAACGCTTGAAAACGGCTATTTGTTTATATTTTTCTGAGTCCGGATGCCCAAAAACGGACCCCCGAAAGTTTTCTGCGCAAAATGGTGCATGGGGGGAGCCGTGGCCGGCCATGACACGTGGCGGCCCTTTATTGGACCGGCGCACGCTTCCCGGTCCACGGAACGGGCCGCCGGTGCACGGTGGATCGGCGGGCCACGTGGCAGGCGCCGATTGGCACGGTGCAGCGCGCGCGGCGCATGGACCGCGCGCGGGCAGGCCAGGCAGGCGGGGGGCAGAGGCGTGGCGCACGGTGCACCGGGGCGCGCCACGTGGCGGCCCCGGGTTGGACGGCGCAGGTGCGCGCGGTGCACCCGCGGGCGCGCGCCTGCGGCCATACGCGCACGCGGGCGCAGGCGCGCAGCGGCGCGCGCCGGTTGGCGTGTCGGGCGGGAAAGGGGGCGCCACGTGGCGCCACGCCACTGGCTGGCGCCACCCACCCCGCCGCCCCGAATGGGGGGCACGTGGCCGCGCCCGGTTCGCCGGGCGCGCTGTCCCCTGTGCGGGGGACACGTGTCGAACGTCCGGGCGGGTTGGACCGGCGTTCGGTCCGACCGGATCCCGTGTGCGGGAGTGCGCCGGGTTGGGCCGGCCACTGTTTGGGCCCGGTTTCGGGGCCCGAAACTTTCGGGCGCCCGAAACCGGGACACAATGGTCATTTCTCCAAAAGTTTTTGTGGGCCTATAAATAGGCCTCCCCTCCCCTCCTTTTTCTGCTTTTTTCGAGAGATAATGAGAGAACCAGAGGGAGGGCCTGAAAGCAAGTTTGTTCCCCTCTTGATTTTACATCTCGTGGTGCATTTCCAGATTTTTCGGAAGCTCGACCGCGACGATCCAGATTTTACAGTGTGCCTCGGTTTTCCCCCATTTCGGCCCGTTATCGTCGCATTTCAGTCCGAGTCCCCTGCGCAGTACAGGAGTCCTTTTTCGACGATTTCTTCACCGGCGTGTTCCTGAGAGGTAGGGCTTCGTTTTCTGTGTTGGTGATTTTTCTGGATTCCACAAGTTTGGCACGGTTCCCGAGACATTTTGACACCCCCTTTTGCTGTTTGGATTTTTGGACAGCGGCAACTTCGACGAATTATATCTTGGCGTAGGAATATCGGATCGAGGCGTTTAAATAGTCGATTTGGGGCTACTTTTCGCGAGAAACGCAACCGTAATTTTTCAGGGATTTTTGGAGCTCAAGACAGAGGTGAAATTCCTCGTTTTGCGTGCTGATTATAAAAACAGCAAATCTGTGTTTGGGACTTGTAATTTTTACACCGTGTGCAAATGTGTGTTGTTGTAGGACACTGTTTTCGGCAGACTGCATTTTTAGAGGACAGCGGACAGCGGGATATTTCTTCGGGTGTTGTGCACGCTTTTCGAGGTGGGTGGTTGCGTTTTCCTCTTTGTTGACATGCTCACTAGGAGTATTAGAGTTCCCCAATTATATATGTGACAACTAGCTGTTAGTATGTGAACCTGATGCAATGCCCCCTAATTTAATTGATAGCCTTTATGTGATCAATTTGGGACAATAATGTTGGACAATTGCTATATCTTAACCGCGCATGCAAATAAGTATCACATTAATGTTTTAAAATAATTCTTTGCAATAAACCTTAGTCACTCTTCTAATGCTTTTCAAAGGGACAATTGCATGCTTATTTGGACACTTAGTTAGGCCACCATTTTACTGTTGCACTATATTATTGGATTTGACTTAGGAGAAAACATGTGTTATCGTTCTTCTTCTCTATCGATGCATAATGCTCGAGTCTAATGGGGATTTTGGGATAGTGCAGTCTGGACCTCGAGTCTGGGTCAGTTTAGACTAGTCTTGGGGATTGAGGGGCATAGTGGCAACCGCGGATGTTAGGCGGTCGGCCAGATGTTTTTACTTTATCAGATTTGGATTTATGGGTTCAGCGGCGACCGCGGATTTTGGGCGGTCGACCGGATGTTATTATCACATCAGATTGGGGATCGGGATTGCATTAGTGGATGGAGTTTTTCCCACTTTGATCATAGTCATGATCCAGTCCTGCTATTGTGAGACATTGGTTACAGAGATGCTTGATACAGAGATACTTTACTCGTGTGGGTCGCTCCCCTCGAGTGCCACTCAGGAGTAGGCTTTTTGACCGTGATGGGTGCCGGTCAGTTGGTGAGTTGTGAGTGATGGCAGAGCAGGCAGTGCCAGTGCTTCCTGGCCTTTTGATTGGGTTTCTTTGGGCGGTTAGCCTTATAGTTGCATGCATACAGTTATCTTTTTGGCACTGCATTTAGAGGCATTGTAGTAGCAGTTTCTTTTCCAGCAGCCTTTATAGCTTACTACTGTTCCCTCCTTTTTGCCTCTTTATTCCTAATGGGTGCGTCAGCATTTGAGGTTTTTACCCACTAGGGGAGGCTACTGGTTTATCTAGTAGTTCTCACCCCCATTGTTGTTTTCTGTCCTTTTTTTCCCCTTTGTTTTGCAGAGTCGTCTGTGGGAGCTGCTGGGCCTTCAGCGGCAGATCGAGGTAAGAGGATTGCCGACTAGCTAGATCATCTACCCCGAGAGATTAGCTAGGCTTTATTGTATCCCCTTTTGTATCTCAGATTATAGTAGTTTACTTTTGGGTCTGGCTTGAGCTAACTGGTTGTATATTTGTGGTGAGCTGGGAGTTTATTGTACTTTTTTCAGCTTGTACTTTATTTCAGTCTGAGATTACTTTTAGTTCTTTTAGTTCAGCTCTGTTTATGCTCTTTTATTGTATATTGTATATCTGAGCAGGTTACCAGCGCTTCGTGTACATGGAAAATCCTGTGTGCACGGCGGATCTGTTGGCGGGCCCGGGTTCTGGTTTACACCCGGAGCGTGACATCGGGAGTATATGAATACCCCAACCATCGAAGGAAAATGGGTGCAATCTCGTAAGCCAGGACCACCCCCTACTTTTTCATATCTTATATATCTGCATTTATCGTATTTTCTAGGAGTAGGCTTACTGTTAATTGGCTACCTGTTACTCTTGTAATCCCACTTCAATCAATACAAATTCCTAATCGGCTCTTAAGCTGTGTCAAATATCTGTCTCTAAACCTCAGTTCGACTACTCTAGGCTGAACTTTCTCTTTCTCTACCTCCATATCCCGATCGGCTGATCTAAGCCGGACGGTCGCGATAGTTTAGGTGAGAAGAACCCGGCTGAACGGATCCCTCCTCGGCCTGATCGCTTGATCCATTGGCACGCGACGCATAACATCCAGAGGGTCAACCGAACCACGGGGACGATCGACGACCGATATTTTCGGCCCCAACAGTTCCCTTAAATTTTGGATCGTTCCGATAGTTAATTAGTCAATTCCAATCCTCTTGATTAATGTCCTCCGGGCAATGAGCTCGCCTTTGTTCATCAGTTTTATACTGTTTGTAATAAAATTTATACAAGCAATAACGTCATATATTGAAACGATTACGAAGTTATTGCACAATAACACCAAGAACATGAATATGAAAGGACAAATTTTTTCTTTAAAATAGTAATATAAATATGATAAGAACAAAAAAAAAATAAACAAATAATTAGAAATATAATCAATATAATTTTTTTTTCAATATAATTTTTTAAAAAAATTATAATTTATTAAATAATTTTATGAAAATTTTATTTGACAAAATAATCTTGTTTTGTCCAACTCAGCACTAAAATAAAAAATTTTAGAAGACGTTGAATCGTTTACCATTTTTCCCTTAAAAAAAAATTGTTGAATGATTTATTGTTTCTTTTTATTTATTATATATAATTATAACAACCGTATAAAATTTTTAATAAATTACATAAAATCCTAACAACCTATCCATATAATGGTAACAATCAAATAAAAGTTCTAGTAACTTACATACAATCCTAACAACCTCACGAAAAAAATAATAATATTCTAAAAACCTCACAAAACTCTAAATTAAATCTCTAAGCATTTAAATCAAAAAATATTCAAAAAACTCTTTGATCTCTATGCACTAAAACGGCTTCATGATCTTTTTCTAAGGCAAAAAAATTTACGTTCTTTTACAATTTTTTTTGCAAGTAAAAAAATCAAAAAATTGACAAGATACCCAAGGCAAATCCAAAAAATTGACAAAATACTCAAAATCAAAATCAAGATTAAAAAAATTATATTGAGAATGAAAAAGAAGGAAAAAAAAATAATCTAATTGAGGCTATTTTAAAAATATTCTAATCAAAATTATAGTAAAAAAAAAAAAAATTAAAAAAAAATTAAAATCTGAAGAGAAAAACTACAATTTTTTATTTTCTGGATGAAAAGAGGCATTGAGGAGAAAGTTTGCTGAGAATCGAGATTAATGTGTCGTCGTCAATCATGATGCAGCCGGGAGTGGATGGAGAGAATATTTAATGAATTGAATATGAGAAAGGAGTTCGCCGAATGCTTTCGATTGTGTGGTGTAGGCGTCAAAAATTAATTATATTAATTAAAAAAAGACGGAAGAGGAAAAAATTTAATTAGGGCATACATGTTGTTCATGTGAAGCGGCTAAGTTAATTAAAAAGGGCGGATCTAATCAAAAAGGAAAAAATAATTAAGTTAGGATTTAAGTGAAAATTTTAAAATTAAGAAAAAAAAGGGCGGTTTTAAAAACGCCAATCAATTTAAAAAGAATAAAGGCGGTTTTAAAAAACGCCGATAAATTTAAAAAGAATCTATGGACCGGTTTGGATTTGGATAATTGATATACTATATCCAATTTAATTTCGGATCCTGATCTAGAAACTTAAATTACTAATATACCCATCGGATATTTGAGTGGATCTAGATAGGGACAGAAATCTTACAAAATTTGTGGCGACAAAATTTGCCATAATTATTTTTTATTGTGTTTGTCGCCAAAATTTATATATGGTCACAAATAATTAATCGAATTAGTGGCTCATTAAAAAATCCCTAGCGTAGGTATATGAAAATTTAGATTAAAATTAATAGTGAGGACAAGTTGAGAGTAGCCACATAATTTTTTGAAAATATGTGGCAACAAAATTTGTCACAATTATTTCTTATTATTATTGTGGCCAAAAGCTATCAACGGCCACAAATAGTGTATGACGCTCGTTATGAAATTTCTACAGTAGGTATATAAAAATTTGGATTAAAATTAACAATGAGGACAAGTTGAAAATAGTCACATAAATCTAAAAAAATGTGTGGTGACAAAATTAACCACAATTATTTCTTATTATTTTTGTAGCTGAATATTATCTATCGCCATAAATATTGAATCGAATTAGAGACGCTCATTAAAAAACTTCTACCGTAGGTATACGAAAATTCGAATTAAGATTAATAGTGAGGACAAGTTGAAAGTAGCCACAGAAATCTTAAAAAATGTGCGGTGACAAAATTTGCCACAATTATTTATTGTTATTGTTGTGGCCAAACCTATTGATGGCCACAAATAGTGCATCAAATTAGTGACACTCATTAAAAAATTCTTACCGTATGTATATAAAAATTTAGATTAAGATTAATAGTGAGGACAAGTTGAAAGTAGTCACAGAAATCTTAAAACTGTGCGGCGACAAAATTCGCTACAGTTATTTCTTATTGTTTATGTGGCCATACTTTATCGATGGTTACAAATAGTGAATTGAATAAGTGATACTCATTAAAAAATTTCTACCACAGGTATATGAAAATTCGAGTTAAGATTAATAGTAATGATGAGTTGAAAGTAGCCATAGAAATCTTAAAAAAATGTGTGACGATAAAATTTGCCACAGTTATTTTTGTTGTTATTGTGGCCAAACTTTATCGATGGTCATAAATAGTAAATTGAATAAGTGGAGCTAATTAAAAAATCCCTACCACATGTATATGAAAATTCGAGTTAAGATTAATAGCGATGATAAGTAAAAGTAGCCATAGAAATTTTAAAAAAAATGTGTGGCAACAAAATTTGCCACACTTATTTCTTATTATTATTATGGTCAAAATCTATTGATGGCCACAAATAGTGCATCAAATTAGCGGTGCTCATTAAAAAATTCCTACAGTCGGTATATGAAAATTTGAGCTAAGATTAACAGTGAGGACAAGTTGAAAGTAGCCACAAAAAAAGGTTAATATTGTGGAGTTCATTAATTCATCACAAATAATTTGCCACAAAATGTCTATTTTCTTATAGTGAACTAACTCGCAATTTCCTTATCTCGGTCTGATGAACCAACAGGGTCAAGTGCAAAAACTGAAGTATCTGAAAAAAAAAACATTACAGCGGGTGTGAGAACTATATCAAAGAAGTAGTTCTCAGTGGGTACCATTACTAAGATCAACGATCTACTTACTAAGTCTATTGGAGGCAAAAGTAATAGGCATGCTAAATAAAGTAGTAAAGCTGAAATAAACAGCAACTACTATGCCTCTAGCTATCATGCTCAATAAAATTACCGAATGAAGTAATAGTATGCACTCACTCACTCACAGAGCTCTCAGATCAACCCAATCTTAATGACTACCACATCGGGTCTAGTCAAGACTTCGCTCATCTATTACCACACATCCACAAGAGGGTGAGATTTATATAGGGCATTTCAACGGACTAACTCAACCATCGTGCGAAACTGCCTCAACAGGCCCAGCATCCGGAGCGTCTCTTAAGGGGAGCGACCCCACCGAGGAAACAACGCGGCATAAACAATCTCACCGGTGTCTCATGCAGTCTATAGTCAATTCCACTCTCTCTCTCTCTCTCTCTCTCTCTCTCTCTCTCAGTTCGAAAAGGCTCACAATATTCAATCAACTCACACAAAGGTCGGAGTACTCTCAATGACTCAAATCTTAAGTGCCCATAAGATTAAAGGATAGCAACAATCTTGATCAATAGTAATATAATCAATGTGGTCCCATCCACGATCTCTCAAATCGGAAAACTCTCTATGTTCAATCAACTCACACAAAGGTCGGAAAACTCTCAATGACTCTAGAATCACAGTCAACCTGACTGACTCCCAACACAAGAAAAGACTAGCCACAACTATCAAAGTCCACTCGGTCCCAAAACTCAAGTGCAAATGCAATCTACAGACTCATCAACTAGATGGAAACGGCTATCACAGTCGAGAAAGGAATATAAGTAGTGTAGAAAGTCCACATACCAGATAAAATACCATAGTGGAGAGTTTTCTAAAGTCACTAGTATGATACATGCAAGATATATGACAAGGGTGCTAGTCAATGTTCCAACTCAATTTAACTGATATATCACACACATCACTACAACTAGCATGCTGATATATGAATATCAATAGACATAGTAAGGAGTCCAATGACTTTGAGAAAAATCCAACCCACCTGGATCGTAATCCACTCACAAAACCAAGGTGAAGTAGCATTTCGACTCTCACAGCCAACACACCATCAGAAAAAGATCACGACCCAAAGAAAGATGTAAACTTCGATTGTAATCCAACTGTAGCAGCTACGACTCAACCCACTCTTTACGACTTTGCAAATCATCATAAACTAGTATAGCTACAAGCGCGATGCAGCAGGAAAATTTTATTAAAATATTTTTTCATAATATTTTTTAGATCATATATGATAGTTAAAAAAAATAAGTATTAAATATGCAAACTCATCAAAACTATTTAATATAGAAGACTTTGTTGAGAATAAAAAAATAGGATTAAATCTAAATGATATGTAATCAACGTGAAAAATACGAAAAGAGAAAAAGAAAAACACTATTGCCTGTGTTTACAATAAAGATTTCGTGTAAATAAATTTTGCTATCAATTTTTTGAAGAATGGGATTTAACTGTGCGAGCAGAGTGAAGTGAGTACCGTTACATGTCGGAGGTTCACACGTGCCGAAGGATGTGATGACCTGGATCTCCGCAGAGCTGTTGCGGTGCATTGGGGTGGCCACTAGAGGCCTACGCGGTGTGCTGGAGGTGTTTGGGGCACGATTGGACACAAGTGTCGGACTTCGGACTTAAATGGATCACGTGGGTGATCGGGTGATTCCGTCGGATCTCTGGATGTATTCTCGGGCGAAACGGATATTCAGATTGGGCTCAGCGCGAAATTTGGACTAAGAATACCTTTCCGGGGGCATTCGGCAATTTTTAGAGTTGGAATTTGGCGAAACGGACGTCAAATTCGGATTCAGCGCACGAAAACGGTCAAAATAGGCTATTTACACTTATTTTTCGGAGTTGTTACAGTGTTTTTACTGTTCACCGGCCGGAACAGTAACTCCGGCGATCGCCGGCGGCGGCGGCGCCGGCGGGCAGCGCCGGCGGGCGGCGGCGCGGCCTCGGGCAGGCGGCACAGCGGCGGCGCGCGGCGCGGGCAGCGCGCGGGCAGCGCGCGGGCGCGCGGGCAGGCGGGCGGTCCACGCGGCGGGCGTGCACCAAGGTGGGGACACGTGGCAGGTTACTATAGGCTGGCTCACAGCACTCGGTTCATGGAGTATTCGGGTTGGCTCATGGTCCATGGTGCACCGGGCTTGGACACGTGGCGGGTTGCTATTGGTTCGGTCCACAGGAATTCGTGCACCGGGTGCACCGAACAATGGCAGTGACACGTGGCGCTTCCCTATTGGTGGGTCAACTGTGCGGGCAGGCCGGTCAGAGGCGCGTCTAGGCGCGCGGGCAGGAGCGGTCGGGGGGGGGCCACGTGTCGCATTTTGATTGGATAAGTTTGGTGTTTCCTGTTCTGTGGGACACAGATGGAATTTTGGGAATTGTTTTCTGGTTTTGTCTCCCTTGTTGCATCCGAGAGCCATTCAAGAGGGGTTTTCACCATCTTCGAGCCTCCATCTCCCTTAGAGGTGAGAAGATGAAATCTTCATCAAAAAGAGAGGAACACTCCTGTCAAGTTTGAGGAATTTAGGAGGCTCGGATCCCGAGGTTTGAGATTTTTCCGGCGCGGCGCGACGATCATTCTCCGGCAACCCGATTCGTCGCATTTCAGTGTTCAGGCTCCCCCGACTCACCCCGACCTCCTATTTTGCGATTTTTGCGCCGTTGGATTCGTGACAGGTAGGGCTACGTTTCTTGTTTCTACTGGTTTTTCCCCATTCCGAGGTTTTCATGGGTTTTTCGGATCATCTTGTGACCCCATTTTGCTGTGATGGAGTTTTGGGACAGCGGTTCGGTATTTCGGTGATATCTCCGCAACCGGGCATCGGATTGGGGTGATTCAAAAGGGGATTTGCATCTACGCATCGCAAGGAGTCTCTCTAAATTTTCTTGGATTTTCTGGAATTTTTACCGAAGGTGAGAAACCCCTTTTTACAGAACTTTGTAGCACAGTTTTGGGTGGAAGTATTGTTCGGGGTGGTTCCCTTGTCGATTTTGGTTCTCAGCGTAGGAAAATCGTGTGGGACCGTGCAGGTAGTCATTTCGACCGGTTCGTCGCGAGGATCGTGACGGTATTTTTCCTGGAATTTCTCGGGCAGATCTCGTAGGTGAAATAGGCTAAACTGTGGACTGATTGTAATTGGGACAGATTTTGGTGTGAGCATGGTTGATTAATTGTGCTTGTTCTTTTGGGGCATTTTGTGCAGTACCGTGGTGATCGTTGAGACCGGGCGCGGACTTCGCTGTTGGGATCAGGATTTAGCGCTCGAGGTGGGCGGTTGTTTCTTGCCTCTATTTTGACATGCTCACTAGGAATATTAGAGTGATCCCCTTTATTGGACATCTTGATTAATCATGATTGGGGTTGGGTTTATGCATGCCGGTGTGGGAATAGGGTTGCTTTAATAGCGGTTAACCTTGCATGTGGAATGGAATATTTATGTTGGACTATTTGATTATCCTGTTGATGGTACTACTTGAGGATAGACGACATGCGTAGGTGGATACTGTTAATGATTAATGCCTTTAATTATATTTCCTTGAGAACACTTGCATGCTTGTATGGACATCTAGATAGGCCATCTTTTATTGCTACACTATCATATTGGGATTTGACTTAGGAGAAACCATGATTGCTTTCTTTCTCCTTCTTATTTAGACTTTCGAGTCATGTTGCTCGGGTTCGAGCGGGGGTTTGGGATAGTGTAGCCGGGACCTTGGGGTCGGAGACAGGGTGTACTTGATGTCGGACTTGGGGGTTATTGCGGCAACCGCGGACAATAGGCGGTTGACCGGATATTGATTGTTCTACCCGATTGTGGATCTTGGATTTTGGGACAGGCAGGCTTGATGGCAGGGTATTGCGGCAACTGCGGACCTTGGGCGGTTGACCGGAGGTTGCTTATGCATCAGATTGGGTATCAGGTCTCTAGTGGATGGGGTTTCCCACTATTTGATTATCTTGCATCAGGTTGAGATCGGGTCTCCCTTTTAGTGGATGGGTTTTCCCACTTTGATCAGAGTCATGATCCAGTCCTGCTGATCTATGATACTTGTTACTAAGGCATTATGCTCGTGTGGGTCACTCCCCTCGAGTGCCACTCCGGAGTGTGCGATATTACAGGCTTCGAGTCCTCGAGACTCTCATCCCCTATCGGTGTTATGTGTAGGCTGGCATACCCGATTTGGCAGGCAGAGCAGGCAGTACCAGTGCTTACGGGTGTATCGATTGGGTCTGGGCAGGCAGGCATTTATATTCTGATGCATACAGTTAGCTATCTCTTTAGCTTGGCATATTAGAGGCATAGTAGTGGTAGTTTCCTGTTTTCAGCAGTCATCATTTGTCACGCCCCGGGTGTAAACCAGAACCCGGGCCCGTCTACAGATCCGCCGTGCATGCGGTATTTTCCACATACACGAAGCGTCGGTAACCTGCTCAGATAAGAGACAATAATAAAAGAGCATCATAATCAGAGCTAAAATAAAACTACTGTATCTCAGACAGATGCTGGAAGTAAAAGGTACAACAGTAAAATGAAATACAGATGTCTCTCCCAGCTCACTACTATAATACAAGCAGCTGGCAGAAGCCAGTCCCCAAAAAGAAATACAAAAACACTGTCTGAGAAGTCCGGGTACCCAAAAATCTCCAGCTATGACCCTCGGTGGCTCTCTATCTAGTCCGCAATTCGCTTACCTCGATCAGTTGCTGACGGCCCAGCAACTCCCACTGAGGACTCTGCAAAACAAGGGAAAAGAAAGAAACAAGAAAAACAATGGGGGTCAGTACTACTATAAACAGTAGCCTCCCCTAGTGGGTAAAGCCTCAGCTCAGATATGCCCACCAGGTGCTCAGAGGCGAAAAGGGAAAAGAGAAGAAAGGGGATGCAGATAAATAAAGCAACTGATGAAGTGCTATCCCTAATATGCCTCTATATGACCAACCAATAAGGATGGGAAAAGTGATGCATCAGAATCAAGTAGCCTGTCATAATGACCCAATCTGACAGCCAGTGAACACTGGCACTGCCTGCTCTGCTGTCGAACTCAAGAAACCAGCATGGTGCCCGGCGCTCACACCGTGGAAAGCAGCAAGGTGCCCGGCGCTCACACCGTGGAAAGCCTACTCCGGAGTGGCACTCGAGGGGAGCGACCCACACGAGTAAAATATCACTGTATCAAGCATCTCAGTAACCACTGTCTCATAATAGCAGGACTGGATCGAGACTCACAGAAGTGGGAACAACCCTCCACTAAAGAAAGCCCGATCCCCAAAACACCCAATCTGATGCGATAGTACAAACCGGTCAACCACCCAAGATCCGTGGTCGCCGCAACACCCTGCCATACCCCTAACCTGTCCCAATCCCCAATACCTGACTACACTGTCCAACAGACGCTCGTACCAGAGCGACTAAGCCGCAAGTGCCAACAATGGAAGAAGAAAAGAGCAAAAGCATGGTTTCTCCTAAGTCAAGTCCCAAAATAGTGTAGCAGTAAAAGATGACATAATTATGTGACCAATTTAATCATGCAGTGTTCCAATATTTTGTCCAATTTCCAAGTATAAACAGTTTGGAGTAACATAAGCTAGGGTGACCGTCTCACATGAACAAATATCAGTTTTGCAGTCCTCTATTTCTATTTTGTCTCCAAGTATACAGTTCCAGAATCAGTAAGCGATTAAATCAAGTGATTAATCTAACAATAATTTATTAGAGATCCAATAACCAATAATTAATTTCCTAGAGCATGCAAGTCTACCAATCAACACATTTAGCATTGTCATAGCAAGGGTACTCTGATATTCCTAGTGGGCATACAAAGAGAGGAGTACAACAACCACCCACCTGAAGCGCAACTGTCCAAACTCGTACAGTCAGAAAATACCAAAATTCCAAATCCTCGCTCCCACAATTTTAGCACACCCGCAACACTCCTGGTACATCAAGAAATCCACTAATTACACTAGACTCCCAAATTCAGCACTTAATCACATACAACCTCGAATTCAGAACTGCTTAATTATCACCTGCAGAAATTGCCCAGAAAATTCCAATAAAAATATCACGGCGATCCTTGCGTCGATAGCTTCGAAACGGTACCTTGCACGCCCAAATCCGAGTTCTGTACATCAAGATAAAAATTCGGCAAGGGGGCACCCTCACACTAAAATCTGTATTAAGGGCAGATTACTGTTCACTGAGAAATCATTAATTCTCACCTCGAAAGAAAATTCACAAAAATCCAATAAAAATACGAGCGCGTTCCTTGCGATCCGTAGATGAAAAAGTTGTATAAGCTCGTTTCCGTCAGACGCTCGTGCGCAAAGATATGGCCAAAATACTCCGCTGCTGTCAAGGAATTCCATACAGAAAAAGGGGTCACTTACTGCCTCGAAAACCGTGCCAAAACCTCGAAACGGGAAAGCGCGACCAAAACGAAAGATGAAGTCCTACCTCTTAGGAGTCCACTGGTGCAAGAATCACAGGAAAATGATGTCGGGGTAGCCCAGGGGAGCAAAAATACGATCGCTGCGCCGAAGAAGAACACTAGGAAGCAACGTCGCGCCGCACCGTAAAATGGGGAACCTCGGGATTCGTGCCTCCAAAACTCTTGAAACTTGGCAGGGAGATCAAGGACTTAGAGATGAAAAACTTTCATTAAGGGAGCTCGGAGAGATGATGAACAGGTTGGGAGAAAGAAGGGAAAGAAGGAGGCTCGGATTGCACTATTTATATAGGCTGAAAAACAATTCAAATAATTCCATCCATGTCCCCACTTTCGGGCGCATCCCAATTTTCGGGCCGCTACAGTAACGGGCCGGCCCGTTACTGTTCACGCCCGAAAGCCTCTGGGCCGGCCACGTAGCCCAGTCCACTAAGCCAACGGACCCCGCTGCACCCGGCGCACCTGAGCCAGCCACTGGTGGCTTGCCACGTGTCCCCGACCGGCCGTGCACCGCGCACGGCGCGCCGTGCACCGCGCACGTCGCCGGCTGACCCGGGCGTACGGCACCTGCCCCGGTCACCTGCCCCACCAGCCGCGTGGACCGCGTGCACCAAGACCCGCCAATCCCGAGCCGCCACGTGTCCACCCGGTCCACCGTGCACCCGGCCCAAATTCAGTGGACCGCGCCTGCTGCACCGGCCAACCGGAAAGCGCCACGTGGCCCGCCTCCGGTGCACGCCCCCCGCGGTGGACCGCGCGCCTGCCCGCGCCCTGCCCGCGCCCTGTGCCGCCGCCTGCCGCCTGCCCGAGGCCGCGCCGCCGCCCGCCGGCGCTGCCCGCCGCCGCCGGCGATCGCCGGAAACACTGTTCCGGCGTGAACAGTACCCGCGAGCTCAAAAATGACAAGTAAATAGCCCATCTTGACCGTTTTCGCGCGCTGATTCCAAAAACGAGGTCCGTTTTGCCAAATTCCGCCTCCAAAATTTGCCGGAGGCTCCCGCAAGCGCCAAAAACTGTCAAAACTTCCGGGAGTCCGCTTTTGGACATCCGGACTCAGAATTGGGCAAACAAAAAGCCAATCTCAAGTGTTTTTCCGCGCTGAATCCAAATCCACCCTCCGTTTGGCCTAAATCATTTTCTAACATTCGGCAAAAGCAGCCGAAGGCCAAAACAGCTAACCAAAGCTCACGGGGTCCATCTGTGGCATCCCTTTGATGCACTATGGGCCAGATACACCATCAACAGGTGTCTAAACAGTGGATTCACGGGAAAAACTGCATGGGGGTTCGGGGTACTACACCCTCCCCCACTAAAAAAAGTTTCGTCCCCGAAACAAAAATAAACAACGCAGACGTACCTCAAACTGCGGCCTCGAACAAGAAGGGGTAGGCATCTCTCATCTCTGTCTCCAGCTCCCATGTAGCCTCTCGCTCCTCATGATTGCTCCACAGGATCTTCACATACGGAATGGCCCGATTGCGCAATTCCCTCACCTCACGAGCAAGAATCCGCAACGGGCGCTCCTCGTAGACCAAGTCCTCGCCGATCTCCAACGAAGTGAAGTCAATCACGTGCGACGGGTCAAAAACATACCTCCTCAGAGCTGAGACGTGGAAGACATCATGAACTCCGGCCAGGCGCGGGGGTAAGGCAATTCTGTAAGCCACAGGACCAACTCTGTCCAATACCTCAAAGGGTCCAATAAAGCGGGGACTGAGCTTCCCCCGTACTCCAAATCTCCGGACCCCTTTCGAGGGCGAGACCTTCAAGAAAACATGATCACCAACCTGAAACTCCAGGTCTCGCCGTCGAGTATCCGCGTAGCTCTTCTGACGACTCTGGGCTGTCTCAAGATGCCGGCGAATAATCCTGACTTTTTCCTCTGCCTCCAAAAGTAACTCCGGTCCCAAAGTCCTCCTCTCACCCACGTCACTCCAATATAAGGGAGACCGACACTTGCGTCCATACAACGCTTCAAACGGAGCCATCCGGATGCTCGCCTGATAGCTGTTGTTGTACGCGAACTCAACCAAAGATAAGTGCCGGTACCACCCTCCTCCAAAATCCATAACGCACGCTCTAAGCATATCCTCGAGTGTCTGTATGGTGCGCTCCGACTGCCCATCGGTCTGTGGGTGGAAAGCGGTGCTAAACCTGAGCTGAGTCCCCAATGCAGAATGCAAACTCCCCCAAAAGCGTGATACGAATCTCGGGTCTCGATCTGACACAATCGAAGCAGGTATGCCGTGAAGCCTCACTATCTCATCCAAATATAACTGTGCCAAATGCTCTAGCGACCAAGTCATCTGAACTGGTAAGAAGTGCGCCGACTTGGTGAGTCTGTCAACAATAACCCAGATCGCATCTGCCCCGCTCTGCGCCCTCGGCAAACCAGTGACGAAATCCATAGTGATGTGGTCCCATTTCCACTCGGGAATTGGAAGACTCTGCAACTTGCCAGCAGGGACGCGATGCTCTGCTTTCACTTGCTGACAAGTTAAACAGTGAGCTACAAATCTCCCAATGTCCCGCTTCATCCCGGGCCACCAAAACTGTGCCTTGAGGTCCTTATACATCTTAGTACCTCCAGGGTGGACGGTATAAGGTGTATGGTGGGCCTCCCTCAAAATCTGATCTCTAATCTCCTGATCCATAGGCACACACACTCGGTCCCTGTACCGCAGTACTCCCGAGCTGTCCACAGAAAAATCCCCTGTCTGATCTGCCTGAAGCTGCGTCCTGATCCTCGTCAAGTGGGGGTCCTCACTCTGAGTGTCCCTGATCCTCTCCAACAGAGTGGGCTGCAAGACCATAGACATAAGTCTAGCAGAGACCCCAGGGGATACTACCTCCAGCTGTAATCGCCTCATCTGCTCGACCAACGGCGTCTGCTGCGAGATCAATAAGCTCAGACTCGTCCTCCTGCTCAAAGCATCTGCCACAACATTGGCCTTGCCGGGGTGATAAAGGATACTCAGATCATAATCCTTTAGCAGCTCCAACCACCGACGTTGCCTCAAATTCAGCTCCTTTTGGGTGAACAGATACTTCAAGCTCTTGTGATCAGTATAAATCTCGCAATGCTCACCATACAAGTAATGCCGCCACAGCTTCAGAGCAAACACCACTGCTGCCAACTCCAGATCATGAGTAGGGTAGTTTTTCTCATAGTCCTTCAATTGCCGCGAAGCATAGGCAATTACCCTACCCTGCTGCATTAACACACACCCCAAACCACTATGTGAGGCATCACTGTAAATCACAAATCCTTCCCCCATAACAGGGAGGGCAAGGATTGGAGCGGTCATCAATCTCTGCTTCAGCTCCTCAAAACAGCTCTGGCAAGTCTCGCTCCAAACAAATTTAATCCCTTTTCTGGTCAGACGAGTGAGGGGAGAGGAAAGCTTCGCAAAGCCTTCCACAAAACGCCGATAGTAGCCCGCCAAACCAAGAAAGCTCCGCACCTCAGTGATAGTCGTCGGCCTCGGCCAATCTCGAATAGCATCCACCTTGGCCGGATCCACCGCCACTCCAGTAGCTGAAACAACATGACCCAGAAAGGCGACCTCCCGGAGCCAAAACTCGCACTTTTTGAACTTAGCATACAGCTTCTTCTCTCGCAGAAGCTGCAGCACGGTCCTCAAGTGCTCCTCGTGCTCCAGATCACTCCGGGAGTAGATCAGAATGTCATCTATAAACACCACCACAAACCGGTCCAAAAACGGCTGAAAAATCCTATTCATCAGGTCCATGAATGCGGCAGGGGCATTTGTCAACCCAAAAGGCATCACGGTAAACTCATAATGCCCGTACCGCGATCTGAAAGCCGTCTTGGAGACGTCCTCGGCCCTCACCCTCCGTTTAAACTCCTCCCAAGGTAACTGCCGGGTGATCCGGAACTCCAGTGGCTCAACTCGCTGCCACCAAAAATCAGCATCTCCATCCAAGCAGTGCACCGCCATGTGCACTCGATACTTCGGGTCGATGAAGAAGTCCCGAAAAAGCTTCTCCATCGCAGAAAGCCAAATCCCAACAGCCCGAGGCTGAGCATCCCGCCCCGAGAATCTCTGTGGTCCCCGCTTAACAAACGCAGCGAGTCTGTCAGCAAAATCCCGCTCCTCCTCCGCAGTCAAGGGCTGAAATGCCGCAGGAGCCCCGCTACTCGACGATGGCGCTGACGGCACAAAAGGTGCAACAAGAGGCACAGGGACCTCCGGAACAGCTGGGGGTGGTGCCTCCCTCTGAGCAAGCAGCTGCTCAATCCTCTGCTCCTGGCGGCGCTGACCCTCCGCCAACTGGGCCACCAAGGCCCTCAACTCAGTAAGCTCGGGTGGTGTAGGCTGCTCTGGCTCAACAGGGGGCGAAGGGACACCCCGGGTGGGAATCCGACGTCGTGGAGGCATCCTGCCACAAGAAACCAAACATCAGCAACAAAACTCCACATGACCCAATCTGGCGAAAGTCAAAAGACATCCCCCTATTTCTGTAACCTTATGTTGTCTGCAGCCAACATAATGGTTCAACAGAAATAGACTATGTCGATCCCTCTTCACTCACAGGAAGAGTTAACTATAAAAATCACCGACTTTCGCAATAAGTCACGCCACTCACGCCCTATAATCCTAGGGTCTGTCCAAAAGCCTAGGGTTTCCTAAGTCCCAACTGACCTATCCCTAAGCTCTGATACCAACTTAATCTGTCACGCCCCGGGTGTAAACCAGAACCCGGGCCCGTCTACAGATCCGCCGTGCATGCGGTATTTCCCACATACACGAAGCGTCGGTAACCTGCTCAGATAAGAGACAATAATAAAAGAGCATCATAATCAGAGCTAAAATAAAACTACTGTATCTCAGACAGATGCTGGAAGTAAAAGGTACAACAGTAAAATGAAATACAGATGTCTCTCCCAGCTCACTACTATAATACAAACAGCTGGCAGAAGCCAGTCCCCAAAAAGAAATACAAAAACACTGTCTGAGAAGTCCTGGTACCCAAAAATCTCCAGCTATGACCCTCGGTGGCTCTCTATCTAGTCCGCAATTCGCTTACCTCGATCAGTTGCTGACGGCCCAGCAACTCCCACTGAGGACTCTGCAAAACAAGGGGAAAGAAGAAACAAGAAAAACAATGGGGGTCAGTACTACTATAACCAGTAGCCTCCCCTAGTGGGTAAAGCCTCAGCTCAGATATGCCCACCAGGTGCTCAGAGGCGAAAAGGGAAAAGAGAAGAAAGGGGATGCAGATAAATAAAGCGACTGATGAAGTGCTATCCCTAATATGCCTCTATATGACCAACCAATAAGGATGGGAAAAGTGATGCATCAGAATCAAGTAGCCTGTCATAATGACCCAATCTGACAGCCAGTGAACACTGGCACTGCCTGCTCTGCTGTCGAACTCAAGAAACCAGCATGGTGCCCGGCGCTCACACCGTGGAAAGCAGCAAGGTGCCCGGCGCTCACACCGTGGAAAGCCTACTCCGGAGTGGCACTCGAGGGGAGCGACCCACACGAGTAAAATATCACTGTATCAAGCATCTCCGTAACCACTGTCTCATAATAGCAGGACTGGATCGAGACTCACAGAAGTGGGAACAACCCTCCACTAAAGAAAGCCCGATCCCCAAAACACCCAATCTGATGCAATAGTACAAACCGGTCAACCACCCAAGATCCGTGGTCGCCGCAACACCCTGCCATACCCCTAACCTGTCCCAATCCCCAATACCTGACTACACTGTCTAACAGACGCTCGAACCTGAGCGACTAAGCCGCAAGTGCCAACAATGGAAGAAGAAAAGAGCAAAAGCATGGTTTCTCCTAAGTCAAGTCCCAAATAGTGTAGCAGTAAAAGATGACATAATTATGTGACCAATTTAATCATGCAGTGTTCCAATATTTTGTCCAATTTCCAAGTATAAACAGTTTGGAGTAACATAAGCTAGGGTGACCGTCTCACATGAACAAATATCAGTTTTGCAGTCCTCTATTTCTATTTTGTCTCCAAGTATACAGTTCCAGAATCAGTAAGCGATTAAATCAAGTGATTAATCTAACAATAATTTATTAGAGATCCAATAACCAATAATTAATTTCCTAGAGCATGCAAGTCTACCAATCAACACATTTAGCATTGTCATAGCAAGGGTACTCTGATATTCCTAGTGGGCATACAAGAGAGGAGTACAACAACCACCCACCTGAAGCGCAACTGTCCAAACTCGTACAGTCAGAAAATACCAAAATTCCAAATCCTCGCTCCCACAATTTTAGCACACCCGCAACACTCCTGGTACATCAAGAAATCCACTAATTACACTAGACTCCCAAATTCAGCACTTAATCACATACAACCTCGAATTCAGAACTGCTTAATTATCACCTGCAGAAATTGCCCAGAAAATTCCAATAAAAATATCACGGCGATCCTTGCGTCGATAGCTTCGAAACGGTACCTTGCACGCCCAAATCCGAGTTCTGTACATCAAGATAAAAATTCGGCAAGGGGGCACCCACACACTAAAATCTGTATTAAGGGCAGATTACTGTTCACTGAGAAATCATTAATTCTCACCTCGAAAGAAAATTCACAAAAATCCAATAAAAATACGAGCGCGTTCCTTGCGATCCGTAGATGAAAAAGTTGTATAAGCTCGTTTCCGTCAGACGCTCGTGCGCAAAGATATGGCCAAAATACTCCGCTGCTGTCAAGGAATTCCATACAGAAAAAGGGGTCACTTACTGCCTCGAAATCCGTGCCAAAACCTCGAAACGGGAAAGCGCGACCAAAACGAAAGATGAAGTCCTACCTCTTAGGAGTCCACTGGTGCAAGAATCACAGGAAAATGATGTCGGGGTAGCCCAGGGGAGCAAAAATACGATCGCTGCGCCGAAGAAGAACACTAGGAAGCAACGTCGCGCCGCACCGTAAAATGGGGAACCTCGGGATTCGTGCCTCCAAAACTCTTGAAACTTGGCAGGGAGATCAAGGACTTAGAGATGAAAAACTTTCATTAAGGGAGCTCGGAGAGATGATGAACAGGTTGGGAGAAAGAAGGGAAAGAAGGAGGCTCGGATTGCACTATTTATATAGGCTGAAAAACAATTCAAATAATTCCATCCATGTCCCCACTTTCGGGCGCATCCCAATTTTCGGGCCGCTACAGTAACGGGCCGGCCCGTTACTGTTCACGCCCGAAAGCCTCTGGGCCGGCCACGTAGCCCAGTCCACTAAGCCAACGGACCCCGCTGCACCCGGCGCACCTGAGCCAGCCACTGGTGGCTTGCCACGTGTCCCCGACCGGCCGTGCACCGCGCACGGCGCGCCGTGCACCGCGCACGTCGCCGGCTGACCCGGGGCGTACGGCACCTGCCCCGGTCACCTGCCCCACCAGCCGCGTGGACCGGGTGCACCAAGACCCGCCAACCCGAGCCGCCACGTGTCCACCCGGTCCACCGTGCACCCGGCCCAAATTCAGTGGACCGCGCCTGCTGCACCGGCCAACCGGAAAGCGCCACGTGGCCCGCCTCCGGTGCACGCCCCCCGCGGTGGACCGCGCGCCTGCCCGCGCCCTGCCCGCGCCCTGTGCCGCCGCCAGCCGCCTGCCCGAGGCCGCGCCGCCGCCCGCCGGCGCTGCCCGCCGCCGCCGGCGATCGCCGGCGACACTGTTCCGGCGTGAACAGTACCCGCGAGCTCAAAAATGACAAGTAAATAGCCCATCTTGACCGTTTTCGCGCGCTGATTCCAAAAACGAGGTCCGTTTTGCCAAATTCCGCCTCCAAAATTTGCCGGAGGCTCCCGCAAGCGCCAAAAACTGTCAAAACTTCCGGGAGTCCGCTTTTGGACATCCGGACTCAGAATTGGGCAAACAAAAAGCCAATCTCAAGTGTTTTTCCGCGCTGAATCCAAATCCACCCTCCGTTTGGCCTAAATCCTTTTCTAAAATTCGGCAAAAGCAGCCGAAGGCCAAAACAGCTAACCAAAGCTCACAGGGTCCATCTGTGGCATCCCTTTGATGCACTATGGGCCAGATACACCATCAACAGGTGTCTAAACAGTGGATTCACGGGAAAAAGCTGCATGGGGGTTCGGGGTACTACATCATTGCTTACCGCACTTCTTTCCTTTTTGCCTCTGGTAGACCTAGTGGGTGTGTCAGGGTTTGAGGTTTTACCCACTAGGGGAGTGTGACACCCCCGGAATTTGGATTAGTCCTCTATATAAATGATATAATAGGACTAAATCTCTAACCCGGCTATAGCATTTTGGATGGTAGCAAGATCCAAGAGGAACATGAGAGTTAAGCGTGCTAGAGCTAGAGTAGTTCTAGGATGGGTGACCCCCTGGGAAGTGGGGCGTCACAGTTGGTATCAGAGCCATTCACCAGCCGGAAATGTGAGATGAGTCTCGGCTGAGCCAGGGTTATATAGCGGGTAGAGCGAGGCTCCCCGGCTAATGACCGTTGTGAGTGGAGTGCAGCTCCTCACAAGGTCGGCTAAGGCTAGCGAGACGAGTCTCACATCGCCTGGTGCTTGTGAGTGTGCTTGAGCCTGACGTGGACGTCAGGGCTTAAAGGGGGAAGAATGTGACACCCCCGGAATTTGGATTAGTCCTCTATATAAATGATATAATAGGACTAAATCTCTAACCCGGCTATAGCATTTTGGATGGTAGCAAGATCCAAGAGGAACATGAGAGTTAAGCGTGCTAGAGCTAGAGTAGTTCTAGGATGGGTGACCCCCTGGGAAGTGGGGCGTCACAGGGAGGCTACTGGTTTACTGGTAGTCTCACCCCCATTCTTCTTTCCTCTTTTCCTTCTCCCTTGTTTTGCAGTGTCTTCTGCGGGTGCTGCTGGGTTTTCAGCGGCGGGTCGAGGAGAGAGGACGGCTGAGTAGATAGACTTCGAGGCAGGATGAGCGTGTTAACTGGACTGTTGGTGTACCCGTGTTCCCTCAGACGATTGTACTTTTACTTTGGGACTGGCTTTTGCCAGCAGGTTGTATTTATTTTGGTGAGCTGGGAGAGACAGATGTATCATTTATACAGATGTATTGTATTTTATTTCCAGCTTCAGTCTGAGATGTATTAGTTTTAGTTCAGCTCTGTTTTTATTGCTCATTTATTATTATCTCTTATATATCTGAGCAGGTTTGGCGCTTCGTGTACGCGGGAAATACCGTGTGCACGGCGGATCTGTAGACGGGCCCGGGTTCTGGTTTACACCCGGGGCGTGACAGATTAAGTTGGTATCAGAGCTTAGGGATAGGTCAGTTGGGACTTAGGAAACCCTAGGCTTTTGGCGGACCCTAGGATGTTAGGGCGTGAGAGACGTGACTTTTGGCGAAAGTCGGTGATTTGGTTTTGACTCTTCCAGTGAGTGAAGAGGGATCGGCATACCCTATTTTGTGGGACAGTTATGTTGGCTGCAGACAACATAACGTTACAAAAATAGGGGGATGCCTTTGACTTTCGCTAGATTGGGTCGAGTGTTTGGGGTGTGCTGATTTGCGGTTTTGTCGTGGTGAGCGGTGTCTCCCCGACGTTGGGGCTCTGACCCGAGTGCACCTTGGTGCGGCAGTTGGGCCTGAGCTGGTTGTTTCGGGCCGGATACCCAGATTGGAGTCTGAGAGCTCCGGACCCGAAGGGTAGGAGTGTTGTTGGCAGATCAGCAGTGCGGTGACACAGTTGTCGGAGCAGCGCGGTGACACAGTTGTCGGATCAGCACAGTGGCGCAGTTGTCGGAGCAGTGACACAGCTGTCGGAGCAGCGCGGTCACACAGTTGTCGGATCAGCACAGTGGCGCAGTTGTCGGAGCAGTGACACAATTGTCGGAGCAGCGCGGTGACACAGTTGTTGGATCAGCACAGTGGCGCAGTTGTCGGAGCAGCGACACAGTTGTCGGAGCAGCGCGGTGACACAGTTGTTGGATCAGCACAGTGGCGCAGTTGTCGGAGCAGTGACACAGTTGTCGGAGCAGCGTGGTGACACAGTTGTCGGATCAGCACAGTGGCGCAGTTGTCGGAGCAGTGACACAGTTGTCGGAGCAGCGCGGTGACACAGCTTTCGGATCAGCACAGTGGCGCAGTTGTCGGATCAGTGCAGTGGCACAGTTGTCGGACTAGTGAGTAGCCCCTCCGTGCTGACGTTTAGTGCTGGAGCACCGAGGAAGGGTGGACAGTTGATAGCAGGGAAACTGTGGGATTGCATTGAAGGAGTGAGCCAGATCTGGCGGATGAGTTGCCCCGACTTGTGGGATTGAGTATGGAGCCTTTGGAGGCAGGGTCTTGTTCGGTGGGGGATTGAGAGTTCTAGGGACGCCTCATTGGAGTAGGCGCCGGGTATGGAGCATGGCATTGTAGTTCCTTTGGATTGGGATCTGCCGCCTGAGGCGAGTTCTGATTGAGGCGCTTGGCGCCGGGTGATGGAGGACAGGTCAGTCGGATGAGGTATTCCCGATCTTTTGCACCTAGGGGGGGGAGTGTCGTAGGTCCTGCCCGGTGCGGTTGAGTCCTTGGTTGTACCTGTAGGCCTGATGGTCTTGACCTAGTTGTGGGGCTTGGTTTGGTACTTAGGACGGTTAGGCTGGCTCGGTTATTTTCTTTTCGCGGCAGCTGATTATGCTGTGAGGACGGTTCTCGTGGGAGCCAGGCCTGGAGGTGTTGGTGTACCTGGGTTGCTTGAGAGTATCTTCGCCTCTTTGGTTTTGACTTTGTGAGCGAGGCGGATGTCTCGTAGTGGGTGAGTAGCCTTTTGGCTGGTGTGTTTGAGGGATCTGCGGCGGCACCAGGACTTGGAGATACCCTTTTGGTTGTGAGTTCCTAGCTGTTCTCCTATCGGAGTTGTTTGGCATGACACCAGTTTGGGAGTTGAGGACCCAACTCCAGGATTTGATGTTTTGGAATTATGTCAGGCCAAGTGTGGCACCTCTGGGGGCGCCGGTGCTATTCGAGTTGTGGAAGGTTGGTTCACTTCGGCTTTGTGAGGACCCGTAAGAATTTGATAAAGTGATCATCGGGAGCTAGCACCCTTCTGTCAAGCTTGGAGGATTTGAGTTATGAGCTGCAAGGGTATTGGATCTTCGCGAAGATTGATTTGCGGTCTGGTTCTCTCGACTGCTTAGGGCTGAGGGTTGATGCCGGAGGGTTGGGAAATTGCTTCTACATCCTGGTGGTTTTTGGATTAGAGATCAGAGTCTACGTAATCAGTTGGGGGACTTATATCGGATGCCTCGGGAGTACAGAGGTACTTGGATCGAGCTTTTGTGCCGATGGACTTGTGGTTGGTTTATCTGAGGCCCTAGCAGGGGCGAATGCTTGTACCGATGCGGACTACTTGATAGCTCGAGCGGTTAGCCCAGCTGTACTTGGTTGAGGTAGTGCTGATTCCTGGAGTGCTCACCTTTATTTTGTTCCAGTTAGAGAGCCGAGGATTGCATCGCGTCTCTGGAGGAGGTATTTGTCAGCCTTGGGAGCTTGAGTGGGGGATGATTGGATATTTACCCCCTCTATTTTGTTGAGTTTCTGTGTTGAGGAATGACATTAGTTTCGAGGACGAAACTTTCTTTTAGTGGGGGAGGATGTGATGACCTGGATCTCCGCAGAGCTATTGCGGTGCATTGGGGTGGCCACTGGAGGCCTACGCGGTGTGCTGGAGGTGTTTGGGGCACGATTGGACACAAGTGTCGGACTTCGGACTTAAATGGATCACGTGGGTGATCGGGTGACTCCGTCGGATCTCTGGATGTATTCACGGGCGAAACTGTCACGCCCCGGGGGTTTCCTTAAGCGGAAGACGACCACTGAAAATGGTTTGAATTTGCGTATACTTTTTTTTGAAATCAAACTCCCCCGGTGCGTGCCCAGACCCGCCGCATATACAAATTCACTCTGCGAACGGGCAGAGTCTCCTTTGTATATGCACGGCGTCCTGACTACAACCATCTTACAATCATCACTTTAACCACACTAGTTTAACAGTCGAATGCATACAATCGTTTTCCATAAGTATATAAAGGCCGGCTAGTTTTGAAAAGATAAATCCACAAGGTTTTAAAAAATGGTGCCTACACGACACCCACGTTTTCAAAACAGTTTTCGAAATAATTTCCTTTCCTCTCTTTTGTAGTTTGAAAGCGGCCCAACGGGAAGAGCAAAACAAACACTCACAAGGATAAAAAACGACATTCCAACATCCATATCGACCCCACAAGGGTATCGCAATCCACATAGCAAACTACTAACAGGTAATGAAATGAGCAAAATAGAAGCACGTACAGTCTATGGTCTCGAAGGACCAAAAGTACTCTCGCCACGGCCTCACCGTCGTCCTAGCACTCGTCCCTGGACGAACCTGTCACAGAGTGGGAAGTCAGTGGCCAGGAAAATAAAGCACGAGCAACTAGGGCTATAAATAAAGCAAACCGCAGTAAAACCAGAGCAACCGCCCTCCTCATCATGCACTCGATAGTATCCCTGCATAACCAGTAATACCCGTAACACCTGCAACACCTGTAACACCTATACACCTGACCTCGTCGGGCACCTATCCCGACGGATCGCACCGCTCACACCTTGGGGCACCGGATCTCGGCGGGCACCTACCCCGACGGATCGCACCGTTCCCCCCCCTTGATGCCTCAAACCCCACACCTACGGGGGCCCCCACTACGTCACCTCGTGGGTATACACGGGTCATCGACCACTTTTCCGGAAAAGCACACCCTTGGCGGTGGCCAAACCGCGGGTGCGCGTGCTGCAGCCTCGAGCATAGTAACCACATACGCATACATAACATAAGCACCGCGACACTTGGTCGCTATAACATTAATAAGAGCATATGATAAATGATAACAGGAGTTAACAATATTAAATGATGCAACTACTTACTCTTACACCTTTCCCACAATACCGTAATTCAAACACCGGAAGAATTCCCTATAACGGGGTGTATCCCCCCGCACCGTGGCCCCCAGTCGCCACAAATAAGATGACAATGAGATATAAAAGTAACGAGAATATGCGCAAGAGGTTCTAAGGGGTACCCACCTGAAATGCGAAGAAGAAGATGCGTAGAAACTCCAGCTAAAACACTCCCACCTTGTGCCCGAAACAGCTACAGTGAAAAATACTGTTAAAAACGTCGTCGCGGTCAAAAACACTCAAAAACGGGACGAAGCGGGCCAAAAACGGAGCTTCTGGGCTCCTTTCCTGAATGCTGGTGCACGAAACCAGGCGTGGACCGGGTCCACGACAACAGGCGGCCGCGGCGCGGGCCGGGAGCACACTGCAGCCGTGGACCCGTGCGGCATGGGCCGGGCCGTGCACGGGCTCGGGCGCGCACCGGGTTCACCATTCCCCGCTGCGGCGCCGAGCACCGGGTGCACGCCTAGGGCGTGCACCGAGCGGCCTGGCGCACGCTTTCCGTGCGCCGGGTCTGCGGCCCAGGGTCACGGAGGCGTGCGCCGGGTGCACGCCGGTCCGGTGGACCGCGCGGCCTGGCGCACGCGTCCGTGCACCGGGTCTGCGCCCCCGGGCCGCGGGAGCGTGCGCCGGGTGCACGCGGGCGCCGTGGACCGCGGCCTGAAAACCCCATTGTGAACAGTAACCGTCCCCGTTTTCGGCTCCGGTCGCGACCCCGCGACTCCGGCGACTGCGGCGGCGACCCCGTGAACACGGCAACGGCGGCAGCGGCCTCCCGTTTAACCACGGCGGCGGCGGCCTCCCGTTCAACAACCCACGACATCGACAAAAGAAAACCTCAGACCGAAATTAAACGAAAAGACCCGAACCGCTTACCCCGTTTTCGCCGGAGGAGGAGGAAGAAGGAGGATCGTCCGCCCCTCGCTCGTTCGATCCTGCAGGAAAAGCGATTATTCCTTCCCTCTCCCCGTCTCGCCGCCACGGTTCTTCACGCCCAACGTCGGATGGTGGAAAGAAGGTAGGAGGAGGGTTTGGGTTTCTCCCGCACTCATCCGAAGAGCCCTAACGCACGAACCCAAAGGAACGAGAAGTAGGGAAAATAAGTTTAAATCCCCAAAATCCAAACTTAAACGATCGGGTGCGAACCAGCGGTCCAAATTTACCTCGAAAAATGTGCCGATCGCCCGCACGCCTTTCGATGCACCCGAAACCGCTAAAAACTTCGAAAAATTATTCTGGGAGGTCCCGGAGTCCGAATTCAAATCCGATCGCACCGCCGCTCCTCATTTTGCGGCCCCTACCACCTAAAAATATCCACAAACCCCGACGATCAGCCCAAAAATTCCCGAATTTCAATCCCCTTCTCTAACAACTAAGAATATCTAATTAAGATCAAACGGAAAACCGGAGGGTCGAGGAACCACCACCTCAATAAAAAGAAAAACCCACTGACATAAAAAGACGAAAAGTCCGATCACAGCAGGATCCCGTCCGATCACCCCGAAAAGTGTGCCGGCCACTTAGCACAGATTCGGATGCACCCCTCAAAGGCAAACGCTTTGATCCCCATTCCGGGAGATCCGTAAATCAGAATCCGAATCCGTTCGCTTTGCCGTCCTCCGTTTTACGAGCTCAAACGCAGAAAAATACCCGCGGTCCAGGTCCAGTCCATTGCCGCAAACACCGTGAAGAGTCTCCCCAATAATCCCGTCATAAACGAAGGTATACAAAGGCATCGAAACGCAAGAGTACTACATCACTCACCACTTAAAAGAAGTTTCGTCCTCGAAACTTAACCCTGGTCCACAATGAATAAATCTGGGTAGCACTCCCTCATCTTTGACTCCAGTTCCCAAGTCGCTTCACGTCCTTCCTGGTTGCTCCACAGCACCTTCACGTGGGGGATCGTCTGGTTACGCAAACCTTTCTGTCCTCTCGTGCTGAGATCCGCACCGGTGTTCCGTTGAAGCTCAGGTCCTCTCTAAGCTCAAAAACAGTGACCATCCATCACCCAAAACAAGTACGCAGGTTCAAAGCATATCTTCGAAAATTCAGATTACTCGCTCGGGTTGCCCGTCGGTCTGGGGGGTGAAACACTGTGCAGAAGTGTGGTTTAGTCTCTAGAGCTTGTTGTAATCCTTGCCAAAGGTTCGACACAAGCCGAGTGTCTCTAGCCCATGTCGTATGGATGGGTGAGAAAAGAGCCGACTCCGTCAATCGGTCCACTGCGACTCAGACCGCATCGCGTCCTTGAACCTCTTCGTGTCACCCGGATGCGCCGCAAAGGGAGCGCAGTGCGCCTCCGATAGTATCTCCTCCTTCAACTCTGGCAGCCCTCGAAAACATATTGCGCCATTCGCACTCGCCGAAAAGTCGCTTGCATGGTCCGGGGGAAAAAGCATGTCACGAACAAGCTATATCGGTGCGCCTGTCTTCTGACCCTCCAGGATTTCTCTAATAGGGTTGGCTTGACCAACAAGGAACAACAGGTCGCGCGACCATATCGGTCCCGCTAAGTACTCGCGCTCAGCGATTTCCCCCCCTCGATTTGACCTTTCCGGCTCTAAACATCCGCTACTACACTTGCCTTTCCCGGGGTGATACTGAATGGACAAGCCGAGTCCTTCAGTAACTCCAACCAATGCTTCTGCCGCAAAATCAAATCCTTCTATGTGAACAAGACCTAAGACTCTGGCGATCCGAACACACATCACAATGAACTCCAAAAGGTGGTGTCTCCAAAGCTTTAAAACGAAGACGACTGCTGCCAGTTTCGGATCGTATGTCGGGCAGTTCCGCTCACATTCTCTGTGTTTCCCGTTGCCGACACAATGTGCCCCAAAAGTCCACTTCGCGAAGTCAGAACTCACCTTCTTAAATTTAGCAAACAGCTTCTGGTCCCTGAGATTCCGGAGAAAAATCCGTAAGTGCTCCTCGCAGTCGATTAGAGAGGTCGTCAATCCCGGACTTGTTCTTCACTGTAACTTTGCTTATCTCCCTACAGTCGATGCGTAGGCGTAGGCTTCCGTTCTTCTTTTGCACGAAGCGCACGGGTGCACCCCAAGGCGATACACTCGGTCTGATGAACCCTCTATTCAAAAAAAACTCCTTGTGCCTTAAATTCCCTCAGTTCCGCGAAAGCCATTCCGCAAGGCGCCTAAGTGATAGGTTGCGTGTCTGGTAGAAGCTCGAAAGATAGGATGACCTCTCGCCCGGGGGTATTCCCGGCAATTCAGTCAGGGGGATGACAGAAGAAACCCTTACCATGGGGGTGTCAGTGACCGACGCAAAGGGTCGAGTCGCTAGGCTCACTAAAACCAAGTAGTTATACATCCGCCGGATACCTCGTGAACCAGTCCATGCCCAGCACCTCATCGTATTCCTGCCTCCCGACTCGAAATTCCCAGTCACGACGCCACCGGTCCGCACACCGCCCCAGCCGGCGCTGAGCAGTCAGCAACAACGTCTCGCGATGTGTCGAGGTACCCCAGTCATACCGCCCACCCCATACCAATGATTCTTTAAAAGTCCAAAACATCCAACCCGACGACGAGGAAAAACAACCCACACAACGCCCTCACAAGGCTCCGAGAGGTGCCAACAAAACAGGCTGGGTTACTAACTACCATAACTTCTCCCCTGAAAACAAAGAACTCACCTGTCACCAACGCGGACCGCTCCCCTCCGTCACCAACACGGGACACGTCCACCCGTCACCAGCACGGGCCACAAGCTCGGAACATATCCACCAACCCGGACCACCCGCTCTGACTATCCATCCTACCGAGGCGACGGTCAAGACTAACGTTAGGTTTCAGCTCTAAGACCTACCACAAGGTCTACCCCACAGAAAGGGCTGCGTACAGGGCCTCCCAGCCGAAGGTGACCAGTACCAAAACTCCGAGTAGTCGCCAGATTCCCCCCCTCGACTCATACCAGCCCCAAAAGATCACAATCCACAACGCTCCCAAACCAAGCCTCAAGGCTATGCCTTAGTCATGGGAAGCTGGCGACAAAACCCACAAGGTAAGGTCCTATTTCCGTCCTGGCACCGACGGGGTGCGACGCTCTAACTTGCCACTGACTCTCGGTCCCAAACCGTTGCCCCACCAAGCACCGGGCATCGAATCGAGCGGTAAACTTCCAGACCAGCAGTGACACTCCCAACTAGAAGAAAAATCAAAGCTCCAGGTCCGTTCGGCAAAGACCTCCAGGTACTGAAGACTATCCATCTGAAATCTAAAGGGTCGGAAGAAGACAAGCAACGAGAACAGCGAGAAGAACCGTGTCAAAAGTTGCCTAGGTTCACTAAACGCACTCGAGGGGTCACACGCCAACCCACCAGCAGGACAACCGAACCGACGCACTTGTGCAGAAAACAGAAACCCAACCCAAAGCTTTACCACCACAACCCCACTAAAAGGAGCCACTCGGCACCACCCAGCATCAAAGCTAAACCCCCTATTAAAAGTCACCACTTACGCACCCTCGTGCGAAGCGAGGTACGGTCTCTCTGACCCCAAAACGAGAACAAACGAAGAGGATTTACTAGCCCCGATGGTCTCCCTTTCTAACCCAAAGGAGCCCCCCGTGAACCCATCACGACGATCTCTACAACCGTCGCAGTGTCTACGGTGAAAAGTCGAACTATGGATAACAAACTTAGGGGAAGAATCCTCGTTCCCACCCATACCTTGCCCATGGTGCAAAAGGAATCGACCGACTACTCGCTGTAGCTTAACACCAGAAGACCCAGAAGGTACAAGTTTAGACAAACGGCTATCGAGTTACCCATGACCGACAGACGGCCGACAAACCAACAACCACCGGTGGGTTGTGCTACCACCCGAGCTAAACCGGAAAAGAAACTCAATAGTCCCCGCACTCTCGCATCTCTACGCAGATATATCCTGATCATTTCATTAGTTAGTAGCCAGTGGTAATGTGCCCCAGTGGATGTTGGACAGCGACTACTGTGGTTAAAGCTGTTTGTCTCTGATACCATCTTAATCTGTCACGCCCCGGGGGTTTCATTAAGCGGAAGACGACCACTGAAAATGGTTTGAATTTGCGTATACTTTTTTTTGAAATCAAACTCCCCCGGTGCGTGCCCAGACCCGCCGCATATACAAATTCACTCTGCGAACGGGCAGAGTCTCCTTTGTATATGCACGGCGTCCTGACTACAACCATCTTACAATCATCACTTTAACCACACTAGTTCAACAGTCGAATGCATACAATCGTTTTCCATAAGTATATAAAGGCCGGCTAGTTTTGAAAAGATAAATCCACAAGGTTTTAAAAAATGGTGCCTACACGACACCCACGTTTTCAAAACAGTTTTCGAAATAATTTCCTTTCCTCTCTTTTGTAGTTTGAAAGCGGCCCAACGGGAAGAGCAAAACAAACACTCACAAGGATAATAAACGACATTCCAACATCCATATCGACCCCACAAGGGTATCGCAATCCACATAGCAAACTACTAACAGGTAATGAAATGAGCAAAATAGAAGCACGTACAGTCTATGGTCTCGAAGGACCAAAAGTACTCTCGCCACGGCCTCACCGTCGTCCTAGCACTCGTCCCTGGACGAACCTGTCACAGAGTGGGAAGTCAGTGACCAGGAAAATAAAGCACGAGCAACTAGGGCTATAAATAAAGCAAACCGCAGTAAAACCAGAGCAACCGCCCTCCTCATCATGCACTCGATAGTATCCCTGCATAACCAGTAATACCCGTAACACCTGTAACACCTGTAACACCTATACACCTGACCTCGTCGGGCACCTATCCCGACGGATCGCACCGCTCACACCTTGGGGCACCGGATCTCGGCGGGCACCTACCCCGACGGATCGCACCGTTCCCCCCCCCTTGATGCCTCAAACCCCACACCTACGGGGGCCCCCACTACGTCACCTCGTGGGTATACACGGGTCATCGACCACTTTTCCGGAAAAGCACACCCTTGGCGGTGGCCAAACCGCGGGTGCGCGTGCTGCAGCCTCGAGCATAGTAACCACATACGCATACATAACATAAGCACCGCGACACTTGGTCGCTATAACATTAATAAGAGCATATGATAAATGATAACAGGAGTTAACAATATTAAATGATGCAACTACTTACTCTTACACCTTTCCCACAATACCGTAATTCAAACACCGGAAGAATTCCCTATAACGGGGTGTATCCCCCCGCACCGTGGCCCCCAGTCGCCACAAATAAGATGACAATGAGATATAAAAGTAACGAGAATATGCGCAAGAGGTTCTAAGGGGTACCCACCTGAAATGCGAAGAAGAAGATGCGTAGAAACTCCAGCTAAAACACTCCCACCTTGTGCCCGAAACAGCTACAGTGAAAAATACTGTTAAAAACGTCGTCGCGGTCAAAAACACTCAAAAACGGGACGAAGCGGGCCAAAAACGGAGCTTCTGGGCTCCTTTCCTGAATGCTGGTGCACGAAACCAGGCGTGGACCGGGTCCACGACAACAGGCGGCCGCGGCGCGGGCCGGGAGCACACTGCAGCCGTGGACCCGTGCGGCATGGGCCGGGCCGTGCACGGGCTCGGGCGCGCACCGGGTTCACCATTCCCCGCTGCGGCGCCGAGCACCGGGTGCACGCCTAGGGCGTGCACCGAGCGGCCTGGCGCACGCTTTCCGTGCGCCGGGTCTGCGGCCCAGGGTCACGGAGGCGTGCGCCGGGTGCACGCCGGTCCGGTGGACCGCGCGGCCTGGCGCACGCGTCCGTGCACCGGGTCTGCGCCCCCGGGCCGCGGGAGCGTGCGCCGGGTGCACGCGGGCGCCGTGGACCGCGGCCTGAAAACCCCATTGTGAACAGTAACCGTCCCCGTTTTCGGCTCCGGTCGCGACCCCGCGACTCCGGCGACTGCGGCGGCGACCCCGTGAACACGGCAACGGCGGCAGCGGCCTCCCGTTTAACCACGGCGGCGGCGGCCTCCCGTTCATCAACCCACGACATCGACAAAAGAAAACCTCAGACCCAAATTAAACGAAAAGACCCGAACCGCTTACCCCGTTTTCGCCGGAGGAGGAGGAAGAAGGAGGATCGTCCGCCCCTCGCTCGTTCGATCCTGCAGGAAAAGCGATTATTCCTTCCCTCTCCCCGTCTCGCCGCCACGGTTCTTCACGCCCAACGTCGGATGGTGGAAAGAAGGTAGGAGGAGGGTTGGGGTTTCTCCCGCACTCTTCAGACGAGCCCTAACGCACGAACTCAAAGGAATGAGAAGTAGGAAAAATAAGTTTAAAACCCCAAAATCGAAACTTAAACGATCGGGTGCGAACCAGCGGTCCAAAATTTACCTCGAAAAATGTGCCGATCGCCCGCACGCCTTTCGATGCACCCGAAACCGCTAAAAACTTTGAAAAATTATTCTGGGAGGTCCCGGAGTCCGAATTCAAATCCGATCGCACCGCCGCTCATCATTTTGCGGCCCCTATCACCTAAAAATATCCACAAACCCCGACGATCAGCCCAAAAATTCCCGAATTTCAATCCCCTTCTCTAACAACTAAGAATATCTAATTAAGATCAAACGAAAACCGGAGGGTCGAGGGACCACCACCTCAATAAAAAGAAAAACCCACTGACATAAAAAGACGAAAAGTCCGATCACAGCAGGATCCCGTCCGATCACCCCGAAAAGTGTGCCGGCCACTTAGCACAGATTCGGATGCACCCCTCAAAGGCAAACGCTTTGATCCCCATTCCGGGAGATCCGTAAATCAGAATCCGAATCCGTTCGCTTTGCCGTCCTCCGTTTTACGAGCTCAAACGCAGAAAAATACCCGCGGTCCAGGTCCAGTCCATTGCCGCAAACACCGTGAAGAGTCTCCCCAATAATCCCGTCATAAACGAAGGTATACAAAGGCATCGAAACGCAAGAGTACTACAGAA
>CM054943.1:7793932-7885940 GCA_029168755.2 Tillandsia fasciculata | reverse complement strand
CCCAATGTCCCACTTCATCCCGACACCACCAAACTGTCCTTGAGAGTCCTTAACAGCTTAGTACCAGTAAAATTCCAGGGTGACGGTAGAGAGAGTGTATGTGTGGGCACTCCCTACAAATCTGATCTCTAATCTCCTGATCCATAGGCACACACACTCGGTCCCTGTACCGCAGTACTCCCGAGCTGTCCACAGAAAAATCTCCTGTCTGATCTGCCTGAAGCTGCGTCCTGATCCTCGTCAAGTGGGGGTCCTCACTCTGAGTGTCCCTGATCCTCTCCAACAGAGTGGGCTGCAAGACCATAGACATAAGTCTAGCAGAGACCCCAGGGGATACTACCTCCAGCTGTAATCGCCTCATCTGCTCGACCAACGGCGTCTGCTGCGAGATCAATAAGCTCAGACTCGTCCTCCTGCTCAAAGCATCTGCCACAACATTGGCCTTGCCGGGGTGATAAAGGATACTCAGATCATAATCCTTTAGCAGCTCCAACCACCGTGAACGTTGCCTCAAATTCAGCTCCGTTTGGTGAACAGATACTTCAAGCTCTTGTGATCAGATAAAAGTCTCGCAATGCTCACAACCATACAAGTAATGCCGCCACAGCTTCAGAGCAAACACCACTGCTGCCAACTCCAGATCATGAGTAGGGTAGTTTTTCTCATAGTCCTTCAATTGCCGCGAAGCATAGGCAATTACCCTACCCTGCTGCATTAACACACACCCCAAACCACTATGTGAGGCATCACTGTAAATCACAAATCCTTCCCCCATAACAGGGAGGGCAAGGATTCTGAGATCGGTCATCAATCTCTGCTTCAGCTCCTCAAAACAGCTCTGGCAAGTCTCGCTCCAAACAAATTTAATCCCTTTTCTGGTCAGACGAGTGAGGGGAGAGGAAAGCTTCGCAAAGCCTTCCACAAAACGCCGATAGTAGCCCGCCAAACCAAGAAAGCTCCGCACCTCAGTGATAGTCGTCGGCCTCGGCAATCTCGAATAGCATCCACCTTGGCCGGATCCACCGCCACTACTCCAGTAGCTGAAACAACATGACCCAGAAAGGCGACCTCCCGTGCCAAACACAACGCGCACTTTTTGAACTTAGCATACAGCTTCTTCTCTCGCAGAAGCTGCAGCACGGTCCTCAAGTGCTCCTCGTGCTCCAGATCACTCCGGGAGTAGATCAGAATGTCATCTATAACACCACCACAAACCGGTCCAAAAACGGCTGAAAAATCCTATTCATCAGGTCCATGAATGCGGCAGGGGCATTTGTCAACCCAAAAGGCATCACGGTAACTCATAATGCCGTACCGCGATCTGAAAGCCGTCTTGGAGACGTCCTCGGCCCTCACCTCCGTTTAAACTCCTCCCAAGGTAACTGCCGGGTGATCCGGAACTCCAGTGGCTCACGCCGCTGCCACCAAAAATCAGCATCTCCATCCAAGCAGTGCACCGCCATGTGCACTCGATACTTCGGGTCGATGAAGAAGTCCCGAAAAAGCTTCTCCATCGCAGAAAGCCAAATCCCAACAGCCCGAGGCTGAGCATCCCGCCCCGAGAATCTCTGTGGTCCCCGCTTAACAAACGCAGCGAGTCTGTCAGCAAAATCCCGCTCCTCCTCCGCAGTCAAGGGCTGAAATGCCGCAGGAGCCCCGCTACTCGACGATGGCGCTAACGGCACAAAAGGGCAACAAGAGGCACAGGGACCTCCGAACAGCTGGGGGTGGTGCCTCCCTCTGAGCAAGCAGCTCTCACATCCTCTTCTCCTGGCGGCGCTGAGCCCTTAACCAACTGGGCCACCAAGGCCCTCAACTCAGTAAGCTCGGGTGGTGTAGGCTGCTCTGGCTCAACAGGGGGCGAAGGGACACCCCGGGTGGGAATCCGACGTCGTGGAGGCATCCTGCCACAAGAAACCAAACATCAGCAACAAAACTCCACATGACCCAATCTGGCGAAAGTCAAAAGACATCCCCCTATTTCTGTAACCTTATGTTGTCTGCAGCCAACATAATGGTTCAACAGAAATAGACTATGTCGATCCCTCTTCACTCACAGGAAGAGTTAACTATAAATCACACGACTTTCGCAATAAGTCACGCCACTCACGCCCTATAATCCTAGGGTCTGTCCAAAAGCCTAGGGTTTCCTAAGTCCCAACTGACCTATCCCTAAGCTCTGATACCAACTTAATCTGTCACGCCCCGGGTGTAAACCAAAACCCGGGCCCGTCTACAGATCCGCCGTGCATGCGGTATTTTCCACATACACGAAGCGTCGGTAACCTGCTCAGATAAGAGACAATAATAAAAGAGCATCATAATCAGAGCTAAAATAAAACTACTGTATCTCAGACAGATGCTGGAAGTAAAAGGTACAACAGTAAAATGAAATACAGATGTCTCTCCCAGCTCACTACTATAATACAAACAGCTGGCAGAAGCCAGTCCCCAAAAAGAAATACAAAAACACTGTCTGAGAAGTCCGGGTACCCAAAAATCTCCAGCTATGACCCTCGGTGGCTCTCTATCTAGTCCGCAATTCGCTTACCTCGATCAGTTGCTGACGGCCCAGCAACTCCCACTGAGGACTCTGCAAAACAAGGGAAAAGGAAGAAACAAGAAAAACAATGGGGGTCAGTACTACTATAACCAGTAGCCTCCCCTAGTGGGTAAAGCCTCAGCTCAGATATGCCCACCAGGTGCTCAGAGGCGAAAAGGGAAAGGACAAAGAAGAAAGGGGATGCAGATAAATAAAGCGACTGATGAAGTGCTATCCCTAATATGCCTCTATATGACCAGCCAATAAGGATGGGAAAAGTGATGCATCAGAATCAAGTAGCCTGTCATAATGACCCAATCTGACAGCCAGTGAACACTGGCACTGCCTGCTCTGCTGTCGAACTCAAGAAACCAGCATGGTGCCCGGCGCTCACACCGTGGAAAGCGGCAAGGTGCCCGGCGCTCACACCGTGGAAAGCCTACTCCGGAGTGGCACTCGAGGGGAGCGACCCACACGAGTAAAATATCACTGTATCAAGCATCTCAGTAACCACTGTCTCATAATAGCAGGACTGGATCGAGACTCACAGAAGTGGGAACAACCCTCCACTAAAGAAAGCCCGATCCCCAAAACACCCAATCTGATGCGATAGTACAAACCGGTCAACCACCCAAGATCCGTGGTCGCCGCAACACCCTGCCATACCCCTAACCTGTCCCAATCCCCAATACCTGACTACACTGTCTAACAGACGCTCGAACCTGAGCGACGAAGCCGCAAGTGCCGACAATGGAAGAAGAAAAGAGCAAAAGCATGGTTTCTCCTAAGTCAAGTCCCAAATAGTGTAGCAGTAAAAAGATGACATAATCATATGACCAATTTAATCATGCAGTGTTCCAATATTTTGTCCAATTTCCAAGTATAAACAGTTTGGAGTAACATAAGCCCGGGTGACCGTTTCACATGAACAAATATCAGTTTAGCAGTCCTCTATTTCTATTTTGTCTCCGAGTATACAGTTCCAGAATCAGTAAGCAATTAAATCAAGTGATTAATCTAACAATCATTTATTAGAGATCCAATAACCAATAATTAATTTCCTAGAGCATGCAAGTCTACCAATCCACACATTTAACATTGTCATAGCAAGGGTACTCTGATATTCCTAGTGGGCATACAAAGAGAGGAGTACAACAACCACCCACCTGAAGCGCAACTGTCCAAACTCGTACAGTCAGAAAATACCAAAATTCCAAATCCTCGTTCCCACAATTTTAGCACACCCGCAACACTCCTGGTACATCAAGAAATCTACTAATTACATTAGACTCCCAAATTCAGCACTTAATCACATACAACCTCGAATTCAGAACTGCTTAATTATCACCTGCAGAAATTGCCCAGAAAATTCCAATAAAAATATCTCGGCGATCCTTGCGTCGATAGCTTCGAAACGGTACCTTGCACGCCCAAATCCGAGTTCTGTACATCAAGATAAAAATTCGGAAAGGGGGCACCCACACACTAAAATCTGAATTAAGGGCAGATTACTGTTCACTGAGAAATCATTAATTCTCACCTCGAAAGAAAATTCACAAAAATCCAATAAAAATACGAGCGCGTTCCTTGCGATCCGTAGATGAAAAAGTTGTATAAGCTCGTCTCCGTCAGACGCTCGTGCGCAAAGATATGGCCAAAATACCCCGCTGCTGTCAAGGAATTCCATACAGAAAAAGGGGTCACTTACTGCCTCGAAAACTGTGCCAAAACCTCGAAACGGGACAGCGCGACCAAAACGAAAGATGAAGTCCTACCTCTTAGGAGTCCACTGGTGCAAGAATCACAGGAAAAGGATGTCGGGGTAGCCCAGGGGAGCAAAAATACGATCGCTGCGCCGAAGAAGAACACTAGGAAGCAACGTCGCGCCGCACCGTAAAATGGGGAAACCTCGGGATTCGTGCCTCCAAAACTCTTGAAACTTGGCAGGGAGATCAAGGACTTAGAGATGAAAAACTTTCATTAAGGGAGCTCGGAGAGATGATGAACAGGTTGGGAGAAAGAAGGGAAAGAAGGAGGCTCGGATTGCACTATTTATATAGGCTGAAAAACAATTCAAATAATTCCATCCATGTCCCCACTTTCGGGCGCATCCCAATTTTCGGGCCGCTACAGTAACGGGCCGGCCCGTTACTGTTCACGCCCGAAAGCCTCTGGGCCGGCCACGTAGCCCAGTCCACTAAGCCAACGGACCCCGCTGCACCCGGCGCACCTGAGCCAGCCACTGGTGGCTTGCCACGTGTCCCCGACCGGCCGTGCACCGCGCACGGCGCGCCGTGCACCGCGCACGTCGCCGGCTGACCCGGGGCGTACGGCACCTGCCCCGGTCACCTGCCCCACCAGCCGCGTGGACCGCGTGCACCAAGACCCGCCAATCCCGAGCCGCCACGTGTCCACCGGTCCACCGTGCACCCGGCCCAAATTCAGTGGACCGCGCCTGCTGCACCGGCCAACCGGAAAGCGCCACGTGGCCCGCCTCCGGTGCACGCCCCCCGCGGTGGACCGCGCGCCTGCCCGCGCCCTGCCCGCGCCCTGTGCCGCCGCCAGCCGCCTGCCCGAGGCCGCGCCGCCGCCCGCCGCGCTGCTGCCCGCCGCCGCCGGCGATCGCCGGAAACACTGTTCCGGCGTGAACAGTACCCGCGAGCTCAAAAATGACAAGTAAATAGCCCATCTTGACCGTTTTCGCGCGCTGATTCCAAAAACGAGGTCCGTTTTGCCAAATTCCGCCTCCAAAATTTGCCGGAGGCTCCCGCAAGCGCCAAAAACTGTCAAAACTTCCGGGAGTCCGCTTTTGGACATCCGGACTCAGAATTGGGCAAACAAAAAGCCAATCTCAAGTGTTTTTCCGCGCTGAATCCAAATCCACCCTCCGTTTGGCCTAAATCATTTTCTAACATTCGGCAAAAGCAGCCGAAGGCCAAAACAGCTAACCAAAGCTCACGGGGTCCATCTGTGGCATCCCTTTGATGCACTATGGGCCAGATACACCATCAACAGGTGTCTAAACAGTGGATTCACGGGAAAAACTGCATGGGGGTTCGGGGTACTACATCATTGCTTACCGCACTTCTTTCCTTTTTGCCTCTGGTAGACCTAGTGGGTGTGTCAGGGTTTGAGGTTTTACCCACTAGGGGAGTGTGACACCCCCGGAATTTGGATTAGTCCTCTATATAAATGATATAATAGGACTAAATCTCTAACCCGACTATAGCATTTTGGATGGTAGCAAGATCCAAGAGGAACATGAGAGTTAAGCGTGCTGGAGCTAGAGTAGTTCTAGGATGGGTGACCCCCTGGGAAGTGGGGCGTCACAGTTGGTATCGGAGCCATTCACCAGCCGGAAATGTGAGATGAGTCTCGGCTGAGCCAGGGTTATATAGCGGGTAGAGCGAGGCTCCCCGGCTAATGACCGTTGTGAGTGAAGTGCAGCTCCTCACAAGGTCGGCTAAGGCTAGCGAGACGAGTCTCACATCGCCTGGTGCTTGTGAGTGTGCTTGAGCCTGACGTGGACGTCAAGGCTTAAAGGGGGAAGAATGTGACACCCCCGGAATTTGGATTAGTCCTCTATATAAATGATATAATAGGACTAAATCTCTAACCCTGCTATAGCATTTTGGATGGTAGCAAGATCCAAGAGGAACATGAGAGTTAAGCGTGCTAGAGCTAGAGTAGTTCTAGGATGGGTGACCCCCTGGGAAGTGGGGCGTCACAGGGAGGCTACTGGTTTACTGGTAGTCTCACCCCCATTCTTCTTTCCTCTTTTCCTTCTCCCTTGTTTTGCAGTGTCTTCTGCGGGTGCTGCTGGGTTTTCTGCGGCGGGTCGAGGAGAGAGGACGGCTGAGTAGATAGACTTCGAGGCAGGATGAGCGTGTTAACTGGACTATTGGTGTACCCGTGTTCCCTCAGACGATTGTACTTTTACTTTGGGACTGGCTTTTGCCTGCAGGTTGTATTTATTTTGGTGAGCTGGGAGAGACAGATGTATCATTTATACAGATGTATTGTATTTTATTTCCAGCTTCAGTCTGAGATGTATTAGTTTTAGTTCAGCTCTGTTTTTATTGCTCATTTATTATTATCTCTTATATATCTGAGCAGGTTTGGCGCTTCGTGTACGCGGGAAATACCGTGTGCACGGCGGATCTGTAGACGGGCCCGGGTTCTGGTTTACACCCGGGGCGTGACAGATTAAGTTGGTATCAGAGCTTAGGGATAGGTCAGTTGGGACTTAGGAAACCCTAGGCTTTTGGCGGACCCTAGGATGTTAGGGCGTGAGAGACGTGACTTTTGGCGAAAGTCGGTGATTTGGTTTTGACTCTTCCAGCGAGTGAAGAGGGATCGGCATACCCTATTTTGTGGGACAGTTATGTTGGCTGCAGACAACATAACGTTACAAAAATAGGGGGATGCCTTTGACTTTCACTAGATTGGGTCGAGTGTTTGGGGTGTGCTGATTTGCGGTTTTGTCGTGGTGAGCGGTGTCTCCCCGACGTTGGGGCTCTGACCCGAGTGCACCTTGGTGCGGCAGTTGGGCCTGAGCTGGCTGTTTCGGGCCGGATACCCAGATTGGAGGAGTCTGAGAGCACCGGACCCGGAGGGTAGGAGTGTTGTTGGCAGATCAGCAGTGCGGTGACACAGTTGTCGGAGCAGCGCGGTGACACAGTTGTCGGATCAGCACAGTGGCGCAGTTGTCGGAGCAGTGACACAGCTATCGGAGCAGCGCGGTCACACAGTTGTTGGATCAGCACAGTGGCGCAGTTGTCGGAGCAGCGACACAATTGTCGGAGCAGCGCGGTGACACAGTTGTTGGATCAGCACAGTGGCGCAGTTGTCGGAGCAGCGACACAGTTGTCGGAGCAGCGCGGTGACACAGTTGTTGGATCAGCACAGTGGCGCAGTTGTCGGAGCAGTGACACAGTTGTCGGAGCAGCGTGGTGACACAGTTGTCGGATCAGCACAGTGGCGCAGTTGTCGGAGCAGTGACACAGTTGTCGGAGCAGCGCGGTGACACAGCTTTCGGATCAGCACAGTGGCGCAGTTGTCGGATCAGTGCAGTGGCACAGTTGTCGGACTAGTGAGTAGCCCCTCCGTGCTGACGTTTAGTGCTGGAGCACCGAGGAAGGGTGGACAGTTGATAGCAGGGAAACTGTGGGATTGCATTGAAGGAGTGAGCCAGATCTGGCGGATGAGTTGCCCCGACTTGTGGGATTGAGTATGGAGCCTTTGGAGGCAGGGTCTTGTTCGGTGGGGGATTGAGAGTTCTAGGGACGCCTCATTGGAGTAGGCGCCGGGTATGGAGCATGGCATTGTAGTTCCTTTGGATTGGGATCTGCCGCCTGAGGCGAGTTCTGATTGAGGCGCTTGGCGCCGGGTGATGGAGGACAGGTCAGTCGGATGAGGTATTCCCGATCTTTTGCACCTAGGGGGGGGAGTGTCGTAGGTCCTGCCCGGTGCGGTTGAGTCCTTGGTTGTACCTGTAGGCCTGATGGTTTTGACCTAGTTGTGGGGCTTGGTTTGGTACTTAGGACGTTTAGGCCGGCTCGGTTATTTTCTTTTCGCGGCAGCTGATTATGCTGTGAGGACGGTTCTCGTGGGAGCCAGGCCTGGAGGTGTTGGTGTACCTGGGTTGCTTGAGAGTATCTTCGCCTCTTTGGTTTTGACTTTGTGAGCGAGGCGGATGTCTCGTAGTGGGTGAGTAGCCTTTTGGCTGGTGTGTTTGAGGGATCTGCGGCGGCACCAGGACTTGGAGATACCCTTTTGGTTGTGAGTTCCTAGCTGTTCTCCTATCGGAGTTGTTTGGCATGACACCAGTTTGGGAGTTGAGGACCCAACTCCAGGATTTGATGTTTTGGAATTATGTCAGGCCAAGTGTGGCACCTCTGGGGGCGCCGGTGCTATTCGAGTTGTGGAAGGTTGGTTCACTTCGGCTTTGTGAGGACCCGTAAGAATTTGATAAAGTGATCATCGGGAGCTAGCACCCTTCTGTCAAGCTTGGAGGATTTGAGTTATGAGCTGCAAGGGTATTGGATCTTCGCGAAGATTGATTTGCGGTCTGGTTCTCTCGACTGCTTAGGGCTGAGGGTTGATGCCGGAGGGTTGGGAAATTGCTTCTACATCCTGGTGGTTTTTGGATTAGAGATCAGAGTCTACGTAATCAGTTGGGGGACTTATATCGGATGCCTCGGGAGTACAGAGGTACTTGGATCGAGCTTTTGTGCCGATGGACTTGTGGTTGGTTTATCTGAGGCCCTAGCAGGGGCGAATGCTTGTACCGATGCGGACTACTTGATAGCTCGAGCGGTTAGCCCAGCTGTACTTGGTTGAGGTAGTGCTGATTCCTGGAGTGCTCACCTTTATTTTGTTCCAGTTAGAGAGCCGAGGATTGCATCGCGTCTCTGGAGGAGGTATTTGTCAGCCTTGGGAGCTTGAGTGGGGATGATTGGATATTTACCCCCTCTATTTTGTTGAGTTTCTGTGTTGAGGAATGACATTAGTTTCGAGGACGAAACTTTCTTTTAGTGGGGGAGGATGTGATGACCTGGATCTCCGCAGAGCTGTTGCGGTGCATTGGGGTGGCCACTGGAGGCCTACGCGGTGTGCTGGAGGTGTTTGGGGCACGATTGGACACAAGTGTCGGACTTCGGACTTAAATGGATCACGTGGGTGATCGGGTGACTCCGTCGGATCTCTGGATGTATTCACGGGCGAAACGGATATTCAGATTGGGCTCAGCGCGAAATTTGGACTAAGAATACCTTTCTGGGGGCATTCGGCAATTTTTAGAGTTGGAATTTGGTGAAACGGACGTCAAATTCGGATTTAGCGCACGAAAACGGTCAAAATGGGCTATTTACACTTATTTTTCGGAGTTGCTACAGTGTTTTTACTGTTCACCGGCCGCCGGCATAACTCCGGCGATCGCCGGCGGCCGGCGGCGCCGGCGGGCGGCGGCGCGGCCTCGGGCAGGCGGCAGAGCGGCGGCGCGCGGCGCGGGCAGGGCGCGCGCAGTGCGCGGGCGCGCGGGCAGGCGGGCGGTCCACGCGGCGGGCGTGCACCAAGGTGGGGACACGTGGCAGGTTACTATAGGCTGGCTCACAGCACTCGGTTCATGGAGTATTCGGGTTGGCTCATGGTCCATGGTGCACCGGGCTTGGACACGTGGCGGGTTGCTATTGGTTCGGTCCACAGGAATTCGTGCACCGGGTGCACCGAACAGTGGCAGTGACACGTGGCGCTTCCCTATTGGTGGGTCAACTGTGCGGGCAGGCCGGTCAGAGGCGCGTCTAGGCGCGTGGGCAGGAGCGGTCGGGGGGGGGGGGGGGCCACGTGTCGCATTTTGATTGGATAAGTTTGATGTTTCCTGTTCTGTGGGACACAGATGGAATTTTGGGAATTGTTTTCTGGTTTTGTCTCCCTTGTTGCATCCGAGAGCCATTCAAGAGGGGTTTTCACCATCTTCGAGCCTCCATCTCCCTTAGAGGTGAGAAGATGAAATCTTCATCAAAAAGAGAGGAACACTCCTGTCAAGTTTGAGGAATTTAGGAGGCTCGGATCCCGAGGTTTGAGATTTTTCCGGCGCGGCGCGACGATCATTCTCCGGCAACCCGATTCGTCGCATTTCAGTGTTCAGGCTCCCCCGACTCACCCCGACCTCCTATTTTCGCGATTTTTGCGCCGTTGGATTCATGACAGGTAGGGCTACGTTTCTTGTTTCTACTGGTTTTTCCCCATTCCGAGGTTTTCATGGGTTTTTCGGATCATCTTGTGACCCCATTTTGCTGTGATGGAGTTTTGGGACAGCGGTTCGGTATTTCGGTGATATCTCCGCAACCGGGCATCGGATTAGGGTGATTCAAAAGGGGATTTGCATCTACGCATCGCAAGGAGTCTCTCTAAATTTTCTTGGATTTTCTGGAATTTTTACCGAAGGTGAGAAACCCCTTTTTACAGAACTTTGTAGCACAGTTTTGGGTGGAAGTATTGTTCGGGGTGGTTCCCTTGTCGATTTTGGTTCTCAGCGTAGGAAAATCGTGTGGGAACGTGCAGGTAGTCGTTTCGACCGGTTCGTCGCGAGGATCGTGACGGTATTTTTCCTGGAATTTCTTGGCCAGATCTCATAGGTGAAATAGGCTAAACTGTGGACTGATTGTAATTGGGACAGATTTTGGTGTGAGCATGGTTGATTAATTGTGCTTGTTCTTTTAGGGTATTTTGTGCAGTACCGTGGTGATCGTTGAGACCGGGCGCGGACTTCGCTGTTGGGATCAGGATTTAGCGCTCGAGGTGGGCGGTTGTTTCTTGCCTCTATTTTGACATGCTCACTAGGAATATTAGAGTGATCCCCTTTATTGGACATCTTGATTAATCATGATTGGGGTTGGGTTTATGCATGCCGGTGTGGGAATAGGGTTGCTTTAATAGCGGTTAACCTTGCATGTGGAATGGAATATTTATGTAGGACTATTTGATTATCCTGTTGATGGTACTACTTGAGGATAGACGACATGCGTAGGTGGATACTGTTAATGATTAATGCCTTTAATTATATTTCCTTGAGAACACTTGCATGCTTGTATGGACATCTAGATAGGCCATCTTTTATTGCTACACTATCATATTGGGATTTGACTTAGGAGAAACCATGATTGCTTTCTTTCTCCTTCTTATTTAGACTTTCGAGTCATGTTGCTCGGGTTCGAGCGGGGGTTTGGGATAGTGTAGCCGGGACCTTGGGGTCGGAGACAGGGTGTACTTGATGTCGGACTTGGGGGTTATTGCGGCAACCGCGGATAGTAGGCGGTTGACCGGATATTGATTGTTCTACCCGATTGTGGATCTTGGATTTTGGGACAGGCAGGCTTGATGGCAGGGTATTGCGACAACCGCGGACCTTGGGCGGTTGACCAGAGGTTGCTTATGCATCAGATTGGGTATCAGGTCTCTAGTGGATGGGGTTTCCCACTATTTGATTATCTTGCATCAGGTTGAGATCGGGTCTCCCTTTTAGTGGATGGGTTTTCCCACTTTGATCAGAGTCATGATCCAGTCCTGCTGATCTATGATACTTGTTACTAAGGCATTATGCTCGTGTGGGTCGCTCCCCTCGAGTGCCACTCCGGAGTGTGCGATATTACAGGCTTCGAGTCCTCGAGAATCTCATCCCCTATCGGTGTTATGTGTAGGCTGGCATACCCGATTTGGCAGGCAGAGCAGGCAGTACCAGTGCTTACGGGTGTATCGATTGGGTCTGGGCAGGCAGGCATTTATATTCTGATGCATACAGTTAGCTATCTCTTTAGCTTGGCATATTAGAGGCATAGTAGTGGTAGTTTCCTGTTTTCAACAGTCATCATTGCTTACCGCACTTCTTTCCTTTTTGCCTCTGGTAGACCTAGTGGGTGTGTCAGGGTTTGAGGTTTTACCCACTAGGGGAGGCTACTGGTTTACTGGTAGTCTCACCCCCATTCTTCTTTCCTCTTTTCCTTCTCCCTTGTTTTGCAGTGTCTTCTGCGGGTGCTGCTGGGTTTTCTGCGGCGGGTCGAGGAGAGAGGACGGCTGAGTAGATAGACTTCGAGGCAGGATGAGCGTGTTAGCTGGACTGTTGGTGTACCCGTGTTCCCTCAGACGATTGTACTTTTACTTTGGGACTGGCTTTTGCCAGTAGGTTGTATTTATTTTGGTGAGCTGGGAGAGACAGATGTATCATTTATACAGATGTATTGTATTTTATTTCCAGCTTCAGTCTGAGATGTATTAGTTTTAGTTCAGCTCTGTTTTTATTGCTCATTTATTATTATCTCTTATATATCTGAGCAGGTTTGGCGCTTCGTGTACGCGGGAAATACCATGTGCACGGCGGATCTGTAGACGGGCCCGGGTTCTGGTTTACACCCGAGGTGTGACAAAGGATCCTCGCCACCATCCATGACACATGCGTGGCTCATCCTTCCCACGTCCACGTCACGATTCTCCCTCTCCCTCTCCTTCTCTCTCTCTCTCTCTCTTTCTCTCTCTCACGATCGTATAATATCACATATAAGACTCTCCTCAACTCTCCACACACACACACAAACACTCTCTCTCTCATGGGGAAATGCAAGAGAGGGTGGATGAGGGGATATATAATGAGTAGGAGATGAGAAAAAATAAGGGGGCGTACGTTTTGGAAAGACATGAGGGGAGATGATGGGGTGTAAGTTGTAGAAATAAATTAATGAGGGAAAGTGACATAAGGGGAGGTGATAGGGTGTAAGTTGTAGGAAGAAATTAATGAGGGGAGGTGAATAGTGTATATTTTGAAAATGGATGAGATAAAAACTTTCAATGAAGAAAATGATTACACGTGGCAAAAATAAGAGATATCATATATAGGTACATGAGGGGAGATGATGGGGTGTAAGTTGTAGGAAGAAATTAATAAGGGGAAGTGACATGATGGGAGGTGATAGGGTGTAAGTTGTAGGAAGAAATTAATAAGGGGAGGTGAAGAGTGTACATTTTGAAAATGGATGAGATAAAAACTTTCAATGAAGAAAATGATTACACGTGGCAAAAATAAGAGAAATCATATATAGGTATAAATTCTTCATAAATACCAAGAATAATCATCCATGCTCCATAATAAACAAAGTTCCACAAAGATCCTGTGTGCAGAATCTTAATCTTACTAAGCCAAAGAGAAACAATTATTACCAATAATATATCTCTAAAATTCCAGAAGTGAAATTCCCACTTGATCTTAAAGAAGTCAAGTACATCTCCAAGCTCTTTAATCCTCAAACCCAAGAGAAAAATATAAGGAAAAGCATAATCATTAGATCCTATCCAGAAAATCCAGCATGAACACAAGAGTCCAAGAAAAGCTTAATATACCTGCTTAGGAGCTGAAATTGAGGGCTTTGATCAATATGAAACTTTGAGATCTATCAAAGGTGGAGCTCTCCTCCAAATTTTAGGTCAAAAGTTCTCTTCTACAGCTCAGGGTAAAGTGAGGAAAAAGGGTCGACGGTGCTGTCAGCACTGCAGTGAAGTCTCAAAGTCAACAATGGTAGAGAAATGATGAAGATGGATCTCTCAAACCAACCCAAAAACCAGCTAAAACAAAGTGGAGAAGGTGAGGGGCTTCTCAGGGTCACAACAAGCCTATATATAGGCTAAGAAGTGGAAGAACAAGCTCCAACGAATTCCCGGAAAGAGAACTTATCCAGTGCTGAAATCTTAGGTTTCGGGTGCCCGAAAACAGTAAGGCCATCACGCCTGAAATCCACTTGCCATGTTGTGCAATACGGGGAGCGCCCGAATCCACACCAAGCCGCCGCGTGCCCCCGTTGAGGCTGTGCGCATCGAGCGCGCCGCGAGCGCCACGCGTCCGCTGCGCCAGCCGAATCTGCGTGCGCCACACGTCCCTGCGATGAGCTGGCGCGAGCCGAACGCGCTGCGTGCGCCATGCGCATGCTTCGTCGGCCCAATCACAGCGCGCCACGTGTTCTCCTTGACCCGCGATCAACGAAGCCTAGATACTGATCATTCGGGCGCCCGAATCTACAGAAAAACACAAAAATAGTGTTTTTTGATCATAAAATTGCGCTGAGTCCATTTCTCACGTCTGTTTTGCGCGCAAACTTACTCGACACACGAAAAATGTGTCAACACACTGTTGACCCCGTAGTCAAGATATCAATTGGGTTCGTGTCTCCACACCAGCTAGTCCATGTTCGGCTCATTGATACCCCCAGTCATAATTAAAATAGAAATATTCAATTGATTTGGAAGGATTCAGTGGGATTTCTTGTGACACAAATGACTCATTCATTTCTCATTATTTGAAGTTGGATTTGGTAAAAATTCATTTACTTTTAGTTATACCTTATTAATAAGCTCAAAATATTATTTTTTATTAATATATTTTATTAACAACCTCAAAATATCTTTTTCTTTAAATATATTTTTTTAACAACTTCAAAATATTCTTTTCTTTCAATAATTAAAAAAATCGGTATACATCTTACATCACACCCATCCTACAAAAGGAGTGTATATCTTACACCCCACCCATCCTAGGGTGGGGAGAATTCCACTCGTCACTTTGAAATGACGAGTAGAGGAGCCCCTACCCTAGATGAATGGGGTGTGCATCATACACCCCAAATGGGGTGTGCATTGCTCTTAATAAATAGTGCAACATCGCTTTGCTTACTAGATTTTTCTCTCTAACTACCCCTACCACCTCGTCGTCGTCGGCTACTCTCGCTGCGAACATGCTTTGAAAATATTCTTGACCAGCGATCGTCGCCCTTCTCCTCTGTCACCTTCGTTTTCATCTCTAGCAAAGCGCTGAGCGATCACAACAACGAGCGGGTTAAGTTCGTTGTATTTCTCTCCCTCGCAAGGTGTTCACGATGCAGACACGATAAAAGAGTTGGTATGGAGGTGATGGAAGTAGGATGTGTGCTCGAGGCTGCTACCGCCTGAAGATACATGGCTCGTGAGGAGGGGACGGAGGAAGAAGAGATGATGGGTATTTAAGAAACATGAGTATTTTAATGAGTTTTCAAAATTTTGGTTCGAATCTATGAAAATAAAAAATGGGACTCATTTTTGCAAAAAAAAGCAAAATTAGTAAACTTTTTTATTTTACAAAAATGCCATAGTATAACATTTTTCTTATTTAAGGATATAATTAAAAAATAATCACATTAAATAATTTCTTATCTTTTATCAAAAAAACAAATTGAATAGAGTTCAACGGAATATTAATTTAAACGAAATGAAGAATTTTATTTCTTGATGAATTTGTCTGAATTTTTTTTATCTGACTTTCATTAAATTCTATTTTGATTTGGTCCCAAACGATCTTTTATCGTTACTGATTGGCAAGCTAGATTGACTTGACTAGCTATCTTGCTTTGATTGGCTATGAAAATTTTTAGATTAAAAATTAACTCAATATATTTAATTTAAAATTTTTGTTAAAACTCAAGAATCCTTATAGTATTTTTTCACTAAATATTTGGTTACTCAATGAAATATTTTTTATTATTTCAATATTTTAATAAAATTACATTTTTACTTGAAATCAAAGGGTATATAAGCTTATGGATACAGACCAAGATACAAAAATTTTATTATACTTATTTCAAAAATAAAAAAATAATTAATTTAAAATTTTAATGGTATTCTAAAAATTTTGTATTGCTCATGTGACATAGGATGTTGGGAATCTAGTATAGTAGAATAGTTTCAACCCGAGCCATTCTCTTGAATTTCTCTCACTTTTCTCTTGTCTTCTATAAATCTAGAAGACTAACGCATCCGTATGTGCCATGCCATATGAATGTGGCTAAATCTTAACCTTCACCATATCATATGGGTGTGCTTAAACTCTACTACCATCGTGGATATGGCTAAATCCTACCACTATCATGGGTATGACTAAACTCTACTATCATCATGGATATGGCTAAACCCTATCACCATCGTCGGTATGACTAAACGCTACAAACATCGTCGTTATGGCTAAATCCTACCACCACCATTAAATAATAACACATATATTATATATATATATATATATATATATATATATATATATATATATATATATATATATATATATAGAGGTTATATTAAAAATTACTCAAATTCTAATTTAAATAAAATTTTATTCTAATTAATATTTAAATCCTAATAAATTTATTTTTAATAGATTTAAATATTAATCTTAATCCGATTCAACTACAAATCTAATTAGGAAGATCAGATTTTTTTTTTTCGTTGACAACCAAATAGGATTGCAAGAAACAAAAAAAAAAACAAAAGAAGAAGAAGAGAGAAGCAAAAATTTTAGGGACTGAATTGTACTATCAGGATAACACAAGGACTTTCCAAACATTTCACACCTCTTCGGAATCAAGCAAACACACGTCCGAACATGTTTTGTCTCCGGATCCAATCCCTCGACTCTCCCGATCCCGACCCCGAGTCCGAACCCTCCTCCGCCGCCGCCTCCGCCTCCGCCTCCGCCTCCGCCGCAGACCCTATCGACGCCACTGCCGCCGCCGCCGCCGCCGCCGCCACCCCAACCTCCTCAAGAAACCCTAACCCTAGAATCCAGCTCATCCGTGGCATCGTCCACCTCTACCGCTGCAACTTCCCCCTCCCTCCACCTCCTCCTCCTCCTCCTCCTCCGCCGCCGCCGCTGCCGCCGCCGCTGCCTCCTCCTCGTCTTCCTCCTCCTCCCATCACCAACATGCCCCCGATTCGCTCCTCCCGGTAAAACCTTTTGTGCCCTAATTTGCCCCCTCGGCTATAGGCCATGTCGAATAGGCCCCTTAACTTTACTTTCTAGTTAGTTAAGTTGAGAATTTTGTTAAATTTAATCGCTTTATTAGCTATTTGTCGCTAATTGTTCTTATTTTACTTGGTACAGAGTGAGTAAAACCATTAAATTTGATAGAATTGTAATGAATTTGATAAAATACCTAATTTGATTGACTAAAATCAGCTAATTTCTGAAAATGAATAGTTAAGGGGGATATTTAATAGTGCCTATAAGTTTGCGGCCCTTTATACATTTTTACAGTGCTGTTATTAACCCTAGTCTTCTGATTTTATGTCCTTTGTTATGTTTGTAGTTTGGTAGGGGCACTCTTCTCTTTGTTCTTGCGGTTCCAACTCGCCTCTCGCCCGACGATTTCATCCGGTTCTGCGGGCCCTGCATTGAGTACGCTTCGGAGATGCGCGTTGTTAGGTAATTCGTTGGAGAACTGTAGAACTACAAGAAATACCCAAGTGGGAATTTTGGAGATTATTGTTTTATTTTGTTGTAATTTAATATAATTTGGTTGGTTTCTTCAGGAATGATGGGATGGAAGATCGGTACAGTGTGCTGGTTGAATTCGAGGATCAAAAGAGCGCAGATGGATTCTATCTTGATCTCAATGGCTGGCGGTTCTCTTCCTCAGAGGTTCTTTTTTTTTTTTTCCTGTTTTTATGCTGTTTATTGGGAAAATAATATATGGAGATCCCCTCAACTGTAGGTCATTTGGAACAGATTCGTAAGATTCATTTTGATGTATTGAGACCCTGTTATCTTTTGTTTCTTTTGATTTGCGTTATTTTTATTGAATGAAGTGTGAATTCCATTAAAACTAACAGTTTCTTTATCCACCAACCATAAATTGTGACTGCAACTCATAGTTTCGTCGAGTAGAAAGTAGAAAGAAATATTAAATTTAACAAAATCACTTTTAAATTTAAGTAAAACCTTAATTAAACTGATGGAAATTAACCTGAATCAAAATAAAATTTGAGGGCCACTCTCAAAATGGGCAGGTCTTTATACATTTCTACCTTCATTTTGCGATACAGAACTTTGAGCTGTCGAATTCTTTTGGTCAATTTTTCAGGGAGAGGTTTGCCATGTTCTTTTTCTAGGCTCAGCGGAATATACAAGTTCTATGGAGATTGCAACAACTCCACCAATTGGATCTACTGAGTTGCCAACTTGTCCCGTTTGCATTGGTTAGTTTTTATCCTATTTAAATTACTAGCAAGCAGTTTTAGCATCTTTCATTTTCCCCAACTTATTCAGTCTATTCACTCTATGCTAGATTAATAACATAAGCCATGGAACAATGGCAATATTGATATATTTGGGATATGTGATGGCACTTGCTTTTATTTTCTCAACTTGTAAAAGTAGGATTTTTTTAGGATTTCTTGGAGTACATCTTATTTCCATAGTCTTTTGGGTTAATAGGACCCAAAGAAGAATACAGTTGAGTTGCTTAGTGTTTTGGATTTATAGGACCCATAGAATAATACAGTTGAGTATTTTTATGTTCTATATTTCTTGATGCGGTAAAGAAGTCAAACACTAGTTTACCTAAAATGTGGATTGATATTGTTTGTGGAACGGGATTGGGATCTTAGAACGCCACTTGCTCTAAAACATCGTACGATGGGGGTTCATTGACACGTATTGTGGGAATTGAAAATTTTACTTGAAACAGAAAATGTAAATAAATAAAATATTAGGTGTGCATTTGTACATACATATACACACCAATATACATGAATATATGTGTATAGATTGCTCTCGACATGATTCCTATACAGAGTAAAAAGTTTGGGATGGGATTGCTTGGTTTTCCGTTCCAATTCGCTAATAATCTGCAAATCTGATCACACATTCTAATTTGAAATTGAAGGGTGTTTTGCAAAATTGGTAACCATGGTCAAGCAGTACAGATGAGAGCATTAAATGTTTAAATATTTTTTCAAGGTTGGAACAAAATGTTTTTTTCTTTCTTTTCTCTCCTTTTTAAATTTTTTTTGGAGCTTGCCCCACAACACAACACACTCCTCCCCCGCCGCGCGGCCCCCCCCCCCCCCCCCCCCAAAATCTACCCGCTCTAGTTTTTAAATATTCCGCTCGTCATATGAAAAATATGATTTAGTTATTATATATTCATAATTTTTCTTCTAGATATTCATATTTGATGGATTCCCTTTTCCAGCTTGTTTGGTTTGGCTTTCTGGAACAGCTTCTATACTCAATGCCCGATACTTGCATAAAATGTGTGTTTGGCTAACAGATATTTAGGAGTTTTTTTTCGTGGGTAGAAAGCCAACATGAGCTCTCACGCTTCGAAAGCTGGAGCTCTGATTTAAGGCTCCTGCTTCATTGTTTGCTACAGTGAAAAGCTATGGAGGAAATTTTAATGAAAATGCTTCTACTAACAAACCTATTCAGACAGCAGTTCTGCAACAGATCTAGCTAGACAGAAGAAAAGCCTGTAATAATAATTTGTACTGTTATTAAATGTTTTGTTAGGTCTCCAAAAGCTGAGATTAAATTGCAAAACTGTTTTTGAAGGCTTTATTGCTACAAGCCCAACTCATTAAAAAGTTGTAGAAGTCCTTGGATGAGATTTCTTGCCTTCATTTTGTATACTCTTCTGCTTTTTTAGAACCATAAGTGAAAGATTAAATCAAGCAAGCTCTCATTCTCTTTTGCTGTATATAGAACATATTGAAGTTTATGAGCTTGTCTAAAATCATCTTTATACCTTCAGAAACGAAACTATTTGGGCTTTGATGTGCTCATTTCACTGTTAGTTTATCTTAGCCACATACCTATCTAGATATCTTTGGACAGTTATGCAAATATCCAATATTATAGATTTTGGCATTTTAACCACTTTGTTTGCATTTCTTTATTTTTTAATCTTATTTTATTTATTTTATTTTTGGCACCTGACTGACTTTTATACTTATGCTTTTGTGATGGTTTAGAGAGACTTGACCAAGACATCAGCGGGATTGTTGCCACTACTTGTGACCATTCTTTTCAGTGCTCATGTGTTTCAACATGGGCCAACTCATCTTGCCCGGTAATTCTATCCTCTATAGTTATTATCATCTGTCATTTCCTTACTAATCTGGAACAGGTAAAATGTTCCATTTAATTGTTATGATTGTTGTTCCATATTTTATCCATTTGTCTTTTGTTTTCATTCATATGAATTGTGGCTATTCTCTTATATGATTAGAATTTTAATTAGGATTGCCATTCTTTTTTTTTTTTATCAGAATTAATTTTTTATAAAAAAAGATGCGTAGATTATTTATAAAGCCAAAGCAGGAAAGAAAAAAGATAAAAAAGGAAACCCGAGGTTGAAAATTTCTGAAATGCAATCCATTTGGCTGAGATTGGTTTCGACCTGATCCTTAAATCACAGGTTTCGGAGTTTCTGCAGAAGAAACTTTCGAGTGATGATTGTAGTACCTTCCGTGCAGACTGCTGTACTGCAGAAGAAACTTTCGAGTGACGATTGTAGTACCTTCCGTGCAGACTGCTGTAGCAGTCAGTACTTCTGTTATTCTTGCTTCACATTCTTGATCGCTTCCCCTATCACATTACCTCTGCAATCCATTATTTGTTCTATTATCAGCCTATGCAGTTTAACAAATTTTGAGCTTACTGAGATTTATCATTCCTTTGAACATTTCTTTCCCTTGTCTCAGCAAATCAGTTTTTCAAATTTAGGTAAAATTAAGTCCAATAGACTGGTCATAAATTCTCTTTCACTATACGAAACAGAATGTTGATTGTTGATTGTGTAATACTTAAGCATCTCTTCAGAATACTGCAAATTTAATTTTTAAGGGTGTAGTAGATTCCTATGAATGGCTGACATCTACTTTGACGTATCAATTTCTAGCTCGATTGTGAAACTTTACATATTGTGAAATTTAAAATTGAAGCGTCAAATACTTGTTTGTAAATCTGTTAGAGGATTCTGTCATTGTTGATTTATTGTTGAACCATAAGTATGATTCTTGTTTGCTCTTATTTCACGCCATTAATTTTGACGTATGTTTGAAATCACAGCGATAACCTCTTGACCAAGGATTTAAGTGCCGTGGCACGGAATCGTGCCGAAAACTTGCCGGCACGGTGCGTGCCGAGCCGTGCCGATGAGTGCCGGTCACAAAAAATACATGCGTGCCGACACATAATGGCATGAAATATTTATTTTCTTTAGCAACAAATTTTTTTAATTGCTTATTATGTATCTTTATCAAATATTTGGAATTTTATTGAGAAAATTACTTAGTAATTTTAAGACAAAAGGGTTTTGAATTGTGCCATCGGCACGGGGGTTGTATCGTGCCGGTATCTTGTTGGCACTGTATGGTACGGTGGATACGGCCCGTGCCGATGGATACTTAAATCCTTGCTCTTGACGTATCTGCATTTAATTTTTATTACAGGTTTGTCAATTCTGTCAGAAGCATGCAGATAAACCTACATGCTCAATTTGTGAGACATCTGAAAACCTCTGGATCTGTGTAATCTGTGGTTTCGTTGGATGCGGAAGGTATGTTGATTGTTCAATAATCCTATTTTACTTGTTTATGCCTGCTGCTTTCTTTCAAGTTGTTAATATTGTTATAACATCTTTTCCTGCTCAAACAATGTTACTAAAATCACCTGCATATCTTGTAACAGATACAAAGAAGGACATGCAATAAAACACTGGAAAGATAAACAGCATTGCTATTCTCTCCACATTGAAACTCAAAGGGTTTGGGACTACGTTGGTGATAGCTATGTTCATCGACTGAATCAATCGAAAAGCGATGAAAAGCATGCGAAGATGAGGTCAAAATGTATAGCTGTTGGTGACAATTCGGAAAATTGCACCTGCAGTGATGACTCTGGAATCAGCGGTGCTATACTAAGCAGCAGAATAGAGGCAGTAAGTCTCTGCAGGACTAACTTTATCATCATTTTTTTTTTTTTTTTTTTTCTGCGCATCTTTTCGTGATTTGTTGTGCTTATTTGTGTTGCATGTAAATTTTTGTAACAGATTGTCGATGAATACAATCGTCTCCTTGTAAGCCAACTTGAAAACCAAAAACAGGTATAGCATTATTATTATTTCTTTGAAGTTGTAATGTACGTCTTTCTTTTTATTTCTTGAAAGTGCTTATGATTCTTCTTAATTGACAGTATTATGAGTCACTACTTCTGGAAGCAAAGGAAGGAAGAGAAAAGCACATAGCTGAAGCTGTGGATGGAGCTGTGAACATCAAGCTACGAGATCTGCAGCTTAAGCTAGAAAATCTGACTATGGAGAAAAAAGAAGTTTCAGAAGTAGGCTTCTATTCATATGATTATGCTTACATAACCTTCACTGTCGGTGCTTAATTATATGTGATATCCTTACATCACATTGATTTTATTTCTTCGTGTAGCTAAATAGCTGTCTTATGGAAAATCAGAAAGTTTGGCGTGAAAGGCTCAAGGAGATTGAGGAGAGGTAGTTTTTATTCCTTGTAATATGCCAGCCAAAGCCTGACTTTGGTTTTTAAGTAGTTTTTAGTATTTATGTGTCCCTCGCCGCCCGCCGTTTTTTATTTTGAACAAGAATTATCTTGACATAGAATGCTGAATTTTATTCGCATCTTTTGCAGGGAAAAAACAACACTGAGAATGAAGGATGAGAAGATCCGTGATCTAGAAGAAGAGGTGGCATGAACTTCTGAAACTGATTTGATTTGTGGGCCTGAAGGGGCTAGTATTTAATTTGTAAACAAAATTGACCAACTCTAGTATCCTTATTTCTGAATTTGTGTTTACAGTTAAGAGATTTCACAGTGTTCATCGAGGCACAGAGGACGATAGATAAGATGGCGGATGCTGATGATGTAAAAGGAGGTATGCTGCTTCCGGTGGTTGCATCACCACCGCAGCCTGTTTCCACAAAAGGCAGAAGATCTTCGAGGATGAATAATAATAAGAGAAGAAGCTAGGATGTTTCTCTGCACGTAGTAATCATTGGTAGTGTCGAAAATTCTTATGTATTCGAAACGACAGCATAAAACAGAAAAGTTTGTTACAGAAGCAGACGAAAACTATCGACAGAGTTCGTTCTGGGTGGCAACAAATCTTTTGTTGCCGAATTTTTTATCCTCATATGTACCAACTGTTGGGGATATTTGAGAATGAAGTCGATTTTGTGTCTGTATTTACATGGAAATTTAACTTAAACTGATGCTGAAATGGTGGCAAAGCCTGCGCAGACGATAAAAAAGAGGGTGAACTTCAATTTGCCATCTTATAGTATAATGCATTTTTATTTTGACATCCTGCTTTGAGTTTATTTTTATTTAAAGTAAAAAATCTATTGTCAAATAAAATACTAAATTCTAGAGTGAAGTATAATGGTTTGAATTGTGAGATGGCAAAATAAAATTCCCTATACCATAGGGAGCAAATTGAAGTTTAGAGCTAAAAACAACTGTGCTCAATTAATCGCAGTATATGAAAAACATTTTGAATTATTCCCAATACAACTAGTGAAAAGGGGCAAAAAAAAATTCTTTGGTTTGCTGTAATTTTTTTTTCTTTGTTTTTTTTTTTTTCTAGAAAAAAGAAAAAGTTAATTGCATACGGTTTCCTGTAAACATATCGGATAACAAATATATTTTTATAAAATTCAACTTTTCATATTTATTCCTTCATAAGTCCAACGTTATTCATATATATTTCTAGTTCATGGTTTATTTTTTAACCGATTATATGTGAAATGACAGTTTTGCCCGTTCAAATATCTAGAATAGTAAAAGAGTAAATTTACCTCACTAACTAATTAATATTAAATATTTAATCTATGGTTAACTAGATTTTTCTAATAGAGATAGACGGTAGAGATATACATGAATAACATTGGGCTAATAAAAATCGAATTTTATAGAAATATATCTGCAATTCGATATGTTTACATGGAGCCGTATGTAATTAATCAAAAAAAAAAAAATTCTAATCGAAAATTTCCGTATCTACTCAAAAAAAAAAAAAAAAAAAGAAAAAGAAAAAATCTTCTCAGAGGCTGAATGAATTAAAAGGGAATTTAGATAAGAGTAATATCTGATTAGATAAGTTGTTTTAAGTAACCGCTGATATAATATAATATATTCTCCCGTACAAATTCAGTTTAAGCAAAAAAACTAATCTAAAATCCAGAAGAGTAGTGCTACTGTATAATAGTTGCTATTATGTTACTAATATTTATATTGCAGATGGTAGATCACGAGGACGCGGGACCAGTTGATCCGTCGATCCTATCAGAGCAGCATCTTCATAGGTCAACATTTATCAGGACTGAGGTAAGAGCTATAAAATTTTATTTGATATTTTATTGTAATACAAATAAGCTGAATTGGTGTAAAAGCTAACTATATTTGTTTTGGCATTACAGGGGTATCGTGCGGTGGAGTTCTCAGAGCATGGGCGCAAGCTCAACCGGTGGGAGCTTGACCATCTAGCTGTAGTAGATCTACTCCGACTATCTGGATTTTACGGGGTAGCATGCCTGAGACGCGTGCAGCTGGATCAGACTTTACTAGCCGTCCTTGCCGAGAGGTGGAGACCGGAGATCCAGACGTTCCACTTTCGACATGGTGAGATGACCGTCACACTCCAGGATGTGGCGGTTATTTCAGGTCTTCGTGCCGACAGTCCACCAGTGACGGGAACTTCACTTCAAGAGTGGGAGCCGCTATGCGAGGCATTGTTGGGAGCTGTGCCCGACGAAATAAGCAGGTCGCAGATATGCCTAACGTGGCTATATCATCAGTACAGCCATATACCGCTAGATACCCCTGCAGAAGTAGTGGCAGCTACAGCCCGTGCATATATGTTATATCAAATCGGGTGTAGTTTGTTTCCCAACCCCAGCGGACACAGAGTTCACCTAAAGTGGCTATCACTTTTGGCTGATTTTAATCTTTGCGGGGCTTATGCATGGGGTGTAGCTGTCTTGGCTTATATGTATCGAGCACTAGGACTTGCCTCACTGTACGGGAAGGCCGAGTGTTGTTGTTTTGGGACGCTATTGCAGGTATAATATATAATATTTTGATTTCATTATTATATTAATATTGGTATTTAATATTTTATTTCTAATATTAAGTTGTTTGTGTTAATATATAGATTTGGGCTTGGAAGCGTATTCATATCGGCCGATCTACAGGCATCCTAGCGCTACCCGACATTGTAGATCTCCCTCTGGGTTGCCGGTAAGATATTTATTTAATATAGTAGATTTTTGTATTTCAAATGTAATTGCAACTAATATATATATATATTATAATCTAGATGGGCAAACGCTAGAGGACTACGATTCAGAGCCAATGTCAGGACCGTTGACATTGAGTTTTATAGAAATGAGTTAGATCAGCAGAGAGAGACGCAGATATGTAGATATTTAAATCAATATTTTAAATATTTTTTTTTCTAAACATTTTTATACTAACTGATCATTTTGTGTCATTAACAAGTTATATGGATACCGTACACAGATGAGAATTTAGCTGCATTACCAGACTTCTGTGTACAGGGCTCGCAAGTCTGGCGTTCAAGGACAGTCATCATCTGCTATCACATAGTAGAGATGCATGTATCAGACAAAGTTCTAAGGCAATTTGGTCTTCTCCAGCATATACCTCTCAATGTGGAGTCCATCTGACGCGTGACATCACGTGGGCGTCCGGATGAGGATTGGATTGCATTTCACACTGTACACATTGAGAGGTAGTCTGAGAGGCTAGATCACATTGTTGATCAGCTCCCGGCTGTTGGTGAGAACCCACTACAGGCGGCATCCATATACATGCAATGGTACTAGACGATTACGAGGAGATAGATATATCGTCCAGTGCAGCGTCCTCCGCTGACTTTTCATCCCCGTGGGAATATCGAGAGGACAATGGTATAATAATTTATATATATAAATTTAACATGTTTTGTATATTTAATATAAATTTAATTTATCCATTGAAATGCAGGCTGACACACTAGGACAGATGGATACTACTATAGGCCAGTTATTGCATGATCGTCCGTTGCCTACGAGGATATTCGGGATTCTGACAGATATACGCGAGCATATTCATATGGTACTGCAAAATGTACCGTCGGTACCTACTGTCAGAGTTGCTGAGGGACAAGGAGATTATGCTCACGCATCGTCCTCGAGTCATCAAGTACCTTCATATCACTAGAAATTTTAAATTAAGTCTTCAAATTCAAATTAACTAACTATTTACGCCATTTCAGGTGCCACGATCTCCATCTCCTCCTATTCAGGCCCCTACGACATTTCCCTCGATGTCAGAGTCACTCTCGCCTCCTGTATCACGGACATCATTTGCATCGACATATTCACGTCGTCGTCCCTCGTCATCATCACCACAGGAGATCTAACATATTGCTGAGCATGATGAGAGTGGTATTATCGAGGAGCTCGATCAGTTGGCAGCGGCCGAGCATCTTGATGATATGTCGATTATCGAGCTTGTTGTTCCTCGTGGGCGTGGGCATCCGCGAGAGCGTGGACGTAGGCGTGGCCGAGGAGGTCGAGGGAGAGGATAAGCTCAAAATTGAGTTTTATCTCAATTTTGAGTTTAATGGGTGTATTATTGACATTTTTGTGATTACATTTTTTTGTTGTTACTCAACTGTTATATCTGAATGTTGTGAAATTGTTCTACATTATTGCTGAATGTTTTAGCTCAATATCTAGATGTTGTGAAGCTTATTGTATTTTTCATTCTGTTATGAAACTTGTTGTACAAATTTTATTTTTTTGACTTGAAAAAAAATTCCTTGTTGTTACTGTGGTTAAAGGCGCTGAACCATTCAGCGCCTTTAGCAGTTATATCTGAGGACTTAGTCAATTTTCGCGAAAATTGACCAAGTCCTCAGCGCCTTCATAGTATGTGCTGACGGCGCTGAATGAATCAGCGTCTTCAGCATATATAATGAAGACGCTGATTGATTCAGCGCATTCAGAGTATATGCTGAAGGCGCTGATTGATTCAGCGCCTTCAGCACATACTATGAAGGCGCTGATTCATTCAGCGTCTTCACAGGGTTTTTGTGAAGACGCTGAATGATTTAGCGCCTTCACGAAGTACACTGAATACGCTGAATCATTCAGTGTCTTCAGATTGTCCCCCCTCCGTGGCGCCCTGCTGGCAAAGGTACTCTTGCAAATATATTTTTTTACAAAGTTACTTTTCAAATTTCTAAAATTATTAGGATTAGTTTAAAAAAAAATCCCCTATTTTTACTTTACATAGAATTATTCTTAAAATTATAATATAAAATAAGATTATTTATAAAAAAAATTCAAAAACGATAGCTTGTTGGTGCTCCTCGTACCGAAAGGGGAGCTTGAACCTGATGTCCCAAATATATATATTTTTCGATGTAAAAAAGAAGAAGCGATTTTAGATTTGAAAGGGGACTGATGCCGTTGCGGGCGCAAACACTGAATCATTTATTAAGCAGAGAACCTAACGGTCGGACTCCACAAGCTAGTAGCTACCAGTCCGACGACGCTTTTTACTTAAACCTGAAGAAGAGTTTGTTGCTTGATTCCCTTTTTCTTCATTTCTCCTGCTTCTTATTCCTCTCAATTATCTGATCAACAACTCCTCTTTCTTCTTTTTCATGCATGTCGAGGATGGGAAGCAAAAACTTGCAGGCCAAGCTGGTGGGTATGTCTTTCCCTTTTATCTCACCCATCCTAATTATTATTATTATTATTATTATTATTATTACTTTTTTCTTCCCTTCAAAGCAATTTTTTATTATATTTTGGGTCCTGTTTGTTTTAGATTTGTAATATTCTAATAATCTTTCATATTTTTTTTATTATAAATATTTAAACTATTACCATTCAATTCTGGAATTATCGTAGTATCATGATTAGAACTCAGGAAAAATTTTGAACCCAAGTGACTATTATTAATAAGTATATACTAATTCGTACCAACCATCTAATTTAAATGACTTGTTAAGTGAGTAACAAGCTTGTCATTTTAAATACAAAATATATAATATTTTTAAAATATTACAAATCTTGAACCAAACGCCCCTTATTATTATATTTTTTTCTTCAAAGTGTTGTTTTATTATATTGAGTACTATATGATAAAGCCTAGTAGGGTTTTTTTTTTTTACTGTAATAAATGAGAATGGGATCCAAGTTTTTTTTTTTTTAATAGTTCCTGCTTTTAGTTTTGTGCATCTCCTGTAATTCACGTGATCGTGGTTCTTAAATATAAAATATTAAAATATTATTTTAACAACATAAAAAGCCTCATTTGGCATTGCTGCTATTCTTTTTATTTTTTAAAATACCAATTCTATATAATTTTATTTACCGGAAGAATTTTTTTTTTTTTTTTTTTTTTTTTTTTTTTTTTCTGTTATCATAATTGATTAGCTTACAATACACTTCTGCTAAGTGATGTTACGGTAACTTATCTAAAAATACCTCAAATGTAAAAGAAGTTACTTCCAAAATTTTGTTTTTGTTGCCAAACATACTTTTAGATGTAAAGATTCCAAACATATCTACTACTATCCCTTCTTACACTATTTCATATAGAAATTTCATTTAAAAATTACAAGAAAAAGACAAATTCCAAACGAGGCCGAAATCTTTTTATTTGAATTTCACTAGGCTCTGAGGCTTATTTAATTTCTTCCCATTTAATTCATGTCCATGTCTTGGATCTATCAAGAAGTCTAAAGTATAGATGCACGTAGAATTATAGATGAAGTATTGAAACGTCATTTTTTAACGGCTTAAACTTAGTGTTAAATGAAAATTAAATATTATAAATATTGTTCTGGTAGCTCAAGCTTTTGAAGAAACTAATTGTTTATTACTATTTAACAAAATCTTACGAACAAACAGTTGTTTGATAGTGGTATTATGCGATTCTTCATTTTGATTCAATGTCGCTTTGTAAGAAATTTTTTCCCTATTCTGAACATGATACATTAACACAATCCAACAAATACAGTGGAATCTGCACGAAGTTACTGAGAGAGAGCCAAAATCGACAAGGCACAAGCCCCTTTAACTCTGAAAATGACACATCATGACATGATATTATGGGAAAAGAAAAAAGTTTAACCTATTGAACATTTAAGGTCCCCTTTGCAGATGTCTAGACAATCTTCAAATTGACACGGCATATACAGTTGTTGTACACAAACATGACTCGCAGACCCGAATTGCTTCTGCTAGACTTGGATGTTGGAAAGTTTTCTTTGGTGTTTAGCAGTCTCATCTTGTAATGTTATTGATATAAGATAATGCATTTTTATTTTTTGCGTTCACCTAAAATACATTGCAGATGATTATGATGAAAGAACTCTGATAGCATTGGCCATATTACACTTTTACGAGTTTTACTGTAAATGTTATGTTGGATAGGGCTGTGGTTTTCTTGGTAAATCATCATTGTGGTTTTTGTCTTTTTTACTGATTACTTAGAGCTAACTATCTTAGCAAGTAGTAACTGTGAATGCGCTGAATTTATGAATTTGCAATCAATTAAAATCCAAATATGGCTTCATCCACCTCATCAGAGAAATAAGGAGGATCTTCCAGCGATCACAAAATGGTAACGTACTGAAGGTATCATCAAAGGACTCTGTTCAAGTTAGTTCAAAGAGTATGGTAGTATATAGAATGGAAATAGGATGACCCTTGTTTTAGTCCAAGGACGAATAATTGTATGCTGGATAATGATCCAGCATATGTTTACGATTTAATAACCTCTATTTCTGATTGACTCGTCGGAACAAACTACTTTTCCATCCATTTCTTGGTTGTGTCATAAGTTCCTACTATTTGGGTCTGCTATGCGGATCTTTTTTCCATCTTTAATTCTGCTTCTTGCAAAGTTCTCTATAAATCCATGTGTTAAATTTCTATGCTCCTTCCTTTCTTCCTCATCACTTCTACTCCTTCAATCCCTCTCGAGGCATTTTCTAGATCAATAAAGTACTTATCCTTACTGGAGCATTATATTTTTTCACCAAATATGCCTAAGCTGTCTCATTTAGTTTTAATCTACGCTATCTTCTTGAGTTACCACCCCTAAACTGTATTGGATGCAACCATTTTTCATTTTACCTATTCTAATCCACTTACCATCCAAATCCTCATCTTTACTAAACTAGCTTGCTTTTATTATGGTTTGTCTTGTCCATATATTTCTTCTGTTTTTGAGGGTAGTATATAACGTACAAGGATTTTTAAGTGTTCATCTGTTTGGGCCATGCCCAGCATGTCGTACCATACCGACAAGATATTTGTGAGATACAACTCTCGTGCCGATGGCTCAGCTTAAAACCCTCTTTTCTTTAAAATTATCAAGTCATTATATCAATAAAATACAAAAGAATTAACAATGAATATATAATAAACAATTAAAATATATTGGTGCCAAAGAAAAGAAATTTCTCATACCATAGTGTATCGGGAGTCGGGACACAATTATTTTTGTCAACGGCACACTTTTGTGTACTGTTTTGGCAAGTGCTCAGCACTACTCCATGCAACAGCGCTTAAATCCTTGGTATATAATGATTACACCACATGCTAGTCTCTTCTTATCCCTTTATTTGGACTAATGAATGACAGATTCTTTATATTAAGCACATAGATCCAAATATTTAACATCAAATAGACTCACATCTCAAGATGTTTTCCATTCCAGGTACTTCTTGGAGACATGGGAACTGGGAAAACCAGTATAGTGTTGAGGTTTATCAAAGGACAATATTTTGATTGCCAGGTTTGTCTTCTCACATTTATTCAACTTATTTGATCCAACTATTTGCAAATGGTAACCAAGGATAATCGATCCTTGTTTCAGGAGTCAACAATAGGAGCAGCATTCTTCTCTCAAACACTTTCACTGAATGAGGCTACTGTAAAGTTTGATATATGGGATACAGCAGGACAAGAGCGATATCACAGTTTAGCTCCAATGTACTACCGTGGTGCAGCTGTAGCAATCGTTGTGTATGACATCTCAAGCACTGTGAGTCATATTTTATAGCGACTAATGCCAAATGTTACACTAACTTCTGCTTCATACCTTTAATTAGTCTCCTTTTGTAATTTATTGCTTTGAATCTTTGGATGATTCTAATGAAGCCGGATCTTGTAGCAGTATTCTGTTATTTGATAAGTGAATATCTGTATCGTTTGAACCACGCTAGCTAATGATTGTTTTGTTAATTGCATCAACTTCTCTATAACTGTAACTACTAATCTGCTAATTATAGTAATTTCTATTTCTTACAATTCATGTGGAGATAATGCTTGTTTTATTTCAAATGAGTTTTACAATTTCCACCGCAACTGGATGCATGGTTTATTGATGCATGGTTTATTACATATTAAACTCGTAATGTTATCTTACAAATTTGCCTTTGCTCTTTGAAGTTATTCTCTGATGCACTGAAATTCGTCTACATGGATTCTCTTCGGACTAGATTTTGTATAGTTAATCACAGACAGTAGATCACATAGCTTATGGTTGTTTTTATAACTTTGTATTCACCCCCTATCTCATTTGTCAAAGATAATTTCACTGACCAAGTTGGAAATCAGTGCAGTTTTCTCTCAAAAACAAAGCCAAGAAATGTTGTGACTTGCCTTGAAATAATCGAACTTCTCGGATGTAGTTCAGATTCATGTAACTCAGGAGGAACCATAAAGAAAATCATAAGATAGGAGAATAGCCTAGGCAAAGATAAGAGTAGTATGATGCCTTTTGATTTAGGAATATATTTTCACCTCTAGACTGTGATGTCAAAGAAACAGATGAAGCTGAGTACCAAACAATCTTTAGTACTTGTTGGAAACAGTGGGGCTTCACTTGTTAGCGGTACTTAGTAGTAGTAGTCAACTATTCATGAGTTCTTATTGTGATTATTAACTACTCTGGCTGACAATATGCTTCTTTGCCACAAGGATTCGTTTACTCGAGCTAAAAGGTGGGTCGAAGAACTCCAAAGACAAGGTGACATGAATTGCCCTGATTACTTGCTTTCAAAATTTTTTTATTCTGCACCACTATCCCAACTTGTTTTAGTTCATACTTCGCAGTACTTATTTCGGCTCATAAAGATTATCAAATAAATAAGGAACAGTAGTGCTTTTCTTAATAACTTAGATCCTAGTTATTTGGTTGTGAAGTAGATTTTAAGTGATCAATAAAGTGAACCACACTAGCAAGAGAACACGATTAAAAAGACACCACCATTTAGTATAGTTATTTCAGTCCGTATATATATTGCTTCATAAATTGTCCATTGTAGTCTTCATCTTTTTAAAATCTTCGTATAATTTCAACTGATATGCACCCTTATTTCACTTCAACTATAGGGAATCCATATTTAGTGATGGCATTGGTGGGTAACAAGGCCGACTTGGAAACAAAGAGAAAGGTGGAAGCAGAGGTAATAATTATATCATAATTTCTTGTTTAGACTCTTTAGTTAACTTAAGTGGTTCCTTTTTACTCGGATCAAGTTTAAAGGAAGGAAGAGATCCGATAGACCAAAAAGGCAAAACAAATATCCAGAATGAGCTTCAAATGAATCATTGGCTTTTAAAATAGTACAATAAATATGTAGAATTTGAATATTCTGAACGAAACACCAGGTTGGCAATATGAATATCCAGCTCACTTACAGTCTAAACACTACATGGGTCAGCTGAATGAACCCTCAAAAGTAAGTGAAATAATCTTATAAATTCAGTGTTGCTTCTCAATCATATATGGAGTTAATTCCTCCTGAGTTTGACTAAATCTTTCGTGTTCATTCCAATGGAAAAAGGTAGCAGCTAAGTTATACGAGGACTACTCTCTGTTAACTTTCTATTGTACTGTCATGCATACTTTCTGTGGTATATCTGAGCTCAAGCAACACAGATTGGAGAGTTCATTGAACATAGGACTCTAAATTTGTACGAAAATACCTAAATCTCTTTTCTTTGCACGATAGGTTCGCGGGGCTAAATTTGAAAAGGGCCTTGTAAAAGATATTTTTCTTAAGAGAGTGAAAAACATGTCTAAACCGTTCTTGTCTATCAAAATAACTGAAAACAAAAGTAGCCTTGGTATCTTCTAGGATGAGAAATAGACCCTAAGGATATTTCAGAAAACAAGGGAATAGGAGTAAAATTTTCCCTCTCTTTTCTTGTAAGGCAAATATAATTTGGATCCCAATGTTTCCATACAGCTAGGGGTGCTATATGGAAATATATATACATACATATATATATATATATATATATATATATATATATATATATATATATATCTCTCTCTCTATATCTATCTCTCTCTCTCTCTCTCTCTCTCTCTCTCTCTCTCTCTCTTTATTTGGTGGAATAGTATAATCTAAGAGATAAAATTTGTCAAAGGGATAGATCTTGTAAGATACTGGACTTTGGCAATTAGGCAAGATTGCAGTGTGAGTAGGTGGTCAGGACATCTGGTGGGCGTTGGACTGAATTAGAACTATTTTAGTGCGAATTAGACACGAAAACAGACTCCGAAATCTTGTGTTTGGGCCGATGTGTGAGTTGTTGAGGCTTGAGAGACTAATTGGCATTTTGCGCTTTAAGTGGGTGACAGCTAAGGGCCTTTCCATTCTTCTACTTCTTCTTCTTCCCCTTCGGTTGTACGACAGAGAGAAAGATAGAGAGAGTGGTTGAGAAGAGAAAGAGAGAGAGCTTTGGCTTGCGATGAGCCGATTGAGCCTGTACACGCTTAGGATTTTTCCAACATGTCGACTTTGAGGTTTGTTTTGATTTTAATATTATTTGTTTGGGATTCTTGAGGCGCAGATTTTACAGTAGCTTTTTGATTGGAGGTTTTTGGTGAAACTAAGATTTAGATATTATATTATGCTCGATTTAGGGACCAAAATTTTGGGAGTCTCGCGGTGGTCTGTTTCATCGTCGATTCTCATGGGTTGGTGCAGTACTTGTGGGGAGGAGTGATGAGGTTGCTGCGGAGCGCGTCATCGCCCCATCTTTCGTTTCCTACCAGGATTAGTGATTCAAGTGGGTTCCGTGTCGCCAAGAATGACATATTACTTTTTATGTCTGCTTTTAGTGTATGGGTTGGGAGTAGAAAATTATTATTTTATTCTTGAAAAATCTATGTAATATTTTGACTCTCGAATTATGGTAGGTACCGAATATTTTATGTTTAGGGATTCTTTGTGATGCATGTTTACGCAGGAGTCTTGTTTTATTATGCGGGTTAGTGTAGGGGCTTAGTAATCTTATATGAATATTTGAGAATACTTTATTGGGTGGGGTGCCAATTATTGTATTTGTTTATGTGAGGTTAATTATGTGGTGTGGGGTTTTATTGAGATGGTGATACATGTGTTACCTCATCTTGGCCATAGAGGCTAGTGGACTTTTGGTGGGTCGTAAGATAGTATGATTGTGCCTAGGGCACCATGTTAGGGTTTATAATCTGTTTGATCATTGCATTAATTATAGCCTGCTAGCCACATTAAGCTTGACAATTGTACTTTGAATGTCACGCCCCCGGGGTCGATACTACGACCCGGGCTAGCCAACAGATCCGCCGCCTATACGGGAATTCCCGCACAGATGAAGCGTCTAACCTACAAAATATAGAGTCTACAGCTAGCAGATATCAGAGCTGAAATAAAACTGCTAAAAATAAAACCTCATAAATTGTACATCTGAAATGAAAATACATAATCCATCTCCCAAAATAATAATACATCCCAAAGTCTCAAACTATACAGTGCTAATATAAAAGTCCACTAAGGTACCTCTAGCTCTCACAAAATGTAGGGTAAGGAACTAATCGGTCACGCCCTTACCTCGGTCAGCTGTCTCCGCACGAGCTGAAGCAGGAACAGGTATCTCTGAAAATATATACCACAACGGGTGTGAGAACTACATCAATCAAGTAGTTCTCAGTAGGTACCGTCTCCAAAACCCACGGTCTGCCCACTAAGTCTACTAGAGATAGGATAACACATATGGGTGAGAAAACAGATATAATAGCTGGAAAAGAAATCTACAGCTACCATGCCTCTATCTACTATGCTCAATAAATAAATGGATAGAAGGAAAGCAACAACTCACTCTCGAGGTGCTAATGATAATACCCAATCTCAATGATTGCCTCATAGGGTCCAATCAAACCTGCGCCCACCTACTATCACACATCCGGCAAGGACGGGATTTACGTAGGGCGTCCACCTGGACTGCATCGACACCGTGCGAACGCAAGTAATAGGCCCAGCTCCGGAGCGACTCTCAAGGGGAGCGACCCCATCGAGGAAATCAGCGCAGCACTGTCGAGCTCAATATGGCTCATGCAGGCTATAGTCCAAATCCACGATCAACCAGATCGACAACACACAACTCACAACACTAAACACCCTGGCCGGAGGTACTCAACAGCCGGGACCACCGTCAACCCAAACGGCTCCCAAAACAGAACACCAAGACAACAACTCTAAGACTTTAACATGCATCCTATACTAGCCCAATCACTCAGCCCACTCCCCGGGGCAAGGATGACAACACAAAATAGAGGGATGCGATAATACTAATGAGTCTCAAGCATATACTAGCCCAATCACTCAGCCCACTCCCCGGGGCAAGGATGACAACACAAAATAGAGGGATACGATAATACTAATGAGTCTCAAGCATATGTATAAAGAACCTTTGTTAAGAGTTTTCTAGAGTCCACGGTTCAACATGCAAATATGGCAAGGGGTGCTAGTCAGAGTTCTAACATTACTAAATACTATAATCAATATTCGGCCCCGCAGGCGTGAATATAGGTGCAGCCCATTGAACTCAGATCACTCAAACCCTCCACTGGGGTGAGGAAGAATATTTGAAAAGATGGCATTTTTCTTTTGGAAAACAATTTTCACTCGAACCCTCTTCGGGCGAGGAGAAAATATAGCTATTTTTAGAAAACCATCTTGATTTGAAAAAAATTTATTTTAATAATTTTTTAGTTTTTAAGAAATTAATTAAAACAAGTTTTATTTTCCAAACCCCAAAAGGCTAGTGCCTTCACCTTAATCAAACAAGAACAGCTTCCGACGGCCTTCTGAAGTTCGGAGAGAAAACATTAGTTTATAGAAAACATGTGTGTCTAAAAACATTATGGGTTCAAGGTCCTGCTTACAGGTTTCCACACAACCACAACTCATCAAAACTATCCACAGCTAAACAATATGTAAGTCCTAACAAAATAGACATAAAGGGGAGCCCATGTATTTTGGAAGAAATCCAACCCACCTGTAATGTAGCGATCTAGAATCCGATCGAGCCGAAACTCGGCGTGCACTTTCCTCAGGCTCTCGCGGTTCTAACGAACCAAAAAACTCCCAAAAACTCCTGCCGGATTGAGCACAAGAGCAAAAACACCGGGTTAGTCTCAGAAATGCAGCAAACGCCCCATAAGCATTCGGGTGCCCAAACTGAACTCATACCTCGACAAAAAGATGCCGAACTTGGTTCCTAAGTTCTCCTCCAACTTAGGAACACCCAGGAGGCTAGAAAAAGCCCTCTACAAGTGCCGAAAATTCAGTGAAGACAAGGGTTCACCATGCTGTCCAATTCTGTCCCAAAAAATATAGCGATGCATTCAACGAAGTGTAGAAGCTCATCCATACACAATCTAAAGCTGGAACCAAAAGGAAAAATGCTCACCTTGACCATAAGAAAGTACTCAAACTTTTACATTCTCAGAATAACCCCTTAATCAGTATGAAATCTGTAGCACAAAGCCAAATATCACCAGGAGTCCATTCACAGAAAACAGCATCACCGTTCTGTCACAGGGCTTCAAAAACAGGGGAAAAACTTGTACAAATTACCTACAAAAATCCCAAGGAAAGGTTCTCCTGTGTTCCTCTTGAAGTCTAGATGAATTTCAAGCCCTTAAACTTCAAAATCCATCCACAAAAAGCCAAGAAAATTATGCATAAGTAACCAATTTTGTCCAGAAATTTGCCCTGTGCAAAAGGTCCCCAAAGATGATGCGAAAAACCCCAAAAAATGCGATAATGGAGAGAGGTCATCAATACAAAAGTTGAAGATCTACCTGTGGAGAAGGTCTCCTCCAATTTTCAGCTCAAACCTTCAAGTCGTTTGCTCTGGAGAAGCCGCAGACGAAACGTCGACGGAGAAGACTGCAGTTGCAGGAATGATGAAGCTCTCTAAGGTGGGGAAGAAGACGAAGAAGATGCCCTCAAATCTCTCCAATGATCCTCAAGAGTGGTGGGAGGTTGCTATGCTTCTTCTCTGTAACAGGAGACTCCAAGAAGTTCTACCACAAAGCTCAGAAATGGAGGGGAGGAAACCAATTTATAGTCAGCCAAAGAACTGCCCAAAACTCGGGTTGAGGCCCAACTTTCGGGCACTCGAAAACAGGGGGTGCGCGCTCGGACACGTGGCGCGCATCCAGCATGCGCCCGAAACCTAGATAGAGCGCTTCCAGCGTGCCACGCGGCGGCCGACGGAGCAGGTAGGCACTGGCCAATCCCAGCGCGCGACGTGGCGGGCGGGATGGGTAGCTGCGCCAGGCATGCCGCGCCCGCACGTCCGACCAATCCGACGCCTTCACGTGTCTCCGCTCGTGCCAATGACCGCGCGACACGTGGAAGGGTTGACCCGGGGTCCGCGGCCTTGTACACCTCCCGAGCACCCGAAACCCATTTCTGGGCGCCCAAAACTGCCCAAAAATACAAATTTATGTGTTTTTGATTGGTTTTTCACGCTGAGTCCGTTTTTTGCGTCCATTTGGTATGCAAATGCACTTGACACACCAAGATAGGTGTCTACATGCCGCTGACCACATAACCAAGCATCACAGGGATTCGGGTCACCACATTGAAACTCGATGAGGTCGCGCCCTTCGATTACCCCTCCGGAGGTGTGGCGATTGTCATAGGCTAGACAGACATATGACAGTAGCCTCGTATAGCGAGCCTCAATCCTAGGGATGGTGGTGGCTGGCATGAGACGACGCAGGCTCAACCACACTGTTAAGTCGGTCAGTGTATGATTGAGTTACAGTGTATTAATGGGACTACGTGAGTATCCCTCCGTCACCCCAAAATGAGTGGGGCGATCTCGGCCAAAATTTCTGAAAGTCAGGTTAAACCCATCCGGGCCAAGTGGGTAATACTTTATATTTTATTAGTATTCTAGTTGATGCATGACAGGGTTAATTACAGTCGTGTAGTATCTATGTAGAGGCATGATAGCATAGTATAGATCAGGTGTTTTACATATTATATTCTGTTACTTGCTTTTCATAATTTTTCTCTATCTTTGCATCTAGTAGACCTAGTTGGAATTACTATTTTGTAGGCCATGGTTGTCGCCGATCGTATCCACTGGGAATTACTATTTTGTAGTTCTCATATCCCCTTATGGTCTACTTTTTAGGGCCTTCCAAGGTAGCGTTGGATCGAGATAAGGGGATTGCGTAGTAGATAACTTTCCCTATTTGATTTTATGAGTTAGTAAGGGACCACCAGCTGTATAGTTTTGAGAGTTACATTGTACATTGGGACTGGTAAGGCCAGGACCCTTTATTTGTATTTATATTTTTGGAAGATGAATTTGTGGGTTATGTTAATATGGATCTGAATAGGGGAAAAACCACCTAGAGGGGGGGGTGAATAGGTGAAAACAATAAACACACCAAATCTTTGCGTAAAAAATAACCCAATGCGGAAAATAAATAAAGTACGCAAGATTTACGTGAAAAACTCCATCACAGGAGTAAAAAACCACGGGACCGATAACACGGCGAAATCCACTAAGATTAAACACGTACAAGGTGATTTACCGTAACCCTACGACTCAACCTTTTCCATACGCTCCTAGTTGATATTCTTCGCTCGCTCCACATGCTCCTCGAATCCACGATTTGCGTGCAACTTCGAATCCACGAAGTCCAACGTCAAATCCACGACGTCCAACCGAATCCACGGTCTTCACCAATGTAGCACGTCTCGATCACACGAGCGCGCCTCGCTCCGAATCCACGAGAGCGATAGCACCTTGAATCCACAAGGCCACGCGAATCCTCGCGTCGATTCTTGGTAAAATCGTTGTTTTTGTTGGTGGTGATCCTCAGAATACTTAGATCAAAGATAGACAAGAAATACCATCTAAGTATTCTTCAATTTGATTCTACAGAAAATAGGAGTTTGGAAACCCTAGAATCAAATCGAACAATATAGACGAAGAAACATGAATTTAATCGTGTTTTCCTTTCTTCTCTATATTTGTGGATTTTTCTCTTTCTTAAAAGAAAATTTTTTTCGAGAAATTAAAAATCACTTTTTACGATGAATAAAAAGTCTATTTAAAGATTAGATATCCTTGGAAAGAGATAAGCATCAAAAACTTCCAAAACAGAATTTTTTCCGCACGACGGTCCAGACTGGATTAAGTCTGATTTGGACTGTCGTTAATTTTCAGAAGATTTTCTGAAAAACGCAGTTCGGGGTCCGGATTGAAACATGGGAGGTCCGGACTGTTCATGCAATTTTTGCAGAATTTAAGGTTCGGGGTCCGGACTGAAACAGGGGTGGTCCGGACTGAAAAATTGCATGAATCAAACCATGTTCGGGGTCCGGACTGGACGTGGCTGGTCCGGATCCTGAACTTCCAAAAAGTCCAGTTTTTGATTTTTATGCATCAAACCATATTCCAAGTGTTTCTAAACTACACAAATGTATTCGGATCACCAAAATTATTTAGTTAAACGTACCTGATTATTCCGGATCCATTTTTCTTGAGATTGATGTATATGATCCACAATTCTTCATCTTCAATCTTCAAGACTCAAAACACTTCACGAAATACGCCAACACTAAATCCTTAACAGAATTTTGTATGGATTATTATATAGTGATAGTGAATAGTTTAGTTTTATTTTATGCTCTGATACATACTTATTTGTAGACTTTTAGTTTTTGTTTAAGTAGATTTTGGACGCTTCACGTGTGTAGAGTACGTCTTCGTGCACATGGTGGGTTTGTTAGTGCGCTCGGGGGGCTTCTGTTGTGAGCTCGGGGCGTGACAAATCTAACGGTGGAAAACTTGCAAGCACCATATGCTTGGCGCTTCTAAAACCACCATTGTCGGGCTCTATACAGAATTGAGCTTTTATGCTTTTAAAAGCACCGCGTTACCGGTGCTTGTGGGTTTTCAACCTTTGGATAAAGATTTGTAGGGTTAGGATAATAGTGGTCCCCTAATATTTAGTGGGTGATTGGTGGAATAGCATGATCTAAAGACTAAAAAATAGAATTGGTCAAAGGAATAGATCTAACGGTGGAAAACTTGCAAGCACCAAGTGCTTGGTGCTTTTAAAAACCCCATAGCCGGACTATATATATATAGTAGAGCTTATATACTTTCAAAAGTACAAGCTCATCCATGCCTGTGAATTTTTTACCATGGGATTTGTATTAGGATTTGTGCAATTGTACTTTCTCTCTCTCTTCTTAATTGCCTTTACAATAACACAGATCCCAATACAAATCCTATGGTAAAAAATTCATAAGTATATATATATATATATATAGAGAGAGAGAGAGAGAGAGAGAGAGAGAGAGAGAGAGAGAGTAGAGCTTCTATGCTTGTACAAGCACAAGAGCTCTTGTGCTTGTTATTTTATATCCATTGGATGGGATAATTTTGAGATTCGTTCAAGTGTAGTGAAGGGATAAAGGGAACGGCATTAGTTACCTCTGCTGACACTCTCTCTCTCACCTGACACACTCACATGACACTATCTCTCTCTCTCAACCTGACACACTCACATGACACACATACTCTCTCTTTTTCTTTTCTTTTTTTTCTTGGTGCTGCCTTACCTCTTTCTTTCTCTCCATCTTTGATTTTTTTCTCTACAAACCCAAAAGCTCTCTCTCTCTCTCTCTCTCTCTCTCTCTCTCTCTGAGGAGAACCGAGCTACAGCCAAGAAAAAAAATAAGTCAAAAATGAAGAGAGAGAGAGAGAGAGAGAGAGAGAGAGAGAGAGAGAGAAAGAGAGAGTTTTTGGGTCTATAGAGAAAGAAGTCAAAGATGGAGAGAAAGAAAGAGGGAAGACACAGCCAAGAAAAAAAGAAAAGAAAAAGAGAGTGTGTGTGTTATGTGAGTGTGTCGAGTTGAGAGAGAGAGTGTGTCATGTGAGTGTGTTAGGTGAGAGAGAGAGTGTGTCAGGAGAGGTAACTAACGCCGATCCCTTCATCCCTTCACTACACTTGCACGAATCTCAAAATTATCCCATCCAACGGATATAAAATCACAAGCACAAGAGCTCCTATGCTTTTAAAAACACAAAGTAATTGGTGCTTGTGAGTTTTTAGCCATTGGATGAAATGATGGGTGGTTAGAATGATAGTGCGCCCTTAGGGTTTAGTGGGTGGTTGGTGGAATAGCATTATCTAATAGGGTGAATTGATTAAAGTGATAGATCTAACGGTTAAAAACTTACAAACACCAAGTGATTGGTACATTTACAAGCACCATAATATCAGTAGCATAAGGGCTCCGTTGTCACCCATTTGGTTTTGATAATGGAGCCTCCAAATCAACGATTGACACCGTTGAACATGATCTAAACCACTGGAAGTTTTTAGGAATCAAATTTCAAATCTTTTCGGCATCATTGAACTAATAATCAAAGGGTTGCAAATTTTGTAATTTTAATGTTAGATATGAGTCTTTTGCTCGTTTAACAGTGTAAAGAAATCTAAATTAATTAAATTTTGGTTAGAATTTTTTTTAAACTATTTAAAACAAGATCTATACTCTCGATCTTGATTACAACACTTTTATCATTACTTTTTGAAGGATATTCATTTTCAGTCATTCTTTTTTGTGTCCACTTGATCGATGGACAAGAAAAGAATATCAAAAAAATATGAAATTTAATTTCAGATAGTTTAAATGGTCTAAATCATATTTAACGGTGTCGATCTTTGTTTTGGAAGCTCCATCATTGAAAACAAATGGATGGCAACGAAGCCCGTTTGCTACCGATAGTATTCCAGCCTAGCTATATATATATAAGGCCAGTCTTTTGAGACGCAACTCTTTCGATCGTTAGATTTCACTCCGCGGTACTTTAAGATTCGCACATAGTGAAATCTACCGGCAAAGAAGGATGTATTTGAGAAGATACATCTTATAAAAATAATACTCTGTAATATAGGTCGTGTCAATGTGTAATTGTGTCGGCACAGTATGGAAATTGTAGCAACAACCCATGCCTTAACTGCGACTATCTACTAAATAAATAGCAAAAAAAGTTATTTTATAAAAATTAATATGGAAAGGTATTTCAAAATAGAAGATTAAAAATATTAAGAATTGAAATGAAAAGAATAGTACATCGGGATGATCTGCGACTCGGAATAGCCGAAGACCTGCCGGAAAGGTGAGGGTTAAGTGCTATGTGAAACAAAGTGCTACATCATAGGGTTTGTGGGAGTCACATCGTCTGGTTATTCTGTTATATATGTGTTATTGGGTTTGGACTTGACGAGAACGTCAGAATCTAAACAAGGGGAGTCTGTAACACATCAAATAATCCCACATCGGATGGAAAAGGGATTGCGAATGCAAATATAATAAACCGTAGACCCTAGTAATAATAACTAGATTTAAGCACTGACCGTCCTTGGCGCAAGTGGCCAAGGGCTTGGTGTGCCACTACTCTGTGATGCAGTCAAATCACCACATCGCAAGATGTGGTTACCTGCTAGTGTGCCACTACTTTTTGCCATTATATAACCAAAGCGGTATTTTGGCAATAAAGAAATGACTTGAAATAATGAGAGAAAAAAAAAAAAAAAAAAAAATTCAAAGCCTTCAAGGCTCCAATCAGCTTAAGAACTCAAATTCTTCAAATTCACTTGCTTAGGTCATAAGCTTCACAGAAGTATTTAAAAATGTATATCAGAGATTATTGTATGTTCATCTTCCCACTACCAATCTATAATGAAAATATCAGTGTTCGGACTTAATGCAAGGAACATGGACACTCTAGGAGTCAGAGTAAGATGTTTATGTTTTGAATTTTTAGGCTCTTAAAAGTAAATCAAAGCTTTGTACAGGTCTACACACTGATCAAAATTTCTAAAGCTTCTGCCTGGCTAAGAATAATGGCAGTATTCTATCAAAGTTCAATCGAGTACCCATATATTTTTAAATTGTTTTAATATTGTTCAAACTAATTATACACGAGATCTTGATTCGATGAAACTGTTCGACGTCGTGAGGAAAGCATATCAGTGATAATGGTGTTTTTCCTGCCAAACTGTTTGGATCGTTTGGTGATTCACCTAAAATTAGTCATGCAAACACCTTTGAGACCAAAAATAAGCCAGCCGTTGTACTTCATTAGATTCTTGATCTTGCATAATTTAAATTTTCTTCTGAGGACAGTATAGAAGGATGAGTTAAACTAGTTGTGCTTTACTACTTTCCAGGAAGGCATGCAGTATGCTGAAGAAAATGGGCTATACTTCCTAGAAACTTCTGCAAAGACGGCTCAAAACATCAACGAGTTGTTCTACGAAATGGGTAAGTTCATATTTATTTACGACAATATTTTAATATCTTCGGTTCTTCTATATTTTCAAATTCTTTTGCAGCTACGAGACTAGTTAAGATTTGGCCTTCGCGCAACCCCAGTGGGATGAATCTCAACAACCAATCTCTTGATGGGGGCAGAAGGCGCTTTTGTTGCTCTATCTGATTATTTCGATGAATAAAGACTATTATTGTTCTGCTTGATTCAGACTTCTGCCTATTCATAGAGTTCTCTCAAACAAAATGGCTCTTACTTTGTACATTTATAAATTGCTTGCCACTTGTCTCGAATGCTTATCCATGGAAATATTTGTAAAAAATGGTGATATAATTAGTGCAGATCCTTGTTATGCTTATGTCAAGGATTGAATGTTTTCATCAGTTTCTGGTTTTTAGGTACCAATGCCAATTGCTGAATTGGTTAACAGGCTTAATGAAAGATCCTTACAGCAAACACCGACAGTAATCGCAAGACACCTAAGCGACATTTTTTAAACCACGGGCGGAGATATTTGAAGTGTATTCTTTTATTAAAAAACTTGATTTTTGGTTTCTGAACCTTCAAATACTTCATATCAAATCCAACTACATAGATGGTAAATTCATGAGCTTTAGTATCAATTTTGCGTAGTATCCAAGTTGGGATACTATGGAAAGTATTCTACATATGAAGTGTTTACCAATTTCGCTGTGTTAAATTGGTAAACTTGTTTTAGAGGGCGAAATACAACCCGAATTCCCAAACCAAACACTGTAAAAGAGAAATCTTTGCACAGCAGGAAAATGGCCACCAAAAGTACCTGCAAATAGCCAGATAAAGCTTCTGCTACAAAAAGCGGTCACGTTCATGATTCTTTCTTCTTTCCCAGATAAGAGAAATCATTTTCATACAGACACAATCGGTCGTGAAGGCAGTTGTGTTTTTATTAGCCAGAAAAAGTAACCCCAAATTTTGATATTGATAAGTCAGTCGATAGGCACGGCGAGCTTACATGAGTCTGCAGATATAGCATAAAGAATAATATTCATACTTCTAACGAAATACTAGATATGTTTCTTACAAAATCTTCCTAGGGATCTACTTAGAACCATGATTGCTTCTCAGGCTTGTCGGGATCTTCCTTGTCGGGATCCTCTTCTTCCTCTTCCTCTTTCTTTTCTTCCTCCTCTTCTTCGTCCTCCTCGGGAGGGTCCGCTGGCAACGGGGTGGGAAGTGGAGTTTTCATTGGGCTGAACTTGGGAAAGATGTCAGGTCTCCTTCCAGGCTTCGGCCTCTCCCACTCCTGGAGCAGTAAACAAACCATATTAAATTCACGTGATCAAACAAAATCTATTTTATAAAAATATATCATGGAATTGTTTTTTAGTTGTTGGCCATCCATCGTAAATCTTAACCAAATTGGGAATCGTAGATGATTCACCATACAATGTTTTCCTATTCTACTGCTCTTTTGTGAAAAAGGACATACTGAAATATCCGGCCATGTTTTAGATAAACAACCTTGAGGGATAATATGAAGGAACAAATAAACGAAAAAGGCCAGCTCTTTATGGTCATCAGATGGAATCCTAAACACCAAAAGTAAACTGGGTTTCCCATGTTAAGGCTTCCATTACTAACTATTTGCAAAGAATATGAAAGCACAACACAGAAGCAGTCTGTACTGTTTAACTTGGACGATCAAGCATACATACATACAAGTTGCAAGAAAAGTTTTAACCTACTAAATCAACTTCATATTTGCAAAATGCAAAGTTATCTTGTATGCACCAATCTCAATCAGTAGGCCTAAATAATAGTTGCCGGCTAGAAATCAATTGCTTAGCCTAATAAAGACCTGCTCAGATTTATTGCAGAAAATAGCCCTGACAGAATACTTCAAAATTCGATCAGACTATATCAGTTTCATCGAGTTTAGAACATAACAAGACTGGCATATCACAAATAAAGAGACAGATCAAGAAGCAATATCAAGTGACAGTCAGACTCCTTAATCGAAGATAGTCATAGCTACCCATGTTGGATTGGCCTCAGCGTCAAATTATGGAGCTAATAGTAAGATGACCAACATATCTTAACTCAAACACCATATTGAAGCACCCAGATTACCGAAGGAGTGCAAAATGCCATGCTTCTACATACCATCAAGTGATTTCTTCCCTACTGATGCAGAAAATAGGCTAACATACCACCTTATTAGTCATTCAGTCATTAAGAAAAGACAAAAGGATGATGATACAGAATCCAATTCTTTAAATCCCAAAAGAACTGGTTCAAATTTCAATTGGGCTGTGCAATAAGAATTAATATCACACTTGTTTAAGATGCAGAAAAAAAGGGCTACAAAGAAGAAGATATGAGTTAGGACCAACATGTCTGAGGTGATGATATGAAAGGTAGATATATAAAAACCTAGTGGAAATCCAACAGTGTTAGTCGAAATTTGTGAATATGACCAAGCATAAACATCACCCACTTGTCAAATAGACTGGACTTAATACAGGCTGAATTTCCAAGTTCTTTTTTTCAGGTTGAGAAACACAACTAGAAGTTAAACCAATCATTGACACAAGAATTCATGGAAGAGGGAAAAAAAAAAGCAAATGAATTGTCATTATCGCACCTTCAATTAATTAATTTAAAGAATTAAGCAGTAAGAATCACATAATAGAAATTAGAAACACCTTATGTATTTAACCAGCAACACATATTGTGGTGATAAAAAATATGATGGCGTCTAAGGACTGTAAAATTAAGCAGACCAAAGATGAAGCCAAGCAGCAGATTCTAAGAATATCAAATAAAGTATAATCACCAAAGAAACAAGAGAATAAAGGTCAAAGGTGAAGACACCATGATGAACATCATATGGTAACTACACCAAGGAAACACAGACGTTGAACCTTGTTATCTAAGGCAAGGAAGAAATCAGTAAAGTGGTAGAGGCACATACACAAACATTTACAAGGGAAAAATGAACTAGTTACCAAATATCCAAGTTTGCAATTTCTGTTTTGTCTTCTTGTTGCAAGAACCCTTAACATAAGATGTAATATGAAGTTCTATTTTAAATACCAAGAGATTCCATTAGTATTTTCTGACCGTATGTTACTTTCTCTTTCCTAATATGCCAATCAAAGGGGATTATGAACTCCACAAATGTGGCCGATTATCAACTCCACAAATGTGGCCGATTATCAACATGAGAAAGTATAGTACAGCTAACTGTTGATCCCTCATATATCGATTCTAGAGATGATGGCTAAAGGGATCCACAGAAGATTGTGTTGCTCTAAATTTTTCTCTCACGTTCTTTTCTTATGTTAGATAGTCTCTCTCCTATCTTATTTCTCAGGGAATATTGAATAGATATCCTTACAAATGTTTAGAACCACACACTTATCTCTCTAAAGTTTATACTATCAGATATTTCCCTTAAAAAATTCACACAAATATCCACTTGATGTTAAGTTGCTGTTCAAATATTACCATTTACCATTTTCTATGCAAATCATTACTATAGCCTTACAAATATGACCTTGTAAAACACTTGGATTGTCATTTTTCAACTTTTTTACTTTATTTCGTACATCATCTCATCTTAACCATAAAACTAACGTAATTTTTTTAACTTCACTTCCGTTCAAAATATTTTCTAACAGAATATTTTAAAAGGTATCTCAATCATTTAGGTAAAATGGTCAAATTTAACTACTCAACGGGCGGGGAAGGTATATGCAAATTTTAAATTTAAAAGAATATATACAATTAACTTTAAGAGGATAAATGCATAATTCTTAAAATTTGCAGGGTACATATGCAAATGTCTCTATTTATCACTTCATTACAATCTTGAAAACAAGTTTCTACTTTATTGACCAATAAACTAATTCGTTGGTGCGCCGATGGAGGAAATTCAGGAGAACCGAGTGAAATGAATTGCTAGAGCGCTCTGGTGGAGATGGCCATGGAGGGGTGGCTAAAGTATCTGTATACCGGTGAATCTCACCCCTAATCTCAAGCTCTTCTCAAAACTTTGTTTATTTATTTTGCTCATGGTGTAAAGAAGTTTGATCATATTCTCCAGCCCTCCAAAATATATCTTTCCTCCAAAGCTTTTCTCTCTTCCTAGTATCACGGCTAGTCCAGACAATCATCTTAGTGTGGTGAGCCGAATCATTTGTGCTGAGCCGAGCCACTTAACAGCCAAATGCCTTGAGACGATGTGGGGACAACATCTCGGATCATGCCAGCGCAATCGGCTCATGCATAAGTCAACGGATCCTGTTGGTGATTGGACAGCCGCCAAAAGCTGCACTGACAGCTTGTTATTATGAGGATAGCTGGGGTGACGTGCCGTGTACTCAACTTTGTCACGCCGCATGCGCCGCCCGATCACCACTGCACGGTCACTTCTGTCCCCTTTGTACTCAGCAGGTTTTCCCTATAAATAATATTGAGAGCAAGTCTACCAGGAGAAAATCCTGTTGAATGTTGTGAGAGGCTAGCTCGAGCCGAGAACCAGGAATCTTCAGCAGACTCTGGAGTTCGAGGACCACTCCCTCGAATCGGCTCGTGCTCGAAGGAGCGTTCTTTGGCGATTTAAGCAACCGACTGCAGCCTTCAACAGTTCTTCAGCCTGAGGTGGGGGATATCATCAAGCAGGAGTAATCTTTTACCTAGTCTACTGTCTTGAACTTTGTAGTAACCAAGAATTTTAAAAACTGGAATTTGAATTTAAATTTATTTTCCTGGAATTTCTATGAGTTAAAAAACCTAAATTTCCAAAGTTTTCGTGGAACTGTCTCCCGATTTGCTTATTCGGACCCAAACTCAGCAAAGTGAAATCACCACTTGATCCGTCTCGTCAAACTGAACAAGATAGTACGATCCAATTTTCAATTTGGCGAGCCTATCGCCTCGAAAATGGTGCAAAACGGAGAAGGGGTCATAACTTAAGCTGTGAATAGTAACCCTATAGTTTTCTAGATTTCTGACCAACGTTAGCCAATTCGACCGTTCGGAATCCGAATCCGACGATCCAAATACTCGATTTGATCGGTCTCGTCGTTCTGAGCGCAATGGCGTAGTCCGTTTTTATGTTTGACGAGCGTAGGTCATCGAAAAGCGTGCAAAACAATGAAATCGACTGTTCAAGATGGATCGAGAAGCTATCGAGGCTTAAACTCAACAAACCAAAATCACTACTCGATAGGTTTCGTCGAGCTGGACGTCGTGGCGAAGTCCCTTTTTCATTTTGACCATCCAAGAGCCTCAAAATGCGTGAAAAACAGTGAAATTAAAGATATTTTCACAAGAATGTTAATATTTTATGGATCAAAAGGCTTGAGGGTTCTTGGGGAGGGGCTTTTATGCAATTGTCACCTACAGCAAGGAGCTTGTGGCTGGGGGAAGCTTGTACAAGGAGCAAATTGCATTTTGTGCAAAAAAGCTTTCATTAATGGCTAATGGACTCATGGCCCCACCAAGTCTCCTCAGATTCCTCCTCTCTTCCCCAAGCATCGCCACCATCTCCCTAAGCCTTGGCCGCCGAAAAACCTAGTCTTAAGCAAGAGAACTCTTGCTCTCGGGTTGGTAAGGAGGAGAGAGCACCAAATCCTTGGGGATCACTTCCAGAACCTCCTGAGGCCTTCTCCTACCTCCAGAAGACAAGCCCAAGGGAGCCCTGGACCTGCCGTAGCCGTGCGGCGTCGGAGGAGCAACCTTCTTCCTTCTTCTTCCCCAACTCCGGCAAGGTAGGTGCTCCTTGTCCTCTTGGTTTCTTAGCCTAAGACCTCTTGCAGTAGCCTCCTTTGGTGCTGGGGACTTCCCCTGCCCGGCCTTGTTGCCGGAGAAGCACCGGGTTGCCGGCGGGACCATAGCACCCGCCGGAACCCTAGAATTGCTCCGCCTCGTGCTACCTTTGCACCCGCCAGCTTTAGGCCGAAACCAAGATGCTCAGTAGCTTCCTTTGGACCTGCTGAAGCTCTCCACCAAGTTTGGTGGAGTTTGGTTGAGTGTAGAGTCCGCGGGGTGAAGCCCTAGTTTCGGGCTATTGTGTTTTGGCCGAGCTTCTTCCACCGCCGCCGCCGCCGCCGCTTCCCGCCGCCGGCCAAGCACCCAGCTATCTTCCCCTGGTCAAGACAGACCTGTTGCTGTTGCATGCACCTGAAACCCACTGGTTTTGGCTGGCCCGAGCTTTGCTCCGGCTATCCGCCGCTCCCCGTCGCCGGCCAACCACCCAGGAAGCTTCCCCGCATCGAGGGAAGGCTGCCTAGGCCCTTGCATGGACTTGAAACCCACAGCTTAGCAATCCACCATTGTTGCACCTTGGTGTAACCACAAAGCTCCACTCCGGCCAACCGCCGCCACCAGCCGCCGACGCCTGACCCCAAGGCATGCCTAGCACTTTCCTCAGCCTCCTCAAGCCGCTGCTTGCGCAAGGAGTGCACCAGAACCCGAGCTTTGCTGTGAAGTCCCAAACCGAGCTCTTGGAACCTTGGTCTTGGACCATCTTGCTCCGGCTGTTGTTCCAGCAGCTTTCCGACCACCCAATGGTGAGCCCCTGAGCCTCCTCAACCGCCTGAGCTTGGTGCTCACCTTAAAACTGGGAATGGTTGGGTGGTTAGTAAGTTCTAACAAACCAAGCCCTTGGAGACCTAGGTTGCCCCATGGACTGATCCTGCAGCTTTGCTGCTCCTCCAGGGTGAGCCTCTGAGTCCCCTCGACCTCCTGAGCATGGTGCTCATCTCAGAATTGAGAATGACTGAGTGGTTAAGTCATAATAGCAACTTGAGCCTTAAGGCTTAGTGCAAGTTGACCCAAAAATGTCCTCGAGTCCTGTGCTGCTCCCAGATGGTGAGCACTGAGTTCAGTGCATCGAGGCCCACCTATTGGTGGCCTCGGTTCAGTTAAAAAGTGTTTGGGAAGAAACTACTAGCTTGAAAAGGATAAAAAGACATAATAATGCAGTTATTGTAAACCCTAGGGGCCTATTTGCAATTGCAGCCTTATGGGCTGTCTTGGGCTGTGTGCCCATGATCTCTAAACCTTTCGTTAGAAATCCAACGACTTCTGTTGAGCAGAATTTGGATATTGAACCGTAAATCAGCAAAATCGCCGGTTTATCGGCACTTCAGCATTAATCACGCAATTCGAGGAATTGTGATGGTTAATTATTGTTGCCGGATGTTCCTGGCTGTTCCCAGCACTGTCCTGATGGATCCAGTGGCTTTGGTTTGTTGCTGGCGACTCCCGGAATCAAAATTGGTTTTTCGAGGGTATTTTGGTAATTATGGCACCAATCTAGTTTAGAGTCGCACCTAGTGGTGTGTCTTTGCCCGAACGTCTTCAGTGAAGCGTTCTGGGGCCGCACGTTAAGTTTCGTTGAATTCGAAAACCCGTAGGCGCGAATCGGGTCATAGTTGACCGACCGGCGGATTTCCGGCAGATTCCGAAAATCTGGAAAAGGTCTAAGTTTAAGCTACCTGCACATAGTGAGTCAGTGGGTTGGGGATATGTGAGTTTATTTCTGATCAGTGTTCATGATCCAAGTCCCAGCAGTCAGACTCCAGCCCGCGAGCCTTCCAGCGGAGTTTAGGATCGCCTACACTGAGGTGGGTTTTCTTCGGTCTGAGCTTTATCATCTCGGCCCTCTGGGGTACCGTATTTGGTCGGACCCCTGTACTTCATGATAGCCCAGATTCTATACTTGAGCCTTCTTACATTGATTGATCATTATCAGCTTATGTTGGATATTTATCATGCTTGATTGGTCTTTCGTTGGACCATAGTATACTTAGATTATATCTAGACATTTATCATGCTTGATTGGTCTTTCGTTGGACATCAGTATACTTTGATTATATCTAGACATTTATCATGCTTGATTGGTCTTTCGCTGAATATTAGTATGCTTTGATTATATCTGGATCTTTACCATGCTTGATTGGTCATCAGTATACTTAGATTTTATCTGGACATTTGCCATCTTGATTGATCATCAATTGGATATAAGATTATATATGGACATCTATCATGTTCATTGGTGATTTTTCCTGAGATTTTGACCTTATCGACCGGTTGGCTTACTCAGCTCATGATTGGGTCCTTAGCATGCTTTCCATTGGATACTTGCATTATTGTTGCCCTTCTGGATATTGTGTAGTGCAGCATGTTTTTCGACCATGAGTTATGATTCTACTAGAGAGAGCAGATCTACTAGTCTTGTTGACATCTCATGAGATCACTTTTTGCGCCTCTTATCGCCTACGGGCAATGACTTGACTACTGAGTCTCGGTTGTTGGAGCCTTGAGCATACATATGTGAGTATAGCTTGTGTGGCACTATAGTTCTTAGACAGGAATCACAACCCTGAGTACTTCAGTTTGCCAATCCAGATAGGGGTGTTATTTCATAGACAGGGTTCGTCACCACGTGAGCTTCACCCCTAGATTTGTTGTACACCGCTCTTCGACAGAGTTAGCGACTTTGAGTGCGGGTGGTTATGTCCCTCCGGAGTGGTACTTGTTTTGGTCTTCGTGACCTGTTGGGCGAGCCTTGGCCGGGTTTACATGACGGGCCAAAGTGATTGGGTATACTTTCGGATTATTATATGTTCAGTTGATGCATAGATCTCCATTTCAGTTGTGCATGGTATTTTGATAGTTGTTGGATTACAGTAGCAGTATCCCTCATTAGTGATCCATGATGTTTTCTTTGGCATTATCTCGTTACTATAGTTGGTATACCCATTTCAGCATGCTCTAGCACTTATATTTCTGTACTCTTATATGCTCAGTATTGTGATTATGATTCAGATCTCTATTTCAGCATGCTCTAGCACTTATATTTCTGTACCCTTATTGCTCAGTATTGTGATTATGATTCATTCAGTTATCTGCTTACCGATATTTACCTTTACCTACTGATCTTTTACTATCCGCTGATTATTGTATGCCAGTAGGTACGAGTTGCTATTTTCCGGCTCGTCGTACCCACTGGGATACACTTATGTTGTATCTCACATCCCTGGGTGACCATTTTTCAGGTCTGTCGGGTGATGGGAAGTCGAGACAAGTTGGAGAGGCTGTCACGATAGAGCTGTCCCCCTAATGATGCCATAGACTCCAGTTTATATCTATTTTGCCGTATAGTACTTTGAGATATTTGGAACTGTCTAATGTATGAATTACTTAAAAACTATTATAAATGTTAAAGAACTGAGATAACTATATTTAGTATAGACTACTTTGATGATGACCGTAGTTGCTTAGCCGTGCATGTATAGGAAAGGCTCTATCCAAGGGGACAGAGAATTTTTTATACATGTGGCGATCCGCTCATGTCCTGGAATATGCTTTAAACTCTAATTTTTTTTTTTTTTTTTTTTAAAAAAATGGCTGCTTTTTGAAACTCGGGGCATGACAAACTTTGTCTTGCTGATAGTTTCTTACCTTTGGTTATAAGCGTAGGTTGTGGAGGAAGTGTAGTGTTGAACTCCCTGAGCCCTAAAGTTTTGGAACAATAGAGGATAGTGACCCTGTGTTTGGGTGTTTTGCTCGTGGACCTCAGGATAGAGTCATAGGATTGCGGAATCGAGAGTTTGGTTGAGTGTGAGAGTTGGTAAACTGTCTTAGGAGTAGCCTAAGAAAGACTAGAGGCAAGTACTCTGATATATTGTGAGCTAGATAGCTGGCCTTCGGGCTGTTGTGTGGCGTGAGAGCGCTTGACTGCGAAGTAGGTCGATACTTTCAACTCCTCTGGAAACGGCTGAACAGAGCTATCGATGGATGCGGTGACGTGAGTGTAACCCGACCTCCCATTCGGTATTTTTGCGGTGAAAGATCCATCGGAGGATGACATGGATTCGGTCCCGGTTCTCCAGACGTCGTATGTGGTGGAATACCCATAGAGGGTGACATGGGTTTATCCCGACTCTCCTGGCGGCAGGTTTGCTTAACCAGGTGGCACGAGTGCGAAACTCTTCGGCAACCCACTTGGCACCTAGAAACAATCTGGGGAGTGAACGGTCAACCAACTCCACCAGATGAATGTACAGGTCGCTGATAGGAGTGCAGTTCGAGAATTCAACCTCCACTCGTGGCTCGTATACGTCAACCGATCGAGAAGGTGAAACCCTTTCGGCTGTTGCGCAGGTGAGTGAGCTCGGCGGATCTGAGCCGAGGGGTTAATTTAGTTGATGTTGGTAAGGCCTCTGGAGTGTTCCTTTAACTTTTACTGCTTTCCTTATCTGCTTGCCTTATTTTCTGTTCGGTTTTTGTAAATGCCTCATGTAGACCAAGTTTAGAACATTCTTTCTCGGTGGTTGAACATACTGGAAACTTTAATTAGTTCTCACCAAGGCGTCACGAACAAGGGATTTTTCCTTGGGCGTCCGCATCGGACGAGGACGTGTCATGGATGCGCGAGGGATGCGCGTCCATGCCCTGTCGGGTAATTCCATATATTAAGCCACATATTATGGGAAGTTATACAGGAAGTTGGGATTTTGAATTTGATAAAATATTAAAAATAGTAATTTGGTTAGCTGATACGTAATTTGTTTATATATGGAAAGTTGGATTTGGTAAAAATCCTAAATTAATTGGTTCATATCGTTCGACATAATATTATAATTTAATTTATTATATTATAAAATTAATTAAAAAATATAAAAAATTTAATTAAAAAAATATAGTCCTAAATTTAAATAAATTTTTTTTATCTCATCTCTCTGCTAAGTTTCTCTCTAACAAAACTTCAAAGATACTATTTTTTCTATCTCTTTTTTTGCATTAGTGTTATAATTTTTTTGAGTTAGAATTTATTTTTGCATCAAGATTATTTTTTAATTAGGATTTAGGATTACTTTTTTTATTTTATATATATATATATATATATATATATATATATATATATATATATATATATATATATATATTTCTTAATATTGTAGGATTATGGCATTAAGTAATGAGAATTTGGTTAATCCTTTGGATCAAAGTCAAACAGACAAACCTTTATGGGGTTATGTTGCTAAACTTGATCGAGTAGAAAGAGGGGAAAATAATTCATTCAAATGCCACTTTTGTAGTATGACTTTTACAGGATCATATTCAAGAGTTAAGACTCATTTGATAAAAAATTTCTGGTCAAGAAATTAGAGGATGTACAAAAGTAACTCCACAACGTCTTAACGAATTAAAAAAAGAAAATAAGGAAGCTGAATTTAAGACAAAAGATACAAAATCGAAATCCGTACCGTTGCCACCATTTCCTAGTCAAGGGGAATCATCAAGTGGTAGTAATATTATTTCACTGAATAGTTTTCCTTCAAAGAAAAGAAAAGGCAATGGAGACACGCCTTTGGAAAAAGCATTTAATTTACAAGCCCGTGAACAATTACATAGTGAAATAGCTAGAATGTTATACACCGGCGGCTTGTCATTCAATCTAGCTAGAAATACTCACTATGTTAGTTTCTACACATACGCGGCTAATCATACAACTACTAGCTATATTCCTTCCGGTGTTAATTTGCTAAGAACTACTTTACTTCAAAAGGAAAGAGCACATGTAGAAAATTTATTAGAACCGATTAAAGGAACATAGAGTCAAAAAGGTATAAGTATTATTTATGATGGCTGGAGCGATCCCCAAGGAAGACCGTTAATTAATTTTATGGTCATGCTAGAGGATGGTCCTATGTTCTTAAAGGCAATTAATAATGAAGGTGTGGAGAAAGACAAATATTATATTGCAAATTTAATTAAAGAGGTACTTTTGGAGGTTGTGCCATCGAAAGTAGTCCAAATTATCGTTGACAACGCTCATGTATGTAGGGCAGCAGAAAGAATTATAGAGCAACAATTTCTTCATATATTTTGGACTCCGTGTGTTGCACACACTTTAAATCTTGCTTTAAAAATTATTTGTGCTGCCAAAAATACGGAGAATAATTCTACTACATATGAAGAGTGCAAATGGATTATGGAGATTTGTGATGATGTTATGGTTGTAAAAAATTTTATCATGAACCACTCCATACGATTATCTATGTTTAATAAATTTGTACCTTTGAAATTACTTGCAATTGCTGCTACACGTTTTGCTTCTTTTGTGGTGATGCATAAGAGATTCAAGCTTGTAAAACGAGATATTCAATCCATGGTAATTAGTGATGAATGGTTATCATACAAAGAGGATGATATTGGAAAAGCACTTTTTGTGAAGGATAAGATACTGAAGATATATGGTGGGACAAAATTGACTATATCCTTTTCTTTACCGACCCTATATATGGTGCATTAAGAAGAGGAGATACAAATAAACCTTGTCTTCATTTAATTTATGAAATGTGGGATTCAATGATAGAGAAGGTGAAGGTAGCAATAAACTGGCATGAAAGAAAACAAAAAGATGAGTCATCACAAGTTTACTCTATTATTTATGGTATTCTTGTTGATCGATGGACAAAAAATTGTACTCCTCTTCATTGTTTGGCACATTCTTTGAATCCAAGGTATGATTATGTCTAACTTTATTTAGCTATTATTAGTAATTTTTGAGAGCAAATTTTAATAACAATTTTTATAAATTTGTAGGTATTACAGTAATGAATGGCTTAAGGGAGATAAAAAACGAATACCTCCACATAAAGATGTTGACCTTATAGAGAAGAGAAATAATTGTTTGAAAAGATATTTTCCCAATGTAGAAGAAAGAAGATCAATAAATCTTGAATATGCTGCATTTTCCAGTGCTATGAGGCCTTTTGCGGAAGTGATTCTCTATGTGATAGGGCGGTGATGGATGCCAAGTCATGGTGGCTTATTCATGGTGTGCATGCACCAACTTTGCCAACTATTGCTCTTAAATTACTTGGACATCCTAATTCTTCTTCTTGTTGTGAGAGAAATTGGAGCACTTACTCATTTATCCATTCATTAAAGAGAAATAATTTAGCACCACAACGAGCAAAAGATTTAGTATTTGTTCATACCAATTTACGTCTTGTCAAAAAGAAAGCCACAATATCAAAAAGAATTTACTAAGATGTGGAATATCGCGGGTGATAGTTTTGACTCTTTCAACGACATTGGCATTCTTGAGTTGGCTAATCTTTCACTTGATGAACCAGAATTAGAAAAGTTTATGCTTACCGATGAAGATTATGAAGATAAAGATGTTGTTGAAATTATTTCACATTGAAATAGATAGAATACATTATTATTATTTTTTGGGGCATAAACAATATTTGATGATAAACATTTTGGATTTTGGCTTTTTTTTAATGAATGATCTAAATAAATTATGTTTGGTAGAGAATATTTTTCTTAAAATATCATATTAATTTTCATTCGTATAAAAAATATAATATTTTTTGTAAATATTTTAGCTTTTTGTTATGATCTTAATAAATCATGTTTGGTAGATAATATTTGATGGTGAAAATAGATTTTTTTTTTACAAAATTAATATATTATATATGATGAATATATATTATTATACTAAAATATTATATTTTATCAGCCGTAGATGTGTCCTTATTTTTGAAATATGCCGAGTCCCCGTGTCCGAGTCGAGTCGTGTCCCGTGTCCGTATCCGTGACACATAGGTTCTCACTCTCTGTGGTTTACTCCCTTCAGATGTCAGATCGGTTGGTGAGGCACGCGATCGCGGCAAGAACGTGGTCAAGTAGCGGAGCTAGGAGTCTAGCTGGCCGTCCTTTGTGCTGTGTCGTTCGGTTGTTGTTTTGTTAAGACAAGGACTCGGTTGTTTGCCTCTCTGTAATATCACGACTTTTTGTGTATCGTTTTACCCTCTTGCTAATAAATTACATGTTAGAAAAAATCGAATTATCGAGTTTTCTTAAGTTGACTATCGTGTGGTGCGGATATTTTTCTGTGATAGAGCTCGAAAAACGATGAACAACGGTGCAATCGGATCTGAAATCCGACTTACGGATCCCCCGAAATAGGGTTTCGAAGGTCGCAGTAACCGTAGTGTGCATCGAAATCCGTGCTAAAGATCTTGCACGCTTTTCGAGGGAATGTGGAATTATCTCGTGGGAATAGATAATTATTTTTAATCAATAAATACCCGGATGTGGGTTTTATTGTACGTAGCAAGAGAGAAATCTGTTTTTTCCGAAAGAAAAGAGAAAACCCTAGCCGGAGAGAAGAGAGAAGAAAAGAGAAAACCCTAACCGGAGGAAAAAGAAAGAGAAAAAGAAAGCAGAGGAGTCCGATCGCCCCCGATCAACGTGCCGGAGCCGGAAGCGTGGGCAGATCATCTTCTCCGACGAGATCACGGTAAGCGAAGTTCTTTTTCGGTTTTTCGTTGGGGTTTTTCGTCGTTTCCGTTTTGCCGCGGCCGCGCCGCGCGGCCGAGTGCCGCGTGGCCGAGTGCCGCGCGGGGCGCCGCCCGCAAGCGGCGGCACCCGCGCGGGCAGGTGCCGCGCGGCGGGCACCGGGGCGCCGCCCGCAAGCGGCCGCACCCACGCGGGCAGGTGCCGCGTGGGGCGCCACCCGCAAGCGGCAGCACCCGCGTAGGCAGGTGCTGCGCGGGGCGCCGCCCGCGAGCGGCGCACGGGTAGTCTGACCGCGCGGCTGAGCCGCATGCGGCGCCGCGCGGGGCCGGTGCCCGCGCGGCCGCACGGCATGCGGCGCCGCGGGGGAAGGGACCGCGGCCGCGTAGTCCGTCGCGCGTCGTCGTCCGTCGCGCGTCGTTACCGCCGCCGTTGCCGGGTTTTCGTCGTACTCTTGGGTTTTGGACTTCGTTTCTGTACAGAATGCAATTCAGTCTGACCGGTTGTTCTTTTGGGGACTTTCTTAGGTCCGGGTGCCGATTGTGAGCGTGTTTCGGTCCCAGGTGTTCCGGTCAGCACATTTCGAGATGGGTATTTTATTGTATTTCGGTGTATGATTGTTCCCGTTGTAACTTGTGAAAATAAAGTAGATGTATCTTTTTGTAAACTGTTTAACCCCATTGCATGAGAATCCCGCTCTTTTATTTCTAACTGTGGCGACGAATGTCGCGGTGCTTTATTACACGCCCGTTTCGGCATTTATGCTCATGATTGCTTACACGCACACCGGCGGTCTGGCCACCGCACAGGGTGTATTTTTTCGGAAAGATGGTACGTTGACCCGTGTACCCCACAAGGTGACGTAGTGGGGACCCCTCGCGGATTACTTAAGGTGGTGCACAAGTACCGTGGAGGGGTTAGTAGCATCAAGGTGCGAGCAAAATGTACTTTCGCTGGGGGTCTTTAGACCTCCCGGCATATGTTTCGTTTTGATTAAACAGGGGATATGGTGACTCATGAGGGGAAAGTGGAATGCTCTGGTGTATCGGTTTGTTTATTACAGTTTTTATAGCATTGTGCCTGTTTTCATCTACTTTATTTGTCACTAACTTCCCACACTGTGACAGGTCCGAACAGGAGTAGGAACCGAGACGATGGTGAGACTGCGTTTAGAGGACCTTAGCCGCTTGAGGCTGTAAAATGCCTTATTTACTTTCGGTTATCTCTTTTGCTTTTGGTTAGTAGGTTAGTGATTATTTGTTGGTGGAACAAATGTGGATGTTGGGTTGAGATCCTAACTTAGTGGTGACATCTTTTATTGTGTTTATCTTATACTTGTAGCGGCATATTTTCAAATAGCAAAATGATTTCGAAAACGTTTTCAAACTAAGTGTCGTGTGGGCACTGCTTTCCAAACCCGTGGATTTATCCTTTCAAGTTATGTTGCCGCCTAAAAGAGATTTGTGAAAACGTTTTTAAAACCGGGTGTCGTGTGGACACTGCTTTCCAAACTAGTGGATTTATCCTTTCATTCTTGTTGCAGTAATTGTGGTTGTGATTATTTGTGATCTCTCCTTTTGGGTTCATCGTGACTGCATGGTTAAAGTATGTGTTGTATTTGAAACGTCGTACATATACAAAGGAGACTCCGTCCGTTTGTGGAGTGAATTTGTATATGTGGCGGGCCTGGCGCGCACCGATGGCGAGGTTAATTTCAAAAAAAAAAAAAAAAAAAAAAAAAATACACGTTTTTTCGCTCATTTAGAACCTCCGGGGCGTGACAGATTATATGGTATTAGAGAAAACGACTTTAACCACGGTAGTCGGTGTCCAACATCCACAGAGGGCAATGCCACTAGCAACTAACCAACGTGATAACCAAGGTGTAGGTGCGTAGAGCGCGAGTGTGTGTGCAGGGAAAGGGGATAGAGTCCCGGTGTACTCGTAGGTCGGGGAACTAGATTTGTTAAGCCTAGGATTGACGCAGTTTCCTTGTATGCACAGATAACAGCCGGACTTGATCTTCAACCAGCAGCACTGAAATGGATAGGATGGGCTCGGCAGCCGCGCCAACCGCCTACTCCGAAACCAGTTGCGCGACGTGGCTGGGAAACTGCTAACGCTTACCGAACGGATGTGCTTATTGACACAAGACATTGGTGGCACTGATCGCATCGCTTACAGCGGGAGGGGCGACACTCTTCGGGGAATGCCAACGGCAGGATTGCCAACTTTTCGAGAGGCGGTTGACACGGCCACTTGGGTGGAGCGGGAGCTTGTCGACGCACGTGCCCAGCGGGGGCATCCTAAGCTCTATCAGGGCCAGAGGCGTCCCCACCCCTATCCTGAGGAGGGCTTTTCCCAGGGAGGCCGAACAACTAAACGCCCGAAGACGGAGCAGGAAATTAGCTGTCCGCCGACGAGAGAACCGGAACCGTGGGGGGAGCCTTACATCATCTGTGAAAGGGCACACCAAGTGACCGATTGTCCATGGAGATACAACCACTGTTTTCGTTGTGGCAAGCCGGGGCACTTTCGTGCCTCCTGGCCCCAGAAACCGGCGACTACCCTGACAACACCGAGGCGAGAGGAACGGGGTACCACTGCAGCCACCGCCCCGCAGGAGGACCTACCTGACGGTCAACTCAAAGCAGATCATGACGATTCCGGGTCCCTGCCCCTTCGTATCGTGCGCCGTTGGCCCAAGGGTTGTGGTCGGGTCCCCCGAGTCGACCCGATAGAGGACGCAATGTCCCGGATGGAGTAATAACAGGTAATACTTTTAGTTTCTCTCCGAATTAGGAACACGTATCACATCAGAGCGTCCCCCTCCTATCCTTTTCTATTTTTCCGCCCTACCCAGAGTTGCTAGGAAAACCCTCCTCCCCCTTCTCTTCTCTCCGTTTTCTTGAATCCCATCTTAAGGGTAGATGCATTCGGACGGTAGGGAGAGACCCTCAAAGGCCTTTAGCTAAGCCCTCCCCAGCCTGCCAGGGCGAGCAACAAAAAAAAAAAAAAAAAAAAAAAATTCTTGTGCATTAAGAGCTGGGGGAAGACCTTGCTTGGGGTATTCGGTGTGGCACTTAGAATCGACTGTCACAGTAATCCTGAAGCAGTAATCGACCGAACTAAGTCCCTACTGCGTTCGGGGAACTAGGCACGCCAAAATGTGCGAGCTTTACTCGGGAGGACGTCTACGACCTACCGTTCTTTCTCCCGCCGCGGGTAAGAAGACAGGGGAAGGGTAGTCGAGTAGTTTCTTTCGCGTTTCGGTAGATCCGGCCACCAGATCTAGAACCCTACCTTCTGGCGCCCACGCGCCATTAAGCAATAACTAACAGAAAGTCGAACTGCCGGAGGACTGTGAGGGGTTACTCTAACAGGTCTGTTGGGGAGGCCACTCCTGTACCAACCCAACGCCCTCCGACCCTATGACAAGAGGAGGGGGCACCACTGCAACCGGTGAGGAGGCCCACGCCACAGCAAGGAGCGGCCCCACCGGGGTGACGAACGCGACTGACATGGGTAGACTTAGGTTCAAACCATACCACGTAGGTCTACGGACTTAGGGCCACAGCCGAACCTCGTACCGAGGGGCAAGTGTGGGTGGGGTCGAAGCTCTCCTGTTGGGATGGCGGGAAAACTCCGGGATGGGAGCGAAAACCCAATCTCGTGGCGGTTGTTCCGGCTACCCATGACGAGGGGCTTGAGGTCGGTGGAGATGTAGTAAGTGGAGGACAGCGTGTGTGGCTTGGGAGGTATTTAGACGCCAATAAGGAACACTGGCGTGTAGTCCTTAAGACCCACCGGGACCAGAAATTATTTGCCAAACTCAAGAAGTGTGAGTTCTGGCTCCGCGAGGTAGACTTTTTGGGGCACATAGTCTTAGCGTCGGGAATAGTAGTGGACCCGAGGAAGGTAGAAGCTGTGACCAACTAGCCCCAACCAACAACGGTGACGGAGATCCGAAGTCTCCTAGGACCGGCGGGGTACTATAGACGCTTCGTGGAAGGTTTCTCAAGGATAGCCACTCCCCTAAATCGATTAACCCGGAAAGGGGAGAAATTCATCTGGACGGCTCAATGCCAGAAGAGCTTCGAGAAACTCAAGGACAGATTAACACGGGCGCCAGTGCTCACACTACCGAAGCCCGGAGAGGACTATGAGATCTGTTGCGACGCATCACGGAGCGGTCTTGGAAGCGTACTAATGCAACAAGGGAAGGTCATAGCCTAAGCATCAAGACAGCTCAAGGAATACGAGCAGAACTACCCTACACACGACTTGGAGCTCGCAGCAGTCGTGTTTGCTCTAAAGCTCTGGAGACACTATCTTTACGAAGCGCACTGCAATGTGTTTTTCGAACACTAGAGCTTTAAGTACTTGTTCACACAAAAGGAGTTGAATTTACGGCAAAGGCGGTGGCTGGAGCTACTGAAAGACTACGATTTGTCTATCCATTACCAGCCCGGAAAGGCAAATGTGGTGGCCGACGCCTTAAGCCGGAAGGGGCAGACGGGAGAGTCGACGATGAGCGTCTTTACCCAACAGGATCGTCTAAATGCGGAGTTCTCGCAATTGAGACTGGAGGTAGTGCCGGCGGGTACGGTTACGCAACTCCTGTCCTTAGTAGTTAAGCCTACTTTGATCGAGAGAATCTTGGAAGGCCAGTCAACGGACACACAATTGCAACTTGTGTGGGACAGAATATCTTCAGAACAAGGGGGCGATTTTATGATTGGCTCGGATAACGCAATAAGATTCCGGGGACGAATTTGTGTGCCCGACGTACCGAAAATAAAAAAAGAAATTCTGACAGAAGCGCATAGTGCTCCCTACACTGCGCATTCCGGTGGTACGAAGATGTATAAAGATCTTAGGCAGACCTTTTGGTGGCCTAAATTGAAGAAGGACGTGACGCGATTTGTGGCACATTGTTTGGTATGCCAACAAGTGAAAGCTGAACACCAGCGTCCGGCGGAGAAACTACAGCCATTGCCCGTACCGGAATGGAAATGGGAATGGATTACCATGGACTTCGTGACTGGATTTCCCCGATCGCAACAAGGACACGACGCGATATGGGTCATAGTGGATCGTTTGACGAAATCGGCTCATTTTCTGCCCATCCACACGACATGGACCCGAGACCGGTTGGCGCAAACCTACATCGACGAGGTGGTAAGGTTGCACGGAGTACCAGCGTCAATTACTTCTGATAGAGACACGTTTTGTGTCGAACTTTTGGCAGAGCCTACAGCGAGCGGTGGGGACCAAACTGCAATTCAGCACGGCTTTCCACCCGCAGACTGACGGACAATCGGAACGGGTAATCCAGATTCTCGAAGATATGTTCCGAGCTTGCGTGCTCGACTTGGGTGAGGAATGGCCGCGTTACCTACCCCTTGTGGAATTCACCTACAATAACAGCTACCAAGCAAGCATTCAAATGGCGCCGTATGAAGCCCTGTACGGACGCCGATGCCGATCTCCTATATGTTGGGACGACTTGGGGGAGCAAAAGTTTTTGGGACCAGATCTAGTGGAGGAAATTGAGGCGAAGGTGTGCCTTATCAGGCAGCGGTTCTTGACCGCCCAGAGCAGGCAGAAGAGCTATGCGGATCAGAAGCGACGCGATTTGGAGTTTATGGTGGGGGAGCACGTGTTACTCCGTGTATCGCCATCTAAAGGAACCAGACGTTTCGGCTTAAGAGGGAAACTGAGCCCGCGGTATGTGGGACCATTCGAGATCTTGGAGCACGTGGGCCCGGTGGCATACTGGTTGGCCTTACCGCCAAACCTCGAACGGGTACACAACGTGTTTCATGTCTCGATGCTCCGAAAATACCTCCCCGATCCGTCGCACGTCCTCGATGTTTCTGCCATCGAGTTGCGTGAGGACTTGAGCTTCGAGGAAACACCGGTACGAATCTTGGCGCGTGAAGATAAAAAGCTACACAACCGAACGATCCCCTACGTGAAGGTGCAATGGAGTAACCATGAGAAGCGTGAGGCGACTTGGGAACTAGAGACGAAGATGAGAGAGTGTTTTCACGAATTTGTTTAGCGAGGGTTGAGGATAAGTTTCGAGGACGAAACTTCTTTTAAAGGGTGTGTGGTGCAATATAACGACTTTTTGTATATCGTTTTACTCTCTTGCTAATAAATTACATATTAGGAAAAATCGAATTATTGAATTTTCTTAAGTTGACTATCGTGTTGTGCTGGTATTTTTCTGTGATAGAGCTCGAAAAACGATGAACGACGGTGCAATCGGATCTGAAATCCGACTTACGGATCCCCCGAAATGGGGTTTCGAAGGTCGCGGTAACCGTAGTGTGCATCGGAATCCGTGCTAAAGATCTTGCACGCTTTTCGAAGGGATGTGAAATTATCTCATGGGAATAGATAATTATTTTTAATCAATAAATACTCGGATGTGGGCTTTATTGTACGTACCAAGAGAGAAATTTGTTTTTCCCGAAAGAAAAGAGAAAACCCTAGCCGGAGAGAAAAAAGAGAAAAGAAAAGAGAAAACCCTAACCGGAGGAAAAAGAAAGAGAGAAGAAGAAAGCGAAGGAGTCCGATCGCCCCCGATCAACGTGTTGGAGCCGAAAGCGTGGGCAGATCATCTTCTCCGACGAGATCGCGGTAAGCGAAATTCTTTTTCTGTTTTTCGTTGGGGTTTTTCGTCGTTTCCGTTTTGCTGCCGCCACCGCCGCCGCGCCGGGCGACCGAGTGCCGCGCGGGGCGCCGCCCGCAGGCGGCGGCACCCGCAAAGGCAGGTGCCACGCGGGGCGCCGCCCGCGAGCGGCGCGCGGGGAGTCTGACCGCGCGGCCGAGCCGCATTCGACGCCGCGCCGGGCCGGTGCCCGCGTAGCCGCACGGCATGCTGCGCCGAGGGGGAAGGGACCACGGCCGTGTCGTCCGTCGCTCGTCGTTACCGCCGCCATTGCCGGGTTTCCGTCGTGCTCTTGGGTTTTGGACTCCGTTTCTTTACAGAATGCAATTCACTCTGAACGGTTGTTCTTTTGGGGACTTTCTTAGGTCCGGGTGCCGATTGTGAGCGTGTTTCGGTCCCAGGTGTTCCGGTCAGCACATTTCGAGGTAGATACTTTATTGTATTTCGGTATATGGTTGTTCCCGTTGTAACTTGTGAAAATAAAATAGATGTATCTTTTTGTAAACTGTTTAACCCCATTGCATGAGAATCCCGCTCTTTTATTTCTAACTGTGGCGACGAATGTCGCGGTGCTTTATTACACGCCGGTTTCGGCATTTATGCTCATGATTGCTTACACGCACACCAGCGATCTGGCCACCGCACAGGGTGTATTTTCCCGAAAAAATGGTACGTTGACCCGTGTACCCCACAAGGTGACGTAGTGGGGACCTCTCGCGGATTACTTAAGGTGCTGCACAAGTACCGTGGAGGGGTTGGTAGCATCAAGGTGCGAGCAAAGTGTACTTTCGCTGGGGGTCTTTAGACCTCCCGGCATATGTTTCGTTTTGATTAAACAGGGGATATGGTGACTCATGAGGGGAAAGTGGAATGCTCTGGTGTATCGGTTTGTTTATTACAGTTTTTATAGCATTGTACCTGTTTTCATCTACTTTATTTGTCACTGACTTGCCACACTGTGACAGGTCTGAACATGGGTGGGAACCGGGACGATGGTGAGACTGCGTTTAGAGGACCTTAGCCGCTTGAGGCTGTAAAATGCCTTATTTACTTTCGGTTATCTCTTTTGCTTTTGGTTAGTAGGTTAGTGATTATTTGTTGGTGGAACAATTGTGGATGTTGGGTTGAGATCCTAACTTAGTGGTGACATCTTTTATTGTGTTTATCTTATACTTGTATGCGGCATGTCTTCAAATAGCAAAATGATTTCGAAAACGTTTTCAGACTAAGTGTCGTGTGGGCACTGCTTTCCAAACCCGTGGATTTATCCTTTCAAGTTATGTTGCCGCCTAAAAGAGATTTGCGAAAACGTTTTTAAAACCGAATGTCGTGTGGACACTGCTTTCCAAACCAGTGAATTTATCCTTTCATTCTTGTTGCAGTAATTGTGGTTGTGATTATTTATGATCTCTCCTTTTGGGTTCATCGTGACTGCATGGTTAAAGTATGTGTTGTATTTGAAACGCCGTACATATACAAAGGAGACTCCATCCGTTTGTGGAGTGAATTTGTATATGTGGCGGGTCTGGCGCGCACCGGTGGCGAGGTTAATTTCAAAAAAAAAAAAAAAAAAAAAAAAAAAAAAAAAAAAAAAAAAAGATACACGTTTTTTTCGCTCATTTAGAACCTCCGGGGCGTGGCACTCTCTTGTAACCGAACCAATAGATATAATAAATTTATATTTTGATATTTTATTACTTATACTATGATATTGTGCATCCTTTCTCTTCCTTTTAATTAAGCGCGATTGGACTGACCGTTCCGTTCGGGTGGAAGTCCGTGCGTGTTCCCGAACTGATCAATCGACGGTTCCAATGCGTGACACTTAGGGTTTAGAATTTCAACATCCTAGAAAACGAGTTTCGTATACTCATCCTTTAACCAGGCCATCAAACCCAAAACCCTCAGGGCTTGTGTTGGTTCACCTAATTTAGACTCTAGAATCAAAATGTGATTCATTGATTTCAACTATTGTTTGTTTTACCGGAATCGAATTCAGATTTCCATTCCACTATGAAATGGGAATAGGTCAGTTTATTTATCGCCTAATCCAGCTTTGAATTCTGAATTGGCCCATTCCAGAGAATCATTCAAAACTCTCTTTTACAAACACCTCCCATTCCTCTTCCTTCCTCTTCCTTGATCGCTCTCCTCTTTCATAATCAAAACCCCTCTCTCAAAATCCTAGCTCTCCTCTTTCTTAACCAAAACCCCTCTCTCAAAATCCTAGGCGCTTCTACCGTTCATTTTCCATTTCAATAATGGACCAAACATTTTTGGATGATTGGGCATTCCATTTTCCATTCCAATGGACTTCAATTCTATTTTTCATTCCCATTCCAACCATGAGCCAAACATGCCCTCAATGTAAACTTGACCTAGCCTATATTTTCAATCAAAATATCAAGAATCTTCTAATTCATACTACAAACAAAACAACTACATACCAAAGTAAAGTAAAATCAATTGCAAATATAAACCAGATGAATATGAAGAAGAAGAAGAAGAAAGAGATTACGATGGGGAAATCGAGAGGGGATCGGCGGGTCATCTTCTCCTCCTCAGGCGCCATGCAGACCACGAGACTTCTTCCATTCCGACCCTGCCGGAGCGGAGCGAGCACGCGAACGGAGCTAAATCCCCTACCACGGGCATCGCGGCGGCCGCCTCCGACCGTCGCCACCGCCGCCGTTGATGGTCCGGCGAGGGAGGGCGCCGACAGGCACCACGAATACGCCATCAAACGCCGATGCCTTAATTTCTTCCTTTTTTTTCTTTTTTATTCTCTTTCTTTTTGTTCGCGGAAACTCCGAAAATCGAGTGGTTTTTTTAAAATAATAATAATAATAATAATAATAATAATAATAATAATAATTCGTCTTCTTTTCTCTCGTCTCTTCTCTCTCTGCCTTGTTTGGCGAGGCGGCGAAGACCACAACAACCCGCTTCCCGACCGCCTCTCGTAGATAATGTGGAGTGGGATGTTGGGCTTTTGGAATCAGAGGGAATTAATATCAGAAAACGCTATCCATACATCCACACTTTACTGGGTAATGCTATTTGTACATTTGTACATCCAAATAGGATAGAATGTATAATTTGCTTATTTTAGAATAGTGAATTTTTCACTCGTCATTTCAAAATAAGAGTATAATTCACCTCTACTCTAAAATGGATGGAGGGTTAGATGTACATCCTATTTGAGATGTACGAGAAGTATTTTTTTTTATTTAATAGGTCGAATTTATTTAGTCTTATCGCATAATATAATAATTAAAATAATTTTATTCATTAGATGGATAAAATATATATCATATACCTTACTATAAATAGGACTGATTAATTCATAAAGTCGGAATAAAGTAGGATAAAAATACAAGAAAACATGTCAATTATTCTGTCATAAAGTCGGAATAAAGTATGACAAAAATATAAGAAAACCTGTCAATTTAAAACTAAATTATTTTTATTTTTTTAAAAACATTGGTTGAATATTGATACACCACAACAAAAAATAGAGGGTGCAAATTTTATACCCGTCATCCATGGATCAATAATATATTCTTATTTTGTTAAAAGAATATATATATGATGAGAGGATGTTTATCATTTTTTTTTTTTTTTTCTGAGTGTAGTTAAATTTTATGAGTTGTTCTATGGATACACCTCTTTTATGGGTGTACATCATACACCCTGGGATTACTACCTCATTTACGAGGTTCCTATTCTCACAACCCTCTTCCTTCACTAGAAGCCTCCTTTTCTCTCTCTCTCTCTCTAAAACGCATTTAACAATTCCCGCTTTTCCCTCTACTTTCAAAAAACACTCGCTAGGGCTCTCTCTTTGTAGTAACCATGATTTTGAAACAATATTTTTAAGTTTAAATAGTTTCCGGAATTAAATAATTGGCAGAACTAGATTATTAATAGTGTAAAAGTGGCCCAAAAATATCAACTTTTGATCGAGATCTGATCTCGAAAATCTGAGATCACTAGTGCGGCCGTCTCGTTGAAACAAGAAAAATTGATATTCACATATTTTCGATCCGACGGTCGGATCTTCCGCAAATCAGCGAAGAAGTTGCGGGGCCCACAACTTAAGTTGTGAATAGTAACCTTTGAATTCGGTCCCCTCTCGATCGGTCGTCGGCCGATTCACTATCTGAAACTTGAACATAGCAGTATGGCTAGTCAATTCTAGCTAATTTCGACATTCTGAACGCAATGCTCACCTTAAAAATGGGTTTGGTCGAGTAAAAATTTAAAAATGGCATAGTAGGTTGTGTTAGCAAGATAAGGCATGACCCGAAGTTTTCCTTGGGATCCGTACTGGTGAGCACGGTGTTCAGCGAATCGAGGGTCACCTACTGGTGGTGATAGTTCGTAAAAATAATGTCCCGATAAAGAGAACGAGCAAAAACGGCTCTCAAAATGCTATAAAAGTACATTTTTTCAGAAACCGGGTCAAAATGCAATTGTAGCCTCTCGTGCTGTCTCGGGCAGTATGTATATAATCTCTAAGCTTTTTGCTAGTGATCTGTTGGCTCTCGTTGAGCGGAAATTGGTTATCGGTCCGTAAATCGGCAAAATTGTCGGTTTAACGGTGCCCCGGTGGCAATCGCGTAATTCGGGCAATTGCGGCGGTTCCGCCTAGCTATCTGTTGAGTCCCAGTAGAATCTGGTTGAGCGAGCGGCAAAGAGTTAAACCCCGCGTCTCCTGAAAATCCAAATGGAATTTTCGGGAGGGGCATTTTGGTAATTATACCAACATTTGATTAAAAGGTTGAGTCTAGAAAAGTGTTGTTTGTCAAACATTAATGTTTTAGTATTCCGAGGCTGCACATCAAGTTTCGCTGAATTCAGGAATCTGTAAGCGCTGTTCGGGTGAAAGTGGGCCGAACGGCAGTTTTCCCGGCGACTTGCGTTGATCTGGAAAAGGTCCAGGTTTAAGTTTTGTGGGATTAGAGAGTCTGAGGTTTGGGTTTATGTGAGTTGTTCCCTGATCAACATCTTTGATTCAGGTTGGCACGGTTTGGCTCTAGCCTTCGAGCATTCCGTTGGAGTTGTCAGATCGCCTGCAGACAGGTGGGTTTATCTTCGGTCCGGGCTTTATCATTTCGGCCCTCTAGGGTATCGTAATTGGTCGGACCCCTGTTCTTGTTGTAGCCTAGATTTCTTATTGAGCCTGCCTTTTTATTTGATCAGCACAATCTTATATTGCTATACTTGCCTGACTTATTGATCAGTTCATATTGCTAAAATCTGCTTAAGTTATTTCATTGATCCGATATGATGATTTTATTCCTGGACATTTGCCATGCTTGATTAATCCTTAGCTTACTATCAGTTATTATGATGTTGTCCTGACCGTTGCCATGCTCGATTGATCTTTAGCTTGCTATCAGATATTATGATCCTTATCTTGGACATTTGTCATGCCTGATTGGTCATTAGTTAGTTATCACACATTTACTCGCTTATCAGTATATCCTGATTATTCTTGCCTGTTGCCATGTGTGATTGATCAGTTATTGTTTCCTGCATTTATATTGCATGAAGTTGAGATCAGTTGGTTTTCTGTATTGCATCCCTGTTGGGATTTTTCTGGTTTGTTGCCAATTACCATGAGTTGAGATTCAGTTGGTTTCTGATATTTGCTTCCCTGTTGGGATCTCGGCTTGTTGCCGACTACCCGGTCATTAGACCGTGAGCTTGAGCATAGCATTATGATTTGCCACGTACTGCTGTACTTCACGTACACTGACGGTTTGGCCACCGTCATAGTATTCTTTACTGGTAAAGTGGTCTAGAAGAAAGACCCGTGAGCCCCCAGACAGCACCTGGAGGTGCGGGGTTATGTCAGCCAGATAGGTGCCAGATAGTGGCATGAGCCTGAGGTCCTCGTGACCAATAGTGGCATTAATTGGGTACTTGGTTGTTCTACCTTTGATGTGTTAAGGAATTTGTTTTGGCGTATTTCGTGAAAGTGGTTAAGTCTTGAAGATTGAAGATGAAGAAGTTTGGATCATATACCTCAATCTCAAGAAAGAAGAATTCAAAAGGATCAGGTACGTTTAACTAAATAAGTTTGGTGATCCGAATACTTCTTATAGTGTAGAAACACTTGGATGGATTTTTAATCGCATAAAAATCAAAAACTGGACTGGTATATGTTCAGGATCCGGATCAGGGTACTACAGTCCGGACCCCGAACGTAGGTTGGTTCATGCGCAAATCCAGTCCGGAACACCCCTGGTTCAGTCCGGACCCCGAATGTGGATTTTGCAGAAATTGCATGAACAGTCCGGACCGTAGGTATTTCGTTCCGGACCCCAAACCTTGTTTTTTCAGGAATTCTCTGAAAAACAACGACAGTCCGGATCGAGCCTAATCCAGTCCGGATCGCCGTCCGGGAAAAATTCCAGAAACAGCCAGTTTTTGATCCTTATCTTCTTCCAATGGTTTCTAACCTATAAATAGACCCTAATTCATTTTTAGGGTAATCCACAATAAGTTTTATATTCCGTAATTGAACGAGAAAAATAACGGAGAAAAAAAAATCCACATATAGAGAAGAAAGGAAATCAATAGATTTAATTCTATGTTTCTTCATCTATATTGATTAATTTGATTCTAGGTTTTCAAACTCAGATTTTGAGTAGAATCAAATTAATGAATACTTAGATGGTATTTCCGATCTATTTTTGATCTAAGTATTCGGCGGATCATCACCACCCAAAAACAACGATTTTCCCCAAAATCGGCGCGTGGACTCGCGTGGCCTTGTGGATTCAAGGTGCAACCGCTCTCGTGGATTCGGAGCGAGGTACGTTCGTGGATTCGAAGCGTGCTACTTGGTGAAGACCGTGGATTCGGTCGGACGTCGTGGACTCGACGTTGGACGCTGTGGATTCGGCGTTGGGCGCAGATCGTGGATTCGAGAAGCGTTGTGGAGCGAGCGGAGAAGATCTACTAGGAGCGTATGGTAAAAGGTTGAGTCGTCTGTGAGTACGTTATATCACCTTGTACGTGTTTAATTCTAGTGGATTTCGCCGTGTTATCGGTCCCGTGGTTTTTTACTCCGGTTTGGAGTTTTTCCACGTAAAAATCTTGCGTGTTATTTATTTTTCCGCATTGGGTTTTATTGCGCAATGATTTTTGAGTGTTTATTGTTTACACCTATTCACCCCCCTCTAGGTGTTTTTTCCCCTATTTAGATCCATATTAGTATAACCCAACAAGTGGTATCAGAGCGGGAATAGGGTTGTAAACAATGGTTGAAGGTGGAAACATCAATAGACCCCCATTCTTCGATGGAACAAATTATGCGTACTGGAAAGTACGAATGAAAGCCTTTTTAATTTCCATCGACGAACGGGTGTGGCAATCAATTGAATTAGGATGGTCTAATCCAACTGAAATTATTGCTGATGTTCGCACCATCAAACCTAGGTCGAAATGGACCAAGGAAGAGATTGACTCATCTTCTTACAATGGCAAAGGAATTAATGCCTTATTTAATGCTTTGTCACAAACTGAGTTCTCTCGCGTCTCGGCATGTGAGACTGCGAAAGAAATCTGGGATGTTCTTCAAGTTACGCATGAGGGAACTAACCTTGTGAAGATTCAAAACTGCAAATGCTTACGAGCAAGTTTGACTCTATTTCTATGGCAGAAAATGAATCTTTCACAGATTATTACACACGATTGCAAGACATCGTGAACTCATGTGCTAACTTGGGAGAGAAGATTCCAGAATTTAAAGTTGTAAGAAAGATTTTAAGAACTCTTCCTGAACGATTTCGCCCAAGGTTACAGCCATTGAAACAATTAAACACCCGGACGAAATGCGTGTAGAAGAATTAGTTGGTGCACTTCAAACTTATGAAATGACATTTCCTACTAACTATTCTTCTGGAAAGGCATCCTCTTCTAAGTCTTCAGGTTTTGCACTGAAATCAACAAAAGAAGAAGACGCGGATTCATCCTTCTCAGACGATGACGAGAACCTATCTATGGAGGACTTTGAGAAGCAGCTTGCTCTCTTGACAAGGAAGTTTCGCCGCAACTTTCGAAGGGGTAATTCAAGCAAAACTCCATCCTTCGGAAAGTCGAAGAAAGGCAAGGGTTCTTCAAGCTATAAGTCAAGAAAGCAAGAGAGTTTTTCAAAGGATAAGAAAAACTCGGAGGGACAAGTCCACTGCTTCAAGTGTCGAGGCTACGATCACATTTCAACGGAGTGTCCAAATAAGAATCCATCAAAGAAGAAGGCGATGCAAGCCGTCACTTGGGATGACACCTCAACGTCAAATGAGTCATCTTCAAGTGATGAAGAAAACAACGCAACGGCGTTCCACGCGTCCACATCTTCACCTTCATGTGCTTTATGGCAAGTACATCCGATTCATTGTCCAACTCCTCCCAAGTTGAAAAGAATGCAACGGACGACGAATCAAGTAATTCCGAAGGTGAAGACTTTGCTTTTGCCTACCATAAACTTTTAAAGGATTCAAAGAAACTGGCAAAGCAAAACAAAGGTTTGAGAGGGAGATTGCAGGATCTCGAAGAAGAAGCAAAAAGGGCAACTTCTCTCTCAAACACAAACGCTCTTGAAGTGGAAAGGGATAATAAGCATTTCGAGAAGAAACACGTAAAACTGGTGGATAAAGTAAGTTACTTCTTGAAGCTCTACACCGAGGCTCGTCAAGAAAAACTGGAAATGACGAAGACCATTTTCCAACTCAAGGATGATTTAAAGCGATTTTCTTCTGGAAGGAGTAAGTTGGATAAGATTCTTGGTCTTGGTCAAACAAATCGTTTGGGCCTCGGATACACTCAAACTGGAGACAGTCCAAGTTCGAGTGGAACAGTTTTTGTGCCTCAGTCGGTATCTCCTCCTCCGACACGGAATTCACGCAACAACGACAACAAGCCTACCTCATCCTCTTCGGGATCGTCAAGACTAAGGTATGTTTTCGTTGTGGTTTTGCAGGGCACATAAGGAGAAATTGCAAGATTGGAGCGAAACGAGCAAATCAAGCACCTCTTGCAACAACTAGCAAAAAGGTGATTCCCCAGAAATCAAAGGAGAATCTTTCAAAGAAAAAGAGCCTTGGTAGTTCACCGCTCAAGACGACGTCATCAAGGAGCAGCAATCAATCAAACAAGACGCTTTCACCAAGGAGAATAACTTCACGATCATTACCGACGCAGTCCAAAAAGGTTTGGGTGCGCAAAGGTGAAATTTTCCTTGTCTTGTTATTCATATTTCCTTGCATGCATATGATAATTCGTCTTGGTATCTGGATAGCGGATGTTCCCGTCACATGACCGGTGACAAAAACAGTTTTCAAACTTTAGAGAAAATCTCCGGAGGACTTGTAGTTTTCGGAGACGGTCGTTCTTCTAAAATTGTTGGAAAAGGAACAATTGCTATTCCAGATGGCCCGGTTTTGAACAATGTCTTATTTGTTGAAGGCCTTAAGACTAACCTCATAAGCATAAGTCAACTTTGTGATAATGGTTTTTCAGTTAACTTTTCTTCTGCAGAATGTATTATAACTGATAAGGACCAATTATTCTTTTTAAAAGGGGTTAGATCAGAAAATAATTGCTATGTTGTTCCAAATAAAATTTCTGAAAATTGTAACCTAGTTTCTTTGGATAATGAAACTCTTTGGCATGAAAGACTAGGTCACATAAATTTTAAGGAACTAGCAAGGATTTCAAATAAAGACGTGGTTAAGGGGGTTCCTAAACTTTCTTTTAAAGAAAACATTGTGTGTGGAGGTTGTCAAAAGGGAAAACAATCAAGGACTGCACACAAGAACTTGAACCACATTGGTACAAAACGGCCTTTAGAATTTTGCACATGGACTTAATGGGGCCGACTCGTCAACCATCTTTGGGAGGTAAATGGTATATTTTTCTTTTGGTTGATGATTTCTCTAGATATACATGGGTAACATTTTTAAAAGAGAAAGCGAATACTTTCGACTCTTTTCATGAGGTTTGTCATCGTATTATGATTGAAAGAAATGAAAAGATCGTTCGTGTTCGAAGTGATAGAGGTGGAGAATTCATAAATTCCAAATTCATTGATTTTTGCACTTCCAACGGCATAAAACATGAATTCTCAGCACCCTATACACTGTTGGGTTTAGGTTAATAAGGATCTAATAGGGGAAAAAACACCTAGAGGGGGGTGAATAGGTGTAAACAATAAACACTCAAAAAATCATTGTGCGATAAAACCCAATGCGGAAAAATAAAAGAACACACAAGATTTTTACGTGGAAAAACTCCAAACCGGAGTAAAAAACCACGGGACCGATAACACGGCGAAATCCACTAGAATTAACACACGTACAAGGTGATATAGCGTACTCACTGACGACTCAACCTCTTACCATACGCTCCTAGTAGATCTTCTCCGCTCGCTCCACGACGCTTCTCGAATCCACGATCCGCGCCCAACGCTGAATCCACAGCGTCCAACGTCGAGTCCACGACGTCCAACCGAATCCACGGTCTTCACCCAATGGCACGCTTCGAATCCACGAACGCACCTTGCTCCGAATCCACGAGAGCGATAACACCTTGAATCCACAAGGCCACGCGAGTCCACGCGCCGATTTTGGGATAAATCGTTGTTTGTTTGGGTGGTGATGATCCGCCGAATACTTAGATTAAAGATAGATCGGAAATACCATCTAAGTATTCATTGATTTGATTCTACTCAAAATGTGAGTATGGAAAACCTAGAATCAAATCAATCAATATAGATGAAGAACCATTGAATAGATCTAATGATTTCCGTTCTTCTCTATATATGTGGATTTTTCTTTTCGGCTATCTTTTCTTAACCAGCCGATCTATTGCGGATGCCCTAGAAATGAAATGGAAGGGCTATTTATAGGTTAGAAACCCTAGGAAGAATATTCGGATCAAAAACAGCCTTTTCTGGAAAGTTTTACCGACGGCGATCCGGATCAGATTTGGCGATCCGGATTGCAGAAGCACAAACCACGATTTCCAGAAAATTGCCTGTTCGGGATCCGGATCGTAGTCCCCGATCCGGATCGTTCATACAGTTTTACCAGAACATCATGTTCGGGATCCGGATTGCAATTCCTGATCCGGATCGAAGAAGCACACAGGTAAAACTAGTGTTCGGGATCCGGATCAGAGAGTGCTGCGATCCGGATTGAACCAGTGTATGAACAAACACCTTTCGGGATCCGGATTGAAAGCCACGATCCGGATCCTGAACATGTCCCATGTCCAGTTTTTGATGAATAAGCAATTAAAACCTCTTCCAGGTGTTTCTACACTATAAGAAGTATTCGGATCATCAAAATTCTTTAGTTAAACGTACCTGATCCTTTTGAATTCTTCTTTCTTGAGATTGAGGTATACGATCCAAAGTTTCTTCATCTTCAATCTTCAAGACTTAATACATTCACGAAATACGCCAACTCAAATTCCGTAACAATCTCCCCCTTTGGCGGTTTCGTGACAAAACACAAATCCACAAAGAAAATTCAAAAAGATATTTTTGTTGCTATCACCATACAACAAAAATTTACAAAAGAGTTCCAGAAATTAAAAACATGAGATAAACTCCTAGAACAGACTCTAGACTTAGACATCTGTAATCTCTGCACACAGAAAACATTCTTGACAAACAAATTCGTTAGATACCTCAAGAATTGAAACATACAAAACCAAATACAGAGATAGAGTTTATTCTCATCATGACATTTGAAAAATTCAGATATGTGAAAGAATCATAGTTAAAAACCAACATATCTTCTAAGCAGTTGAAAACCAAATGTCAAAGTATGTTAGTCCAACATCAACTTGTTAGTCATATTACATGCCCAAATAGTTAGTCGAATAGTTAGTATAGAAGCATGTCACAAATCACAAAAGAAAAACCAAAGTTGAGTTGAGGTTCATACTTACCTTGATATCATCGATATTCACAATCATTCATTGTTCAGAGTTCTCTCTAACTCTCTCACTCTCTCCCCCTTTTTGTCACAAAACAAAGCCAAATAATTACAAAACAAGGAGAGGTAACAAAAATTATAAACCTGCAAAACAAACGAAGGATCAAATTGAAAAACCTGCAAAGTTAGAACAAACAGAAGTTAAAGCAAAGAACTACTCCTGAGAGTCGGAGTCATCAGATGTCGTGCACCCCATTTTCGCGAACAGCTTCTTCACAAGTTTCTTCACGGATGAGACTGACTTAGTCAAAGTAACCTGAGAAGCTGTGATAATTTCCATCTCATTTTTCATGACGTGAAGATCGCCTTTCATTTCAGTGAATTCAGCGGACATCCGTTCCTGTTCATTCGAAAGCCGCTGTTGTTCTTTAAAGATGGAGGTGACAGAGGCATCATCGTCAGAGGGAGATGGAGGTGTCTTCTGTTGCGGAGGAACTGAGGCTGTGGTAGAAGTTGCATGTGGTCGAGCTCGTTGTCCAATCGGAGGAGAGGGGGGATCATCCTGCTTTGTTGGTAGAGACTTGACAATGGTTGTCTCATTGATTGTCCCCAAACTATACATATAAGAGCTCGCGCTTGTATCCACTTTAAATCTCCTAAGGATGCGCATGATAATCATTGGATATGGTAGTCGCTCTGTTGGGTGAGAGTGATCGACATACCGCGTCATCCTATTCCAAATGAGATAAGGGATGTTCAAGTTTGCTCCCATTGCAGCTGTTGGGTTCCCAAGAAGATAAAGAAATAACATCCTATCCCATCGAAGCACTTTTGTATTCATATTTGGAAGAATGTTGTAGCAGACAATGAAGTTGATATACTTATATTCTTTCCGAAGCTCTCTAGAAAATACGGAGTTTCCGGTAGACGGAGTATCCGGAAGGCAAATTCCATTGACTACAATTCTCCAAGAGTTTTCCGTGAAGACTTGAGTCTTCAAATAATGAAGTCCATCTGAGATGGCTGTCATGCCAAGCACCTCTCCAATCAGTTGGGGAGTGACCTTGATCTCGTTTCGTCCTTTTGGTCCTCTTTGGCTTGGCAGTGTCCTTTACGTGGACCATGGTAGCAAGTAGGAAGATGATCCAGGTGATCACCATTGCTTACAGTACCTTGAGTTTCGAAAAGTGTCCTGTGCAGAGCCAACTCAAGAACATATGAAAAATTGTCAATTTTGAAAAATAATTGAAAACATTGTACCTAGACAATCATATTCATGTAGAGAAGCCAAGAGTCAAATTAGTTTTCCAAAAAGAATTTTAAAAATATATCAATTCCATGATTTACAAAAATTCCTCTTTTATGCCCTAAAACCGAATTTTTAGAAATCGAAGCCTAAAAACTCGTTAATCAAGTAAAATCCCAGCATAAAAGCAAAACTAATTGACCCAGAGATCTTATTTCAAAAGAAATTTGATCAAAAACCATTCACAAACGAAAAAGTTCCAATTTTTCAACTCACGTTTGATGAAAAACCATAAAAACTGTGAAAAACCGAGTTTTGATCATGAAAACTTACTTGAATCCGAAGAACTTTGAGTTTTGAAGCACCAAGAAGCAAGAAATCTAGAGAGAGAAACTCTAGAGGCTTGAAAACCAGAGATTAGGGTAAAGAAATCAAGAATCTGTATGTTTCTATATAAAACCCTAGCCGTGATCCGGATCGGCCGAGAATGTGATCCGGATCGGCTACCCGCAGGAAAAATCCTGCGTTCGGGATCCGGATCACTTGCCCGATCCGGATCGGCTACACCTTTTTCTTCAGAAAAATTTAGAAAAATTCAATAAAATCCAGAAAAAGTATGTAAGCACTTTACCATGTCAACTTTAAACAAATGGCATCGTTTCATACAACAAGAAATAGATTATGCAAAATCTATCAAAAATATCCAAAAATGAAACGAAAATTTACGAAAGTTAAAACACTTAAAGTTGAACAACTTCAATTACATCTATCCTGATCTTATGTGTAATGCCTTTATCAAATCATCAATTTCAGTAAAGAAAATGAAGTACCAAGATCAATAGATGTTTGAAATCCCAGATAAGTTAGATAATATATCTAGACAATCTGTTGAAGGAGTGGCTCTTTGAGCATCTTTTAAAAAAAATCCCACCTTATACCAACCATGAAATACGACTGAGTCAAGTATTTCAATATGAATTTCATCAACAATTTTTCAAACAAAAATTTGCTTTTCATTCATGGAGTATCTTTTTCTTTCATTTTCTCCATGTGGTGGTAGTTTTCACACTCCTCATTGGGATGTAACTCTTTCCACATCTTTTGAGCATTTCACATTTCATTGACTCCCCCTCAATTGGCTATCAATTATTTAATATATAAGGTATTCAACCAAACCATTGATCTCGAATTCATACTCGACTAAGCAATCAAATATGATAATGACTATACCAAGAGATCATTGAGAGAGAAATTGACTTTGATCACTTAAAAGATGGTTTAATTAACGTAAATGATCATTGCAACATTGAAATATTATGACATCAAAACATAATAAATTTCTAAATGCATAAAAGGATGCAATTAAAGTCAATTATGATTTATGCTCAATTAGTGTGCTATGTACAGAACATAGATAAAGAACAAAACAAAAACAAAAACAAAACCTAATCTAAGCAAAGGTTTCAAAAGAGTTTATTTCAAGGAAAGCATGCCAATTGCTTTACGCAAGTGAATAAAACGTTTTTGATCCAAAGGTTTTGTTAAGATGTCAGCTAATTGATCCTCAGTTGAAATATATGACAGTTGAAGAATGTTTGATTCAACTAGCTCTCTAAGAAAATGATATCTAAGTTCAATATGTTTTGTTCTAGAGTGCAACACAGGGTTTTTAGAAATGTTAATAGCACTAGTGTTGTCACATAAAATGGTTACCGAAGATGTTGAAATCCGGAAATCGCTCAACACGCTTTTCATCCAAATCAATTGGGTTGAACAACTTCCTGCAGAAATGTACTCCGCTTCGGCAGTCGAGAGTGCTATGCAGTTCTGCTTTTTACTGTGCCATGCAACAAGGCAGTGGCCAAGATAGAAGCATGCACCACTCGTGCTTTTCCGGTCATCCACCGATCCAGCCCAATCGGCATCTGAGTATCCAACAATATCCAAAGTCGTTCCCATAGGATACCAAATTCCGAAATTGATTGTACCTTTGATATACCGGATGATCCGTTTCACCGCTTTCAGGTGAACCTCCTTCGGTGCTGATTGATATCTCGCACAAATCCCAACACTGAAGGATATATCCGGGCGACTAGCCGTGAGATATAGTAGACTTCCAATCATACTGCGGTACAGTTTCTCGTCTACATTCTCACTTTGTGATTCACTTCCAAGTCCCTTATGGCTAGTTCCCATTGGAGTCGGAAAATCCTTAGAATTTTCAAGATCAAACTTTTTGACCAACTCCAGTGCATACTTGGATTGACACAAGTGAATTCCTTCATCGTTTTGTTTAACTTGTAATCCAAGAAAATAATTCAATTCGCCCATCATGGACATCTCAAATTCGCTTTCCATGGTCTCCGCGAATTTAGAAGCATCATTATCTCTTGTTGCTCCAAAAACAATGTCATCGACATAGATTTGAGCAACTATGAAATTGTTTTGATAATGCTTCACAAAGAGAGTCCTGTCAGCTCCCCCTCGAGTGTAGCCCTTTTCCAAAAGGTGCTTTGTCAACCTTTCGTACCATGCTCGCGGTGCTTGTTTCAGACCGTAAAGAGCCTTTTTCAGACGAAAAACATGGTTAGGTAGTTTATGATCCACAAAACCTTTCGGTTGAGCTACATAAACTTCCTCATTTAAAAATCCATTTAAAAAGGCGCTCTTAACGTCCATTTGAAATAATCTGATTTTAAAATGACAAGCGATCGCAAACAATATACGAATGGACTCGAGTCTAGCTACAGGGGCGAAAGTTTCATCAAAGTCTATACCTTCTACTTGAGAATAGCCTTGAGCAACTAACCTTGCTTTGTTCCTGATGATAGTACCTTCTTCGTTTTTCTTGTTCTTGAAGATCCATTTGGTACCTATCACATTGTGTTGCTTCGGAGGCTTCGTCAATTCCCAGACTTTGTTTCGCTCGAATTGATGGAGCTCTTCCTGCATTGCTTTAATCCAGTAATCATCTTGGAGAGCTTCATCAACATTCTTTGGTTCGATTTGAGATACATAGCATGCAAATCCGCAAACCAATTGTCTCCGTGTTCTAACTCCTTCTTGTGGATCTCCAATTATGTTCGATTCAGGGTGATCCTTGGAGATGCGTAACGTTTGAGGTAGAGGAGTAGGCGGAGGTACACGAGATGATTCCTGCACATCAGATAAGCTTGAAGAACCGTTAGATGCATCAACATTATTATCGAAAGAATTGTTAGAAGAAGATGCATTAGCAGGTGTATCATCATCAAGAGAGATATCGAGGGTAGATTTTTCAGATTCAAAATGAAAAGCTTCATCTACCTTAACATTTATCGATTCTACGATCGTCTTAGATTCTAAGTTAAAAACTCGATATGCTCTGCTGTTTGTAGAATAACCTAAGAAAATCCCTTCGTCACTTCGAGAGTCAAATTTTCCAAGATTCTCACGATCACGTAAAATAAAACACCGACTCCCAAAGATGCGAAAATATTTGATGTTAGGTTTTCTACAAAACCAAAGTTCATATGGTGTATTCAATGTCCCCGGGCGCAAATACACGCGATTGATAACATAAACAGCAGTGTTCACCGCTTCAGCCCAAAAATAAAAAGGTAAGTTCCGGCTGTGAAGCATAACACGTGCCATTTCCTGTACGACCCTGTTTTTGCGCTCGACTACACCATTTTGTTGAGGTGTGTAAGGTGCGGAGAATTCATGTTTAATGCCATTAGAAGTGCAAAAATCAATGAATTTGGAATTTATGAATTCCCCACCTCTATCACTCCTAACTCGAGTAATCCTATCATTCTTTTCTATCATAATACGATTGCAGATTTCGAGAAAAGAATCAAAGGTATCAGCTTTTTCTTTTAAAAGGCTACCCAAGTATATCTAGAAAAGTCATCAACCAACAAGAAAATATACCATTTACCTCCCAGAGATGGTTGACGAGTTGGCCCCATTAAGTCCATATGCAAAAGTTCCAAAGGCCGTTTTGTACCTATGTGGTTCAAATTCTTGTGTGCAGTCCTAGACTGTTTTCCCTTTTGGCAACCGCCACACACAAGGTTTTGTTCAAAAGAAAGTTTTGGAACCCCCTTGACCACATCTTTATTTGAAATTCTAGCAAGTTCCTTAAAGTTTATGTGACCTAGCCTTTCATGCCAAAGTGTTTCATTTTTCAAAGATGCTAGGTTACATTTTTCAGAAATCTTAGAAGGAACTACATAACAGTTGTTTTCTGATCTAACCCCCTTTAAAAAGAAAGCATGGTTCATGTCAGTTACAGTGCATTTATCAGATGAAAAATTAACTGAATAACCACTATCACACAAGTTGACTTATGCTTATGAGGTTAGTCTTAAGGCCATGAACAAATAATACATTATCTAGAACCGGGCCATCTGGAATAGCTACCGTTCCCTTTCCAACAATTTTGGAAGACCGACCATCTCCGAAAACAACAAGTCCTCCGGAGTTTTTCTCAAATGTTTGAAAACAGTTTTTATCGCCGGTCATATGACGGGAACACCCGCTATCCAGGTACCAAGACGAACTATCATATGCATGCAAAGAAACATTGGTAGCAAGACAGGGAAAGATCTCACCTTTGCGCACCCAAACCTTTTTGAAGTGCGTTGGTAATGGTCGTGAGGTTGATTTCCTAGGTGAGGGCGTCTTGCTTGAAGAATTGCTGCTCCTTGATGATGTCGTCTTGAGAGATGTGCTACCAAGGCTCTTTTCCTTTGAATGAATTGAACTTGTTTTCCGAGGAGTAGCCCTTTTGGTAGTCGTTGCAAGATGTGCTTGAGATGTGCGTTTAGCTTCCGTCTTGCAATTTCTTCTTATGTGCCCTGAAATGCCACAACGAAAACATACCTTGGTTCTTGTCGATTCCGAGGAAGATGTAGTAGGTTCGTTGTCGTTGCTTGTCGTGAACACCGATGTCGGAGGAGGAGATACCGACTGGGGCACAAACACTGTACCACTCGAACTTGGAATGTCTCCAGTTTGAGTGTATCCGAGGCCGAACTTATTTCTTTGACCGAGACCAAGCAGTCTGTCCAACTTACTCCTTCCAGAAGAAAATCTCTTTAAGTCATCCTTTAGTTGGCGTATGGTCTCCGTCATTTCCAATTTTTCTTGTCGAGCCTCGCCGTTGAGCTTCAAGAAGTAATTCGCTTTGTTCACCATATCCATATAATTCTTCTCGAGTTGCTCATTGGACTCTTGAAGGGAAACATTTGTCTTAATCAGATTGTCCCTTTCCACTTCAAGATCGGTTGAGATAGAGGTTACCCTTTTTACTTCATCTTCAAGATCCTGTAATCTCTCTTTCAACCCCTTGTTTTGCTTAGCCAGTTTCTTTGAATCCCTCAAAAGCTTATGGTAGGCTAAAACAAAATCTTCACCTTCCGAATCATCTGATTCATCGTCCGTTGCAATCTTTTCAACAGTGGAGTTGGACAGTGAGTCAGATGTACTTGCCATTAAGCACATGAAGGGTGAAGATTTGGTGGACGCGTGGAAAGCTGTCGCGTTGTCTTCTTCATCACTTGACGATGACTCATTTGACGTGGAGTTGTCATCCCAAGTAACTACTTGCATCGCTTTCTTCTTAGCCGGATTCTTGTTGGGACATTCAGTTGCAATGTGGCCGTAGCCTCGACATTTGAAACACTGAACTTGTCCCTCAGAACTTTTCTTATCCTTTGAGAAGTTCTCTTGATTTCTTGACTTGTGATTGAAGGACCCTTGCCTTTCTTCGTCTTTCCGAAGGATTGAGGTTTGCTTGAATTTCCCCTTCGAAAGTTGCGGCGAAACTTCCTTGTCAAGAGAGCGAGCTGCTTCTCAAAGTCCTCCATAGAAATGTTCTCGTCGTCGTCCGAGGAGGATGAATCCGCGTCTTCTTCTTTAGTTGATTTCAATGCGTAACCTGAAGACTTAGAAGAGGATGCCTTTCCAGAAGAATAGTTAGTAGGAAAAGTCATTTCGTAAGTTTGTAAAGCACCTACTAATTCTTCTACACGCATTTCGTCCGGGTGTTTAATTGTTTCAATGGCTGCGACCTTCGGGCGAAATCGTTCAGGAAGAGTTCTTAGAATTTTTCTTACAACTTTAAATTCTGGAATCTTCTCTCCCAAGTTAGCACATGAGTTCACGATATCTTGCAATCGTGTGTAATAGTCAGTGAAGGATTCATTCTCTGCCATAGAGATAGAGTCAAACTTGCTCGTGAGCATTTGCAGTTTCTGAATCTTCACTAAGTTAGTTCCCTCATGCGTAACTTGAAGAATATCCCAGATTTCTTTCGCAGTCTCACATGCCGAGACGCGAGAGAACTCAGTTTGTGACAAAGCATTAAATAGAGCATTAATCCCTTTGCCATTGTAAGAAGATAAGTCTATCTCTTCCTTGGTCCATTTCGACCTAGGTTTTAAGGTGCGAACATCATCTAAAATTTCAGTTGGATTAGACCATCCTAATTCAATTGATTGCCACACCCTTTCGTCGATGGAAATTAAGAAAGCTTTCATCCGTACTTTCCAGTACGCATAATTAGTTCCATCAAAGAAAGGGGGTCGATTGATGTTTCCACCTTCAACCATTGTTTACAACCCTATTCCCGCTCTGATACCACTTGTTGGGTTTAGGTTAATAAGGATCTAATAGGGGAAAAAACACCTAGAGGGGGGTGAATAGGTGTAAACAATAAACACTCAAAAAATCATTGTGCGATAAAACCCAATGCGGAAAAATAAAAGAACACACAAGATTTTTACGTGGAAAAACTCCAAACCGGAGTAAAAAACCACGGGACCGATAACACGGCGAAATCCACTAGAATTAACACACGTACAAGGTGATATAGCGTACTCACTGACGACTCAACCTCTTACCATACGCTCCTAGTAGATCTTCTCCGCTCGCTCCACGACGCTTCTCGAATCCACGATCCGCGCCCAACGCTGAATCCACAGCGTCCAACGTCGAGTCCACGACGTCCAACCGAATCCACGGTCTTCACCCAATGGCACGCTTCGAATCCACGAACGCACCTCGCTCCGAATCCACGAGAGCGATAACACCTTGAATCCACAAGGCCACGCGAGTCCACGCGCCGATTTTGGGATAAATCGTTGTTTGTTTGGGTGGTGATGATCCGCCGAATACTTAGATTAAAGATAGATCGGAAATACCATCTAAGTATTCATTGATTTGATTCTACTCAAAATGTGAGTATGGAAAACCTAGAATCAAATCAATCAATATAGATGAAGAACCATTGAATAGATCTAATGATTTCCGTTCTTCTCTATATATGTGGATTTTTCTTTTCGGCTATCTTTTCTTAACCAGCCGATCTATTGCGGATGCCCTAGAAATGAAATGGAAGGGCTATTTATAGGTTAGAAACCCTAGGAAGAATATTCGGATCAAAAACAGCCTTTTCTGGAAAGAAATCCCGACGGCGATCCGGATCAGATCTGGCGATCCGGATTGCAGAAGCATAAACCACGATTTCCAGAAAATTGCCTGTTCGGGATCCGGATCGTAGTCACCGATCCGGATCGTTCATACAGTTTTACCAGAATATCATGTTCGGGATCCGGATTGCAATTCCTGATCCGGATCGAAGAAGCACACAGGTAAAACTAGTGTTCGGGATCCGGATCAGAGAGTGCTGCGATCCGGATTGAACCAGTGTATGAACAAACACCTTTCGGGATCCGGATTGAAAGCCACGATCCGGATCCTGAACATGTCCCATGTCCAGTTTTTGATGAATAAGCAATTAAAACCTCTTCCAGGTGTTTCTACACTATAAGAAGTATTCGGATCATCAAAATTCTTTAGTTAAACGTACCTGATCCTTTTGAATTCTTCTTTCTTGAGATTGAGGTAGACGATCCAAAATTTCTTCATCTTCAATCTTCAAGACTTAACACATTCACGAAATACGCCAACTCAAATTCCGTAACATACACCTCAACAGAATGGTGTAGTCGAGCGCAAAAACAGGGTTGTACAAGAGATGGCGCGTGTTATGCTTCACAGCCGGAATTTACCGTTATATTTTTGGGCTGAAGTTGTGAACACCGCCGTCTATGTAATTAATCGAGTGTATTTGCGCCCGGGAACTTTAAATACACCATATGAACTATGGTTTTGTAGAAAACCGAATATCAAATATTTTTGAATCTTTGGGAGTCGCTGTTACATTTTACGTGATCGCGAAAATCTTGGTAAATTTGACTCTCGAAGTGACGAAGGGATTTTCATGGGTTATTCTACAAACAATAGAGCATATCGGGTATTTAACCTGGAATCTAAAACGATGGTAGAATCTATTAACGTTAAAGTAGATGAAGCTTTTCACTTTGCATCTGATAAATTTACCCCTGATATGTCTCTTGATGATGATACTCCTGTAAATGCATCTTCTCATAATAATTCTTTCGATAATGTTGATGCATCTAATGGTTCTTCTAGTTTATCTGATATGCAGGAATCATCACATGTACCTCCGAGTGCTCCGTTACCTCAAACGCTACGCATCTCCAAGGATCATCCAGAATCGAACATTATTGGAGACCCACAAGAAGGAGTCAGGACTCGGAGACAGTTGGTTTGTGGAGTCGCATGTTACGACTCCAAAGAACATCGATGAAGCTCTTCAGGATGATTACTGGATTGAAGCAATGCAGGAAGAGCTCCATCAGTTCGAAAGAAACAAAGTCTGGGAACTAACGAAGCCACCGAAGCAACACAACGTAATTGGTACTAAATGGATTTTCAAGAATAAGAAAAACGAGGATGGTACCATTATCAGGAACAAAGCACGCCTAGTTGCTCAGGGCTACTCACAGATTGAAGGAATAGACTTTGATGAGACGTTCGCCCCGGTAGCTCGACTCGAGTCGATTCGTATTTTGTTCGCAATTGCTTGTCATTTTAAAATCAAACTCTTTCAAATGGACGTTAAGAGCGCGTTTTTAAATGGGTTTTTGAACGAGGAAGTTTATGTGGCTCAATCGAAAGGTTTTGTAGACCATAAACAACCTAACCATGTTTTTCGTTTGAAAAAGGCTCTTTACGGTCTAAAACAAGCACCGCGAGCGTGGTACGAAAGGTTGACAAAGCACCTTTTGGAAAAGGGCTATACTCGAGGGGGAGCGGATCGGACTCTCTTTGTGAAGCATTATCAGGATAACTTCATTGTGGCACAAATCTATGTCGATGACATTGTATTTGGTGCAACAAGAGACAATGATGCTTCTAAATTCGCTGAAACCATGGAAAGCGAATTTGAGATGTCTATGATGGGCGAACTGACATACTTTCTTGGATTGCAAGTGAAACAAAATGAAGAAGGCATCCATCTGTGCCAATCCAAGTATGCAAAGGAGTTGGTCAAGAAGTTTGGATTAGAAAATTCTAAAGACTTTCCGACTCCTATGGGAACTAGCAACAAGGGATTAGAAAGTGAATCTCTTAGTGAAAGTGTAGACGAGAAGCTTTATCGCAGCATGATTGGAAGTCTACTCTACCTCACGGCTAGTCGCCCGGACATATCCTTTAGTGTTGGGATCTGCGCGAGATAGTCAGCACCAAGGAGGTTCACCTGAAAGCGGTGAAAAGGATCATCCGGTACGTCAAAGGAACCGTGAATTTCAGAATTTGGTATCCTATGGGAACAACTCTTGACATAATAGGATATTCAGATGCCGATTGGGTAGGATCTGTGGATGATCGGAAGAGTACCAGTGGTGCATGTTTTTATCTTGGCCATTGCCTTGTTGCGTGGCATAGTAAAAAGCAAAACTGCATTGCACTCTCGACTGCCGAAGCGGAATATATTTCAGCGGGTAGTTGTTCAACCCAACTCATTTGGATGAAAAGCGTGTTGAGCGACTTCCGAATTTCAGCAACTTCGGTAACTATTCTCTGTGACAACACTAGTGCTATAAATATTTCTAAAAATCTTGTGTTGCACTCAAGAACAAAACACATTGAACTTAGATATCATTTTCTAAGAGAGGTAGTTGAATCAAGTATTCTTCAAATTTCCTACATTTCAACTGAAGATCAATTAGCTGACATTTTAACAAAACCTTTGGATCAAAAACGGTTTATTCATTTGCGTAAAGCAATAGGAATGCTTTCTTTGAAATAATTCTTTTTGAAACCATTGCTAAGGTTAGGTTTTGTTTTTGTGTTTTTGTTCCTTATCTATGTTTGTACATAGAACATTAATTGAGCATTAGTTTAATTGACTTTAACTGCATCCTTTCATATATTTAGAAATTTATTATGCTTTGGATATCATAATAATTCATTTGATGCAATGATCATTTATGTCAATTAAGTCATCTTTAATTGATCAAAGTCAATTTCTCTCTCATGTGATCTCTTGGTATAGTCTTTATCTTATTTGACAATTGAGTCAAGTATGAAATCGAGATCAATTTGTGGTTGAATACCTTATATCTTAAATAATTGATAGCCAATTGAGGGGGAGTTTATTAAAATGTTTATGCTCAAAAGATGTGGAAAGAGTTACATCCCAATGAGGAGTGTGAAAACTACCCCCACATGGAAGAAAGAGCTACCACCTCGGTCGTCCGAGTACTGTGTGCAGCTACCACATGTATACCAAGCATGGTTTTTCGAGTTGATTAGATAAAATGCTTTTTGGAATACTTGACTCTGTCAAATTCCAAGGTTGGTATAAGGTGGGGATTTTATTGAAAGATGCTCAAAGAGCCACTCCGTTCAATAAATTGACTAAATATATTATCTAACATATTTAGGATTTCAAATATCTATCGATCTTTGTGTTTTATTTTCTTTACCATATTGATGATTTGATAAACGCATTACTCATAAGATCGTGATAGATGTCATTGAACTTGTTCAACTTTAAGGGATTTAATTTTTATAAATTTTCGTTTCACTACTTGGATATTGTTGATAGATTTAGCATAATCTATTTCTTTTATGAAACGATGAATTTTGTTTAAAGTTGACATGCAAAAGTGTTTACATACTTTTTCTGGATTTTCTGAAATTTTTCTAAATTTTTCTGAAGAAAAAGTTTGGAGCCGATCCGAACTGGAATTCCTGTTCCGGGTCCCGAACGCAGGAATTCTCTGCGGGTAGCCGATCCGGACTGGATTCATAAGCTGTTCCGGACCGCGGCTAGGGTTTTATAAGAAACAAAAGGGTTTTGATTTCTTTTTACAACGAACTTTTGTTTCCAAGTCTCCAGAGTTTCTCTCACTAGAAAACAACTAATTTGGAGCCTTTCTAACTTGAGTTCTTCGGATTCAAGTAAGTTTTTATGATCAAAACATAGGTTTTTCACAATTTTTCTCAAGTTTCTCAAAACGTGCATGAAAATCTTGTATCTTTTTTCGTTTTTGATTGGTTTTTGGTCAAATTTCTTTTGAAATAAGAACTCTGAATAGATTAGTTTTGTTTATATGCTAGGTATTCTCTTGATTAACGGATTTTTAGGCTTCGATTTCTGAAAATTCGGTTTTAGGGCATATAATGAGAATTTTTGAAAATCATGGAATTGATCTATTTTTAAAATTCTTTTTGCAAAACTAATTTGATTCTTAGTCTCTCTACACGATAATGATTGTTTGGGTACAATTTTTCAAATTTTTGAAAATAAATAATTTTTCGTGTTCTTGAGTTCTTGCTCGCAAGTTTCTCAATTTCTTAAGCATTTGCAACAATGGTGTTTACATGGATAATTGTTCTTCTTGTTGCCATGGTACACACAAGAGCAACGAACAAACTAAAAAGAGCGAAGAAAACTCAAAGAAAAGAAGAGTTTGTCCTTGTAGACGACTCCGAGACTAAATCTGAGAAAGAATCAGTGAACTGGGATGAACTATTGGACGACGACGCAGCGCCTCTTAAATCAAAAGGATAAACTCCTGATACAACTAAGGCGAAGACAGCGCCTTCTGCTGCAGAGAAAGGCAAAGCTCCAATGCCACCATCGTCTATCTCAATGAAAAGAAAGAGAGTAGCTCAACTAATGGGACGAGCACGAGGGATTGTAATTGAAGAACCAATGGCTCATGATTCACCACCTCGTAAGGAACACGTGTCTGTTAATACTGACCGACTGAAGGCTTTTGAAAATCGAGAATGTATTGGAGAAAGACACGTTAATATTGGAGCTCTTCGAGACCATTCTCCGGCGTTTGGAAATCTGATTGAACAAGGCAATCTTTCTCAAGTTTGCAAATTTTCGGAAACGCTTGGATACTGTTTGCATCTGGTACGAACTGTCACGCCCCGGGTGTGAACCAGAACCCGGGCCCGCCAACAGATCCGCCGTGCACACGGAATTTTCCATGTACACGAAGCACTGGTAACCTGCTCAGATAGATAATATACAATAAAAGAGCATAAACAGAGCTGAACTAATAGAACTAAAAGTAATCTCAGACTGAAATAAACTACAAGCTGACATAAAAGTACAATATACTCCCAGCTCACCATAAATATACAACCAGCTGGCTTAAGCCAGTCCCAAAAGTAAACTAATGTAGTCTGAGATACAAAAGGGGTACAATAAAAGTCCAGTAGATGATCTAGCTAGTCCACAATCCTCTTACCTCGATCCGCCGCTGAAGGCCCAGCAGCTCCCACAGACGACTCTGCAAAACACAGGGGAAAAGGACAGAAAACAACAATGGGGGTGAGAACTACTAGATAAACCAGTAGCCTCCCCTAGTGGGTAAAACCTCAAATGCTGACAAACCCACTAGGACTATAAGAGGCAAAAAGGAAAGAACAGTGGTACGCAATGAAGACTGCTGAAAAAGGAAACTACCACTACTATGCCTCTAAATGCAGTGCCAAAAGATAACTGTATATATGCAACTGTAAAGCTAACTGCCCAAAGAAACCCAATCAAAGGGCCAAGAAATACTGGCACTGCCTGCTCTGTCATCACTCGCAACTCATCAAGGTGCCCGGCGCTCGGCACGGTGTAAAGCCTACTCCGGAGTGGCACTCGAGGGGAGCGACCCACACGAGTAAAGTATCCCTGTATCAAGTATCTCTGTAACCAATGTCCCATGGCCTCCTCCTGACGCCTAACAATCTCTGCCATCTGGGCCATCTGTGCCTGTAGCTCCTGCACCTCGCTCTGCTGGCCCTGCCCGGAAATCCTGCTGCTCGGGCTCCGAGGAAGAAGGCTGCGAACGCGTCATCATCCTGCGTCGCGGAGGCATCCTGCCACGAGAAACCACAATCAGAATCAGAACCCCACACGACCCAATCAAGCGAAAGTCAAAGACATCCCCCTATTTCTGCGGCTTTATGTTGTCTGCAGCCAACATAACTGTCCACCAGAAATTGGGTATGTCGATCCCTCTTCACTCACTGGAAGAGTCCAATAAATGAATCGACGACTTTCGCAAAGTGTCACGTCTCTCACGCCCTATCATCCTAGGGTCTGCCAAAAGCCTAGGGTTTCCTAAGTCCCACTGACCTATCCCTAAGCTCTGATACCAACTTAATCTGTCACGCCCCGGGTGTGAACCAGAACCCGGGCCCGCCAACAGATCCGCCGTGCACACGGAATTTTCCATGTACACGAAGCGCTGGTAACCTGCTCAGATAGATAATATACAATAAAAGAGCATAAACAGAGCTGAACTAATAGAACTAAAAGTAATCTCAGACTGAAATAAACTACAAGCTGACATAAAAGTACAATATACTCCTAGCTCATCATAAATATACAATCAGCTGGCTAAAGCCAGTCCCAAAAGTAAACTAATGTAGTCTGATATACAAAAGGGGTACAATAAAAGTCCAGCTACTTTCACAGTCGGGGTAGATGATCTAGCTAGTCCACAATCCTCTTACCTCGATCCGCCGCTGAAGGCCCAGCAGCTCCCACAGACGACTCTGCAAAACACAGGGAAAAAGGACAGAAAACAACAATGGGGGTGAGAACTACTAGATAAACTAGTAGCCTCCCCTAGTGGGTAAAACCTCAAATGCTGACAAACCCACTAGGACTATAAGAGGCAAAAAGGAAAGAACAGTGGTACGCAATGAAGACTGCTGAAAAAGAAAACTACCACTACTATGCCTCTAAATGCAGTGCCAAAAGATAACTGTATATATGCAACTGTAAAGCTAACTTCCCAAAAAAACCCAATCAAGGGCCAGGAATAC
>CM054943.1:7708288-7793832 GCA_029168755.2 Tillandsia fasciculata | reverse complement strand
AATACTAACTATTTGACTAACTATTTGGGCATGTAATATGACTAACAAGTTGATGTTGGACTAACATACTTTGACATTTGGTTTTCAACTGCTTAGAAGATATGTTGGTTTTAACTATGTTCTCTTACATATCTGATTTTTTCAAATGTCATGATGAGAAAAACTCTATCTCTGTATTTGGTTTTGTATGTTTCAATTCTTGAGGTATCTAACGATTTTGTTTGTCAAGAATGTTTTCTGTGTGCAGAGATTACAGATGTCTAAGTCTAGAGTCTGTCTTAGGAGTTTATCTCATGTATTTAATTTCTGGACTCTTTTGTAAATTTTTGTTGTATGGTGATAGCAACAAAAATATCTTTTTGAATTTTCTTTGTGGATTTGTGTTTTGTCACGAAACCGCCAAAGGGGGAGATTGTTACGGAATTTGAGTTGGCGTATTTCGTGAATGTATTAAGTCTTGAAGATTGAAGATGAAGAAACTTTGGATCATATACCTCAATCTCAAGAAAGAAGAATTCAAAAGGATCAGGTACGTTTAACTAAATAATTTTGATGATCCGAATACTTCTTATAGTGTAGAAACACCTGGAAGAGGTTTTAATTGCTTATTCATCAAAAACTGGACATGGGACATGTTCAGGATCCGGATCGTGGCTTTCAATCCGGATCCCGAAAGGTGTTTGTTTCATACATTGCTGCAATCCGGATCACAGCTTGTGCAATCCGGATCCCGAATGGGGTGTTTTGTGAAAATGTATGAACGATCCGGATCGGGGATTATGATCCGGATCCCGAACAAGCTTTTTCTGGAAACCGCATTTTGTGCTTCTGCAATCCGGATCGTGGCTTTGCAATCCGGATCGCCGTCGGTAAAACTTTCCAGAAAAGTTTGTTTTTGATCCGAATATTCTTCCTAGGGTTTCTAACCTATATATAGCCCTTCTATTTCATTTCTAGGGCATCGGAAATAGATCCGCATTTTCGGAAGAAAAACTAGCCGAAAAGAAAAATCCACATATATAGAGAAGAACGGAAATCATTAGATCTATTTAATGGTTCTTCATCTATATTGATTAGTTTGATTCTAGGTTTTTCATACTCATATCTTGAGTTGAATCAAACTAATGAATACTTAGATGGTATTTCCGATCTACTCTTGATCTAAGTATTCGGCGGATCATCACCACCCAAACAAACAACGATTTACCCAAAATCGGCGCGTGGACTCGCGTGGCCTTGTGGATTCAAGGTGCTACCGCTCTCGTGGATTCGGAGCGAGGTGCGTTCGTGGATTCGAAGCGTACCATTGGGTGAAGACCGTGGATTCGGTTGGACGTCGTGGACTCGACGTTGGACGCTGTGGATTCAGCGTTGGGCGCGGATCGTGGATTCGAGAAGCGTCGTGGAGCGAGCGGAGAAGATCTACTAGGGCGTATGGTAAAAGGTTGAGTCGTCTGTGAGTACGTTATATCACCTTGTACGTGTGTTAACTCTAGTGGATTTCGCCGTGTTATCGGTCCCGTGGTTTTTTACTCCGGTTTGGAGTTTTTCCACGTAAAAATCTTGTGTGTTCTTTTATTTTTTCGCATTGGGTTTTATCGCACAATGATTTTTTGAGTGTTTATTGTTTACACCTATTCACCCCCCTCTAGGTGTTTTTTCCCCTATTTAGATCCTTATTAACCTAAACCCAACAAGTGGTTGGAGACCACTTCACGATGGCTAAACGTGTCGCCCACGCATCGTGAAGGGGTTAGAGCTTCAAATGTTCCGTGGGGAGGTCGTCGACCTACCCTGACGGGACGGTGTGAAACTAAAATAAATAACATGATTAAATTAATTTCAGGGCGTCGGATAGCGAAGGTTCCGGTGCGGTGTAACTCTTTCTAAACTCTTGTTTATTATTGTTTAAGCATCTACTTTATTTGTCACTGACTTTACCCACTCCGTGACAGGTCCAACTAAGTAAGTACAGCAGGACGGTGGTGAGGCATCGCGCACCCTAGATTTGGCTGTATGAGTCCTTTTTGGTTAAACTCTTATTCGGTTATCTCTCTCTTTTCCCTTTTCGTTATTTTGTGTGGATATGTGGATCATGCTGGATATGTGGACATGTAATTAATTGTTTGGTTTTGGTTATGTTTTATATTAATTGTGCGGCTGTTTTACGATGTAAAAGGATTTCGAAAACGCTTTTCAAAAATAGGGTGTCGTGTGGACACCACTTTGAAAACCCTGGGAATTTATCCTTTCAAAATAATATAGCCGCCTAAATGTGAATGTTAGATGTTTTAAAGACTTGGGTGTCGAGTGGACACCGTTTGCGAACTCATAGGGTTTTTCCTAATGCTGTTGAATGATGATACATGTTGTACTTAGTCAATGTGACTGTGTGATCAATGCCGTGTAATGTCATTATTGTAAATGTAGTCGAGACGCCGTGCATGTACAAAGGAGACTCTGTCCGTTTGCAGAGTGAATTTGTATGTGTGGCGGGTCTGGCACGCACCGGTAGGCGGGGTCGTTGACCATCTGATTTTCAAAAAAAAAAAAAATAGAACACGTTTTTCCGCTTATCCTGAGACCTCCGGGGCGTGACACGGATCGAGGTGATTCAAAAGACAAATTCATCTACTTCTCACGAGGAATCTCCTAGATTTTTCTCAGAATTTCCTGAGTTTGCTTCGAAGGTGAGAATCTTTCTTCTTCCGAGTTTCCATCTGTGGAATTTTGTACAGTTTAGTATGGGGTGTTTCTCTTGCCAATTTTCTATCTCAGTGTAGGAAACTCGGAATTGGACGTGCAGGTATTCGTTTCGAAGCTAGCGACGCGTAGATCGCAGGGATATTTTATTTGGAATTTTTCGAGCACTGTTAGCAGGTGAAATTATTGCATCTTCGTAGCTGAATTTTCAGTGTGTTATTTCTCGGCAGATTTTGGAATTTAAGTGTAACTGGAGTTTTTATTGTACCCAGGAGATATTGTGGACAGTTCTGGACCAGTTTGGACTCTGAGTAACTGTTTTATGGTATTATCAGCTGTAGGACTTTTGACAGTTCGACTTGTCAGGTGGGTGGCCTCGCTTTCAAGATTTGCGATCTATTCACTAATTCTAGCTGTATAGGGATGTGCATGTTTTATTTTATCTCCGATATAGCATGTTAAAGAGCATGAGTTGAGATTCCTCATTTATTCAGTTATCATGTGTTCTTATTATTTCCCCACCACATCCTTATTTATTGCTATCTTTGGACTTGACCTAGCATCCCTGTCATATGCTGCATGCTCAACCAGTCTAGTAGAAAACTCCAACCTGGGCAAGGTTATTTTATTGCTATAGACACTCTCACACTATCATTATTATTTCATTCTGGACTTAGATTCTGCCTCGCCCAGATAGTGGGCCGAGGGGTCGGGGTATTTGTGGGGTGCATTTACACTCGTGTCTGGGGACCGAGTGGAGTCTGATAGTCAGTTTATTGATCAGAGTGTCTTTGGGAGTTGTCTGAGTGACAGTGGGTCTCGGCTGTGTAGTTTTCCAGCCTGTGAGTGAGACAGTGTTCTTCTGGTTTTAGTCGATCTTGTTGATCGTGGATTTGGACTATAGTCTGCATGGGCCACATTGAGCTCGACATAGATGCGTAGATACTTTGCTCGGTGGGGTCGCGCCCCTCGAGTGCCACTCCGGAGCTAGGCGGTTTACTTGCTATTGCGACTTGTCGACAGTCCCTCTGGCTGGCCAGTTTGGCAGTCACGGACGCCCTACGTAAGGCCTCTCCTCCGTGGACGTCAGGCAGTAGGTAGGCGCAGGTTTGACTGGACCCGATGTGGCAGTCAGTGTAGATTGGGTGATTTGAGTTGAGAGTTAGTAGTGATACCAGGTTTCTTTCTATTCCACCCTTGAGCATCTAGTTAGAGGCATAGTAGCTGTAGAGTTATTTTACCAGCTTTCCTTTCCAGTATTGCATCTGTTACTTTATGCCTCTAGTGGACTTAGTGGGCAGACCGTCGGGCTTGTTGGCGGCACCCACTGAGAACTACTTTGGGATGTAGTTCTCACACCCGTCGTGGTGTTTTTCCCAGGGACCTCTACTTCTGTTCTTGCTGCACCGGTTGCTGATCCGGCTGATCGAGGTAAGGGAGTCGCGAGTTAGATCCCTACCAGATGTTGTCCTGAGAGTAGCTGTACCCCTCACATTTGAGAGTTCTTGTTGAGTGATCTTGTAGTGAGGATCGAGTTGTACTCTTCCTTATTTTGAGAGACTGATGTAGTGAGGATATTTGTGTATGAGAGCTGGTACACTGATGTATTTATTGGAGACATCTCCCTTTTGGGTTTTATATATTAGAGGACTTTGTATATGATGATATTTGGGAGATGGACTGTCACGCCCCGGGGGTTTTATTAAGCGGAAGACAGCCACCGAAAAGAGTTGAATCTGCATATAATTTTTTTTTTTTAAAAGCAATCTCCCCGGTGCATGCCCAGACCCGCCGCATATACAAATTCACTCTGCGAACGGGCAGAGTCTCCTTTGTATATGCACGGCGTCCCAACTACAATATCCATACAAATATCCATTTAACCACAATAGCTCCGCAGTCGAGTACAAACAACTATATTCCCATAGGTATTAACGAGGCCGACAAATTTTGAAAGGATAAATCCACAAGTTTTAAAAGCGGTGTCCACACGGCACCCAGATTTTCAAAACAGTTTTCGAAGTATTTTCTTTTATCTTTCCTTTTGTAGTTTGAAAGCGGCCAATCCGGGAGAGCAAAACAATCACCCATAGGGATAATAAAAGACATTCCAACATCCACATCGACCCCACAAGGGTGTCGCGATCCACATAGTAAGCTACTAACAGGTAATGAAATGAGCAGAAAAGGGGTACCTACAGCCTATGGTCTCGAAGGACCAAAAGTACTCCTGTCACGGCCTCACCGTCGCCCTCGCTCTCACTCCCGAAGGAACCTGTCACAGAGTGGGAAGTCAGCGACACAAGGTGTAAAAGATGAAAAGCAGGGAGACTGTAACTAAAGCAAACCGTAAGAAAACCAGCGTAACCGCCCTCTGCATCGTGCGATCGACGATGTCCCCTCCCCTGCAAAACCTGAACCGACACCTGCCTCGGCAATCCAAACCGAGCACTAACCTCAAGAAGGAAAACCGAACCGAGCACCGACCTCGGGAAAGAAAACCAAACCGAGCACCAACCTCAAGAAGGAAAATCAAACCGAGCACCAACCTCGGGAAAGAAAACCAAACCGAGCACCAACCTCAAGAAGGAAAATCAAACCGAGCACCAACCTCGGGAAAGAAAACCAAACCGAGCACCAACCTCGGGAAAGAAAACCAAACCGAGCACCAACCTCGGGAAAGAAAACCAAACCGAGCACCTACCTCGGTAAACCACGCCGAGCACCTACCCCGACGGGTCGCACCGCTCACACCTTGGCGCCTCAAACCCCCCACCTACGGGGGCCCCCACTACGTCACCTCGTGGGTATACACGGGTCATCGACCACTTTTCCGGAAAAGCACACCCTTTGCGGTGGCCAAACCGCGGGTGCGCGTGCTGCAGCCTCAAGCATCGTAACCAAGTACATAAAACGAAACCAACAATAACGAACCAAGTGCCCAAAACGAAACCAACAATAATGAACCAAGTACCCAAAACGAAACCAACAAGAATGAACCAAGTACCCAAAACGAAACCAACCATAATAAACCAAGTACCCAAACGAATCCAACCATAATGAACCAAGTATCCAAAACGAATCCAACCATAATGAACCAAGTATCCAAAACGAAACCAACAAGAATGAACCAAGTACCCAAAACGAAACCAACCATAATAAACTAAGTACACACTACACGATAATCATGACAGTAACGAAATCGTGCATAAAAAGATTCTAATGAGGTACCCACCTGAAGCGCGAAGAAGAAGATGTGCGAAAACTCCAGTTAAAACACTCCGTTGAGCCCGAAGAAGATCTACAGAAAAAAAACAATCGTTAAAAACATCGTCGCGGTTAAAAACACTCAAAAACGGGGCGAAACGGACCAAAAACGGAGCTTCTGGACCCTTAGGCAGGAGACTGGTGCACGGGTCCAAGCGTGGACCGGGTCCACGGCACGAGGCGGCAGCGGCGTGGGCCGGGAGCACGTTTCCAGCGGTGGACCACAGCGGTTTGGGCCGGGCCGTGCACGGGCAGGGGCGCGCGCCGGGTCCACACCTTCCCCGCTGCGGCGGTGTGCGCCGGGTGCACGCCTAGGCGTGCACCGCGCTTGTTGGGCCGGGCTGGCGCACGTACCCGTGCGCCAGGTCCGCGCCTTCGGGCTGCGGTGGCGTGCGCCGGGCGCACGCCGGTCCGGTGGACCGCGCGGCCTGGCGCACGCATCCGTGCGCCGGGTCCGCGCCCGGGTGCCACGGAGGCGTGCGCCGGGTGCACGCCTGCCTGGTGGACCGCGGCCTGAAGACAGCCGCAATGAACAGTATTCTTTCCCGTTTTCGGCTCCGGTCGCGACCCCGCGACTCCGGCGACTGCGGCGACGACCCCGTGGACACGGCAACGGCGACGGCGGCCTCCCGTTTAACCACGGCGGCGGCGGCCTCCCGTTCGACAACCCACGACATCGACAAAAAGGAAAACCCCAGACCGGAATTAACCGAAAAGACCCGAACCGCTTACCCCGTTTTCGCCGGAGGAGGAGGAAGAAGGAGGATCGTCCGCCCCTCGCTCGTTCGATCCTGCAGAAAGAGTGATTGTTCCTTTTCTCTCCCCGTCTCGCCGCCACGGTTCTTCACGCCCAACGTCGGATGGTGGAAAGAAGGTAGGAGGAGGGTTGGGGTTCCACCCGCACTCTTCAGGAGAACCCTAATGCACGAACCCCAAAAGGATGAGAAGTAGGAAAAATAAGTTTAACTCCCCAAAATCGAAACTTAAACGATCGGGTGCGAACCAGCGGTCCAAATTTACCTCGAAAAACGTGCCGATCGCCCGCACGCCTTTCGATGCACCCGAAACTGCTAAAACTTTGAAAAAATTATTCTGGGAGGTCCCGGAGTCCGAATTCAAATCCGATCGCACCGCCGCTCATCATTTTGCGGCCCCTACCACCTAAAATACCCGCAAGCCCGACGATCAGCCCAAAAGTTCTCGAATTTCAACCCCCTTCTCTAACAACTAGGAAGATCCAATTAAGATCAAGATGGAAAACCGGGGGGTCGAGGGACCACCAAAACAATCAAATAGACCGCTGACATAAAAAGATGAAAAGTCCGACCACAGCAGGATCCCGTCCGATCACCTCGAAAAGCGTGCTGGCCACTTAGCACGGAAACTAGTGCACAACACAAAGGCAAACGCTTTGACCCCCATTCCGGGAGATCCGTAAATCGGAATCCGAATCTGATCGCTTTGCCGTTCTCCGTTTTCCGAGCTCCAACGCTGAAAAATACTCGCGGTCCAGGCCCAGTCCATTGCCCAAAACACCGTGAAGAGTCTCCTCGATAATCCCGAAAAAAACAACGAAGTTATACAAAGGCATCAGAACGCAAGAGTACTACATGGACATGGTATCTTTATTTCCAGTTGTACAGTGATTGATGTTAGTTTTACAGTAGTTCACTTTCAGCTCTGATATCTGTTTAGTTGTAGTTGATTCTTTTTGCAGGTTAGACGCTTCGTTTGTACGGCAGTTTCCGTACAGATGGCGGATCTGTTAGCGAGCCCGGGTCGCAGTTTCGACCCCGGGGCGTGACATGGTGGTTGCCAAAAGGGAAAACAAACGAGATCCACTCACAAGAATTTGAACCATGTAGGAACAAAATGCCCATTAGAATTATTGCATATGGATTTAATAGGGCCAACTTGTCAACCTAGTTTGGGTGGAAAATGGTATATTTTTCTTATGGTTGATGATTTCTCTATATATTCTTGGATAGATTTTTTAAACGAGAAAGCGGATACTTTTGACTCTTTTCATGATATATGTCATCGTATTATGATTGAGAAAAATGAAAATATTGTCCGTGTTCGCAGTGATAGAGATGGAGAATTCATTAATTCAAAATTCATTGATTTTTGCACTTCAAACGGCATAAAACATGAATTCTTTGCACCTTATACACCGCAGCAAAACGGTGTAGTTGAGCGCAAAAATAGAGTTGTTCAAGAGATGGCACATGTTATGCTTCATAGCCGGAAACTCCCTTTATATTTTTGGGCTGAAGCAATTAACACTGCGATCTATGTAATCAATCGCATCTATTTGCGCCCGGGTACTTTGAATACCCCATATGAGCTATGGTTTAGTAGAAAACCTAATATCAAGTATTTCGTATCTTCGGGAGTCGCTGTTACATTTTACGCGATCGAGAAAATCTTGAAAATTTTGACTCTCGAAGTGATGAAGGAATTTTTATAGGTTATTCTACAAACAGTAGAACATATCGAGTATACAATCTTGAATCAAAGACGATGATAGAATCAATTAATATTAAAGTAGATGAAGCTTTTCATTTGTCTTCTGATAAATCTACTCTTGATATGTCTCTTGATGATGAATCTCCTGGTAATGATATTGCATCTTTGCATGATAAATCTTCTGAAAATTTTGATGCATCTCATGGTTCTTCTAGTTCATCTAATGTGCAGGAATCATCACACTTAGCCCCGAGTACTCCATTACCTCAAACGCTATGAATCACCAAGGACCATCCGGAATCAAACATCATTGGAGATCCTCAAAAAGGAGTTAGGACTCGGAGACAGTTGGAATGTGGAGTCACATGTTACGCCTCCATGGTAGAACCAAGGAACATTGATGAAGCTCTTCAGGACGACTATTGGATTGAAGCAATGCAAGAAGAGCTCAATCAATTTAAAAGGAACAAAGTCTGGGAACTAACTGTAGAGTTATTTAGGATCCACAAGGATCTAAATAGGTACTATCAAACACCTAGAGGGGGGTGAATAGGTGTAATATTATAAAAACCAATCTCAGTGCAAAAATAAAAAACAATGCGGAAAATAAAAATCAACACACCGAGATTTACGTGGAAACTCCAATCCAGGAGAAAAACCACGGGACCAACACGCAATAACAATCCACTAAGAATAGAAGAATAACAAGGTGATTACCGACTCCACGGACTCAACCCCTCCTTCAGCTTCTTCGGACCTTGCGCTGACCGGTTGGATATCCACGCAATAACAATCCACTAAGAAAAGAAGAATAACAAGGTGATTACCGTCTCCACGGATTTAACCCCTCCTTCAACTTCTTCGGACCTTGCGCTCCACCGCTTGCACGTCCACTGCACACGTTCGAATCCACGAACGCCACTCGAATCCACGAGCACACGTTTCGAATCCACGAAACGCCTTCAACACACCGAATCCACGATGGCACGTCGAATCCACGACGCAAACTCAGCCGGTAAGAATATTGGCTTTGATGGTGATCCTTTGTCACGCCCCGGGTGTAAACCAGAACCCGGGCTCGTCAACAGATCCGCCGTATACACGGAATTTTCCGTGTATACGAAGCGCTGGTAACCTGCTCAAATATAAAAGATATAATAAAGGAGCATAAACAGAGCTAAACTAGAACTAGTACATCTCAGATAAAGCTGAAAAGTAAAGTGCAGAAATAAACTCTCAATAATACATATGTCTCTCCCAGCTCACAAATCAAATACAACCAGCCGGACGCAGCCGGACCCAAAATGAAATGAAAAGTAGAGTATCTGAGAATATCCGGGGTACATCTAGTAACATAACTGGTGCCTGGGTAGACCGCTATCTAATCCGCGATCCACTCACCTCGATCCGCTGAGGAGGGTCCCGCAACTCCCGCAGACGACTCTGCAAAACAAAGGGGAAGAACAAAAGAAATGCAGTGGGGAGTGAGAACTACTATAAAACAGTAGCCTCCTCCTAGTGGGTAAACCTCAACTCAAATGTGCCCACCAGGACTATAAGAGGCGGAAGAATGAACAAAGGTGGTAAGCTGAAACAAAACTGCTGATGATGGGTAAAGCTACCACTACATGCCTCTAAAATGCCAGCTAGGAATATAGCTAAATATATGCATCAGAAGGTAAATGCCTGTCTGCCTAGACCCAATCGATACACCAGTAAACACTGGTACTGCCTGCTGTGCCTGCCCAATCGGATATGCTGGCCCCACATAACACCGAAAGGGGATGAGAGTCCCGAGGACTCGAAGCCTGTAAAACGCACACTCCGGAGTGGCACTCGAGGGGCGCGACCCACACGAGTATAATGTCTGGGTACCAAGTACCAAAATAACACCTGGGTAACAAGTACCAAAACAGCAGGACTGGATCATGACTCTGATCAAAGTGGGAAAACCCATCCACTAAAAGGAGACCCGATCTCAACCCGATGCAAGACAAACCAATAGTGGGAAACCCCATCCACTAAAAGACCCGATACCCAATCTGATGCAATAACCACTGTCCGGCCAACCGCCCAAGGTCCGTGGTTGCCGCAATACCCTGCCATCAAGCCTACCTGTCCCAAAGTCCAAGATCCACAATCGGGGAGAATAATCGATATCCGGTCAACCGCCTACTGTCCGCGGTTGCCGCAATACCCACAACTGTCTGACTACACTATCCCAGCCCCTGCTCGAACCCGAGCGTACTATCCCCCAAATGTAGACAAAAGAATAGAAAAGCATGGTTTCTCCTAAGTCAATGCCATCATGATAGTGTAGCAGAAAAAGGTGGCCTAACTAAATGTCCAATCAAGCATGCAAAGTCCTTTATTTATAAACAGGGTTTAATTATTATTATCATTCCACAAGATAAGGTATGCCACTAATTAAATTTCCATTTGCCAAGTAATCCCATGTCCATTTATCTCATCAACATAAGAGGTCCCAATGTGTATAAGCAATATCGTCCAATTCCCAATTATCCTGCCACTTATTTACTTTTACCGATTCATTTAGCAATGTAATAAAAGCAACTCAAATAGGCCTAGTGGGGACATCATAAGTAGGAGGTTAAACAACGGTACCCACCTCGAGCGCTAAATCCAAGGTCCGACGGCGAAGTCCGCGCTCGATCTCCAAAAATCTCCGCGACACTGTGCCAAAGAGTCCCAAAGAATACATACCAATTACTATGCAAGTTTCACCCAAAATTCTGTCCCCTAAAAATCAGATTCACTGTTCGATAATTTTTACCTGCGAAACGTGCCCAATAAATCTCCAGAAAAATACTATCACGATCTACGCGACGATACGGTCGAAACGAGTACCTGCACGTTTTCCCACGATTTTTCTGTGCTGAGAACGAAAATCGACAAGAGGACTATCTCAACAATAACTCCAGCCCAAAACAGCAGTAAAAACATCTGTAAAAAGAGATTCCTCACCCTCAGGGAAAATCCACGAAATTCCAAGAAAATTCCAGTAGACTCCTCGTGATGTGTAGATGCAAATCCCCTTTTGAATCGCCCCGTTTCGATGCTCGAGCGCAAAGTTATCGCCAAAACAAGTTGGTGCTGTCCAAAAACTCCGTGACGGAAAAAGGGTCAGAAGGAAGCCTCAAAATCATCATCAAAACCTCAGAACCAGGAGAAACCCATTAGAGGATGAATTGAAGCCCTACCTGTCTAGAATCCGATGGCGCAAAAATCGTGAAAATACGATGTCGGGGTGAACCAGGGGAGCTTGAACACCGAGAAGCGACGAATCTGGAAATCGAAGAACAATCGTCGCGCCGCGCCGGAAAATGTGCAAACCTCGGGATCCGAGCCTCAACAATTCTCGGGGAAGCTACAGTAGATAGAGGAATTCGAAGAGGAAGAAATGTCTCAGAGAGGAGCTCGGGCCAATTCTGCACAGGAAGAAGAAAAAACCCTCTACAAGTGCCCTATGGAAGCTTAAAAGAGAGAAAAACCAACCCTTAACGGATTCGGGCCGCAATTGGGCCCGGATCCGCCCGGCCGGGTCGGACGCGCCCCGTCCGACCGGGCGGAACCAACCAAACGCCGACACGCGTCCCCACAGGGGATCGGCGCGCATCCGCACAGCGGACAGCCGTGCGGGGCGCGCCGCCGCCCGACGCGTGTCCGACCAGCCGACCGCCGCGCCTGCCCGCACAGTCGCCACTGCCCCTCCTGCCCGCACAGTTGACCGTCCAATAGCATCGCGCCACGCGTCCTGCCTCTGTCCGCTGAACCCGGTGCACGAACCTCCATGCACCGCACCAATCCAAGCCTGACACGTGGCTCCCGCCCAATTCCATGCACCGCCGCTCGACTCCCTGCACCGGGTGTTGTGAGCCAGCCAACCACCAGGCGCCACGTGTCCCCGCCTTGGTGCACGCCCGCGCGGTGGACCGGCCGCCTGCCCGCGCCCCTGCCGCGCCTGCCCGCGCCCTCAGCGGCTGCCCGCGGCCGCGCGCCGCCTGCCCGAGGGCCCTCCGCCGCCCTCCGCCGCCGCCCGCCGCCGCCGGCCGCCGCCGGCGATCGCCGGAGTTACTGTTCCGGCGTGAACAGTAACCCGAGCCCAAAAATTGAAGTGAATACTCCATCTGAAGCGTTTTCGCGCGCTGAATCCGATTTTGACGTCCGTTTCGCCAAATTCTCACTCTAAAATTGCCGAAAGCCCCCGGAAAGTATTCTTGGTCCAAATTTCGCGCCGAGCCCAATCTTAATATCCGATTTGCGCGAGGGCACTTCTAAACATCCGATGGGGTCCCCTGATCACCCGCGTGATCCATTTTAAGCCCGAAGTCTAACACTTGTGTCCAATCGTGCCCCGAACACCTCCAGCACCCCACGTAGGCCTCCAGAAGCTGCCGGTCACCCTGAAAAGCCCCAAATACCTCCCGCGCACCGCGTAGGCCTCCAGTAGCCACCTCGAAGCACCGCAACAGCTCTGCGGAGATCCAGGTCATCACATCCTCCCCCACTAAAAGAAAGTTTCGTCCTCGAAACTAAAGTCATTCCTCAACACGGAATCTCAACCAACAGGGGGGGTAAATATCCAATCATCCACCACTCCAGCTCCCAAACTACCAAATACCTCAACCAGAGGCACTAAGCAACCTTGGGTCTCTAACCAGGACGAAACAAAGGAGAACACATCCAGAGGACCACGCCACCTCAACAAGGTACAGCTGGGCTAACCGCTCGGCCATCAAGTAGTCGGCACCGGTACAAGCATCTGCCCCTACCAGGGCCTCGGGAAATCCAATCACCAGTCCGTCGACACCAAAGCTCGATCCAAATACCTCTGTACTCCCAAAGTATCCGATATAAGTCTCCCAACTGGTCTCAGAACCTCAGATTTCCAAAACAAAACCGTCGGGATGTAGAAGCAATCAACACTCAGCCAGGAGCTGTCGAGAGAACCAGATCGCAAATCCATCTTCGCGAGGATCCAATATCCTTGCAGCTCGTAACTCAAATCCCCCAAGCTGGACAGAAGGGTGCTAGCTCCCGATGATCACTCCGACAAATTCTTACGGGTTCTCACAAAGCCGAAGTGAACCAACCTTCCACACTCGAATAGCACCGGCGCCCCCAAAGGTGCCACACTTGGCCTGACACAAATCCAACACATCAAATCCTGGAGTTGGGTCCTCAACCCCCAAACTGGTGTCATGCCAAACAACTCCGATAGGAGAACAGCTAGAAACTCACCACCAAAAGGGGTATCACCAAGTCCCGATGCCGCCGCAGATCCCTCAAACACACCAGCAAACAAGCTACTCACCCACTACGAGACATCCGCCTCGCTCACAAGGTCAAAACCAAAGAAGCGAAGATACCCTCAAGCAACCCAGGTACACCAACGCCTCCAGGCCTGGCTCTCACAAGAACCGTCCTTGCAGCATAATCAGCTGCCGCGAAAGAAAAGATAACCGAGCCAGCCTAACCGTCCTAAGTACCAAACCAAGCCCCACAACTAGGTCAAGACCATCAGGCCTACAGGTAAAACCAAGGACTCAACTGCACCGGGCAGGACCCACAACACGTCCCTACGTGCTAAAGATCGGGAATACGACCTCCCGAACACCCGGTAACCGTCCTACCCTTAACCCAATGCAAGGAAGTACATGCACTCCTAACAAATGACTAGGATGCCCAAATGCAATACAATGCACAAACAATGCCGGTAAATACAGTAAAACCATACCTGCCCCCACAAAGTCGGCTGCTGCAAAATCCTCCACCTGAGTGGCGTAGACCGGACCGCCCCGATCCGGCAACTGCTGATCCGCAGGGTAAAAAGGTGGTGACCTGCTCGCTGGAGCATAAGGCCACTGAGTCGACCACTGCTGCTGAGGCGAAAGAGGAGCCGATGCTGATGAGGGTGCCGCTGAAGTCGAAAGGGGGCACGTAGCTCGAATGTGGCCTGGCTGTCCACACCGAAAACAACGACCATGCCGCAAATCACAAGTATCAGAGGGGTGCTGGCCCTTGCAGAAAACACACCCGACTGAAGACCGGGGCTGCCTCGCCCGCTGCTGCTGCTGCGATGGCCACTGGGATCCGCTAAGCTCTCGCTGCTCCACACGCCCACGGCTAGGTGACTGAGGCCGTGGCGGTCTCCATGAATCAGTCTGTCCCTCATCCTCGGGTGCTGGTCGTTTCCTCACAGAACTCAGCACGACCATCCCGCCTCGCCTTGCCACCTCTGCGTTGCCTCTCTCCACCCAAGAGGCGTGCTCAACGGCCTCCCGAAGAGTCTGGTGTCGCTGTGCATGCACAAGGATATAGAGCTCGCTGCGGAGGCCTGCCTCGAATAACTCGACCTGGTGTGGTCCATCCCGGGCGACATAGGGCACACAGTCAAACAGTCGCATGAACTCCTGATGGTAATCCTGAACTGACCGGTCGCCCTGCTGAATGTTTTTCAAATCATCCTCCAGCTTCCTCCTCACGCTGGTCGAAAAATAGGTGTCCACAATCATACGCCGAAACTCGGACCAGGGTAACTGTCGAGAAATCTGAAACTCCCGTGGCTCCACCCGATGCCACCAGAGGTCTGCATCTCCATCTAGGCAATGCACCGCCATGTAAACTCTGTACCTTGGGTCGATGAAGAAATCCCGAAAAATCTTCTCCATCGCTGCTAACCATGTCCCAACCTCCCACGGCTGCATATCCCGCCCCGAGAACCTGGGCGGCCCGCGCTTACAGAACTTAACCAGTTTATCCGCGAAGTCCTGCTCCTCCGCCGGGGTCAAAGGCTGGGCCACGCCCTGAGCCCCGCTACTCCAAGATGGCGCCGTCGGCACAAGTGGTTCCACAGGTGGTGCCGGGGTCTCTGACACTGTCGGAGGCGGCGCCCCTCTCCGCGCCAGTAGCTGCTCAATCCGCTGCTCCTGCCGGCGGCTGCTCTCCGCCAATTGGGCTACCATGGCCCTCAGCTCAGCAATCTCAGAAGATCCAGCCTGTCCTCGCTCAACAGGGGGTGTAGGGGCACCCCGGGTAGGAATCCGACGTCGGGGAGGCATCCTGTCACACAGAGAACCACAGATCAATAACGAAACCGCACTCGACCCAATCTAGCGAAAGTCAAAGGCATCCTCCTATTTTTGTAACTTTATGTTGTCTGCAGCCAACATAACTGTCCCACAAAAATAGGGTATGCCAATCCCTCTTCCCTCCCTGGAAGAGTCCAATAAACACATGACCAAATTGCCGACTTTCGCATAATGTCACGTCACTCACGTCCTGCCTTCCTAAGGTCTGCCAAAAGCCTAGGGTTTCCTAAGTCCCAACTGACCTATCCCTAAGCTCTGATACCAACTTAATCTGTCACGCCCCGGGTGTAAACCAGAACCCGGGCTCGTCTACAGATCCGCCGTATACACGGAATTTTCCGTGTATACGAAGCGCTGGTAACCTGCTCAAATATAAAAGATATAATAAAAGAGCATAAACAGAGCTAAACTAGAACTAGTACATCTCAGATAAAGCTGAAAAGTAAAGTGCAGAAATAAACTCTCAATAATACATATGTCTCTCCCAGCTCACTAATCAAATACAACCAGCCGGACGCAGCCGGACCCAAAATGAAATGAAAAGTAGAGTATCTGAGAATATCCGGGGTACATCTAGTAACATAACTGGTGCCTGGGTAGACCGCTATCTAATCCGCGATCCACTCACCTCGATCCGCTGAGGAGGGTCCCGCAACTCCCGCAGACGACTCTGCAAAACAAAGGGGAAGAACAAAAGAAATGCAGTGGGGAGTGAGAACTACTATAAAACAGTAGCCTCCTCCTAGTGGGTAAACCTCAACTCAAATGTGCCCACCAGGACTATAAGAGGCGGAAGAATGAACAAAGGTGGTAAGCTGAAACAAAACTGCTGATGATGGGTAAAGCTACCACTACATGCCTCTAAAATGCCAGCTAGGAATATAGCTAAATATATGCATCAGAAGGTAAATGCCTGTCTGCCTAGACCCAATCGATACACCAGTAAACACTGGTACTGCCTGCTGTGCCTGCCCAATCGGATATGCTGGCCCCACATAACACCGAAAGGGGATGAGAGTCCCGAGGACTCGAAGCCTGTAAAACGCACACTCCGGAGTGGCACTCGAGGGGCGCGACCCACACGAGTATAATGTCTGGGTACCAAGTACCAAAATAACACCTGGGTAACAAGTACCAAAACAGCAGGACTGGATCATGACTCTGATCAAAGTGGGAAAACCCATCCACTAAAAGGAGACCCGATCTCAACCCGATGCAAGACAAACCAATAGTGGGAAACCCCATCCACTAAAAGACCCGATACCCAATCTGATGCAATAACCACTGTCCGGCCAACCGCCCAAGGTCCGTGGTTGCCGCAATACCCTGCCATCAAGCCTACCTGTCCCAAAGTCCAAGATCCACAATCGGGGAGAATAATCGATATCCGGTCAACCGCCTACTGTCCGCGGTTGCCGCAATACCCACAACTGTCTGACTACACTATCCCAGCCCCTGCTCGAACCCGAGCGTACTATCCCCCAAATGTAGACAAAAGAATAGAAAAGCATGGTTTCTCCTAAGTCAATGCCATCATGATAGTGTAGCAGAAAAAGGTGGCCTAACTAAATGTCCAATCAAGCATGCAAAGTCCTTTATTTATAAACAGGGTTTAATTATTATTATCATTCCACAAGATAAGGTATGCCACTAATTAAATTTCCATTTGCCAAGTAATCCCATGTCCATTTATCTCATCAACATAAGAGGTCCCAATGTGTATAAGCAATATCGTCCAATTCCCAATTATCCTGCCACTTATTTACTTTTACCGATTCATTTAGCAAGGTAATAAAAGCACTCAAATAGGCCTAGTGGGGACATCATAAGTAGGAGGTTAAACAACGGTACCCACCTCGAGCGCTAAATCCAAGGTCCGACGGCGAAGTCCGCGCTCGATCTCCAAAAATCTCCGCGACACTGTGCCAAAGAGTCCCAAAGAATACATACCAATTACTATCAAGTTTCACCCAAAATTCTGTCCCCTAAAATCAGATTCACTGTTCGATAATTTTTACCTGCGAAACGTGCCCAATAAATCTCCAGAAAAATACTATCACGATCTACGCGACGATACGGTCGAAACGAGTACCTGCACGTTTTCCCACGATTTTTCTGTGCTGAGAACGAAAATCGACAAGAGGACTATCTCAACAATACTCCATCCCAAAACAGCAGTAAAAACATCTGTAAAAAGAGATTCCTCACCCTCAGGGAAAATCCACGAAATTCCAAGAAAATTCCAGTAGACTCCTCGTGATGTGTAGATGCAAATCCCCTTTTGAATCGCCCCGTTTCGATGCTCGAGCGCAAAGTTATCGCCAAAACAAGTTGGTGCTGTCCAAAAACTCCGTGACGGAAAAAGGGTCAGAAGGAAGCCTCAAAATCATCATCAAAACCTCAGAACCAGGAGAAACCCATTAGAGGATGAATTGAAGCCCTACCTGTCTAGAATCCGATGGCGCAAAAATCGTGAAAATACGATGTCGGGGTGAACCAGGGGAGCTTGAACACCGAGAAGCGACGAATCTGGAAATCGAAGAACAATCGTCGCGCCGCGCCGGAAAATGTGCAAACCTCGGGATCCGAGCCTCAACAATTCTCGGGGAAGCTACAGTAGATAGAGGACTCGAAGAAGAAGAGATGTCTCAGAGAGGAGCTCGGGCCAATTCTGCTCAGGGAGGAAGAAAAACCCTCTACAAGTGCCCTATGGAAGCTTAAAAGAGAGAAAAACCAACCCTTAACGGATTCGGGCCGCAATTGGGCCCGGATCCGCTCGGCCGGGTCGGACGCGCCCCGTCCGACCGAGCGGAACCAACCAAACGCCGACACGCGTCCCCCACAGGGGATCGGCGCGCATCCGCACAGCGGACAGCCGTGCGGGGCGCGCCGCCGCCCGACGCGTGTCCCGACCAGCCGACCGCGCGCGCCTGCCCGCACAGTCGCCACTGCCCCTCCTGCCCGCACAGTTGACCGTCCAATAGCATCGCGCCACGCGTCCTGCCTCTGTCCGCTGAACCCGGTGCACGAACCTCCATGCACCGCACCAATCCAAGCCTGACACGTGGCTCCCGCCCAATTCCATGCACCGCCGCTCGACTCCCTGCACCGGGTGTTGTGAGCCAGCCAACCACCAGGCGCCACGTGTCCCCGCCTTGGTGCACGCCCGCGCGGTGGACCGGCCGCCTGCCCGCGCCTCTGCCGCGCCTGCCCGCGCCCTCAGCGGCTGCCCGCGGCCGCGCGCCGCCTGCCCGAGGGCCCTCCGCCGCCCTCCGCCGCCGCCCGCCGCCGCCGGCTGCCGCCGGCGATCACCGGAGTTACTGTTCCGGCGGTGAACAGTAACCCGAGCCCAAAAATTGAAGTGAATACTCCATCTGAAGCGTTTTCGCGCGCTGAATCCGATTTTGACGTCCGTTTCGCCAAATTCTCACTCTAAAATTTGCCGAAAGCCCCCGGAAAGTATTCTTGGTCCAAATTTCGCGCCGAGCCCAATCTTAATATCCGATTTGCGCGAGGGCACTTCTAAACATCCGAGGGGGTCCCCTGATCACCCGCGTGATCTATTTTAAGCCCGAAGTCTAACACTTGTGTCCAATCGTGCCCCGAACACCTCCAGCACCCCACGTAGGCCTCCAGAAGCTGCCGGTCACCCTGAAAAGCCCCAAATACCTCCCGCGCACCGCGTAGGCCTCCAGTAGCCACCTCGAAGCACCGCAACAGCTCTGCGGAGATCCAGGTCATCACATCCTTTGCTTAGATTATCAATGAAGATCCATAGGAAAAAATCTCTAAGCAAAGATTAGATTAATTCGACAAAAGATATGTTCTTGAAAGAACCATCGAATTGACCTAAAAGAGGCTATAAAGAGGAACGGTAAAAACCTAGCCTCTAGGGTTGCTCTCAAGTGTTTTATAAATTGATCGGCCGTGCTCCCCACGTTTTTTGAGAAACCCTAAATGTCTTTTTATAGTTTAGAAACCTTTGGAAAGAGATAAGAATCAAAAACATACCTTATCTGGAATTTTTCAGGACGGCGATCCGGATCGGGATTACTGCGATCCGGATCGTCGTAACGAGATTGACGATTCCAGAAATCCAAGGGTTCGGGATCCGGATCGCAAGGTCCGATCCGGATCGTTCATGAATTTCAGCAACATCCAATGTTCGGGATCCGGATCAGAATAGGCTTGGATCCGGATTGGATTTGCACATGAACTAATACCCTTCGGGATCCGGATTGGATCATCTGATCCGGATCCTGAACATGTCCCATGTCCAGTTTTTGATTTTTATGCAATTAAAAATTCATCCAAGTGTTTCTACACTATAAGAAAGTATTCGGATCACCAAAATTATTTAGTTAAACATACCTGATCCTTTTGAATACTTTCTTCTTGAGATTGATGTAATTGATCCACAATTCTTCATCTTCAATCTTCAAGACTCAAGACACTGAGTGTCAACTTGAGCTCTTGTTGAATCTTCTCTAAGTCTTTGATTGCTGATTGACAATTTGATCCCTTTAAGACTCCGACTCAACTCACTGACTTGACTCACGAAATATGCCAACACCAAAATGCCGTAACAATCTCCCCCTTTGGCAATTTCGTGACAAAACCCAAAAATACATAAAACGCTCAAGTCACTCATCTTAAACCAAAAAGTCGAAATTCAATGTCATCACCAAAACATTGATTTTCTTTGCGTGAAAGATCCAATAAATACAAAATTACAATTGAACCAAACAGTCCTAGAACATACTCTATGACTTAGGACTTGGAGTCTTAAAGTGATGTAATTCCTGCAAAACAAAACTCCACACAAAATCAAATGTTAGTCGTTAGAAATTAAAATCCTACATTTGATTCGTCCTTTTGGTTCTTTTGTTTTTCGGCTCTTTCAATCTTTTCTTTATCTCCCCCTATCTTGAGCATCTCACATCTCTAACATGTTCTCCATGTTCTCCATGTTCTTGAGCATCTATGTTCTCCCCCTTTGTGATACGATCATCATTTTTCGTTCTCCCCCACTTTTCCATTTTCGTTTGTCCTCTCTTGATGATCTCATCTCCGTCATTTCTCTTCTCCCCCTTTTTGTCACAAATTGTCAAACAGTGAAATACTAGACAAAAGGAAATCTAACAACATTAGTTCATAGAGAAAGAGAGATAAAAGGTCAGTTCCGGTATATAACAAAAATGTAGATTGCGTACCGGTACCAGAAAGCAAAAATCAAATAATTTCTTGAAACAAATCCAGATTTTAGAATCTTTTCAAATACCGATTTGTATTCCATCAAGAAATCCATTTAAGTGCTTTGAAGAACAATGAATTCAAAGAGATGTCATTCAATCCAAATTTCTTTCTTTAGAATAATTTAGAAAAATAAAAACCAGAAAGAGTATGTAAGCACTTTAGCGCATCAACTTTAAACAAAAGTCATCGTTTCATGCAACAAGAAATAGATTATACCAAATCTATCAAAAATACTCAAAAATGAAACGAAGATTTATGAAAATTAAAACTCTTAAAGTTGAACAATTTCAATTACATCTATCTTGATCTTATGCGTAATGCCTTTATCAAATCATCAATTTTGGTAAAGAAAATGAAATACAAAGATCAATAGATGTTTGAAATCCCAGATAAGTTAGATAATATATCTAGACAATCTGTTGAAGGAGTGGCTCTTTGAGCATCTTTATCAAAAATCCCACCTTATACCAACCATGAAATATGACTGAGTCAAGTATTTCAATATGCATTTCATCAACATTTTTAAAACAAAAATTTGCTTTGCATTCATGGAGTATCTTTTTCTTTCTTTCTTTTCCTCCATGTGGTGGTAGTTTTCACACTCCTCATTGGGATGTAACTCTTTCCACATCTTTTGAGCATTTTACATTTCTTTGACTCCCCCTCAATTGGCTATCAATTATTTAATATATAAGGTATTCAACCAAAAATTGATCTCACATTCATACTCGACTAAGCAATCAAATAAGATAATGACTATACCAAGAGATCATTGAGAGAGAAATTGACTTTGATCACTTAAAAGATGAATTAATTAACATAAATGATCATTGCAACATTGAAATATTATGATATCAAAAGCATAATAAATTTCTAAATGCGTGAAAGGATGCAATTAAAGTCAATTTAACCAATGCTCAATTAAACAACTCCTCTAAATGAAGTGTCTTCAAGATTATGAATAAGGAGTCAAGTTGATAATCCAAGAAAATTAATTTGGAGTGAATGAACGTGAAGCCCTTTTTATTCAATGCACTTGTTCGTTAAAAACCCTTTTGTTCAAAAACAAAGTATAAAAACAAAGAGCATTGAAAACATGTAATGCAAAGATTAAGAAAAATATGAAGGGAAAACCAATCAAAGCATTACACACAGTCATAAGCTATTTAGAACTTAAGACAAGGAAAGATATCACCTTTCCGAATCCAAAATCGTCGGATCTTGGGTTGTCTTGATTCATTGTGCCCGGGGGTTGGTAGCTTTGACTGTTGGTCCACCTTAGGTCTTTGCCTCGCAATGATCCACTTGAATGATTGATGTTGTGGCTCGGACCTTTGGTGGGTTGAGTGAACTCCTTTGACTTGATGTGTCTTTTGATTCCGTTGAGTCCGCTCCGTAGATGAAGTTGCCGAAGTATTTTTCTTTTTCTTTTTCGGGCAATTCTTCACCAAATGTCCTTCAAGTCCACATAGGTGACAAGTTCTTTCCTTTCAATTTTATTGTGGAACTTGAAGCATTCACAGTTTGGTTCTTTTTAAATCCCAAACCAACCTTGCTTGTTTGACCTAATCCGGACATACAATCAAGTTTCTTGGAACCGGTTGAAAGCCTTTGTATGTCGGATTTAAGTTGATGAACTTGCTTGGTCAAAGCTTGGTTGGTGACATGAATCTCTTCAAACTGCTTTTCAAGAAAACCAATCTTGTCCATATATGAATTAACGATCGTCTCCGATTGGTTTATCTTTTCTTGGAGGATTTTATTGTTATCCAATAAACGTCCTCGTTCCTCCTCGAGATCATGAAGTTTGATCTTTAAAGCTTGATTCTCGTCTTGAACTTCAAGTCGTTGCTTCCTCAACTTCTTGTTAAGTTTGGCCATCTTCTTTGATTCCGCAAGAAGTTGTTGGTATGCCTCAACGAGTTCTTCTTCGTCCGACTCCCCCTCACTTGATGACTCTCCTCCGGATGTTGATGTTTCATGCAAAATCAAAGGAATAGAGTCAGTGACTAAAGATGATAAACACAAATTAGAAGAGGGAATTTGAGAGGCATGAAAAGCAACAAATTTTTCTTTTTCCTCTTCACTTGAGGTCGATTCATCGAAACTAGAATCGTCCCAAGTTTTTGCTTGCAAAGCCTTCTTTTTATATGATTTCTTAGAAGGACAATCCGTTGAAATATGGCCGTAGCCTTTGCATCGATAACATCGGATTTCCCCTTCGAAATCATCTTTTTCTTTTTCTTTAGAAGGTTTTGCAACGCCTTTGAGTTTAGAGGATTTAGAACCCGATGATCCTTTAGATGGTTTCGTGGATGAAGATCCATCGGTTCGATTCTTCCAAAATTTCCGACGAAATTTCTTTGTGATCCGCGCCAATTGTTCTTCAAAATCGGCAAAAGAGATTTCATCGTCGGAACTCGATTCGCTATCTTCTTCCTTTGTTGATTTGAATGCAATACCTGTAAGCTTAGAAGAAGACTTGGAAGAAATTTGATTAGTAGGAAAAGTCATCTCATAAGTTTGTAAAGCACCTACTAATTCCTCTACACTCATCTCATCCGGATGACTAACGGTTTCAATGGCGGTAACCTTTGCCCTAAACCGTTCCGGAAGAGTCCGAAGTATCTTTCTTACAATTTTCGACTCCGGGATCTTTTCTCCTAAATTAGCACATGTATTAATTACATCTTGAAGTCTAGTGTAATAATCTGTAAACAATTCATGCTCTTCCATATGAATAGAGTCAAATTGACTTGTAAGCATCTGGAGCTTTTGAATTTTTACAAGATTAGTACCCTCATGTGTAATTTTGAGAATATCCCAAATTTCCTTCGCGGTTTCACACGCGGAAATTCTTGTAAACTCAGTCGAGGAAAGAGAATTATATAAAGCGTTCATACCTTTCCCATTGTAAGAAGATCTTTCGATTTCCTCTTTGGACCATCTAGAGCGAGGTTTTGGGGTAGTAGAATTTCCTACTTCCTCAACAGGATGCACCCAACCGTATTCAACGGTTTGCCAAACACGCTCATCAATAGAGATGAGAAAAGCTCTCATCCGCACTTTCCAATATGCATAATTGGTCCCATCAAAAAGAGGAGGTCTAAAAATATTACCACTTTCACCCAACATGATAGATAAACCTAAAACCCGCTCTGATACCAATTGTAGAGTTATTTAGGATCCACAAGGATCTAAATAGGTACTATCAAACACCTAGAGGGGGGTGAATAGGTGTAATATTATAAAAACCAATCTCAGTGCAAAAATAAAAAACAATGCGGAAAATAAAAATCAACACACCGAGATTTACGTGGAAACTCCAATCCAGGAGAAAAACCACGGGACCAACACGCAATAACAATCCACTAAGAATAGAAGAATAACAAGGTGATTACCGACTCCACGGACTCAACCCCTCCTTCAGCTTCTTCGGACCTTGCGCTGACCGGTTGGATATCCACGCAATAACAATCCACTAAGAAAAGAAGAATAACAAGGTGATTACCGTCTCCACGGATTTAACCCCTCCTTCAACTTCTTCGGACCTTGCGCTCCACCGTTTGCACGTCCACTGCACACGTTCGAATCCACGAACGCCACTCGAATCCACGAGCACACGTTTCGAATCCACGAAACGCCTTCAACACACCGAATCCACGATGCCACGTCGAATCCACGACGCAAACTCAGCCGGTAAGAATATTGGCTTTGATGGTGATCCTTTGCTTAGATTATCAATGAAGATCCATAGGAAAAAATCTCTAAGCAAAGATTAGATCAATTCGACAAAAGATATGTTCTTGAAAGAACCATCGAATTGACCTAAAAGAGGCTATAAAGAAGAACGATAAAAACCTAGCCTCTAGGGTTGCTCTCAAGTGTTTTATAAATTGATCGGCCGTGCTCCCACGTTTTTGAGAAACCCTAAATGTCTATTTATAGTTTAGAAACCTTTGGAAAGAGATAAGAATCAAAAACATACCTTATCTGGAATTTTTCAGGACGGCGATCCGGATCGGGATTACTGCGATCCGGATCGTCGTAACGAGATTGACGATTCCAGAAATCCAAGGGTTCGGGATCCGGATCGCAAGGCCCGATCCGGATCGTTCATGAATTTCAGCAACATCCAATGTTCGGGATCCGGATCAGAATAGGCTTGGATCCGGATTGGATTTGCACATGAACTAATACCCTTCGGGATCCGGATTGGATCATCTGATCCGGATCCTGAACATGTCCCAAGTCCAGTTTTTGATTTTTATGCAATTAAAAATTCATCCAAGTGTTTCTACACTATAAGAAAGTATTCGGATCACCAAAATTATTTAGTTAAACATACCTGATCCTTTTGAATACTTTCTTCTTGAGATTGATGTAATTGATCCACAATTATTCACCTTCAATCTTCAAGACTCAAGATACTGAGTGTCAACTTGAGCTCTTGTTGAATCTTCTCTAAGTCTTTGATTGCTGATTGACAATTTGATCCCTTTAAGACTCCGACTCAACTCACTGACTTGACTCACGAAATATGCCAACACCAAAATGCCGTAACACTAACGAAGCCCCCGAAGCAACAAAACATCATCGATACAAAATGGATTTTCAAGAACAAGAAAAATGAAGAAGGTACCGTTATTCGGAACAAAGCAAGATTGGTTGCTCAGGGCTATTCACAAGTTGAAGGTATAGACTTTGATGAAACTTTTGCCCCGGTAGCCCGTCTCGAGTCAATTCGTATTTTATTTGCTATTGCTTGTCATTTCAAAATAAAACTTTTTCAAATGGACGTTAAGAGCGCGTTTTTAAATAGTTTTCTAAATGAAGAAGTTTATGTTGCTCAACCGAAAGGTTTCATTGATCATAAACTTTCAAACCATGTTTTTCGATTGAAAAAGGCTCTTTACCGTCTAAAACAAGCACCGCGAGCATGGTATGAAAGACTGACAAAGCACCTTTTGGAAAAGGGCTATACTCGAGGGGGAGCCGATAGGACACTCTTTGTGAAGCACCTTCAAGATCATTTCATTGTTGCACAAATCTATGTCGATGACATTGTGTTTGGTGCTACAAGGAATAATGATGCTTCAAAATTCGCTGAAACAATGAAAAGCGAATTTGAGATGTACATGATGGGCGAGTTGACATACTTTCTTGGATTGCAAGTTAAGCAAAGTGAAGATGGCATTCACTTATGTCAATCCAAGTATGCAATGGAGTTGGTCAAGAAATTCGGATTAGAGAACTCTAAAGACTTTCCGACTCCCATGGGAACTAGCAATAAGGGACTTGGAAGTGAATCTCACGGAGAAAAAGTAGACGAGAAACTTTACCGAAGCATGATTGGAAGTCTACTTTACCTTACGGCTAGTCGCCCGGACATTCCTTCAGTGTTGGGATTTGCGCGAGATATCAATCAGCACCGAAGGAAATTCACCTGAAAGCGGTGAAACGGATCATCCGGTACATCAAAGGTACGTTAAATTTTGAAATTTGGTATCCTATGGGCACATCTCTCGACATAATAGGATACTCGGATGCCGATTGGGCTGGATCAGTGGATGATCGAAAGAGCACGAGTGGAGCATGCTTTTACCTTGGCCATTGTCTTGTTGCATGGCATAGTAAGAAGCAAAACTGCATTGCTCTCTCGACTGCCGAAGCGGAATACATTTCAGCGGAAAGTTGTTCAACTCAATTAATTTGGATGAAAAGCGTGTTGAGTGACTTCCGAATTCCTGCGTCTTCGGTAATAATTCTTTGTGACAACACTAGTGCCATTAACATTTCAAAAAACCCTGTGTTGCACTCAAGAACAAAACACATTGAACTTAGATATCATTTTCTTAGAGAGCTAGTTGAATCAAGTTCTTTACAACTTTCTTATGTTTCAACTGAAGATCAATTAGTCGATATTTTGACAAAACCTTTGGATCAAAAACGTTTTATTCATTTGCGAAAAGCAATAGGAATGCTTTCTTTGAAATAACAAAATTTTGAACCTTTGCTTAGGTTAGGTTTTGTTTTGTGTTTGTATATAGAACATTAACTGAGCATTAGTAAATTGACTTTAATTGCATCTTTTCATATTTTTGAGAAATCTATTATGATTTGGATATCATGATAATTCATTTGATGCAATGATCATTTATATCAATTAGTTCATCTTTAATTGATCAAAGTCAATTTCTCTCTCAAATGATCTCTTGGTATAGTCTTTATCTTATTTGATAGTTAAGTCAAGTATGAACACGAGATCAATTTTTCTCTCTCAATGATCTCTTGGTATAGTCTTTATCTTATTTGATAGTTAAGTCAAGTATGAACACGAGATTAATTTTTGGTTGAATACTTCATATCTTAAATAATTGATAGCCAATTGAGGGGGAGTCTATTATTAAAGTTTCATGCTCAAAAGATGTGGAAAGAGTTACATCCTTAAGTGGAGTGTGAAAACTACCACCACATGGAGGAAAGAGCTACCACCTCGGTCGTCCGAGTACTGTGTGCAGCTACCACATGTTTACCAAGCATGGTGAATATTGTTTATTAAAATACTTTTTGGAATACTTGACTTTGTCGAATTCCAAGGTTGGTATAAGGTGGGTATTTTTATTGAAAGATGCTCAAAGAGCCACTCACTATAATAAATTGACTAGATACATTATCTAATTTATTTGGGATTTCAAACATCTATCGATCTTTGTGCTTCATTTTCTTTACTAAATTGATGATTTGATAAACGCATTACTCATTAGATCGTGATTGATGTTTTGAACTTGTTCAACTTTAAAGGATTTAATTTTTATAAATTTTCGTTTCATTATTTGGATATTATTGATAGATTTAGTATAATCTATTTCTTTCGATGTGAAACGATAATTTTTGTTTAAAGTTGATATACACAAATGCTTACATTCATTTTCTAGATTTTTTAAAATTTTTACAAGTTTTTCTGGAAAAAAAGTTGAATCCGATCCGGACTGGATGAATCCGATCCGGATCCCGAACGAGGGATTTTCCTGCGCATAGCCGATCCGGACTGAACTCCAACCCGATCCGACCGCGGCTAGGTTTTAATTGAAACGAAAGGGTTTTCGAATTCTATTCTCTTCAATCTTTTGTTTCTACCTTCCTAGAGTTTCTCTCTCTAGAATCCAGGAGTTTTGGACTGTTCTCAACTTGATTTCTCTCGATTCAAGTAAGTTTTCTTGATCGAAACCTCTGTTCTTCACTGTTTTTGTTTTGTTCATCAAAACATGAGAGATTTCTTGTCTTAATCTCAATTCCGCATGGTTTTTGATCAAATTTCTTTTGAAATAAGAACTCTGGAGACATTAATTGTGTTTCTATACCTTGTATTCATTTGATTAACGGATTTTTGGACTTCGATTTATGAAAATTCGGTTTTAGGGCAATATTTGAGAATTTTCTAAAAATATGGAATTGATCTATTTTTAAATTTCTTTTTAGAAATCTAACTTGATTCCTAGTCTCTATACACGATAATGATTGTTTGGGTATGATCTTTCAAATTTTTGAAATTAAACAATTTTTTTCGTGTTCTTGAGTTTTTGCTTGCAGGATTTTTGATTTCAAACATTACAGCAGCAATGGCTTTTGAATGGATAGTAGTGTTCATCTCAGCACTAGTGAGCACTAGGATAACAAATAAGCTCAAGAGAGCGAAGAAAACTCAAGAGAAAGAAGAGTATGTCCCTGTGGATGACTCAGATACGAAATCCGAGGACTAGGACAAAATCTTGGAAGAAACAGCAGCATTAGCTGTAGCGGCAGAGAAGATAAAAGCACCTGCAACTTCAAAGGCAAAGACACCGCCTACTGCTGCCGAGAAAGGGAAAGCTCCCTTGGAACCGACTACGATATCAATGAAAAGGAATAGTGTTGCTAGAAAAAGAGGGAGAGCGCGAGGAATTGAAATTAATGAACCTCTAGCAAGCGCACCTCCTCCATAGGATTTTGTGCACATCAGCTCAGAAAGGATAAAGGATTTTGAGAAACGGGAATGCATAGGTGAGAGACACGTAAATGTCGCGGCTCTCATGGATCGTTCAAAAGTGTTTGGAACACTTTTTGATCAAGCAGGACTTGCTCCCATCTGCAATTTCCCGGAGACTTCTGGATATTGTCTTCACCTTGTGAGGACATTTTATCAATGTGCTACCAATCTTCAGGATCATGAGGACGGAGCCAAGGAATTTCAGACAATGGTCCGGAATGTCAAGCTGAAGATAATGCCTCAATTGATTGGAGAGGTGTTAGGAATGAATGCCCGAGCTGATGGGATTCATTATCTGAAAGGTCATGTGATGACCAATACAACCTGGAGAACGGTTGTAGATGGAATTTGTCTTCCAGATACTCGGTCGGCGGGAAATTCAGTTTTGTCAAAAAACTTCGACCGGAGTATAGATTCCTGAATTTTATAGTTTGCTACAACATTCTTCCAAATATGCAAACTAAAGTCCTTCGATGGGATAGAATGCTATTTCTCTATCTTCTTGGAAATCCTACTGCTTCATGGGATCAAACTTCAACATTCCTTATCTTATTTGGTCACGAATGGCTCGATATGTTGAAAATGCCTATCCCACTGAGAGGCTTCCTTTTCCAATGATCATTATGCGTATTTTAAGGAAATTTAAAGTCGATACTGCATCGTCGGCATATATGCATAGCTTGGGGACAATAAATGACTCAACAGTTGAGAAGTCTCTCTCCACTAGGCCAGATGATACGCCTACTCCTCCTCGAAGCAAGAGACCATCAGTTTCAGCACCAGCAGCACAAGCAACAGTTTCCGCACCAGCACAAGCAGCAACAGCACCAGCAGTAGCTTCAACGTCAGAGGATGATGCCTCTGTGACATCAATCAACCGAGAGCAACAACGTGTTTCGTCGAAACAAGAGCGCATGTCAAGGGAAATCTCTAAGATCTCTACAGACATGGATCATATTTCCGCAGCCCAAGGTGAGTTGAAAAAGAAATACAAATCTCTTGCCAAGTTGGTGAAGAAGATTTTCAACAAACTGGGTTGTAGCAGTTCTGACGACGACGAATCCAACTGATTGATCATTTGTTCTAATGTTCATCTTCTTTTGCAGGTTTTTCCTTTTAGTTCTTTTCTTTTATGAACTTTACCTCCCTTTATTGCAATTTTGGCTACTTTTCTGTGACAAAAAGGGGGAGAAGAACATGCAACTATTGCTATTTGGAATTTTTGGTAAGTAGGTAAGTACTTGGAACTTGGAAATTGGAACATTGAAAAAACTTTTGTGTTGGAACTTTTGCACGGTGAAGTAAAGGTAAGTATGAAAACTTGTGTTCTTTGAGTACATGCCCCAACTAACTATTCGACAAACTATTTGGGCATGTAATATTACTAACAAGTTGCTTGATAACTGACACGTTTATTAACTTGTTAAGTATTTTGACATGACATTTGGATTTTTGATGGTTAGGGATATGTGAATTTTTGTTTGCTAAATTTTTTATACATATCTGATAATTAATGTCATGGTGAGTATAAACTCTATCTCTCTAATTGCTTATTTGAATTCTTGAGGTATCTAACGATTTATTTTGTCAAGAATTATTTCTTTTGCAGAGAGTACAAACGTCTAAGTCTAGAGTCTGTTTTAGGAGTTTATCTCATGTATTCATTTTTATTTGGATCATTCATGTAAATTTTTGTTGTATGGTGATAGCAACAAAAATGTTTTTTTGATTTTTTTTAAGTGGATTTTTGTTTTGTCACGAAACCGCCAAAGGGGAAGATTGTTAAGGATTTTGTGTTGGTGTATTTCGTGAAATGATATAAGTCTTGAAGATTGAAGATGAAGAACTGTGGATCAACTACATCAATCTCAAGAACAATGGATTCGAAATGATCAGGGACGTTTAACTAAATAATTTTGGTGATCCGAATACATTTGTGTAGTTTAGAAACACTTGGATAAGTTTTCATTGCATAAAAATCAAAAACTGGACATGTTGTGTGTTCAGGATCCGGATCAGACCATTCCAGTCCGGACCCCGAACATAGTTTAGTTCATGCGGTTTTCCAGTCCGGACCACCCCTGTTTCAGTCCGGACCCCGAACTGTGTTTTTTCAGAAAATCTTCTGAAAAAGACGACAGTCCGGATCAGCCTTAATCCAGTCCGGACCGTCGTGCGGGAAAAATTCTATTAAGTCAGTTTTTGATTCTTATCTCTGTCCAAAGGTTTCTAACCTATAAATAAACCCTGATTTCATCTTTTAGGGTATCCGTGAATTAATCGAAAAATCGATTAAGTAAAATTATAAAAAAATTCACAAATTTAGAGAAGAAAGGAAAACACAATTAAATTCATGTTTCTTCATCTATATTGTTCAATTTGATTCTAGGGTTTTCAAACTCCTATTTTTCGTAGAATCAAATTGAAGAATACTTAGATGGTATTTCCTTATCTATCTTTGATCTAAGTATTCGGAGGATCATCACCAAACAAAACAAGGTGCTACCGCTCTCGTGGATTCGGAGAGAGGCGCGTTCGTGTGATCGAGGCGTACCGCATCGATGAAGACCGTGGATTCGGTTGGACGTCGTGGATTCAACGTTGGACTTCGTGGATTCGAAGTTGGACGCAAATCGTGGATTCGAGGCGCGTTGTGGAGCGAGCGTTGAAGATCAACTAGGAGCGTATGGAAAAGGTTGAGTCGTAGGTTTACGGTAAATCACCTTGTACGTGTTTTAATTCTAGTGGATTTCGCCGTGTTATCGGTCCCGTAGTTTTTTACTCCTGTGACGGAGTTTTATGTAAATCTTGCGTACTTTATTTATTTTTCGCATTGGGTTATTTTTACGCAATGATTTGGTGTGTTTATTGTTTTCACCTATTCACCCCCCCTCTAGGTGATTTTTTTCCTATTCAGAGACATATATTCCATAAGCCACAACTATGTGGATGTTGGATTGAGCTCTTAACTAGTGTTGAACTATCCTCAATAGGTTTCTATTAGTATTGCGTGCGGCATATTTTCAAGTGGAAAAATGATTGCGAAAACGGTTTCAAAACTAAGTGTCGTGTGGGCACTGCTTTTCAAACCCGTGGATTTGTCCTTTCAAGTTATGTAGCCGCCTAAAAGAGATTTGCGAAAACGTCTTTAAAAACCTAGTGTCGTGTTGACACCGATTTGGCAAACTTGTGGCTTTATCCTAGTTCAAACTTGTGTTAATGTTAGTAGTTGTGATAAATTGTATTTCCCCTCTTTGGCTCTCGACGTGACTGTGTGGTTAATGTATGTATCGTGTTTGTGACGCCGTGCATATACAAAGGAGACTCTGTCCATTCGTGAGGTGAATTTGTATATGTGGCGGGTTTGGCGCGCATCGGAGGATGAGGTTTCCAAAAAGAAAAAAAAATGTATACGCTTTTTCGCTCATTTAGAACCTCCGGGGCGTGACATTCATCGTGACTACATGGTTAAAGTATGTGTTGTAATTGAGACGTCGTACATATACAAAGGAGACTCCGTCCGTTTGTGGAGTGAATTTGTATATGTGGCGGGTCTGGCGTGCACCGGTGGGCAAGGTTAATTTCAAAAAAAATATACACGTTTTTTTTCCGCTCATTTAGAACCTTCGGGGCGTGACAGATTATATGGTATCAGTGAAAACGACTTTAACCACGGTGGTCGGTGACCAACATCCACAGAGTGCAATGCCACAAGCAACTGACCAGCGAGATAACCAAGGTATAGGTGCGTAGAGCGCGAGTGTGTGCAGGGAAAGGGGATAGAGTCCCAGTGTATTCGTAGGTCAGGGAACTAGATCTGTTAAGCCTAGGGTTGATGCGGTTTCTTTGTAGGCACAGATAACAGCCGGACTTGATCTTCAACCAGCAGCACAAAAATGGATGGGATGGGCTCGGCAGCCGCAGCAAACCGCCTACTCCGACACCAGTTGCACGACGTGGCTGGGCAACTGCTAACGCTTACTGAACGGATGTGCTTATTGACACAAGACATTAGTGGCACTGATCGCATCGTTTACAGCGGGAGGGGCGACACTCTTCGGGGAATGCCAACTGCAGGATTGCCCACTTTTCGAGAGGCGGTCGACACGGCCACTTGGGTGGAGCGGGAGCTTGCCGACGCTCGTGCCCAGCGGGAGCACCCTAGGCTCTATCGGGGCCAGAGGCGTCCCCACCCTTATCCTGAGGAGGGCCCTTCCCAGGGAGGCCGAACAACCAAACGCCCGAAGACGGAGCAAGAAATCAGCTGTGCGCCGACGAGAGAATCGAAACCGTGGGAGAAGCCTTGCATCATCTGCGGAAGGGCACACCAAGTGACCGGTTGTCCATGGAGGTGCAACCACTGTTTTCGTTGTGGCAAGCCAAGACACTTCCGTGCCTCCTGCCCCCAGAGACCGGTGACTACCCTGACAGCACCGCGGCGAGAGGAACGGGGTACCACCGCAGCCACCGCCCCGCAGGAGGACCTACCTGACGGTCAACTCAAAGCAGACCATAACAATTCCGAGTCCCTGCCCCGTCGTGTCGTGCGCCGCTGGCCCAAGGGTTGTTGTCGGGTTGTAGTGATCCGGCCTCTCGGGGCATTTTTGACTTACATGTAGTCATTTAAGCCTTTAAGTAAAATAAAATTATTCAATTCTTAAAAGTTGGCCATTGTGAGGTGCTAGTATTTTTCTGCGATAGAGCGCGGAAAAAGAAAGCCGACGGTGCGATCAGATCTGAAATCCGATACCGGGATCCCCCAGAACGGGACTCAAAGTGATTCGGTGATTAGTCGTGCATCGGAATCCGTGCAAAATATCTTGCACCCGTTAGAGATAAGGTGGGTTATCTCGTAGGGGATAATTAATTAGTTAATTAATTATCCAAGACGGAAAAATAATAATTCTCTTACGTACGAATTAAAGAGAAATTAATTAAAGATAAAGTACGAATTATATAAGGGATCCCGATTATCGGAAAGGAAAGAAAAGTGTAGTGATCCGGCCTTTCGGGGCATTTTTGACTTACATGTAGTCATTTAAGCCTTTAAGTAAAATAAAATTATTCAATTCTTAAAAGTTGGCCATTGTGAGGTGCTAGTATTTTTCTGCGATAGAGCGCGGAAAAAGAAAGCCGACGGTGCGATCGGATCTCAAATCCGATACCGGGATCCCCCAGAACGGGACTCAAAGTGATTCGGTGATTAGTCGTGCATCGGAATCCGTGCAAAATATCTTGCACCCGTTAGAGATAAGGTGGGTTATCTCGTAGGGGATAATTAATTAGTTAATTAATTATCCAAGACGGAAAAAAAAAAAAATTTCTCTTACGTACGAATTAAAGAGAAATTAATTAAAGATAAAGTACGAATTATATAAGGGATCCCGATTATCGGAAAGGAAAGAAAAGAAAAATAAAAACCCTAGCCGGTGAGGAGAGAAAGAAAAGGGAAAAGGAAAGGGACGAAACCCTAGACGAAGGAAGGAGAAGGAAAAAGAGAAGGAGCCCGATCGTCCCGAACACCGATCCGAAGGCAAAATCACGACCGGGCGACCTTCCCGACGATCTCCGGTTAGTAAAGTAATTTTTGGTAATTTTTCCGGATTTTTCCGTCGTCTCTTTCGTCAAGTTCTTGGGTTTCTCCGTCAACCCCGTTGTAGAGTTATTTAGGATCCACAAGGATCTAAATAGGTACTATCAAATACCTAGAGGGGGGTGAATAGGTGTAATATTTATAAAACCAAATCTCAGTGCAAAAAAAAAACCAATGCGGAAAATAAAAATAGCACACCGAGATATACGTGGAAACTCCAATCCAGGAGAAAAACCACGGGACCAACACGCAATAACAATCCACTAAGAAAAGAAGAATAACAAGGTGATTACCGACTCCACGGACTCAAACCCCTCCTTCAACTTCTTCGGACCTTGCGCTCACCGATTGCACGTCCACTGCACACGTTCGAATCCACGAACGCCACTCGAATCCACGAGCACACGTTTCGAATCCACGAAACGCCTTCAACACACCGAATCCACGGTGCCACGTCGAATCCACGACGCAAACTCAGCCGATAAGAATATAGGCTTCGATGGTGATCCTTTGCTTAGATTATCATTGAAGAACCGTAGAAGAAATCTCTAAGCAAAGACTAGATCAATTCGACAAAAGATAGATCTTGGAAGAACCGTCGAATTGACCTAAAAGAGGCTATAAAGAAGAACGATAAAAACCTAGCCTCTAGGGTTGCTCTCAAGTGTTTTCGGTATTGGTCCACGTTCTTGAGAAACCCTAAGTGTCTATTTATAGTTTAGAAACCTTTGGAAAGAGATAAGAATCAAAAACTTACCTTATCTGGAAATTTTCAGGACGGCGATCCGGATCGGGATTACTGCGATCCGGATCGTCGTAACGAGATTGACGATTCCAGAAATCCAAGGGTTCGGGATCCGGATCGCAAGGCCCGATCCGGATCGTTCATGAATTTCAGCAACATCCAATGTTCGGGATCCGGATCAGAATAGGCTTGGATCCGGATTGGATTTGCACATGAACTAATACCCTTCGGGATCCGGATTGGATCATCTGATCCGGATCCTGAACATGTCCCATGTCCAGTTTTTGATTTTTATGCAATTAAAAATTCATCCAAGTGTTTCTACACTATAAGAAAGTATTCGGATCACCAAAATTATTTAGTTAAACATACCTGATCCTTTTGAATACTTTCTTCTTGAGATTGATGTAACTGATCCACAATTCTTCATCTTCAATCTTCAAGACTCAAGACACTGAGTGTCAACTTGAGCTCTTGATGAGTCTTCTCTAAGTCTTCGATTGCTGATTGACAATTTGATCCCTTTAAGACTCCGACTCAACTCACTGACTTGACTCACGAAATATGCCAACACCAAAATGCCGTAACAATCTCCCCCTTTGGCAATTTCGTGACAAAACCCAAAAATACATAAAAACGCTCAAGTCACTCATCTTAAACCAAAAATTCGAAATTCAATGTCATCACCAAAACATTGATTTTCTTTGCGTGAAAGATCCAATAAATACAAAATTACATTTGAACCAAACAGTCCTAGAACATACTCTATGACTTAGGACTTGGAGTCTTAAAGTGATGTAATTCCTGCAAAACAAAACTCCAAACAAAATCAAACGTTAGTCGTTAGAAATTAAAATCCTACATTTGATTTGTCCTTTTGGTTCTTTTGTTTTTCGGCTCTTTCAATCTTTTCTTTATCTCCCCCTATCTTGAGCATCTCTAACATGTTCTCCTCCTGTCTTGAGCATTTATGTTCTCCCCCTTTGTGATACGATCATCATTTTCCGTTCTCCCCCATTTTTCCATTTTCGTTTGTCCTCTCTTGATGATCTCTTGATGATCTCATCTCCGTCATTTCTCTTCTCCCCCTTTTTGTCACAAATTGTCAAACAGTGAACATACTAGACAAAAGGAAATTAGTTCATAGAGAAAGAGAGATAAAAGCTCAGTTCCGGTATATAACAAAAATGCAGATTGCGTACCGGTACCAGAAAGCAAAAATCAAATAATTTCTTGAAACAAATCCAGATTTTAGAATCTTTTCAAATACCGATTTGTATTCCATCAAGAAATCAATTTAAGTGCTTTAAACAATGAATTCACAAGATGTCATTCAATCCAATTAATTTCACAAAATTAAAAAGATTTACTCCTAAATCATGAAAAACAAAGATAAAACATTATAAACAGTTTTTCATGTTATATTCATCAAACACAAGTCATCAAAAATAATCTTGAGATCCAAACTCTATCAAGATGTAACGAATTTACAAAGATGACTTACGGAGATTTCCAAATGACATCAATCTTGAATTCTACCCTTTCATCAGAATAATTTAGAAAAATTCCATAATAACCAGAAAAAGTATGTAAGCACTTTAGCGCATCAACTTTAAACAAAAGTCATCGTTTCATGCAACAAGAAATAGATTATACCAAATCTATCAAAAATACTCAAAAATGAAACGAAAATTTATGAAAATTAAAACCCTTAAAGTTGAACAACTTCAATCACATCTAACATGATCTTATGCGTAATGCCTTTATCAAATCATCAATTTGGTAAAGAAAATGAAATACCAAGATCAATAGATGTTTGAAATCCCAGATAAGTTAGATAATATATCTAGACAATCTGTTGAAGGAGTGGCTCTTTGAGCATCTTTTATCAAAAATCCCACCTTATACCAACCATGAAATATGACTGAGTCAAGTATTTCAATATGCATTTCATCAACAATTTTTAAAACAAAAATTTGCTTTGCATACATGGGGTATCATTTTTCTTTTCTTTTTCCTCCATGTGGTGGTAGTTTTCACACTCCTCATTGGGATGTAACTCTTTCCACATCTTTTGAGCATTTTACTTTTCTTTGACTCCCCCTCAATTGGCTATCAATTATTTAATATATAAGGTATTCAACCAAAAATTGATCTCGCATTCATACTCGACTAAACAGTCAAATAAGATAATGACTATACCAAGAGATCATTGAGAGAGAAATTGACTTTGATCACTTAAAAGATGAATTAATTAACATAAATGATCATTGCAACATCGAAATATTATGATGTCAAAAGCATAATAGATTTCTAAATGCGTGAAAAGATGCAATTAAAGTCAATATAACCAATGCTCAACTTGTGTTGTCACAAAGAATTCACACAACCGAGATAGATTAAGCATCTAAAGATCACACATGATTTCTAAAATTTGATGCTTATAACTATCAAAAACTCCTATAATGAAGTATCTTCAAGATTATGATTATGGAGTAAAGTTGATAATCCATATAAAATTAATTTGGAGTGAATGAACGTGAAGCCCTTTTTATTCAATGCACTTGTTCAATAAAAACCCTTTTGTTCAAAAACAAAGTATAAAAACAAAGAGCATTGAAAACATGTAATGCAGAGATTAAGAAAAATATGAAGGAAAACCAATCAAAGCATTACATACAGTCATAAGCTATTTAGAACTTAAGACAAGGAAAGATATCACCTTTCCGAATCCAAAATCGCTGGATTTTGGGTTGTCTTGATTCGTTGTGCCCGGGGGTTGTCCGCTTTGACTGTTGATCCACCTTAGGTCTTTGCCTCGCAATGATCCACTTGTATGATTGATGTTGTGGCTCGGACCTTTGGTGGGTTGAGTGAACTCCTTTGACTTGATGTGTCTTTTGATTCCGTTGAGTCCGCTCCGTAGATGAAGTTGCCGAAGGATTTTTCTTTTTCTTTTTCGGGCAATTCTTCACCAAATGTCCTTCAAGTCCACATAGGTGACAAGTTCTTTCTTTCAATTTTATTGTGGAACTTGAAGCCTTCACAGTTTGATTCTTTTTAAATCCCAAACCAACCTTGCTTGTTTGACCCAATCCGGACATACAATCAAGTTTCTTCGAACCGGTTGAAAGCCTTTGTATGTCGGATTTAAGTTCATGAACTTGCTTGGTCAAAGCTTGGTTGGTGACATGAATCTCCTCAAACTGCTTTTCAAGAAAACCAATCTTGTCCATATATGATTTTGCGTTTGTCTCCGATTGGTTTAACTTTTCTTGGAGGATTTTATTGTTATCCAATAAACGCCCTTGTTCCTCCTCGAGATCACGAAGTTTGATCTTTAAAGCTTGATTCTCGTCTTGAACCTCAAGTCGTTGCTTCCTCAACTTCTTGATATGCTTGGCCATCTTCTTCGATTCCGCAAGAAGTTGTTGGTATGCCTCAACGAGTTCTTCTTCGTCCGACTCCCCCTCACTTGATGACTCTCCTCGGATGTTGATGTTTCATGCAAAATCAAAGGAATAGAGTCAGTGACTAAAGATGATAAGCACAAATTAGAAGAGGGAATTTGAGAGGCATGAAAAGCAACAAATTTTTCTTTTTCCTCTTCACTTGAGGTCGATTCATCGAAACTAGAATCGTCCCAAGTTTTTGCTTGCAAAGCCTTCTTTTTGTATGATTTCTTAGAAGGACAATCCGTTGAAATATGGCCGTAGCCTTTGCATCGATAACATCGGATTTCCCCTTCGAAATCATCTTTTTCTTTTTCTTTAGAAGGTTTTGCAACGCCTTTGAGTTTAGAGGATTTAGAACCCGATGATCCTTTAGATGGTTTCGTGGATGAAGATCCATCGGTTCGATTCTTCCAAAATTTCCGACGAAATTTCTTTGTGATCCGCGCCAATTGTTCTTCAAAATCGGCAAAAGAGATTTCATCATCGGAACTTGATTCGCTATCTTCTTCCTTTGTTGATTTGAATGCAATACCTGTAAGCTTAGAAGAAGACTTGGAAGAAATTTGATTAGTAGGAAAAGTCATCTCATAAGTTTGTAAAGCACCTACTAATTCCTCTACACTCATCTCATCCGGATGACTAACGGTTTCAATGGCGGTAACCTTTGCCCTAAACCGTTCCGGAAGAGTCCGAAGTATCTTTCTTACAATTTTCGACTCCGGGATCTTTTCTCCTAAATTAGCACATGTATTAATTACATCTTGAAGTCTAGTGTAATAATCTGTAAACAATTCATGCTCTTCCATATGAATAGAGTCAAATTGACTTGTAAGCATCTGGAGCTTTTGAATTTTTACAAGATTAGTACCCTCATGTGTAATTTTGAGAATATCCCAAATTTCCTTCGCGGTTTCACACGCGGAAATTCGTGTAAACTCAGTCGAGGAAAGAGAATTAAATAAAGCGTTCATACCTTTCCCATTGTAAGAAGATCTTTCGATTTCCTCTTTAGACCATCTAGAGCGAGGTTTTGGGGTAGTAGAATTTCCTACTTCCTCAACAGGATGCACCCAACCGTATTCAACGGTTTGCCAAACACGCTCATCAATAGAGATGAGAAAAGCTCTCATCCGCACTTTCCAATATGCATAATTGGTCCCATCAAAAAGAGGAGGTCTAAAAATATTACCACTTTCACCCGACATGATAGATAAACCTAAAACCCGCTCTGATACCAATTGTAGAGTTATTTAGGATCCACAAGGATCTAAATAGGTACTATCAAATACCTAGAGGGGGGTGAATAGGTGTAATATTTATAAAACCAAATCTCAGTGCAAAAATAAAAACCAATGCGGAAAATAAAAATAACACACCGAGATTTACGTGGAAACTCCAATCCAGGAGAAAAACCACGGGACCAACACGCAATAACAATCCACTAAGAAAAGAAGAATAACAAGGTGATTACCGACTCCACGGACTCAAACCCCTCCTTCAACTTCTTCGGACCTTGCGCTCACCGATTGCACGTCCACTGCACACGTTCGAATCCACGAACGCCACTCGAATCCACGAGCACACGTTTCGAATCCACGAAACGCCTTCAACACACCGAATCCACGGTGCCACGTCGAATCCACGACGCAAACTCAGCCGATAAGAATATAGGCTTCGATGGTGATCCTTTGCTTAGATTATCATTGAAGAACCGTAGAAGAAATCTCTAAGCAAAGATTAGATCAATTCGACAAAAGATAGATCTTGGAAGAACCGTCGAATTGACCTAAAAGAGGCTATAAAGAAGAACGATAAAAACCTAGCCTCTAGGGTTGCTCTCAAGTGTTTTCGGTATTGGTCCACGTTCTTGAGAAACCCTAAGTGTCTATTTATAGTTTAGAAACCTTTGGAAAGAGATAAGAATCAAAAACTTACCTTATCTGGAAATTTTCAGGACGGCGATCCGGATCGGGATTACTGCGATCCGGATCGTCGTAACGAGATTGACGATTCCAGAAATCCAAGGGTTCGGGATCCGGATCGCAAGGCCCGATCCGGATCGTTCATGAATTTCAGCAACATCCAATGTTCGGGATCCGGATCAGAATAGGCTTGGATCCGGATTGGATTTGCACATGAACTAATACCCTTTGGGATCCGGATTGGATCATCTGATCCGGATCCTGAACATGTCCCATGTCCAGTTTTTGATTTTTATGCAATTAAAAATTCATCCAAGTGTTTCTACACTATAAGAAAGTATTCGGATCACCAAAATTATTTAGTTAAACGTACCTGATCCTTTTGAATACTTTCTTCTTGAGATTGATGTAACTGATCCACAATTCTTCATCTTCAATCTTCAAGACTCAAGACACTGAGTGTCAACTTGAGCTCTTGATGAGTCTTCTCTAAGTCTTCGATTGCTGATTGACAATTTGATCCCTTTAAGACTCCGACTCAACTCACTGACTTGACTAACGAAATATGCCAACACCAAAATGCCGTAACAATCTCCCCCTTTGGCAATTTCGTGACAAAACCCAAAAATACATAAAAACGCTCAAGTCACTCATCTTTAAACCAAAAATTCGAAATTCAATGTCATCACCAAAACATTGATTTTCTTTGCGTGAAAGATCCAATAAATACAAAATTACATTTGAACCAGTCTTAGAACAAACTCTTGTTACGGAATTTGAGTTGGCGTATTTCGTGAATGTATTAAGTCTTGAAGATTGAAGATGAAGAAACTTTGGATCGTATACCTCAATCTCAAGAAAGAAGAATTCAAAAGGATCAGGTACGTTTAACTAAAGAATTTTGATGATCCGAATACTTCTTATAGTGTAGAAACACCTGGAAGAGGTTTTAATTGTTTTAACATCAAAAACTGGACATGGGACATGTTCAGGATCCGGATCAGACTTGCAATCCGGATCCCGAAAGGTGTTTGTTCATACACTGCTTCAATCCGGATCACAGCTTCTGCAATCCGGATCCCGAACATGGTGTTTTGGTGAAACTGTATGAACAATCCGGATCGGGGACTACGATCCGGATCCCGAACAAGCAATTTTCTGGAAACCGTCTTTTGTGCTTCTGCAATCCGGATCGCCAAATCCAATCCGGATCGCCGTCGGTAAAACTTTCCAGAAAAGGTTGTTTTTGATCCGAATATTCTTCCTAGGGTTTCTAACCTATAAATAGCCCTTCCTTTTCATTTCTAGGGCATCCGAGAAAAATAGAAAAAGATAGCCGAAAAGAAAAATCCACATATAGAGAAGAAAGGAAATCATTAGATCTATTCTATGTTTCTTCATCTATATTGATTGATTTGATTCTAGGTTTTCCATACTCACATTTTGAGTAGAATCAAATCAATGAATACTTAGATGGTATTTCCGATCTATCTTTAATCTAAGTATTCGGCGGATCATCACCACCCAAACAAACAACGATTTACCCCAAAATCGGCGCGTGGACTCGCGTGGCCTTGTGGATTCAAGGTGCAACCGCTCTCGTGGATTCGGAGCGAGGTACGTTCGTGGATTCGAAGCGTGCCATTGGGTGAAGACCGTGGATTCGGTTGGACGTCGTGGACTCGACGTTGGACGCTGTGGATTCAGCGTTGGGCGCGGATCGTGGATTCGAGAAGCGTCGTGGAGCGAGCGGAGAAGATCTACTAGGAGCGTATGGTAAAAGGTTGAGTCGTCTGTGAGTACGTTATATCACCTTGTACGTGTGTTAATTCTAGTGGATTTCGCCGTGTTATCGGTCCCGTGGTTTTTTACTCCGGTTTGGAGTTTTTCCACGTAAAAATCTTGCGTGTTCTTTTATTTTTCCGCATTGGGTTTATTTGCGCAATGATTTTTTGAGTGTTTATTGTTTACACCTATTCACCCCCCTCTAGGTGTTTTTTCCCCTATTTAGATCCTTATTAACCTAAACCCAACAAGTGGTATCAGAGCGGGAATAGGGTTGTAAACAATGGTTGAAGGTGGAAACATCAATCGACCCCCTTTCTTTGATGGAACAAATTATGCGTACTGGAAAGTACGGATGAAAGCCTTTTTAATTTCCATCGACGAAAGGGTGTGGCAATCAATTGAATTAGGATGGTCTAATCCAACTGAAATTTTAGATGATGTTCGCACCTTAAAACCTAGGTCGAAATGGACCAAGGAAGAGATAGATTATCTTCTTACAATGGCAAAGGAATTAATGCTCTATTTAATGCTTTGTCACAAACTGAGTTCTCTCGCGTCTCGGCATGTGAGACTGCGAAAGAAATCTGGGATGTTCTTCAAGTTACGCATGAGGGAACTAACCTAGTGAAGATTCAGAAACTGCAAATGCTCACGAGCAAGTTTGACTCTATCTCTATGGCAGAGAATGAATCCTTCACTGACTATTACACACGATTGCAAGACATCGTGAACTCATGTGCTAACTTGGGAGAGAAGATTCCAGAATTTAAAGTTGTAAGAAAAATTCTAAGAACTCTTCCTGAACGATTTCGCCCGAAGGTCGCAGCCATTGAAACAATTAAACACCCGGACGAAATGCGTGTAGAAGAATTAGTAGGTGCTTTACAAACTTATGAAATGACTTTTCCTACTAACTATTCTTCTGGAAAGGCATCCTCTTCTAAGTCTTCAGGTTACGCATTGAAATCAACTAAAGAAGAAGACGCGGATTCATCCTCCTCGGACGACGACGAGAACCTTTCTATGGAGGACTTTGAGAAGCAGCTCGCTCTCTTGACAAGGAAGTTTCGCCGCAACTTTCGAAGGGGAAATTCAAGCAAAACTCAATCCTTCGGAAAGTCGAAGAAAGGCAAGGGTCCTTCAATCACAAGTCAAGAAAGCAAGAGAACTTCTCAAAGGATAAGAAAAGTTCTGAGGGACAAGTTCAGTGCTTCAAATGTCGAGGCTACGGCCACATTGCAACGGAATGTCCCAACAAGAATCCGGCTAAGAAGAAAGCGATGCAAGTCGTTACTTGGGATGACAACTCCACGTCAAATGAGTCATCCTCAAGTGATGAAGAAGACAACGCGACAGCTTTCCACGCGTCCACTACATCTTCACCCTTCATGTGCTTAATGGCAAGTACATCCGACTCACTGTCCAACTCCACTGTTGAAAAGATTGCAACGGACGATGAATCAGATGATTCGGAAGGTGAAGATTTTGCTCTAGCCTACCATAACTTTTGAGGGATTCAAAGAAACTGGCTAAGCAAAACAAGGGGTTGAAAGAGAGATTGCAGGATCTTGAAGAAGAAGTAAAAAGGGTAACCTCTCTCTCAACCGATCTTGAAGTGGAAAGGGATAATCTGATTAAAACAAATGTTTCCCTTCAAGAGTCCAATGAGCAACTCGAGAAGAATTATATGGATATGGTGAACAAAGCGAATTACTTCTTGAAGCTCAACGGCGAGGCTCGACAGGAAAAATTGGAAATGACGGAGACCATACGCCAACTGAAGGATGACTTAAAGAGATTTTCTTCTGGAAGGAGTAAGTTGGACAGACTTCTTGGTCTCGGTCAAAGAAATAAGTTCGGCCTCGGATACACTCAAACTGGAGACATTCCAAGTTCGAGTGGTACAGTATTTGTGCCTCAGTCGGTATCTCCTCCTCCGACACCGGTGTTCACGACAAGCAACGACAACAAACCTACTACATCCTCCTCGGAATCGACAAGAATCAAGGTATGTTTTCGTTGTGGCATTTCAGGGCACATAAGAAGAAATTGCAAGACGGAAGCCAAACGCACACCTCAAGCACCTCTTGCAATGACTACCAAAAAGGCTATTCCTCGAAAATCAACTGCAATTCATTGAAGGAAAAGAGCCTTGGTAGTACACCGCTCAAGACGACATCATCAAGGAGCAGCAATTCTTCAAGCAAGACGCTCTCACCTAGGAAATCAACTTCACGATCATTACCGACGCATTCCAAAAAGGTTTGGGTGCGCAAAGGTGAAATTTTTCCCTGTCTTGCTACCAATGTTTCCTTGCATGCATATGATAGTTCGTCTTGGTACCTGGATAGCGGGTGTTCCCGTCATATGACCGGCGATAAAAACTGTTTTCAAACATTTGAGAAAAACTCCGGAGGACTTGTTGTTTTCGGAGATGGTCGGTCTTCCAAAATTGTTGGAAAGGGAACGGTAGCTATTCCAGATGGCCCGGTTCTAGATAATGTGTTATTTGTTCATGGCCTTAAGACTAACCTCATAAGCATAAGTCAACTGTGTGATAGTGGTTATTCAGTTAATTTTTCATCTGATAAATGCACTGTAACTGACATGAACCATGCTTTCTTTTTAAAGGGGGTTAGATCAGAAAACAATTGTTATGTAGTTCCTACTAAGATTTCTGAAAAATGTAACCTAGCATCTTTGAAAAATGAAACACTTTGGCATGAAAGGCTAGGTCACATAAACTTTAAGGAACTTGCTAGAATTTCGAATAAAGATGTGGTCAAGGGGGTTCCGAAACTTTCTTTTGAACAAAACCTTGTGTGTGGCGGTTGCCAAAAGGAAAACAGTCTAGGACTGCACACAAGAACTTGAACCACATAGGTACAAAACGGCCTTTGGAACTTTTGCATATGGACTTAATGGGGCCAACTCGTCAACCATCTCTGGGAGGTAAATGGTATATTTTCTTGTTGGTTGATGATTTTCTAGATATACTTGGGTAGCTTTCTTAAAAGAAAAAGCTGATACCTTTGATTCTTTTCTCGAAATCTGCAATCGTATTATGATAGAAAAGAATGATAGGATTACTCGAGTTAGGAGTGATAGAGGTGGGGAATTCATAAATTCCAAATTCATTGATTTTTGCACTTCTAATGGCATTAAACATGAATTCTCCGCACCTTACACACCTCAACAAAATGGTGTAGTCGAGCGCAAAAACAGGGTCGTACAGGAAATGGCACGTGTTATGCTTCACAGCCGGAACTTACCTTTTTATTTTTGGGCTGAAGCGGTGAACACTGCTGTTTATGTTATCAATCGCGTGTATTTGCGCCCGGGGACATTGAATACACCATATGAACTTTGGTTTTGTAGAAAACCTAACATCAAATATTTTCGTATCTTTGGGAGTCGGTGTTTTATTTTACGTGATCGTGAGAATCTTGGAAAATTTGACTCTCGAAGTGACGAAGGGATTTTCTTAGGTTATTCTACAAACAGCAGAGCATATCGAGTTTTTAACTTAGAATCTAAGACGATCGTAGAATCGATAAATGTTAAGGTAGATGAAGCTTTTCATTTTGAATCTGAAAAATCTACCCTCGATATCTCTCTTGATGATGATACACCTGCTAATGCATCTTCTTCTAACAATTCTTTCGATAATAATGTTGATGCATCTAACGGTTCTTCAAGTTATCTGATGTGCAGGAATCATCTCGTGTACCTCCGTCTACTCCTCTACCTCAAACGTTACGCATCTCCAAGGATCACCCTGAATCGAACATCATTGGAGATCCACAAGAAGGAGTTAGAACACGGAGACAATTGGTTTGCGGATTTGCATGCTATGTATCTCAAATCGAACCAAGGAATGTTGATGAAGCTCTCCAAGATGATTACTGGATTAAAGCAATGCAGGAAGAGCTCCATCAATTCGAGCGAAACAAAGTCTGGGAATTGACGAAGCCTCCGAAGCAACACAATGTGATAGGTACCAAATGGATCTTCAAGAACAAGAAAAACGAAGAAGGTACTATCATCAGGAACAAAGCAAGGTTAGTTGCTCAAGGCTATTCTCAAGTAGAAGGTATAGACTTTGATGAAACTTTCGCCCCTGTAGCTAGACTCGAGTCCATTCGTATATTGTTTGCGATCGCTTGTCATTTTAAAATCAGATTATTTCAAATGGACGTTAAGAGCGCCTTTTTAAATGGATTTTTAAATGAGGAAGTTTATGTAGCTCAACCGAAAGGTTTTGTGGATCATAAACTACCTAACCATGTTTTTCGTCTGAAAAAGGCTCTTTACGGTCTGAAACAAGCACCGCGAGCATGGTACGAAAGGTTGACAAAGCACCTTTTGGAAAAGGGCTACACTCGAGGGGGAGCTGACAGGACTCTCTTTGTGAAGCATTATCAAAACAATTTCATAGTTGCTCAAATCTATGTCGATGACATTGTTTTTGGAGCAACAAGAGATAATGATGCTTCTAAATTCGCGGAGACCATGGAAAGCGAATTTGAGATGTCCATGATGGGCGAATTGAATTATTTTCTTGGATTACAAGTTAAACAAAACGATGAAGGAATTCACTTGTGTCAATCCAAGTATGCACTGGAGTTGGTCAAAAAGTTTGATCTTGAAAATTCTAAGGATTTTCCGACTCCAATGGGAACTAGCCATAAGGGACTTGGAAGTGAATCACAAAGTGAGAATGTAGACGAGAAACTGTACCGCAGTATGATTGGAAGTCTACTATATCTCACGGCTAGTCGCCCGGATATATCCTTCAGTGTTGGGATTTGTGCGAGATATCAATCAGCACCGAAGGAGGTTCACCTGAAAGCGGTGAAACGGATCATCCGGTATATCAAAGGTACAATCAATTTCGGAATTTGGTATCCTATGGGAACGACTTTGGATATTGTTGGATACTCAGATGCCGATTGGGCTGGATCGGTGGATGACCGGAAAAGCACGAGTGGTGCATGCTTCTATCTTGGCCACTGCCTTGTTGCATGGCACAGTAAAAAGCAGAACTGCATAGCACTCTCGACTGCCGAAGCGGAGTACATTTCTGCAGGAAGTTGTTCAACCCAATTGATTTGGATGAAAAGCGTGTTGAGCGATTTCCGGATTTCAACATCTTCGGTAACCATTTTATGTGACAACACTAGTGCTATTAACATTTCTAAAAACCCTGTGTTGCACTCTAGAACAAAACATATTGAACTTAGATATCATTTTCTTAGAGAGCTAGTTGAATCAAACATTCTTCAACTGTCATATATTTCAACTGAGGATCAATTAGCCGACATCTTAACAAAACCTTTGGATCAAAAACGTTTTATTCACTTGCGTAAAGCAATTGGCATGCTTTCCTTGAAATAAACTCTTTTGAAACCTTTGCTTAGATTAGGTTTTGTTTTTGTTTTGTTTTGTTTTGTTCTTTATCTATGTTCTGTACATAGCACATTAATTGAGCATAAATCATAATTGACTTTAATTGCATCCTTTTATGCATTTAGAAATTTATTATGCTTTTGATGTCATAATATTTCAATGTTGCAATGATCATTTACGTTAATTAAACCATCTTTTAAGTGATCAAAGTCAATTTCTCTCTCAATGATCTCTTGGTATAGTCATTATCATATTTGATTGCTTAGTCGAGTATGAATTCGAGATCAATGGTTTGGTTGAATACCTTATATATTAAATAATTGATAGCCAATTGAGGGGGAGTCAATGAAATGTAAAATGCTCAAAAGATGTGGAAAGAGTTACATCCCAATGAGGAGTGTGAAAACTACCACCACATGGAGAAAATGAAAGAAAAATATCTACTCCATGAATGAAAAGCAAATTTTTGTTTTGAAAATTGTTGATGAAACTCATATTGAAATACTTGACTCAGTCGTATTTCATGGTTGGTATAAGGTGGGATTTTTGATTAAAGATGCTCAAAGAGCCACTCCTTCAACAGATTGTCTAGATATATTATCTAACTTATCTGGGATTTCAAACATCTATTGATCTTGGTATTTCATTTTCTTTACCAAAATTGATGATTTGATAAAGGCATTACACATAAGATCAGGATAGATGTAATTGAAGTTGTTCAACTTTAAGTGTTTTAACTTTCGTAAATTTTCGTTTCATTTTTGGATATTTTTGATAGATTTTGCATAATCTATTTCTTGTTGTATGAAACGATGTCATTTGTTTAAAGTTGACATGGTAAAGTGCTTACATACTTTTTCTGGATTTTATTGAATTTTTCTAAATTTTTCTGAAGAAAAAGTTGTAGCCGATCCGGATCGGGGCAAGTGATCCGGATCCCGAACGCAGGATTTCTCCTGCGGGTAGCCGATCCGGATCACATTCTCGATCCGATCCGGATCACGGCTAGGGTTCTTATAAAAACATAGAGATTTTCAATTTCTTTTACCCTAATCTCTGGTTTTCAAGCCTCTAGAGTTTCTCTCTCTAGATTTCTTGCTTCTTGGAGCTTCAAAACTCAAAGTTCTTCGGATTCAAGTAAGTTTTATTGATCAAAACTCGGTTTTTACAGTTTTTCATCAAACGTGAGTTGAAAAATTGGAACTTTTTCGTTTGTGAATGGTTTTTGATCAAATCTCTTTTGAAATAAGAACTCTGGGTCAATTAGTTTTGCTTCTATGCTGGGTTTTCACCTGATTAACGAGTTTTTAGGCTTCGATTTCTAAAAATTCGGTTCTAGGGCATAAAAGAGGAATTTTTGTAAATCATGGAATTGATCTATTTTTAAAATTCTTTTTGGAAAACTAATTTGATTCTTGGCTTCTCTACATGAATATGATTGTCTAGGTACAATGTTTTCAAATTTTTCAAAATTGACGATTTTTCATATGTTCTTGAGTTGGTTTCACAGGACACTTTCTCAAACTCAAAGCACTAGATCAATGGCATTCTCCTGGTTAATCCTGTTACTGGTCACAATGATGCCCGAAAGTTCATCTGTTAAGGAAGAACCAGACGTCTCAACTCGAGACAAACCAAACGAAGCTAATGAGGACAGCTCGGATTACAATGAGGAAGAATGGGACGAATTCTTCAAGGATGTTCAGCGAAAAATTGATGAGGAGGACAGGAAATTCACCAAAGGAAAGAGACTAATGAAATCTGCCTCCACGACCAGACAATATACAAGAAGAAGAAATGTCCAAAGAAGTACGAGTCAGCATAGTGGACCTCTCACCAGAGCACGCTCACTCTCTGGAATTCTGCAAACTGAATCTCCATGGACTGCAGGACCAGATGCACCATCTGCCTCTACACAGCGTCCATCGCATTCAAAGGCACGGACAACTGAGACAGAGATTTTGGAATCGATTTGTCAGGAACAACAACGACTCTCTGCTACACAAGAGAGAATATCGAAAGAGCTTCAGCAGATCTCTTCTGAACACAAGAAGATCAAGAAAAAGTACTCAAATATTAAGAATTTGCTTAAAGGGATTTTGAGCAAGCTGAGCTGTACTAGTTCAGATTCTTCAGACTGAGTAGCACCTTCTGTTCATTTTGTCTACTTTGGTTCTTAGTTTTCAGGACGTTGTTTTTCTCCTTACTTTTAGTTCTCAGTTTGTGCATATTGATAGAATTTTTTTTTACTCTCCTTACATTTTGTAGCTCTTGCTACGTTTTGGCTTTGTTTTGTGACAAAAAGGGGGAGAGAGTTTGAGAGAGAGAGAGTTAGAGTTTGCAAGAACTTTGAACAATGATTGTGAATATCAATGACTAATCAAGGTAAGTATGACTTCAACTCAACTTGGTTTTTCTTATGTGATTTGTGTCATGTCTCTATACTAACTATTCGACTAACTATTTGGGCATGTAATATGACTAACAAGTTGATGTTGAACTAACATACATTGACATTTGGTTTTTGACTGCTTAGAAGATATGTTGGTTTTAACTATGATTCTCTTACATATCTGAATGTTTCAAATGTCATGATGAGAATAAACTCTATCTCTGTAGTTGGTTTTGAATGTTTCAATTCTTGAGGTAACTAACGATTTTGTTTGTCAAGAATGCTTTCTGTGTGCAGAGATTACAGATGTCTAAGTCTAGAGTCTGTTTTAGGAGTTTATCTCATGTATTTAATTTCTGGAACTCTTTTGTAAATTTTTGTTGTATGGTGATATCAACAAAAATATCTTTTTGAATTTTCTTTGTGGATTTGTGTTTTGTCACGAAACCGCCAAAGGGGGAGATTGTTACGGAATTTGAGTTGGCGTATTTCGTGAATGTATTAAGTCTTGAAGATTGAAGATGAAGAAACTTTGGATCGTATACCTCAATCTCAAGAAAGAAGAATTCAAAAGGATCAGGTACGTTTAACTAAAGAATTTTGATGATCCGAATACTTCTTATAGTGTAGAAACACCTGGAAGAGGTTTTAATTGCTTAAACATCAAAAACTGGACATGGGACATGTTCAGGATCCGGATCGTGCTTGCAATCCGGATCCCGAAAGGTGTTTGTTCATACACTGCTTCAATCCGGATCACAGCTTCTGCAATCCGGATCCCGAACATGGTGTTTTGGTGAAACTGTATGAACGATCCGGATCGGGGACTACGATCCGGATCCCGAACAAGCAATTTTCTGGAAACCGTCTTTTGTGCTTCTGCAATCCGGATCGCCAAATCCAATCCGGATCGCCGTCGGTAAAACTTTCCAGAAAAGGTTGTTTTTGATCCGAATATTCTTCCTAGGGTTTCTAACCTATAAATAGCCCTTCTTTTCATTTCTAGGGCATCCGAGAAAAATAGAAAAAGATAGCCGAAAAGAAAAATCCACATATATAGAGAAGAACGGAAATCATTAGATCTATTCTATGGTTCTTCATCTATATTGATTGATTTGATTCTAGGTTTTCCATACTCACATTTTGAGTAGAATCAAATCAATGAATACTTAGATGGTATTTCCGATCTATCTTTAATCTAAGTATTCGGCGGATCATCACCACCCAAACAAACAACGATTTATCCCAAAATCGGCGCGTGGACTCGCGTGGCCTTGTGGATTCAAGGTGCAACCGCTCTCGTGGATTCGGAGCGAGGTGCGTTCGTGGATTCGAAGCGTGCCATTGGGTGAAGACCGTGGATTCGGTTGGACGTCGTGGACTCGACGTTGGACGCTGTGGATTCAGCGTTGGGCGCGGATCGTGGATTCGAGAAGCGTCGTGGAGCGAGCGGAGAAGATCTACTAGGAGCGTATGGTAAAAGGTTGAGTCGTCTGTGAGTACGTTATATCACCTTGTACGTGTGTTAATTCTAGTGGATTTCGCCGTGTTATCGGTCCCGTGGTTTTTTACTCCGGTTTGGAGTTTTTCCACGTAAAAATCTTGCGTGTTCTTTTATTTTTCCGCATTGGGTTTATTTGCGCAATGATTTTTTGAGTGTTTATTGTTTACACCTATTCACCCCCCTCTAGGTGTTTTTTCCCCTATTTAGATCCTTATTAACCTAAACCCATCAACTCTATGACTTAGGACTTGGAGTCTTAAAGTGATGTAATTCCTGCAAAACAGAACTCCAACCAAAATCAAACGTTAGTCGTTAAAAATTAAAATCCTACATTTGATTTGTCCTTTTGGTTCTTTTGATTTTCGGCTCTTTCAATCTTTTCTTTTATCTCCCCCTATCTTGAGCATCTCTAACATGTTCTCCTCCTGTCTTGAGCATTTATGTTCTCCCCCTTTGTGACACGATCATCATTTTCCGTTCTCCCCCATTTTTCCATTTTCGTTTGTCCTCTCTTGATGATCTCTCTTGATGATCTCATCTCCGTCATTTCTCTTCTCCCCCTTTTTGTCACAAATTGTCAAACAGTGAACATACTAGACAAAAGAAAATTAGTTCATAGAGAAAGAGAGATAAAAGCTCAGTTCCGGTATATAACAAAAATGTAGATTGCGTACCGGTACCAGAAAACAAAAATCAAATAATTTCTTGAAACAAATCCAGATTTTAGAATCTTTTCAAATACCGATTTGTATTCCATCAAGAAATCAATTTAAGTGCTTTAAACAATGAATTAACAAGATGTCATTCAATCCAATTAATTTCACAAAATTAAAAAGATTTACTCCTAAATCATGAAAAACAAAGATAAAATATTATAAACAGTTTTTCATGTTATATTCATCAAACATAAGTCATCAAAAATAATCTTGAGATCCAAACTCTATCAAGATGTAACGAATTTACAAAGATGACTTACGGAGATTTCCAAATGACATCAATCTTGAATTCTACCCTTTCATCAGAATAATTTTAGAAAAATTCCATAATAACCAGAAAAAGTATGTAAGCACTTTAGCGCATCAACTTTAAACAGAAGTCATCGTTTCATACAACAAGAAATAGATTATACCAAATCTATCAAAAATACTCAAAAATGAAACGAAAATTTATGAAAATTAAAACCCTTAAAGTTGAACAACTTCAATCACATCTAACATGATCTTATGCGTAATGCCTTTATCAAATCATCAATTTGGTAAAGAAAATGAAATACCAAGATCAATAGATGTTTGAAATCCCAGATAAGTTAGATAATATATCTAGACAATCTGTTGAAGGAGTGGCTCTTTGAGCATCTTTTATCAAAAATCCCACCTTATACCAACCATGAAATATGACTGAGTCAAGTATTTCAATATGCAGTTCATCAATAATTTTTAAAACAAAAATTTGCTTTGCATACATGGGGTATCATTTTCTTTTTCTTTTTCCTCCATGTGGTGGTAGTTTTCACACTCCTCATTGGGATGTAACTCTTTCCACATCTTTTGAGCATTTTACTTTTCTTTGACTCCCCCTCAATTGGCTATCAATTATTTAATATATAAGGTATTCAACCAAAAATTGATCTCGCATTCATACTCGACTAAACAGTCAAATAAGATAATGACTATACCAAGAGATCATTGAGAGAGAAATTGACTTTGATCACTTAAAAGATGAATTAATTAACATAAATGATCATTGCAACATCGAAATATTATGATGTCAAAAGCATAATAGATTTCTAAATGCGTAAAAAATGCAATTAAAGTCAATATAACCAATGCTCAACTTGTGTTGTCACAAAGAATTCACACAACCGAGATAGATTAAGCATCTAAAGATCACACATGATTTCTAAAATTTGATGCTTATAACTATCAAAAACTCCTATAATGAAGTATCTTCAAGATTATGATTATGGAGTAAAGTTGATAATCCGTATAAAATTAATTTGGCGTGAATGAACGTGAAGCCCTTTTTATTCAATGCACTTGTTCAATAAAAACCTTTTGTTCAAAAACAAAACATAAAAACAAAGAGCATTGAAAACATGTAATGCAGAGATTAAGAAAAATATGAAAGGAAAGACCAATCAAAGCATTACACACAGTCATAAGCTATTTAGAACTTAAGACAAGGAAAGATATCACCTTTCCGAATCCAAAATCGTCGGATCTTGGGTTGTCTTGATTCATTGTGCCCGGGGGTTGGTAGCTTTGACTGTTGGTCCACCTTAGGTCTTTGCCTTGCAATGATCCACTTGAATGATTGATGTTGTGGCTCGGACCTTTGGTGGGTTGAGTGAACTCCTTTGACTTAATATGTCTTTTGAATCCGTTGAGTTCGCTCCGTAGATGAAGTTGCCAAGGTATTTTTCTTTTTCTTTTTCGGGCAATTCTTCACCAAATGTCCTTTAAGTCCACATAGGTGACAAGTTCTTTCTTTCAATTTTATTATGGAACTTGAAGCCTTCACAGTTTGGTTCTTTTTATATCCCAAACCAACCTTGCATGTTTGACCTAATCCGGACATACAATCAAGTTTCTTGGAACCGGTGGAAAGCCTTTGTATGTCGGATTTAAGTTCATGTACTTGCTTGGTCAATGCTTGGTTGGTGACATGAATCTCCTCAAACTGCTTTTCTAGAAAACCAATCTTGTCCATATATGATTTTGCGTTTGTCTTCGATTGGTTTAACTTTTCTTGGAGGATTTTATTGTTATCCAATAAACACCGTTGTTCCTCCTCGAGATCATGAAGTTTGATCTTTAAAACTTGATTCTCGTCTTGAACCTCAAGTCGTTGCTTTCTCAACTTCTTGATATGCTTGGCCATCTTCTTTGATTCCGCAAGAAGTTGTTGATATGCCTCAACGAGTTCTTCCTCGTCCGACTCCCCCTCACTTGATGACTCTCCATCGGATGTTGATGTTTCATGCAAAATCAAAGGAATAGAGTCAGTGACTAAAGATGATAAGCAAAAATTAGAAGAGGGAGTTTGAGAGGCATGAAAAGCAACAAATTTTTCTTTTTCCTCTTCACTTGAGGTCGATTCATTGAAACTAGAATCGTCCCAAGTTTTTGCTTGCAAAGCCTTCTTTTTGTATGATTTCTTAGAAGGACAATCCGTTTCACACGCGGAAATTCGTGTAAACTCAGTCGAGGAAAGAGAATTAAATAAAGCGTTCATACCTTTTCCATTGTAAGAAGATCTTTCGATTTCCTCTTTAGACCATCTAGAGCGAGGTTTTGGGGTAGTAGAATTTCCTACTTCCTCAACAAGATGCACCCAACCGTATTCAACGGTTTGCCAAACACGCTCATCAAAAGAGATGAGAAAAGCTCTCATCCGTACTTTCCAATATGCATAATTGGTCCAATCAAAAAGAGGAGGTCTAAAAATATTACCACTTTCACCCGACATGATAGATAAACCTAAAACCCTCTCTGATACCAATTGTAGAGTTATTTAGGATCCACAAGGATCTAAATAGGTACTATCAAATACCTAGAGGGGGGTGAATAGGTGTAATATTTATAAAACCAAATCTTAGTGCAAAAATAAAAACCAATGCGGAAAATAAAAATAGCACACCGAGATATACGTGGAAACTCCAATCCAGGAGAAAAACCACGGGACCAACACGCAATAACAATCCACTAAGAAAAGAAGAATAACAAGGTGATTACCGACTCCACGGACTCAAACCCCTCCTTCAACTTCTTCGGACCTTGCGCTCACCGATTGCACGTCCACTGCACACGTTCGAATCCACGAACGCCACTCGAATCCACGAGCACACGTTTCGAATCCACGAAACGCCTTCAACACACCGAATCCACGGTGCTACGTCGAATCCACGACGTAAATTCAGCCGATAAAGAAATATAGGCTTCGATGGTGATCCTTTGCTTAGATTATCATTGAGGAACCGTAGAAGAAATCTCTAAGCAAAGACTAGATCAATTCGACAAAAGATAGATCTTGGAAGAACCGTCGAATTGACCTAAAAGAGGCTATAAAGAAGAACGATAAAAACCTAGCCTCTAGGGTTGCTCTCAAGTGTTTTCGGTATTGGTCCATCGTTCTTGAGAAACCCTAAGTGTCTATTTATAGTTTAGAAACCTTTGGAAAGAGATAAGAATCAAAAACTTACCTTATCTGGAAATTTTCAGGACGGCGATCCGGATCGGGATTACTGCGATCCGGATCGTCGTAACGAGATTGACGATTCCAGAAATCCAAGGGTTCGGGATCCGGATCGCAAGGCTCGATCCGGATCGTTCATGAATTTCAGCAACATCCAATGTTCGGGATCCGGATCAGAATAGGCTTGGATCCGGATTGGATTTGCACATGAACTAATACCCTTCGGGATCCGAATTGGATCATCTAATCCGGATCCTGAACATGTCCCATGTCCAGTTTTTGATTTTTATTCAATTAAAAATTCATCCAAGTGTTTCTACACTATAAGAAAGTATTCGGATCACCAAAATTATTTAGTTAAACGTACCTGATCCTTTTGAATACTTTCTTCTTGAGATTGATGTAACTGATCCACAATTCTTCATCTTCAATCTTCAAGACTCAAGACACTGAGTGTCAACTTGAGCTCTTGATGAGTCTTCTCTAAGTCTTCGATTACTGATTGACAATTTGATCCCTTTAAGACTCCGACTCAACTCACTGACTTGACTCACGAAATATGCCAACACCAAAATGCCGTAACACCCGTTACCGTCGCCATCATCGTCATCATGCAAGGGCACGGAACGGGCGGCGGAGACGCGCGGTGCCGCTAGGGCATCGCGCGGAGGAGAGCCGCGGACGGACGGACGCCGCCGCAAGCGGCGACGGGACCGCGCGGGCACCGCGCGGGCTCCGCGCGGGTCGCACCCGCACGGGCGCCGCGCGGGCACCGCGCGGCCGCCGCGCGGGCGACACCCGCGCGGGCCCGCAACCGCGCGGGCGCCGCGCGGGGCACCCGCGCGGGCGCCGCGCGGACCCGCACCCGCCCGGGCACCGCGCGGGGCACCCGCGCGGGCGCCGCACGGGCGCCGCGCGGGGCACCCGCGCGGGCGTCGCGCGGGCGCCGCGCGGGCACGCACCCGAGCGAGCCCGCACCCGCGCGGGCGCCGCGCGGGGCGGGGTGCCGCGCGGGCAACCCTCGCGGGCGCCGCGCGGGGCGGGGTTCCGCGCGGGCAACCCACGCGGGCGCCGCGCGGGCCCGCACCCGCGCGGGCGCCGCGCGGGGCGGGGTGCCGCGCGGGCAGTCCCGCGCGGGCCCGCACCCGCACGCGCACCGCGCGAGGCACCGCGCGGGGCGCCGCGCGGGGCGCCGCGCGGGGCGCCGCGCGGGCACCCCCGCGGGCGCCGAGCGGGCAAACCCCGCGCGGGCGCCGCGCGGGGCCGCACCCGCGCGGGCGCCGCGCGGACACCGTGCGGGCGCCGCCCGTGGAGCCGCGCCGCGCGGGTTCGAGCCGCGCGGGGCTCCGACGAACGGCAATGGCGGTGCGGGGGTTCCGGTTACGGCGAACCGGACGGTGCCGGGCCTTTGTCCGTCAAAAAGATTATAGTGGGGTCTATTCCGATTTAATATGTTAGTGTATGTTTCTGATCATAGTTATCCGTACGGACTTTCTTTAGGTCCCGGGGTGCAGCGGGAGAGCGCGAAGGATACCGGTGTTCCGATTGCTCTCCAACGAGGTGGGTACCGTTGCTATAAGTGCAACAAGTGCAGTAAGTGCATCTATCATCATTAAATTGCTCTCAATTTGCCTAACAAAGTAGATGGACAGTTTAGCCTTTCGCATAAATGTTTTTGTCTAACAACTGATGCGGCTGCGGTCGCGGTGCTCACTACACGCCGATCTCGGCAAATCCGTTTTCGGATGTTGCACGTACACAGGCGGATTGGCCTCCGCATGGGTGTACTTTTCCGGAGAAGCGGTCTATGTGACTCGTGCTCCCCACGTAAGGTGGGGACCTCTTCACGGCGGCTAAAGGTACCGCACTAGCCCGTGAAGAGGGCATCAATTGTCCTGCGAGGGGAGACGTTGACAACCCCGACGGGACGGTGGCACTAAAGTAAACAAAATGAGTAATGTGAGTTTCAGGTTTTAGCGAAAGGTCCTGGTGTATTCGGTTTGCTTTTCCTTCCTTGTTGTCATTTAAACATCTACTTTGTTTGTCACTGACTTTACCCACTCCGTGACAGGTATTCCTAGGTGCGTTAGCCGGGATGGCGGTGAGACTGCGTCGCGAGGACCGTAGTCAGGACTCTTGGTTTTCTATCTCATTTCCTTTTATGCTTTAATTAGTTAATTTGCTTGTGGATTACTTTAGTTGTGGACATGTATTAGTTAGCTCTGTGGATGAGATGTACCTTTATGTTTTTGATACTCATAGTGGTGTTTTCATACGCGGCACTTTTCACAATAAACTGAATAACTGCGAAAATGTTTTCTCAAAACGAAGTGCTGTGTGGGCACGGGTCTTACAACCATTGGTTTTATCCTTTCCAAACGTTGATGCCGCCTTAACGACTTGTTTGAAAAAAAAAAATAATAAGGTGTCGAGTGGACACCGACCTTTTAAACAGCAGTTAGATTAATGTGCTTTGATTGGTGATGTATGTCTACTGTATGGTTGATGGTTGATGGATTGTGATGTGAATGAAACGCATGTTGTAAATGAGACGCCGTGCATATACAAAGGAGACTCTGTCCGTGGGCAGAGAGAATTTGCGTATGTGGCGGTCTGGCACGCACCGGGGATGAAGTCATGTTACTTTATTAAGAAAAAAAAAAAAAAAAATATTCACGCTATTTTCCGCTTTGATTTACTCAAAAACCCCCGGGGGCGTGACAGATTAAATGGTATCAGAGAATATGCAACCACAACCATAGTAGACGTGACCCACATCCACAGTGTAAGGTACCACAAGCAAATTGGACATGAGATAACCAAGGTATAGGTGCGTAGTACGTGAGAGTACGGAGAAACGGGAACGTATTATAGGTGTAGTCGTAAGGCGGGGCGCTAGGGTAATAACCATAGAGTTGACATGGTTTCTTTGGTTTCAGCGAACAATGGTTCGGACTAGATCGTCCACCGAGAATGCAGACGCGGACGGAGCGGCCCCGGCCGCCGCAGAGAACCAGCTCCTCCGGCGACAACTGCGGGAAATGGCCGGGCAGTTAGCGATATTGACGGAGCAAGTTCGGCAGTTGACGCAACGGCAGACTACCGCGCCAGCCGAGCGCGATCCGACCCCTCCGCCCGAAACCACAGCACCCACTACGGAACCGCAAGGGGCGGGTGGTACGACGACGGAACAGCCCCCAGTCCCAAAGAAAGTACCCACCCCGACGACTTCGGGGCCCGCTTTGGGAGCGACAGCAGGGGAGGCAGGGACGACCCCCATCCTTGGGGGGTCCGCCACCGCAGGAGGAATCACGGAGCAGCAAGCGACACGGGAAAGGATCAGGACGAATTTGACCCAGTTCAAGAAACATGACCCTCCAACTTTCGAGGGTGAAACGACCGATCCGTGGGTCGTCGAGAAGTGGGTGGATACCATGGAAAAACTCTTTGAGGACCTACTGATGGAGGAGCATGAGCGGGTCCCACTAGCTGTTCACTTCCTCGAAGGGAATGCTCGCATCTGGTGGAAGACTATACGCCCGGATCCGTCTACAAGCGACCCACTACCCACATGGTCGGCCTTTATAGAGGAGCTGTTTGGCGCCTTCTTCTCTGACAGCGTCAAGCGGCAATTGGAAGACGACCTGAAGAATATTAGACAAGGGAACCGCTCAGTCGTGGAATATCAAAGAGAGTTCGTGAGATTGGTTAATTGTGTCCCGTTTGTTATACGGGATGAACCCCACAAGGCCCGTCTCTTTGTTGATGGGCTACGGAGTGACATCTTCGAGATGGTTCAGGCAGCGGACTTGCGCACGTTCCGAGAGGTGGTGGATAGAGCCACCATCATAGAGCGGGGGTTCGCTATTACCCGAGCTCGACGTGAGGGATCAGAAAATAACCGGGAGAAGAAGCGAACGCAGACTTACCCGGGAGGGGGCCCTTCTGGTGGGAGCCGACCCCCAAAGTACCCCAAGACGCAGCAAGGAGGCAAGAGTGCGCCCGCCGGGAAGCCTCGACCAGCGAACAAGCCATGCGTTATCTGCGGAGCATCGCATCTAGTGACGGAATGCCCCAAGAGACAAGATCACTGTTTCCGCTGCGGCAAACAGGGGCATCTCCGATACAACTGTCCCCTGAACACGGGAGCAGCATCCTCCGCGGCTTCCGCCCCAACGGTGCAGGCACCAGGACGGGGTAGAGCGCCAACGGGAATGCCCTCACACCCTCCGACGCCAAGATCAGGAGGGGAATCGCGACCGCAACCCGGAGGGAGACTCTACTCCATGGATCAGCAAGGAGCGGTACCGCCAGAGGAAGTGGTAGCAGGTATTACCTCCGTTTCCAATTTTCGAGCTAGAACCCTGTTTGACACCGGAGCGACTCGCTCCTTCATCTCCCGCACGTTTGCACAAACACATATGATAGAAAGTAGCCCTCTCGATGTTATGATGACCGTCCAAACACCTGGGGGGCCAATCGCGGCGACTGGCCTAATACCCTCGTGTTCGGTAAGACTGGGAAGGTTGTCGTGCCCCTGGGATCTAGTGGTCATACCGCTAAAAGAATACGATGTGGTTTTGGGCATGGACTGGCTTACCGAGTATCAGGCGGTCATCGACTGCGACAAGCGCCAGGTGCAACTACGGAAGCCGGGATTCCCGGAAAACGTGTACTTGGCATGTAAAAGCACCTCCTTTTTGGCTGTCATATCCGCGTCGCGGGCTAGAAAGCTGATAGAGGGAGGGTGCGTGGCCTATCTAGCCTCGGTGGATTTGGCCACCCGACCCATTTCCTTGCCGTCTGAAATTCCCGTCGTAAGGGAATTTCCGGATGTATTTCCGGCGGAGCTCCCCGGAATGCCACCGGAGCGGGAGGTCGACTTCCCAATTGAGCTACTCCCCGGCACCAAGCCCATCACTAAAGCACCATACAGGATGGCTTTCGCGGAGTTGAAGGAACTCAAGGCGCAGTTGGAGGACCTGTTGGATAAGGGTTTTATCAGACCAAGCGCGTCACCTTGGGGCGCGCCCGTCCTGTTCGTGAGAAAGAAGGACGGAAGTCTCCGGTTGTGCATCGACTACCGGGAGATAAATAAGGTCACCGTTAAGAACAAATACCCCCTGCCAAGGATCGATGACCTCTTTGACCAATTACAGGGGGCGACGGTGTTTTCGAAGATTGACCTGCAGTCGGGCTATCATCAGGTCCGGGTTAAGGGGGGGGATATTCCCAAAACGGCCTTCCGTACACGCTATGGCCATTACGAATTTACTGTAATGCCATTCGGGCTCACAAATGCCCCGGCAGTGTTTATGGATATGATGAACAGGGTATTCAAACCCTTCCTGGACTTATTCGTGGTGGTCTTCATCGACGATATCCTCATCTACTCCCGTACAGACGAGGAACATGAAGAACATCTGCGCACAGTCCTCCAGACCCTTCGGGAACAGAAACTCTATGCCAAACTCAAAAAGTGTGAGTTTTGGCTCCGTGAGGTCGGTTTCTTGGGGCACGTAATCTCGGCGGCTGGAGTCGCAGTGGATCCGAAGAAGATAGATTCGGTGACGGACTGGCCCCAACCGACAACGGTAACGGAAATCCGAAGCTTCCTGGGATTAGCCGGGTATTACCGGCGCTTCGTGGAGGGATTCTCCAAGATAGCCACCCCTTTGACCCGATTGACTAAAAAGGGGGAAAAGTTCATCTGGACGGACAAATGTCAGAGAAGCTTCGAGGAGCTCAAGGATAGATTGACACGAGCCCCGATTCTCGCCCTGCCAGAGCCAGGGGAGGATTATGAAGTGTACTGCGATGCGTCGCGAAATGGACTGGGTGGAGTACTCATGCAACGGGGAAAGGTTATAGCCTATGCATCAAGGCAGCTCAAGGAGTACGAGCGGAATTACCCCGTGCACGATTTGGAACTCGCAGCGGTGGTGTTCGTCCTCAAGCTTTGGAGGCACTACCTGTATGGGGCACACTGCAACGTGTACTCAGACCATAAGAGTCTTAAGTACCTTTTCACCCAAAAGGAGTTAAATTTGCGACAAAGACGGTGGCTCGAGCTACTGAAGGACTACGATTTAACGATCCACTACCACCCGGGAAAGGCAAACGTGGTGGCCGACGCCCTGAGTCGTAAGGGGCAGACCGAGGAGGCAGGCGTAAGCGCGATTACACAACAGGATAGTCTGATTGCAGAATTTTCGCGATTAAGACTAGAAGTAGTACCGGCAGGTACAGTCGCACAACTTCTGACACTGGTGGTCAGACCCACCTGCTGGACAGGATTCTCGAAGGGCAATCGACTGATGACCAACTCCAGCTGGTGCGAAGTAGGATAACCGCCGACCAGGAAGGTGATTTCACAGTGGACTCCGACGGCACGATACGATTTCGGGGACGAATCTGCGTGCCGGATCTACCGGAGCTCAAGGAGGAGGTCCTGCGGGAGGCGCATACTGCCCCATATGCAGCGCATCCCGGGGGAACGAAGATGTACAAGGACGTCAAACAGACCTTCTGGTGGCCCAAAATGAAGGGAGACGTGACACGATTTGTGGCACACTGCCTGGTGTGCCAACGGGTGAAGGCCGAGCATCAGCGCCGGCAGGAAAATTGCAACCTTTACCAGTGCCCGAGTGGAAGTGGGATATGATTACCATGGATTTCGTGACCGGATTCCCGAGATCGTCACAGGGACACGATGCAATATGGGTGATTGTGGACCGTTTGACGAAATCGGCCCACTTTCTGCCCATACACACGACGTGGACTCGGGAACGACTGGCACAAACGTACATCGACGAGATAGTAAGGTTGCACGGAGTACCGACATCAATCACGTCGGACAGGGACACACGATTTGTGTCGAACTTCTGGCGAAGCCTGCAGCGAGCAATGGGGACCAAATTGCACTTCAGTACGGCTTTTCACCCGCAAACCGATGGACAATCAGAGCGGGTGATACAGATCGTGGAGGACATGCTTCGAGCATGCGTTCTGGACTTGGGCGAAGGGTGGGCACGGTGTTTGCCCCTGGTAGAATTTGCCTATAATAACAGTTACCAGGCCAGCATTCAGATGGCACCGTACGAGGCCCTGTATGGGCGCCGCTGTCGGTCTCCAATATGCTGGGACGACTTGGGTGAGCGTAAGTTTCTAGGCCCGGATTTGGTGGAGGAGACCGAAGCAAAGGTGCGATTGATTAGACAAAGGCTACTGACCGCCCAGAGCAGACAGAAAAGCTACGCGGACAACAGACGCCGAGACTTAGAGTTCATGGTGGGTGAGCATGTGCTACTCCGGGTTTCACCCTCCAAGGGAAACCGACGTTTCGGCATAAGGGGAAAGCTAAGCCCGAGGTACGTGGGACCGTTCGAAATCCTGGAACGCGTAGGACCGGTGGCGTACCGATTAGCCCTGCCACCGAACCTCGAACGAGTCCACAACGTGTTCCATGTCTCAATGCTCCGGAAGTACCTGGCTGACCCCTCTCATGTCTTGGATGCCTCCACCATCGAGTTGCGAGAGGATTTAAGCGTCGAGGAGACGCCGGTGCGGATTTTGGCGAGAGAGGACAAGAAGTTGCGCAAACGAACAATCCCCTATGTAAAGGTCCAGTGGAGCAACCACGAAGAGCGCGAGGCGACGTGGGAACTGGAAGCGAAGATGAGGGAATGTTTTCCTGAAGTGTTTAAGTGAGGGTTGTACTTAAGTTTCGGGACGAAACTTTTTATAAAGTGTGAGTGGTGTAGTGATCCGGCCTTTCGGGGTATTTTTGACTTACATGTAGTCATTTAAGCCTTTAAGTGAAATAAAATTATTCAATTCTTAAAAGTTGGCCATTGTGAGGTGCTAGTATTTTTCTGCGATAGAGCGCGGAAAAAGAAAGCCGACGGTGCGATCGGATCTGAAATCCGATACCGGGATCCCCCAGAACGGGACTCAAAGTGATTCGGTGATTAGTCGTGCATCGGAATCCGTGCAAAATATCTTGCACCCGTTAGAGATAAGGTGGGTTATCTCGTAGGGGATAATTAATTAGTTAATTAATTATCCAAGACGGAAAAAAAAATAAAAATTTCTCTTACGTACGAATTAAAAAGAAATTAATTAAAGATAAAGTATGAATTATATAAGGGATCCCGATTATCGGAAAGGAAAGAAAAGAAAAATAAAAACCCTAGCCGGTGAGGAGAGAAAGAAAAGGGAAAAGGAAAGGGACGAAACCCTAGACGAAGGAAGGAGAAGGAAAAGGAGAAGGAGCCCGATCGTCCCGAACACCGATCCGAAGGCAAAATCACGACCGGGCGACCTTCCCGACGATCTCCGGTTAGTAAAGTAATTTTTAGTAATTTTTCCGGATTTTTCCGTCGTCTCTTTCGTCAAGTTCTTGGGTTTCTCCGTCAACCCCGTTACCGTCGCCATCATCGTCATCATGCAAGGGCACGGAACGGGCGACGGAGACGCGCGGTGCCGCTAGGGCATCGCGCGGAGGAGAGCCGCGGACGGACGGACGCCGCCGCAAGCGGCGACGGGACCGCGCGGGCACCGCGCGGGCTCCGCGCGGGCTCCGCGCGGGTCGCACCCGCACGGGCGCCGCGCGGGCACCGCGCGGGCCGCCGCGCGGGCCCGCGCGGGCGACACCCGCGCGCGCGCAACCGCGCGGGCGCCGCGCGGGCGGGGCGCCGCGCGGGCAACCGCGCGGGCGCCGCGCGGGCCCGCACGCCGCGGCGCGCCGCGCGGGGCGGGGTGCGCGCGGGCAGCCCCGCGCGGGCGCCGCGCGGGCCCGCACCCGCGCGGGCCCGCACCCGCGCGCGCACCGCGCGGGGGCCCGCGCGGGACACGCGCGGGGGCGCACCCCCGCGGGCGCCGCGCGGGCACCCCGCGCGGGCGCCGCGCGGGCCGCACCCGCGCGGGCGCCGCGCGGACACCGCGCGGCCGCCGCGCGGCCGCACCCGCGCGGGCGCCGCGCGGACACCGTGCGGGCGCCGCCCGTGGAGCCGCGCCGCGCGGGTTCGAGACGCGCGGGGCTCCGACGGACGGCGATGGCGGTGCGGGGGTTCCGGTTACGGCGAACCGGACGGTGCCGGACTTTGTCCGTCAAAAAGATTATAGTGGGGTCTATTCCGATTTAATATGTTAGTGTATGTTTCTGATCATAGTTATCCGTACGGACTTTCTTTAGGTCCCGGGGTGCAGCGGGAGAGCGCGAAGGATACCGGTGTTCCGATTGCTCTCCAACGAGGTGGGTACCGTTGCTATAAGTGCAACAAGTGCAGTAAGTGCATCTATCATCATTAAATTGCTCTCAATTTGCCTAACAAAGTAGATGGACAGTTTAACCTTTCGCATAAATGTTTTTGTCTAACAACTGATGCGGCTGCGGTCGCGGTGCTCACTACACGCCGATCTCGGCAAATCCGTTTTCGGATGCTGCACGTACACAGGCGGATTGGCCTCCGCATGGGTGTACTTTTCCGGAGAAGTGGTCTATGTGACCCGTGTCCCCACGTAAGGTGGGGACCTCTTCACGGCGGCTAAAGGTACCGCACTAGCCCGTGAAGAGGGCATCAATTGTCCTGCGAGGGGAGACGTTGACAACCCCGACGGGACGGTGGCACTAAAGTAAACAAAATGAGTAATGTGAGTTTCAGGTTTTAGCGAAAGGTCCTGGTGTATTCGGTTTGCTTTTCCTTCCTTGTTGTTATTTAAACATCTACTTTGTTTGTCACTGACTTTACCCACTCCGTGACAGGTATTACTAGGTGCGTTAGCCGGGATGGCGGTGAGACTGCGTCGCGAGGACCGTAGTCAGGACTCTTGGTTTTCTATCTCATTTCCTTTATGCTTTAAATTAGTTAATTTGCTTGTGGATTACTTTAGTTGTGGACATGTATTAGTTAGCTCTGTGGATGAGATGTACTTTTATGTTTTTGATACTCTAGTGGTGTTTTCTTACGCGGCACGTTTTCATGATAAACTGAATAATTGCGAAAATGTTTTCTCAAAACGAAGTGCCGTGTGGGCACGGGTTTTACAACCATTGGTTTTATCCTTTCCAAACGTTGATGCCGCCTTAACGACTTGTTTGAAAAAATAAGGTGTCGAGTGGACACCGACCTTTTAAAACAGCAGTTAGATTAATGTGCTTTGATTGGTGATGTATGTCTACTGTATGGTTGATGGTTGATGGATTGTGATGTGAATGAAACGCATGTTGTAAATGAGACGCCGTGCATATACAAAGGAGACTCTGTCCGTGGGCAGAGAGAATTTGTGTATGTGGCGGTCTGGCACGCACCGGGGATGAGGTTTATGTTACTTTATTAAGAAAAAAAAAAAATATACACGCTATTTTCCGCTTTGATTTACTCAAAAACCCCCGGGGGCGTGACACAAAGAAAAAAAAAACCTAGCTGGTGAGGAGATAAAGAAAAGGGAAAGGAAAAGACCGAAACCCTAGACGAAGAAGGAAAGGAAAAGAAGGAGCTCGATCGTCCCGAACACCGATCCGAAGGCGAAATCACGACCCCTGCGACCTTCCCGACGATCTCCGGTTTGTAAAATAATTTTTAGTAATTTTTTCCGGATTTTTCCGTCGTCTCTTTCGTCAAGTTCTTGGGTTTCTCCGTCAACCCCCCGTTACCGTCGCCATCATCGTTATCATGCAAGGGAACGGAACGGGCGCGAGACGCGCATTGCCGCTAGGGCATTGCGCGGAGGAGAGCCGCGGACGGACGGACGCCGCCGCAAGCGGCGACGGGACCGCGCGGGGACCGCGCGGGCTCCGCGCGGGTCGCAACCCGCAGGGGCGCCGCGCGGGCACCAGCCGGCCGCCGCGCGGCGACACCCGCGCGGGCCCGCACCCGCGGGGAGCCCGCGCGGGGGGCACCGCGCGGGCGCCGCTCGGACCCGCACCCACGCGGGCACCGCGGTGCGCGGGCGCACCGACGCGGCCCGCACCCCGCGCTGGCGCCGCGCGGCGCCGGCCCGCACCCGCGCTGGCGCCGCGCGGCGCGGGCCCGCGTGGGCGCCGCGCGGGCGCACGGGCCCGCACCCGCGCGGGCGCCGGTCGGGGCGGGGTGCCGCGCTGGCACCCGCGCGGGCACCGCGCGGGGCGGGTGCCGCGCGGGCAGCCCCGCGCGGGCGCCGCGCGGGCCCGCACGCCGCGCGCACCCGCGCACCGCGCGGGACACCGCGCGGGCGCCGCGCGGGCCCCACCGCGGGGCGCCGCGCGGGCAAACCCCGCGCGGGCGCCGCGCGGGGCCGCACCCGCGCGAGCGCCACGCGGACACCGCGCCGGGACGCACCCGCGCGGGCGCCGCGCGGACACCGTGCGGGCGCCGCCCGTGGAGCCGCGCCGCGCGGGTTCGAGCAGCGCGGGGCTCCGACGGACGGCAATGGCGGTGCGGGGGGTTCCGGTTACGGCGAACCGGACGGTGCCGGGCCTTTGTCCGTCAAAAAGATTATAGTGGGGTCTATTCCGATTTAATATGTTAGTGTATATTTCTGATCATAGTTATCCGTACGGACTTTCTTTAGGTCCCGGGGTGCAGCGGGAGAGCGCGAAGGATACCGGTGTTCCGATTGCTCTCCAACGAGGTGGGTACCGTTGCTATAAGTGCTACAAGTGCAGTAAGTGCATCTATCATCACTAAATTGCTCTCAATTTGCCTAACAAAGTAGATGGACAGTTTAGCCTTTCGCATAAATGTTTTTGTCTAACAACTGATGCGGCTGCGGTCGCGGTGCTCACTACACGCCGATCTCGGCAAATCCTTATCGGATGTTGCACGTACACAGCGGATTGGCTTCCGCATGGGTGTACTTTTCCGGAGAAGCGGTCTATGTGACTCGTGCTCCCCACGTAAGGTGGGGACCTCTTCACGGCGGCTAAAGGTACCGCACTAGCCCGTGAAGAGGGCATCAATTGTCCTGCGAGGGGAGACGTTGACAACCCCGACGGGACGGTGGCACTAAAGTAAACAAAAAGAGTAATGTGAGTTTCAGGTTTTAGCGAAAGGTCCTGGTGTATTCGGTTTGCTTTTCCTTCCTTGTTGTCATTTAAACATCTACTTTGTTTGTCACTGACTTTACCCACTCCGTGACAGGTATTCCTAGGTGCGTTAGCCGGGATGGCGGTGAGACTGCGTCGCGAGGACCGTAGTCAGGACTCTTGGTTTTCTATCTCATTTCCTTTTATGCTTTAAATAGTTAATTTGCTTGTGGATTACTTTAGTTGTGGACATGTATTAGTTAGCTCTGTGGATGAGATGTACCTTTATGTTTTTGATACTCATAGTGGTGTTTTCATACGCGGCACGTTTTCACAATAAACTGAATAACTGCGAAAATGTTTTCTCAAAACGAAGTGCTGTGTGGGCACGGGTCTTACAACCATTGGTTTTATCCTTTCCAAACGTTGATGCCGCCTTAACGACTTGTTTGAAAAAAAAAATAAGGTGTCGAGTGGACACCGACCTTTTAAACAGCAGTTAGATTAATGTGCTTTGATTGGTGATGTATGTCTACTGTATGGTTGATGGTTGATGGATTGTGATGTGAATGAAACGCATGTTGTAAATGAGACGCCGTGCATATACAAAGGAGACTCTGTCCGTGGGCAGAGAGAATTTGTGTATGTGGCGGTCTGGCACGCACCGGGGATGAAGTCATGTTACTTTATTAAGAAAAAAAAAATATTCACGCTATTTTCCGCTTTGATTTACTCAAAAACCCCCGGGGGCGTGACACGGGTCCCCCGAGCCAACCCGATAGAGGACGCAATGTCCCGGAAGGAGTAATAACAGGTAGTACTTTTAGTTTCTCTCCGAATTAGGAACGCCTATCATATCAGAGCGTCCCCCTCCTATCCATTCTCTCTCTTTCCTGTTTTTCCGCCCTACCCAGAGTTGCTAGGAAAAACCCTCCTCCCCCTTCTCTTCTCTCCGTTTTCCTGAATCCCATCTTAGGGGTAGATTCATTTGGACTGTGGGGAGAGACCCTCAAAGGCCTTTAGCTAAGCCCTCCCCAGCCTGCAAGGGCGAGCAAAATTCTTCTGCACTAAGAGCTGGGGGAAAAACCTTGCTTGGGGTATTTGTCGTGGCACTCAGAATCGACTGTCACAGCAATCCTGAAGCTGTAATCGACCGAACTAAGTCCCTGGTGCATTCCGGGAACTAGGCACGCCAAACATGCGAGCTTTACTCGGGAGGACGTCTACGACCTACCGTTCTTTCCCCCCGCCGCGGGCAAGAAGACAGGGGAAGGGTAGTCGAGTAGTTTCTTTCACGTTTCAGTAGATCCGGCCACCTGATTTAGAACCCTACCTTCCGGCGCCCACGCCGCCATTAAGCAGTGACTAACAGAAAGTCAAACTGCCAGAGGACTGTAAGGGGTTACTCTATAGGTCTGTTGGGGAGGCCACTCCTGTACCAACCCGACGCCCTCCGATCCTATGACAAGAGGAGGGGCACCACTACAACACGGTGAGGAGGCTCACGCACAGCAAGGAGCGCCCCCGGGGTGACGAACGCGAGTGACATGGGTAGACTTAGGTTCAAACCATACCCATAGGTCTGCGGACTTAGGGCCACAGCCGAACCTCGTACCGAGGGGCAAGTGTGGGTGAGGTCGAAGCTCCCCTGTTTGGATGGCGGGAAACCTCCGGATGGGAGCGAAAATCCAATCTCGTGGCGTTGTTCCGCTACCCATGACGAGTGGTTGAGGCTGGTGGAGATGTAGTAAGTGGAGGGCAGCGTGTGTGGCTTTGGATGTATATAGACGCTAATAAGAACACTTGCGTGTAGTCCTTAAGATCCTCCGGGACCAGAAATTATTGCTAAACTCAAAAAGTGTGAGTTCTGGCTCCGCGGGGTGGACTTCTTGGGCATATAGTTTCGGCAACGGAATCGCGGTAGACCGTGGAAGGTTTTCTCAAGGATAGCCACTCCCCTAAATCGATTAACCAAAATGGGAGAAATTCATCTGGACGACTCAATGCCAGAAGAGCTTCGAGGAACTCAAGGACAGATTAACACGGGCGCCAGTGCTCACACTACCGAAGCCCGGAGAGGACTATGAGATCTATTACGATGCATCACGGAGCGGTATTGGAAGCGTACTAATGCAACAAGGGAAGGTCATAGCCTACGCATCAAGACAGCTCAAGGAATACGAGCAGAAACTACCCTACACACGACTTGGAGCTCGCAGAGTCGTGTGTTGCTCTAAAGCTCTAGAGACACTATCTTTACGGAGCGCACTACAATGTGTTTTCCGATCACCAGAGCCTTAAGTACTTGTTCACACAAAAGGAGTTGAATTTACGGCAAAGGCGGTGGCTGGAGCTACTGAAAGACTACGATTTGTCTATCCATTACCACCCCGGAAAGGCAAATGTCGTGGCCGACGCCTTAAGCCGGAAGGAGCAGACGGGAGAGTCGACGATGAACGCCATTACCCAACAGGACGTCTAATTGCGGAGTTCTCGCGATTGAGACTGGAGGTAGTGCCGGCGGGTACGGTTATGCGACTCCTGTCCTTAGTAGTTAAGCCTACTTTGATCGAGAGGATCTGGAAGCCAGTCACGGACACACAATTGCAACTTGTGCGGGATAGAATATCTTCGGAACAAGGGGGCGATTTTATGATTGGCTCGGATAACGCAATACGGTTCCGGGGATGAATTTGTGTGCCCGACCTACCGAAAATAAAGAAAGAAATTCTGACAGAAGCGCATAGTGCCCCCTACACTGTGCATCCCGGTGTACGAAGATATATAAAGATCTTAGGCAGACCTTTTGGTGGCCTAAATTGAAGGGGGACGTGACGCGATTTGTGGCACATTGTTTGGTATACCAACAAGTGAAAGCTGAACACCAGCATCCGGCGGAAAAACTACAGCCATTGCCCGTACCGGAATGGAAATGGGAATGGATTACCATGGACTTCATGACCAAATTTTTCCGATCGCAACAAGGACACGACGCGATATGGGTCATAGTGGATCATTTGACGAAATCGCACATTTTTTTCTGCCCATCCACACGACATGGACCCGAGACCGATTGGCGCAAACCTACATCAACGAGGTGGTAAGGTTGCACGGAGTACCAGCGTCGATTACTTCTGATAGAGACACACGTTTGTGTCGAACTTTTGGCAGAGCCTACAGCGGGCGATGGGGACCAAACTGCAATTCAGCACGGCTTTCCACCCGCAGACTGACGGACAATCGGAACGGGTAATCCAGATTCTCGAAAATATGCTCCTAGCTTGCGTTCTCGACTTGGGTGAGGGATGGTCGCGTTACCTGCCCCTTGTGGAATTCGCCTACAATAACAGCTACCAAGCAAGCATTCAAATGGCGCCGTACGAGGCCCTGTACGGGCGCCGCTGTCGATCTCCTATATGATGGGACGACTTGGGTGAGCGAAAGTTTTTGGGGTCAGATCTAGTGGAAGAGACCGAAGCGATGGTGCGCCTTATCAGGCAACGGTTGTTGATCGTCCAGAGCCGGCAGAAAAGTTATGCAGATCAGAGGCGACGCGATTTGGAATTCGTGGTAGGAGAGCATTGCTCCGAGTTTCGCCATCAAAAAGGACCCGACGCTTTGGTCTAAGAGGGAAGTTGAGCCCGCGGTATGTGGGACCGTTCGAGATCTTGGAGCAGGTGGCCCTAGCCTACCGGTTGGCCCTGCCGCCAAATCTCGATCGGATACACAATATGTTTCATGTCTCGATGCTCCGAAAATACCTTCCAGATCCGTCGCATGCCCTCGATGTCTCCACTATCGAGCTGCGAGAAGACCTAAGCTTTGATGAGACGCCGATACGAATTTTGGCGCATGAAGACAAGAAGCTACGCAATCGGACCATCCCCTACGTGAAGGTCCAGTGGAGCAATCACGAGGAGCATGAAGCAACTTGGGAACTGGAGACGAAGATGAGAGTGTTTTCCAATTTGTTTAGCGAGGGTTGAGGATAAGTTTCGGGGACGAAACTTCTTTTTAAGGGGTGTGTGGTGTAATATCATGACTTTTTGGTGTATCATTTTACCCTCTTGCTAATAAATTAAATGTTAGAGAAAATTGAATTATTGAGTTTTCTTAATTGACTATCGTGCGGTGCGGGTATTTTTTCTGTGATAGAGCTCGAAAAACGATGAACGGCGGTGCAAAGGATCTGAAATCCGACTTACGGATCTCCCGAATAGGTTTTGAAGGTCGCAATAACCATAGTGTGCATCGAATCCGTGCTAAAGATATGGCACGCTTTTCGAGGGATGTGGAATTATCTCGTGGGAATAGATAATTAATTTTAAATAATAATAATCCGGATGTGGGTTTTATTGTACGTACCAAGAAAGAAATCTGATTTTTTCCGAAAGAAAAGAGAAAACCCTAGCCGGAGAGAAAAGAGAGAAAAGAGAAAGAAAACCCTAACCGAGAAAAATAAAGAGAGAAGAAGAAAGCGGAGGAGTCCGATCGCCTCCAATCAACGTGTCAGAGCCGAAAGTGTGAGCATATCATCTTCTCCGACGAGATCGCGGTAAGCGAAGTTCTTTTCGGTTTTCGTTGGGTTTTCGTCGTTTTCGTTTAGCCGCGCCACCGCCGTCGCGCCGCGCGGGGTGCCGCCCGCAGGCGGCAGCACCCGCGGGCGCCACCCGCAGGCGGCGCGCGGGGAAGTCTGACCGCGCGGCCGAGCCGCATGCCGCGCTGCGCGGGGCGCCGCCCGGATGCGGCGCGCAGGGAGTCTGACCTCGCGGCGGGCCGAGCCGCATGCGGCGCCCGCGGCCGGTGCCCGCATGGCCGCACGGCATGCGGCGCCGCGGGGGAAGGGACGCGGCCCGTCGTCCGTCGCACGTCTTACCGCCGCCGTTGTTGCCGGGTTTTCGTCGTTCTCTTGGGTTTTGGACTCCATTTCTTTACAGAATGCAATTCAGTTCTGACCTGTTGTTCTTTTGGGGACTTTCTTAGGTCTGGGTGCCGATTGTGAGTGTGTTTCGGTCCCAGGTGTTCCGGTCAGCACATTTCGAGGTGGGTACTTTGTTGTATTTCGGTATATTTTTGTTCCCGTTGTAACTTGTGAAAGTAAAGTAGATGTACCTTTTTGTAAACTGTTTAACCCCATTGCATGAAATCCCGCTCTTTTATTCTAACTGTGGCGACGAATTTCGCGGTGCTTATACACGCCGGTTTGGGCGTTATGCTCATGATTGCTTACACGCACCACCGGCGGTCTGGCATCCACATGGTGTATTTTCTGAAAAGATGGTATTTGAACCCGCGTTACCCGCAAACTTGTGAAGGTGACATAGTGGGGACCCTCGCGGATTACTTAAGGTGCTGCACAAGTACCTGGATGGGTTGATGGCTTAAAGGTGCGAGCAAAGTGTACTTTCGCTTGGGGTCTTTAGACCTCCCGGCATATGCTTCGTTTTGATTAAACAGAGTGTAGGGTTTAGGTTAATAAGGATCTAATAGGGGAAAAAACACCTAGAGGGGGGTGAATAGGTGTAAACAATAAACACTCAAAAATCTTTGTGCGATAAAACCCAATGCGGAAAAATAAAAGAACACACAAGATTTTTACGTGGAAAACTCCAAACCGGAGTAAAAAACCACGGGACCGATAACACGGTGAAATCCACTAGAGTTAACACACGTACAAGGTGATATAACGTACTCACAGACGACTCATCCTTTTACCATACGCCCCTAGTCGATCTTCTCCGCTCGCTCCGCAACGCTTCTCGAATCCACGATTTGCGCCGCCAACGCTGAATCCACAGCGTCCAACGTCGAATCCACGACGTCCGACCGAATCCACGGTCTTCACCCAATGGTACGCTTCGAATCCACGAACGCACCTCGCTCCGAATCCACGAAAGCGATAACACCTTGAATCCACAAGGCCACGCGAGTCCACGCGCCGATTTTGGGGTAAATCGTTGTTTGTTTGGGTGGTGATGATCCGCCGAATACTTAGATCAAGAGTAGATCGGAAATACCATCTAAGTATTCATTAGTTTGATTCAACTCAAGATATGAGTATGAAAATCCTAGAATCAAACTAATCAATATAGATGAAGAACCATTAAATAGATCTAATGATTTCCGTTCTTCTCTATATGTGGATCTAAGGCCGTATAAAATGATATTTGAAAATGACGGCTCTATGTGTGGATTGCCCTAGAAATGAAAAGGAAGGGCTATTTATAGGTTAGAAACCCTAGGAAGAATATTCGGATCAAAAACAAACTTTTCTGGAAAGTTTTACGGGCGACGATCCGGACTGCGCAAGTCACGATCCGGATCGCTTACGCGTAGAGAGCAATTTCCAGAAAACCGCCTGTTCGGGATCCGGATCATAATCTACGATCCGGATCGTTCATACAGTTTTACCAGAACAATGTGTTCGGGATCCGGATTGAGATTCCACGATCCGGATCGTTCAAGCCAACAGGTAAAACTCATGTTCGGGATCCGGATCATCAAATGCCATGATCCGGATTGAACTAGTGTATGAACGAGCACCCTTCGGGATCCGGATCGAAACGACATGATCCGGATCCTGAACATGTCCCATGTCCAGTTTTTGATGAATATGCAGTTAAAACCTCTTCCGGGTGTTTCTACACTATAAGAAGTATTCGGATCATCACAAATTATTTAATTTAACGTACCTGATCCTTTTGAATTCTTCTTTCTTGAGATTGAGGTATTGATCCAGAGTTTCTTCATCTTCAATCTTCAAGACTTAAACTATTCACGAAATACGCCAACTCAAATTCCGTAACAATCTCCCCCTTTGGCGGTTTCGTGACAAAACACAGATCCACAAAGAAAATTCAAAAAGGATATTTTTGTTGCTATCACCATACAACAAAAATTTACAAAAGAGTTCCATGAAAAATAAAAACATGAGACAAACTCCTAGAACAGACTCTAGACTTAGACATCTGTAACTTCTGCACACAGAAAACATTCTTGACAAACAAAATCGTTAGATACCTCAAGAATTGAAACATTGAAAACCAAAAGCAGAATTAGAGTTTGATCTCATCATGACATTTGAAAGAATCAGATATGTGAAAGAACATAGTTAAAACCAACATATCATCTAAGCAATTGAAAACCAAATGTCAAAGTATGTTAGTCCAACATCAACTTGTTAGTCATATTACATGCCCAAATAGTTAGTCAAATAGTTAGTATCAGCATGTCACATTCCACAAAAGAAAACCCAAGTTGAGTTGAGATTCATACTTACCTTGATTCATTCACAGTCATTGTTCAGAGTTCATTGTTTTTCATTGTTCAGAGTTTATAACTCTTCAACTCTCTCACTCATTCTCTCCCCCTTTTTGTCACAAATAAAGCCAAAAATGTAGCATGAGCTACAATATGTAAGGAGAGTAAACAAAAAGTTCATAAGTTTCTAACAATATGCACAAAAAGAGAATTAACCTAAGAATATGCACAAACTGAGAGTTAAACTAGACTAAAAGAATCAACTAAACTAATCCAAATTCAGTTATCGAGAAATAAATCCTGCACAAAAAGACAAAGTTAGTTATCAGAATCTGAAAAGTCTGAACTCATGCAACCAATCTTGGACATAATCTTTCGCATCCGCTTGTCCATTGAGTTTATTTTCTTCGTGATGGTGATGTGAGCTGCTGTGATTAGCTCCAGTTCATTCGCAACCCTTTGTTGTTCCTTCAACATTCGTTCCTGCTGAACGGATAGTCGTTGCTGCAACTTGAAAATTGAAGTCAATGATGCTTCATCATCTGTGCCAGGTGCTTGATGAGATGGTGATGCATCCGTGTCAGGCTTCTTTCCAAATGCAGAAGCTTGAGTGACATGAGGCAGCTTGTGAAGAGATTTGACAATTGTGGACTCGTCTATCATGTTCAAACATTGATGATACGTCGCCGAGGTGATGTCAACTTGAAATTTCTGTAAGATCCTCATTATGATCAATGGAAAAGGAATTCTTTCGGTAGGATGAGGATGCTCAACATATCGTGTCATTCTGTTCCAGATGATGTATGGTATGTTGACATTCAATGCCCTTGCTTCTGACGGGTGTCCTATGAGATATAAGAACAACAACCGTTCCCATCTCACAACCTTCGTCTGCATGTTTGGAAGTATATTGTAGCAAGTGATGAAGTTCAGGAAGCGATATTCCAGACGAAGTTCTTTGGATCGAACTGATTTGTTCGTTGATTGAGTTCCCTCGAGACAAATCCCCTCAATAACTTTACACCATAAAGTATTTGTCAAATCCACTCCTTTCAGATAGTGAGCTCCTCTTCCGCTTGCTTCCATTCCCAAAACCTCACCAATCAACTGTGGGGTGATTTTAATTCTCGTTCCTTGGATATTCGTATAGAATTCCATCGGACCGTTCTCAAATTCGCGAAGATGCCGTGCGTTGGTATAGAAGGTCCTCACATGGTGCAGGCAGTATCCGAGAGTTTCCGGGAAGCGACATACTTGAATGAGATTTGCTTCATCAATCAAAGTACCAAATTCAGGAGAGTGACTTCGTAGAGCTTCAATGTTCACGTGTCTTTCGCCAATGCACTCGCGATGTGCAAATGCTCTAAGCCGGTCATTGTTAACAAACACTTCTTCATCTCGTGGCGGAGAGTCCGGAGCTATTGGTGGTTCAACATCGGTCTCCTTTCTCCGTCCAAAACGTCGAGCGAGCCGCTTACGTTTTAGAGAAATAGTTGGGGCAGGCATAGGAGCCTTCCCAGAGTTCACTGGTGCTTTTCCTTTTTGCTTCGAGTCAGCAGGCACAAACTCGTCATCATCATCGTCATCCGTTAACATGTCCCAGTGTACTTCATCTGGGTTTTTCTCAAGTTCAGTATCACTGATAATTTCAACCTCTCCTTTTCTTTGAACTTTCTTAGCCCTCTTCAACTTATTGGTTGGTCTAGTGAGCACCATCGAGATAAGTAACAGTACCAACCAGGAGAAAGTCATTGATCCTAGTGCTTTGAGTTCTAAAGAGAATGTCCTGTGAAAACCAACTCAAGAACATATGAAAAATTGTCAAATTTTGAAAAATCTTAACACATTGTACCTAGACAATCATAATCATATAGAGAAGCTAAGAATCAAATTAGTTTTCCAAAAAGAATGTTAAAAATAGATCAATTTCATGTTTTACACAAATTCCTCTTTTATGCCCTAAAACCGAATTTTTAGAAATCGAAGGCTAAAAACTCGTTAATCATGCAAAAACCCAGCATAAAAGCAAAACTAATAGATCCAGAGTTCTTATTTCAAAAGAAGTTTGATCAAAAACCGTTCACAAACGAAGAAAATCCATCTTTTCTGCTCGCGTTTGATGAAAAAACCTAAAAACTGTGAAAAACCGAGTTTTGATCATGAAAACTTACTTGAATCCGAAGAAGCTTGAGTTTTGAAGCACTAGGAAGCAAGAGATCTAGAAAGAGAAACTCTAGAAGCTTGGAAATCAGAAATTTTGGTAAAGAAATCTTGAATCTGAAAGTTTCTATAAGAAGCCCTAGCCGCGATCCGGATCGGTCGTGAATGAGATCCGGATCGGCCACATACAGGGAAATCCTGCATTCGGGATCCGGATCACTTGCCACGATCCGGATCGGCTATACGCAGGGAGAGAATCCTGCGTTCGGGGTCCGGATCACTTTGCCACGATCCGGATCGCCTACACCTTTTTCTCCAGAAAAGTTAAAAAAAATACAATAAACTCCAGAAAAAGTATGTAAGCATTTTATCATGTCAACTTTAAACAAATAGCATCGTTCCATACAACAAGAAATAGATTATGAAAAATCTATCAATAATATCCAAAAATGAAACGAAGATTTACGAAAGTTAAAACACTTAAAGTTGAACAACTTCAATTACATCTATCTTGATCCTATGTGTAATGTCTTTATCAAATCATCAATTTCAGTAAAGAAAATGAAGTACCAAGATCAATAGATGTTTGAAATCCCAGATAAGTTAATAATATATCTAGACAATCTGTTGAAGGAGTGGCTCTTTGAGCATCTTTTACTAAAAATCCCACCTTATACCAACCATGAAATACGACTGAGTCAAGTATTTCAATATGAGTTTCATCAACAATTTTCAAAACAAAAAGTTTGCTTTTCATTCATGGAGTTTCTTTTTCTTTCATTTTCTCCATGTGGTGGTAGTTTTCACACTCCTCACTGGGATGTAACTCTTTCCACATCTTTTGAGCATTTCAGATTTCATTGACTCCCCCTCAATTGGCTATCAATTATTTAATATATAAGGTATTCAACCAACCATTGATCTCGAACTCATACTCGACTAAGCAATCAAATATGATAATGACTATACCAAGAGATCATTGAGAGAGAAATTGACTTTGATCACTTAGAAGATGGTTTAAATAACGTAAATGATCATTGCAACATTGAGATATTATGACATCAAGGACATAATAAATTTCTAAATGCATGTCAAGGTGCAAGTAAAGTCAATTATGAAATGTGCTCAATTAGTGTGCTATGTACAAAACATAGATAAAGAACAAAACAAATACAAAGAACAAAAACAAAACCTAATCTAAGCAAAAGTTTCAAAAGAGGTTATTTCAAGGAAAGCATGCCAATTGCTTTACGCAAGTGAATAAAACGTTTTTGATCCAAAGGTTTTGTCAAGATGTCAGCTAATTGATCTTCAGTTGAAATATATGACAGTTGAAGAATGTTTGATTCAACTAGCTCTCTAAGAAAATGATATCTAAGTTCAATATGTTTTGTTCTAGAGTGCAACACAGGGTTTTTAGAAATGTTAATGGCACTAGTGTTGTCACATAAAATGGTTACCGAAGATGTTGAAATTCGGAAATCACTCAACACGCTCTTCATCCAAATCAATTGGGTTGAGCAACTTCCTGCAGAAATGTACTCCGCTTCGGCAGTCGAGAGTGCTATGCAGTTCTGTTTCTTACTGTGCCATGCAACAAGGCAGTGGCCTAGATAGAAGCATGCACCACTCGTGCTTTTTCGGTCATCCACAGAACCAGCCCAGTCGGCATCTGAGTATCCAACAATATCCAAAGTCGTTCCCATGGGATACCAAATTCCGAAACTGATTGTACCTTTGATATACCGGATGATCCGTTTCACCGCTTTCAGGTGAACCTCCTTCGGTGCTGATTGATATCTCGCACAAATCCCCACACTGAAGGATATATCCGGGCGACTAGCCGTGAGATATAGTAGACTTCCAATCATACTCCGGTACAGTTTCTCGTCTACATTCTCACATTGTGATTCACTTCCAAGTCCCTTATGGCTAGTTCCCATTGGAGTTGGAAAATCTTTCGAATTTTCAAGGTCAAACTTTTTGACCAACTCCAGTGCATACTTGGATTGACACAAGTGAATTCCTTCATCGTTCTGCTTAACTTGTAATCCAAGAAAGTAATTCAACTCGCCCATCATGGACATCTCAAATTCGCCTTCCATGGTCTCCGCGAATTTAGAAGCATCATTATCCCTCGTTGCTCCAAAAACAATGTCATCGACATAAATTTGAGCAACTATGAAATTGTTTTGATAATGCTTCACAAAGAGAGTCCTATCAGCTCCCCCTCGAGTATAGCCCTTTTCCAAAAGGTGCTTTGTCAACCTTTCGTACCATGCTCGCGGTGCTTGTTTCAGACCGTAAAGAGCCTTTTTCAGTCGAAAAACATGGTTAGGTAGTTTATGATCCACAAAACCTTTCGGTTGAGCTACATAAACTTCCTCATTTAAAAATCCATTTAAAAAGGCGCTCTTAACGTCCATTTGAAATAATTTGATTTTAAAATGACAAGCAATAGCAAACAGTATACGAATGGACTCGAGTCTAGCTACTGGGGCGAAGGTTTCATCAAAGTCTATACCTTCGACTTGAGAATAGCCTTGAGCAACTAACCTTGCTTTGTTCCGGATGATAGTACCTTCTTCGTTTTTCTTGTTCTTGAAGATCCATTTGGTACCTATCACATTGTGTTGCTTCGGAGGCTTTGTCAGTTCCCAGACTTTGTTCCTTTCAAATTGATGTAGCTCTTCCTGCATTGCCTTAATCCAATAATCATCTTGGAGAGCTTCATCAACATTCTTTGGTTCGATTTGAGATACATAGCATGCAAATCCGCAAACCAATTGTCTCCGGGTTCTAACTCCTTCTTGTGGATCTCCAATTATGTTCGACTCAGGGTGATCCTTGGAGATGCGTAACGTCTGAGGTAGAGGAGTAGGCGGAGGTACACGAGATGATTCCTGCACATCACATGAGCTTGAAGAACCGTTAGATGCATCAATATTATTATCGAAAGAATTGTTAGAAGAAGATGCATTAGCAGGTGAATCATCATCAATAGAGATATCGAGGGTAGATTTTTCTGATTCAAAGTGAAAAGCCTCATCTACCTTAACATTAATCGATTCTACGATCGTCTTAGATTCTAAGTTAAAGACTCGATATGCTCTGCTGTTTGTAGAATAACCTAAGAAAATCCCTTCGTCACTTCGAGAGTCAAATTTTCCAAGGTTTTCACGATCACGTAAGATAAAACAACGACTCCCGAAAATGCGAAAATACTTGATGTTAGGTTTTCTACAAAACCAAAGTTCATATGGTGTATTAAAAGTCCCCGGGCGCAAGTACACTCGATTGATAACATAGACAGCCGTGTTCACCGCTTCAGCCCAAAAGTATAAAGGAAGGTTCCGGCTATGAAGCATAACACGAGCCATCTCCTGAACGACCCTGTTCTTGCGCTCGACTACACCATTTTGTTGAGGTGTGTAAGGTGCGGAGAATTCATGTTTAATTCCATTTGAAACACAGAAATCAATGAATCTAGAGTTAATGAATTCACCACCTCTATCACTCCTCACTCGAGTAATCCTTTCATTCTTTTCTATCATAATACGATTGCAGATTTCGAGAAAAGAGTCAAAGGTATCAGCTTTTTCCTTTAGAAAGGCTACCCAAGTATATCTAGAAAAGTCATCAACCAACAAAAAAATATACCATTTACCTCCAAGAGATGGTTGACGAGTTGGCCCCATTAAGTCCATATGTAAAAGTTCCAAAGGCCGTTTGGTACCTATGTGGTTCAAATTCTTGTGTGCAGTCCTAGACTGTTTTCCCTTTTGACAACCGCCACACACAAGGTTTTGTTCAAAAGAAAGTTTCGGAACCCCTTTGACCACATCTTTATTTGAAATTCTAGAAAGTTCCTTAAAGTTTATGTGACCTAGCCTTTCATGCCAAAGTGTTTCGTTTTTCAAAGATGCTAGGTTACATTTTTCAGAATTTTAGAAGGAACTACATAACAATTATTTTCTGATCTAACCCCCTTTAAAAAGAAAGCATGGTTCAAGTCAGTTACAGTGCATTTATCAGATGAAAAATTAACTGAATAACCACTATCACACAGTTGACTTATGCTTATGAGGTTAGTCTTTAGGCCATGAACAAATAATACATTATCTAGAACCGGGCCATCTGGAATAGCTACTGTTCCCTTTCCAACAATTTTGGAAGACCGGCCATCTCCGAAAACAACAAGTCCTCCGGAGTTTTTCTCAAAAGTTTGAAAACAGTTTTTATCGCCGGTCATATGTCGGGAACACCCGCTATCCAAATACCAAGACGAACTATCATATGCATGTAAGGAAACAGTGGTAGCAAGACAGGGAAAGATCTCACCTTTGCGCACCCAAACCTTTTTGGTATGCGACTGTAGTGCTCGTGGAGTTGATTTCCTAGGTGAGGGCGTCTTGCTTGAAGAATTGCTGCTCCTTGAAGATGTCGTCTTGAGCGATGTACTACCAAGGCTCTTTTCCGTCAATTTGGTTGGAGTGGTTTTCCGAGGAATAGCCCTTTTGGTAGTTGCTGCAAGATGTTCTTGAGGTGTGCATTTGGCTCCAGTCTTGCAGTTTCTTCTGATGTGCCCTGAAATGCCACAACGAAAACATACCTTGGTTCTTGTCGATTCCGAAGATGATGTAGTAGGTTCGTTGTCGTTGCTTGGCGTGAACACCGGTGTCGGAGGAGGAGATACCGACGAAGGCACAAATACCGTACCACTCGAACTTGGAATGTCTCCAGTTTGAGTGTATCCGAGGCCGAACTTGTTTCTTTGACCGAGACCAAGGAGTCTGTCCAACTTACTCCTTCCAGAAGTAAATCTCTGTAAGTCATCCTTTAGTTGGCGTATGGTCTCTGTCATTTCAGATTTTTCCTGTCGGGCCTCGCCGTAGAGCTTCAAGAAGTAGTTCGCTTTGTTCACCATGTCTACATAACTCTTCTCGAAATGCTCATTGGACTCTTGAAGGGAAACATTTGTCTTAACCAGATTGTCCCTTTCCACTTCAAGATCGGTTGAGATAGAGGTTACTCTTTTTAATTCAACTTCAAGTTCCAGTAATCTCTCTTTCAACCCCTTGTTTTGTTTAGCCAGTTTCTTTGAATCCCTCAGAAGTTGATGGTAGGCTAAAACAAAATCTTCACCTTCCGAATTATCTGACTCATCGTCCGTTGCAATCTTTTCCACAGTGGAGTTGGACAGTGAGTCGGATGTACTTGCCATTAAGCACATGAAGGATGAAGGTTTGGTGGACGCGTGGAAAGCTGTCGCGTTGTCTTCTTCATCACTTGACGATGACTCATTTGACGTGGAGTTGTCATCCCAAGTGACTGCTTGCATCACTTTCTTCTTAGCCGGATTCTTGTTGGGACATTCAGTTGCTATGTGGCCGTAGCCTCGACATTTGAAACACTGAACTTGTCCCTCAGAACTTTTCTTGTCCTTTGAGAAGTTCTCTTGGCTTCTTGACTTGTAGCTTGAGAATCCCTTGCCTTTCTTCGACTTTCCGAAGGATGGAGTTTTGCTTGAATTTCCCCTTCGAAAGTTGCGGCGAAACTTCCTTGTCAAGAGAGCAAGCTGCTTCTCAAAGTCCTCCATAGAAATGTTCTCGTCGTCGTCAGAGGAGGATGAATCCGCGTCTTCTTCTTTAGTTGATTTCAATGCGTAACCTGAAGACTTAGAAGAAGATGCCTTTCCAGAAGAATAGTTAGTAGGAAAAGTCATTTCATAAGTTTGTAAAGCACCTACTAATTCTTCTACACGCATTTCGTCCGGGTGTTTAATTGTTTCAATGGCTGCAACCTTCGGGCGAAATCGTTCAGGAAGAGTTCTTAGAATTTTTCTTACAACTTTAAATTCTGGAATCTTCTCTCCCAAGTTAGCACATGAGTTCACGATGTCTTGCAATCGTGTGTAATAGTCAGTGAAGGATTCATTCTCTGCCATAGAGATTGAGTCAAACTTGCTCGTAAGCATTTGCAGTTTCTGAATCTTCACTAGGTTAGTTCCCTCATGCGTAACTTGAAGAACATCCCAGATTTCTTTCGCAGTCTCACATGCCGAGACGCGAGAGAACTCAGTTTGTGACAAAGCATTAAATAGAGCATTAATCCCTTTGCCATTGTAAGAAGATAAGTCTATCTCTTCCTTGGTCCATTTCGACCTAGGTTTCAAGGTGCGAACATCATCTAAAAATTCAGTTGGATTAGACCATCCTAATTCAATTGATTGCCACACCCTTTCGTCGATGGAAATTAAGAAAGCTTTCATCCGTACTTTCCAGTACGCATAATTAGTTCCATCAAAGAAAGGGGGTCGATTGATGTTTCCACCTTCAACCATTGTTTACAACCCTATTCCCGCTCTGATACCACTTGTAGGGTTTAGGTTAATAAGGATCTAATAGGGGAAAAAACACCTAGAGGGGGGTGAATAGGTGTAAACAATAAACACTCAAAAATCTTTGTGCGATAAAACCCAATGCGGAAAAATAAAAGAACACACAAGAATTTTTACGTGGAAAACTCCAAACCGGAGTAAAAAACCACGGGACCGATAACACGGCGAAATCCACTAGAGTTAACACACGTACAAGGTGATATAACGTACTCACAGACGACTCAACCTTTTACCATACGCCCCTAGTCGATCTTCTCCGCTCGCTCCGCAACGCTTCTCGAATCCACGATTTGCGCCGCCAACGCTGAATCCACAGCGTCCAACGTCGAATCCAACGACGTCCGACCGAATCCACGGTCTTCACCCAATGGTACGCTTCGAATCCACGAACGCACCTCGCTCCGAATCCACGAAAGCGATAACACCTTGAATCCACAAGGCCACGCGAGTCCACGCGCCGATTTTGGGGTAAATCGTTGTTTGTTTGGGTGGTGATGATCCGCCGAATACTTAGATCAAGAGTAGATCGGAAATACCATCTAAGTATTCATTAGTTTGATTCAACTCAAGATATGAGTATGAAAATCCTAGAATCAAACTAATCAATATAGATGAAGAACCATTAAATAGATCTAATGATTTCCGTTCTTCTCTATATGTGGATCTAAGGGGCCAAAAATGATATTTGAAAATGACGGCTCTATGTGGATTTGCCCTAGAAATGAAAAGGAAGGGCTATTATAGGTTAGAAACCCTAGGAAGAATATTCGGATCAAAAAACAAACTTTCTGGAAAGTTTTACGGGCGACGATCCGTCTGCGCAAGTCACGATCCGGATCGCTTACAAGCGTAGAGAGCAATTTCCAGAAAACCGCCTGTTCGGGATCCCGGATCATAATCTACGATCCGGATCGTTCATACAGTTTTACCAGAACAATGTGTTCGGGAATCGGATTGAGATTCCACGATCCGGATCGTTCAAGCCAAAGGTAAAACTCATGTTCGGGATCCGGATCATCAAATGCCATGATCCTGATTGAACTTAGGTATAACATCACCCTTCGGATCCGATCGAACGATATGATCCGCCCTGAACATGTCCATGTCCAGTTTTTGATGATATTCCATTAACCTCTGCCGGGTGTTTCTACACTAGAAAATATTCGGAATCACACAGATTATTTATTTACGTACCTGATCTTTTGAATTCTTCTTTCGTTGAGATTGAGTAATGTCCACAGTTTCTTCATCTTCAATCCTCACGACTTAAACTAATTCAACGAAATACGCCAACCTCCAATCCCGTAAACACATAGGATATGTTGACTCAATGAGGGGAAGTGGAATGCTCTGGTGTATACGTTTTTTATTACATAATTTTTATCGCATTGTACCTGTTTTCATCTACTTTAGTTGTCCACTGACTCCCACAAACTGTGACAGGTCCGAACAAGGGGTGTGGGAACCGGGACGATGTGAGATACTGCGGTTTAGAGGACCTTACCGCTGAGGCTGAAAAGGTCTTTTTTTACTTTCGGTTATCTCATTGGCTTTGGTTAGTAGGTTATTGGATTACTTGATGTGGAACAATGTTGGATGTTGGGTTGAGATCCCTAACTTAGGGTGACATCTTTTTTGTGTTATCTTAGCGTGCTGCGGCAATGTTTTCAAGTAGCAAAATAATTTCGAACACGTTTTCAACATAAGTGTCGTGTGGGTACTGGTTTCCAAACCCTGGATTTCTCCCTTTCAAGTTATGTTGCCGCCTAAAAGAGATTTACGAAACGTTTTTAAAACCGGTGTCGTGTGGACACCGTTGACAACCTGTGGATTTTATCCTTTCAATCTTGTTTGGTAGTAATTGTGGTTGTGATTAATT
>CM054943.1:7558572-7708188 GCA_029168755.2 Tillandsia fasciculata | reverse complement strand
TGTTATGTCTACTGTATGGTTGATGGTTGATGATTGTGATGTGAATGAAACGCATGTTGTAAATGAGACGCCGTGCATATACAAAGGAGACTCTGTCCGTGGGCAGAGAGAATTTGTGTATGTGGCGGTCTGGCACGCACCGGGGATGAAGTCATGTTACTTTATTAAGAAAAAAAAAAAATATTCACGCTATTTTCCGCTTTGATTTACTCAAAAACCCCCGGGGCGTGACAGATTAAATGGTATCAGAGAATATGCAACCACAACCATAGTAGACGTAATCCACATCCACATTGTGAGGTGCCACAAGCAAATTGGACATGAGATAACCAAGGTATAGGTGCGGTAGTACGTGAGAGTACGGGGAAAAAGGGAACGTAATATAGGTGTAATCGTAAGACAGGGTGCTAGGGATTATAACCTTAGGGCTAACTTGGTTTCTTTGTTTGCACGGTTAATAGCCCGAAGCCGCTCTTCAATCGATGGTGCAGAAGAGGATACGACGGTTCCGGCAACTGTGGAGAATCGGCTACTCCAACAACGGATTACGCGACATGGCATAGCGCTCTCCCCTTTTTGTTAGGAAAGACGAACCCCACCAGGCTCGCCTTCCCAAAGGTGGTTGTCACGCCCCGGGGGTTTAAATGCGCGGAAGAAGAGCCACCGATGCTCCCAAATCAGTATATAATTTTTTTTTTTTTTTTTTTTTTAAATCATCACTCCCCGGCGCGTGCCCAGACCCGCCGCATATGCAAATTTACTCTACAAACGGGCAGAGTCTCCTTTGTATATGCACGGTGTCCTGATTTCATCATACATTCGTTTCAAGCATTAACCACACTAATCAAGGTACAAACGCATACAACATGCAAGGAAAGAGGCCGACTAGTTTGAAAAGGATAAATAAACTCAAGGTTTTTAAAAGCGACGCCCACACGACGCCATCATTTTTGAAAGCCACTTCGAAAACCACATAAATCCACAGAGTTTTGGAAAACGGCACCCACCCGATGCCAACTTTGCAAAACCAGTTCGAAAACACATAAATTCCACAAGGTTTTGAAATCCGGTGCCCACACGACACCTACGTTTTGAAAATAGGTTTCGCAAACGGTTTTCTTTGCTTTTCTTTGTTTAAAACGGCCAAATAAAAAAGGAGTAACATTCATTTGCATAACTTAAAGAAAGAAAAGGGCAACATCCACTTCGACCCCACGGGGGTGTCGCAATCCACAACTAACTAACAGAAATAATAAAGGAAAAGAGAAAGGAGAGTCACTGTGTCTGAAGACGCTCAAAGTCAGAACAGACCCTCGCGGCCTCACCGGTGCCCTAGCACTCGCCCCTGGACGAACCTGTCACGGAGTGGGGAGTCAGTGACTAGAAATAACATAATAGGCAAAAGAGCTAAAATATAGCAAACCATAAGGACCGGAGCAACCGTCCTCCTCAAATACCGTCCATAGTAAACTTACCCTGCACCAAACCAAGCCGGGCACCTACCCCGATCACCGCACCGAGCCCCTATCCCGGTGTCCCCCGCCGAGCACCCGCCTCGGCCGCCGAGCACCTGCCTCGGCATCACCGCTCACACCCCCCACCTGCGAGGGCCCCCATTCCTAACGCCACCGTCGCGTGGGGTACACGGATCAACGTACCACTTTTCCGGAAAAGCACACCCTTGCGGTGGCCAAACCGCCGGTGTGCGTGTAGCAAAACAAGAGCGCACGTATCGATAAATGAGTAAAGTAATGCCACAGGGTTAGTCAAATAAACATAAATCCCAAATACCTTGCACCTTGCCCCGACGTGTTACTCCTAATAAAACAAGTCTATCCCCGAAACCCCCGGAGAAGTACCCACCTCGTGTGTGTCGTCCCGCGCTCGGCTCGTCCGTGTCCGTGCGCCTGTCGCCAACGACGTCCCGCACTCCTGAGGAAACAAGGGCATGTCAAGACTAACGGGTCCGAAAACCTCACCGACTCCAGACCGAACCGGGCGACGAACGCAGCCCCGGACTCCGTGCTGCGAGCTCCCCGCACGACACCGACTCGTGTGGAGCGCCCTCAGCTCGCGCACGGCCCCGCGCGGCACCAGCCCGCGCGGGCGTCCTACCCGCGAGCGGCCCCGCGCGGGCGTCCTACCCGCGAGCGGCCCCGCGCGGCCGGGTGCCGCGCGGCAAGCTACCCGTCGTGCGGGGCGAGCACCGCGCGGCACCAGCCCGCGCGGGCGCCCTGCCTGCGGGCGGCCCCGCGCGGCCAGATGCCGTGCGGGCGCGCTGCCCGCGGTGCGGGGCGGCCCCGCGCGGCACAAGCCCGCGCGGGCGCCCCGCCTGCGGGCGGCCCCGCGCGGCCAGGTACCGCGCGGGCGCGCTGCCCTCGGTGCGGGGCGGCCCCGCGCGGCACCAGCCCGCGCGGGCGCCCCGCCTGTGGGCGGCCCCGCGCGGCCAGGTGCCGCGCGGGCGCGCTGCCCGCGGTGCGGGGCGGCCCCGCGCGGCACCAGCCCGCGGGGCGCCCCGCCTGTGGGAGGCCCCGCACGGCCAGGTGCCGCGCGGGCGCGCTGCCCGCGGTGCGGGGCGGCCCCGCGCGGCACCAGCCCGCGCGGGCGCCCCACCCGCGGGCGGCCCCGTGGCAGCGGTGCTAGCCCTGCCTCTCGCGGCGGCGCGGCGATCCCCGGCCCCGAAACGACCCCAACCGAAAGAAAATAAAAACATCAACAACTCACCTTGGATCGCTCGAGGGAGAGGGAGGGAGGATCGTCCACTTCCCCCGGTCTACCCGTAGAAAGGCAAGCTTCCTCCTTCTCCCAAGGTCCCCACGTTGGAAATCCGCGCCGAAAACCCAAAGCGAGAGTGAAAAAGGGTTGGGTTCCTCTTTCTCTCCTCCAACTTCCCCTGAACGTGGCCGCCCTGTTGTATCGCAACCAAGGAGGGAATGGGAAGGGGAAAAGAGCTAGAAACCCTAAGTCCCAACATGCCCTGACCTAAAGGGAAGGGTTAGGGTTATCAGTTACCTAAAAATCGTGCAGATTGCCAACACGGATCCCGGAGCACCTACGGGGGCCCAGACTTCGAAAATTAATTCTGGATGAACCCGGAGTCGGAATCCGAAACCTATCGCGTCCTCGCGCTCCGTTTCGCGAGCTCTACCACCTAAAAATACCCGCGAGCCCCGATGGACTGCCTCGGAAAACACGAAAATTTAAGCCCTCAGTCGGACCGTCAACAAACAAGGCATGACGGAAAAAGTCAAGGGAAAGCCAGGTCTTACTGTGGTCCACATAGCGACACTAATTGGGTAATACTGACGGTGGGTCCACCCGCTTACCGAGAATGTGATCGATAGGACCACTATGGTGGGGCGGAAATTGGCCGTTCCGCGCACCTGGCAGAAGGGTCATGAGTCTGCCGGGGGCCGAAACGACCCCAGCCATAACCCGGGAACGACTTTCCCGACGGGGGCCGACCACCCCAATATTCGAAGACACCGCAAGGAACCTGGAAACACATCAGACAGAGGACTCGGAGTACGACATGGACAAGAAACGACCCCAGCACTTCTCAGGAGGGGGATTTTCTAGCGGAGACCGGCCATGCATCATCTACAGAGGGGCACCTCGGGGAAATTATTCATTCCGGAAGCACGACCTTTGCTTCTAACGTGACAAACTGGGACAGTTCCGTTTTTACTGCCCCGAACCCGGGAATGATCCTTCGGAGTCGCGACACGGATGAGGGGTCTTATGCGACGACACGACAAAGGATGCACTACCCGAGGGAAGTAGTAGCAGGAAAGACCCCTTACGAAGAGTAATGTTGGTCTTGACCCCAGGAGAACCCTTAGGAGCAAATACTCTGTACCTTCCTGCCCAGTAAGGATGCGAAGACTTAGTTGTCTTTGGTGTTGGCCCTTTATTATGGGTCAAATAGGTCCAACTTCCTGCCTTGAAACAATAGGCCCAAGGGACTAGTGAGTTGGGTTGGGTGAGCCCAATAGGTTGAGTGGGCTGCGGTCCGCAATAGACCTAACGGCAAGAGGCCCAACAATAGACCCAACATCCAGGTGGGTTGGGTCTGGTCGAGATCTGTGGTGCGGTGTATGCCGCTTTAAGTGAATCGGATGCGCACCTCTAAAAGCTCAGGCTTTTGGGGTTAATGGTTAGCGCCGACGATTCGACATTTGAGGCATAGTGGTAAGGGAATTTTCGGATGTGTTTCCGGCGGAGCTCCCCGGAATGCCGCCGGAACGAGAGGTTGACTTCCCGATTGAGCTGCTTCCCGGCACCAAGCCCATCACCAAAGCACCGTACAGGATGGCCTTCGCGGAGTTGAAGGAACTCAAGGCACAGTTGGAGGACCTTTGGACAAGGGTTTTATCAGACCAAGCGCGTCACCCTGGGGCGCGCCCGTCCTGTTTGTGAGAAAGAAGGACGGAAGTCTCCGGTTGTGCATCGACTACCGGGAGATAAATAAGGTCACCGTTAAGAACAAATACCCCCTGCCAAGGATCGACGACCTCTTTGACCAATTACAGGGGACGACGGTGTTTTCGAAGATTGACCTGCAGTCGGGCTATCATCAGGTCCGGGTTAAGGGGGAGGACATCCCCAAAACGGCTTTCCGAACTCGCTATGGCCATTACGAATTTACGGTAATGCCGTTCGGGCTCACAAATGCCCCGGCAGTGTTCATGGATATGATGAACAGGGTATTCAAACCCTTCCTGGATTTATTCGTGGTGGTCTTCATCGACGATATCCTCATCTACTCTCGTACAGACGAGGAACATGAAGAACATCTGCGCACAGTCCTCCAGACCCTTCGGGAACAGAAACTCTACGCCAAACTCAAAAAGTGTGAGTTTTGGCTCCGTGAGGTCGGTTTCTTGGGGCACGTAATCTCGGCGGCTGGAGTCGCAGTGGATCCGAAGAAGATAGATTCGGTGACGGACTGGCCCCAACCGACGACGGTGACGGAGATTCGAAGCTTCCTGGGATTAGCCGGGTATTACCGGCGCTTCGTGGAGGGTTTCTCCAAGATAGCCACCCCCTTAAACCGTTTGACTAGAAAGGTGGAAAAGTTTATCTGGACGGACAAATGTCAGAGAAGCTTCGAGGAGCTCAAGGATAGATTGACACGAGCCCCGATCCTCGCCCTGCCAGAGCCAGGGGAGGATTATGAAGTGTATTGCGATGCGTCGCGTAATGGACTGGGTGGAGTACTCATGCAACGGGGAAAGGTTATAGCCTATGCGTCAAGGCAGCTCAAGGAGTACGAGCGGAATTACCCCGTGCACGATTTGGAACTCGCAGCGGTGGTGTTCGTCCTCAAGCTTTGGAGGCACTACCTGTATGGGGCACACTGCAATGTGTACTCAGATCATAAAGTCTCAAGTACCTTTTCACCCAAAAGGAGTTAAATTTGCGACAAAGGCGGTGGCTCGAGCCACTGAAGGATTACGATTTAACGATCCACTACCACCCGGGAAAGGCAAACGTGGTGGCCGATGCCCTGAGTCGCAAGGGGCAGGCCGAGGAGGCAGGTGTAAGTGCCATCACCCAGCAAGATAGACTGATTACGGAATTTTCGCGATTGAGACTAGAAGTAGTACCGGCAGGTACAGTCGCACAACTTCTGACACTGGTGGTCAGACCTACCTTGCTGGACAGAATTCTCGAAGGACAATCGACTGATGATCAACTCCAGCTGGTGCGAAGTAGAATAACCGCCGACCAAGAAGGTGATTTCACAGTAAACTCCGACGGCACGATACGATTTCGAGAACGAATCTGCGTGCCGGATCTACCGGAACTCAAAGAGGAAATCCTGCGGGAGGCGCATACCGCCCCGTATGCGGCGCATCCCGGGGGAACGAAGATGTACAAGGACGTCAAACAGACCTTCTGGTGGCCCAAGATGAAGGAAGACGTGACCCGATTTGTAGCACACTGCCTGGTGTGCCAACAGGTGAAGGCCGAGCATCAGCGCCCAGCAGGAAAATTGCAACCCTTATCGGTGCCCGAGTAGAAATGGGACATGATTACCATGGATTTTGTGACCGGATTCCCGAGATCGTCACAGGGACACGATGCGATATGGGTGATTGTGGACCGTCTGACGAAATCGGCCCACTTTCTGCCCATACACACGACGTGGACGCGGGAACGACTGGCACAAACTTACATCGACGAGATAGTAAGGTTGCATGGGATACCGACATCTATCACGTCGGACAGGGACACGCGACTCGTGTCAAACTTTTGGCAAAGCCTGCAACGAGCAATGGGGACCAAGTTGCACTTCAGTACGGCTTTTCACCCGCAAACCGATGGACAATCAGAGTGGGTGATACAGATTGTGGAGGACATGCTTCGAGCATGCGTTTTGGACTTGGGCGAAGGGTGGGCACGGTGTTTGCCCCTGGTAGAATTTGCCTACAATAACAGTTACCAGGCCAGCATTCAGATGGCACCGTACGAGGCCCTGTACGGGCGCCGCTGTCGGTCTCCAATATGCTGGGACGACTTGGGTGAGCGTAAGTTTCTGGGCCCAGATTTGGTGGAGGAGACCGAAGCAAAGGTGCGATTGATTAGACAAAGGCTACTGACCGCCCAGAGCAGACAAAAGAGCTACGCGGACAACAGACGCCGAGACTTAGAGTTCATGGTGGGTGAGCATGTGCTACTCCGGGTTTCACCCTCCAAAGGAAACCGACGTTTCGGCATAAGGGGAAAGCTAAGCCCGAGGTACGTGGGACCGTTCGAAATCCTGGAACGCGTAGGACCGGTGGCGTACCGATTAGCCCTGCCACCGAACCTCGAACGAGTCCATAACGTGTTCCATGTCTCGATGCTTCGGAAGTACCTGGCTGACCCCTCTCATGCCTTGGATGCCTCTACCATCGAGTTGCAAGAGGATTTAAGCGTCGAGGAGACGCCGGTGCGGATTTTGGCGAGAGAGGGCAAGAAGTTGCGCAACGAACTATCCCCTATGTGAAGGTCCAGTGGAGCAACCACGAAGAGCGCGAGGCGACGTGGGAACTGGAATCGAAGATGAGGGAATGTTTTCCCGAAGTGTTTAAGTGAGGTTTGTACTTAAGTTTCGGGACGAAACTTTTTATAAAGTGTGAGTGGTGTAGTGATCCGGCCCTCGGGGTATTTTGACTCACATGTAATCATTTAAGCCTTTAAGTGAAATAAAATTATTTAATTTTAAAAGTCGGCCGGTGAGGTGCTAGTATTTTTCTGCGATAGAGCGCGAAAAAGAAGACCGACGGTGCGATCGGATCTGAAATCCGATACCGGGATCTCCCGGAACGGGACTCAAAGTGATTCGGTGATTAGTCGTGCATCGGAATCCGTGCAAAATATCTTGCACCCGTTAGAGATAAGGTGGGTTATCTCGTAGGGGATAATTAATTAATTAATTAATTATCCAAGACGGAAAAATAATAATTCTCTTACGTACGAATTAAAGAGAAATTAATTAAAGATAAAGTACGAATTATATAAGGGATCCCGATTATCGGAAAGGAAAGAAAAGAAAAATAAAAACCCTAGCCGGTGAGGAGAGAAAGAAAAAGGAAAAGGAAAGGGACGAAACCCTAGACGAAGGAAGGAGAAGGAAAAAGAGAAGGAGCCCGATCGTCCCGAACACCGATCCGAAGGCAAAATCACGACCGGGCGGCCTTCCCGACGATCTCCGGTTAGTAAAATAATTTTTAGTAATTTTTCCGTATTTTTCCGTCGTCTCTTTCGTCAAGTTCTTGGGTTTCTCCGTCAACCCCGTTACCGTCACCATCATCGTCATCATGCAAGGGCACGGAACGGGCGGCGGAGACGCGCGGTGCCGCTAGGGCATCGCGCGGAGGAGAGCCGCGGACGGACGGACGCTGCCGCAAGCGGCGACGGGACCGCGCGGGCACCGCGCGGGCTCCGCGCGGGTCGCACCCGCACGGGCGCCGCGCGGGCACCGCGCGGCCGCCGCGCGGGCGACACCCGCACGGGCGCCGCGCGGGCACCGCGCGGCCGCCGCGAGGGCGACACCGCGCGCGGGCCCGCAACCGCGCGGGCGCCGCGCGAGGCACCCGCGCGGGCCCCGCGCAGACCCGCACCCATGCGGGCACCGCGCGGGGCACCCGTGCGGGCACCGCGCGGGCCCGCACCCGCGCGGGCACCGCGCGGGCGCCGCGCGGGCACCGCGCGGGCACCGCGCGGGCGCCGCGCGGGCGCCGCGCGGGCGGGGTGCCGCGGGGCAACCCGCGCGGGCGCCGCGCGGGCCCGCACCCGCGCGGGCGCAGCGCGGGGCGGGGTGCCGCGCGGGCAGCCCGCGCGGGCGCCGCACGGGCCCGCGCGCCGCACCGCGCGGGGCACCGCGCGGGACACCGCGCGGGGCGCCGCGCGGGGCACCCCCGCGGGCGCCGCGCGGGCACCCGCGCGGGCGCCGCGCGGGGCCGCCCCGCGCGAGCGCCGCACGGACACCGCGCGGCCGCCGCGCGGGGCGCACCCGCGCGGGCGCCGCGCGGACACCGTGCGGGCGCCGCTCGTGGAGCCGCGCCGCGCGGGTTCGAGCCGCGCGGGGCTCCGACGGACGGCAATGGCGGTGCAGGGGGTTCCAGTTACGGCGAACCGGACGGTGCCGGGACTTTTCCGTCAAAAAGATTATAGTGGGGTCTATTCCGATTTAATATGTTAGTGTATGTTTCTGATCATAGTTATCCGTGCGGACTTTCTTTAGGTCCCGGGTGCAGCGGGAGAGCGCGAAGGATACCGGTGTTCCGATTTCTCTCCAACAAGGTGGGTACGGTTGCTATAAGTGCAACAAGTGCAGTAAGTGCATCTATCATCATTAAATTGCTCTCAATTTGCCTAACAAAGTAGATGGACAGTTTAACCTTTCGCATAAATGTTTTTATCTAACAACTGATGCGGCTGCGGTCGCGGTGCTCACTACACGCCGATCTCGGCAAATCCGTTTCGGATGCTGCACGTACACAGGCGGATTGGCCTCCGCATGGGTGTACTTTTCCGGAGAAGTGGTCTTTTTGACCCGTGTCCCCACGTAAGGTGGGGACCTCTTCACGGCGGCTAAAGGTACCGCACTAGCCCGTGAAGAGGCATCAATTGTCCTGCGAGGGGAGACGTTGACAACCCCGACGGGTACGGTGGCACTAAAGTAAACAAAAAGAGTAATGTGAGTTTCAGGTTTTAGCGAAAGGTCCTGGTGTATTCGGTTTGCTTTTCCTTCCTTGTTGTCATTTAGACATCTACTTTGTTTGTCACTGACTTTACCCACTCCGTGACAGGTATTCCTAGGTGCGTTAGCCGGGATGGCGGTGAGACTGCGTCGCGAGGACCGTAGTCAGGACTCTTGGTTTTCTATCTCATTTCCTTTTATGCTTTAAATAGTTAATTTGCTTGTGGATTACTTTAGTTGTGGACATGTATTAGTTAGCTCTGTGGATGAGATGTACCTTTATGTTTTGATACTCATAGTGGTGTTTTCATACGCGGCACGTTTTCACAATAAACTGAATGATTGCGAAAATGTTTTCTCAAAACGAAGTGCCGTGTGGGCACGGGTTTTACAACCATTGGTTTTATCCTTTCCAAACGTTGATGCCGCCTTAACGACTTGTTTGAAAAAATAAGGTGTCGAGTGGACACCGACCTTTTAAACAGCAGTTAGATTAATGTGCTTTGATTGGTGATGTATGTCTACTGTATGGTTGATGGTTGATGGATTGTGATGTGAATGAAACGCATGTTGTAAATGAGACGCCGTGCATATACAAAGGAGACTCTGTCCGTGGGCAGAGAGAATTTGTGTATGTGGCGGTCTGGCACGCACCGGGGATGAAGTCATGTTACTTTATTAAGAAAAAAAAAATATTCACGCTATTTTCCGCTTTGATTTACTCAAAAACCCCCGGGGGCGTGACACGGGTCCCCCGAGCCAACCCGATAGAGGACGCAATGTCCCGGAAGGAGTAATAACAGGTAGTACTTTTAGTTTCTCTCCGAATTAGGAACGCCTATCATATCAGAGCGTCCCCCTCCTATCCATTCTCTCTCTTTCCTGTTTTTCCGCCCTACCCAGAGTTGCTAGGAAAACCCTCCTCCCCCTTCTCTTCTCTCCGTTTTCCTGAATCCCATCTTAGGGGTAGATTCATTTGGACTGTGGGGAGAGACCCTCAAAGGCCTTTAGCTAAGCCCTCCCCAGCCTGCAAGGGCGAGCAAAATTCTTCTGCACTAAGAGCTGGGGGAAAACCTTGCTTGGGGTATTTGTCGTGGCACTCAGAATCGACTGTCACAGCAATCCTGAAGCTGTAATCGACCGAACTAAGTCCCTGGTGCATTCCGGGAACTAGGCACGCCAAAACATGCGAGCTTTACTCGGGAGGACGTCTACGACCTACCGTTCTTTCCCCCGCCGCGGGCAAGAAGACAGGGGAAGGGTAGTCGAGTAGTTTCTTTCACGTTTCAGTAGATCCGGCCACCTGATTTAGAACCCTACCTTCCGGCGCCCACGCCGCCATTAAGCAGTGAACTAACAGAAAGTCAAACTGCCAGAGGACTGTAAGGGGTTACTCTAATAGGTCTGTTGGGGAGGCCACTCCTGTACCAACCCGACGCCCTCCGATCCTATGACAAGAGGAGGGGGCACCACTACAACCGGTGAGGAGGCTCACGCCACAGCAAGGAGCGGCCCCACCGGGGTGACGAACGCGAGTGACATGGGTAGACTTAGGTTCAAACCATACCACATAGGTCTGCGGACTTAGGGCCACAGCCGAACCTCGTACCGAGGGGCAAGTGTGGGTGAGGTCGAAGCTCCCCTGTTGGGATGGCGGGAAACCTCCGGGATGGGAGCGAAAATCCAATCTCGTGGCGGTTGTTCTGGCTACCCATGACGATGTGGTTGAGGCTGGTGGAGATGTAGTAAGTGGAGGGCAGCGTGTGTGGCTTGGGATGTATATAGACGCTAATAAGGAACACTTGCGTGTAGTCCTTAAGATCCTCCGGGAACAGAAATTATTGCTAAACTCAAAAAGTGTGAGTTCTGGCTCCGCGGGGTGGACTTCTTGGGGCATATAGTTTCGGCAACGGGAATCGCGGTAGACCCGAGGAAGGTTTCTCAAGGATAGCCACTCCCCTAAATCGATTAACCCGAAAATGGGAGAAATTCATCTGGACGACTCAATGCCAGAAGAGCTTCGAGGAACTCAAGGACAGATTAACACGGGCGCCAGTGCTCACACTACCGAAGCCCGGAGAGGACTATGAGATCTATTACGATGCATCACGGAGCGGTATTGGAAGCGTACTAATGCAACAAGGGAAGGTCATAGCCTACGCATCAAGACAGCTCAAGGAATACGAGCAGAACTACCCTACACACGACTTGGAGCTCGCAGCAGTCGTGTTTGCTCTAAAGCTCTAGAGACACTATCTTTACGGAGCGCACTACAATGTGTTTTCCGATCACCAGAGCCTTAAGTACTTGTTCACACAAAAGGAGTTGAATTTACGGCAAAGGCGGTGGCTGGAGCTACTGAAAGACTACGATTTGTCTATCCATTACCACCCCGGAAAGGCAAATGTCGTGGCCGACGCCTTAAGCCGGAAGGAGCAGACGGGAGAGTCGACGATGAACGCCATTACCCAACAGGATCGTCTAATTGCGGAGTTCTCGCGATTGAGACTGGAGGTAGTGCCGGCGGGTACGGTTATGCGACTCCTGTCCTTAGTAGTTAAGCCTACTTTGATCGAGAGGATCTTGGAAGGCCAGTCAACGGACACACAATTGCAACTTGTGCGGGATAGAATATCTTCGGAACAAGGGGGCGATTTTATGATTGGCTCGGATAACGCAATACGGTTCCGGGGATGAATTTGTGTGCCCGACCTACCGAAAATAAAGAAAGAAATTCTGACAGAAGCGCATAGTGCCCCCTACACTGTGCATCCCGGTGGTACGAAGATATATAAAGATCTTAGGCAGACCTTTTGGTGGCCTAAATTGAAGGGGGACGTGACGCGATTTGTGGCACATTGTTTGGTATACCAACAAGTGAAAGCTGAACACCAGCATCCGGCGGGAAAACTACAGCCATTGCCCGTACCGGAATGGAAATGGGAATGGATTACCATGGACTTCATGACCAAATTTTTCCGATCGCAACAAGGACACGACGCGATATGGGTCATAGTGGATCATTTGACGAAATCGGCACATTTTCTGCCCATCCACACGACATGGACCCGAGACCGATTGGCGCAAACCTACATCAACGAGGTGGTAAGGTTGCACGGAGTACCAGCGTCGATTACTTCTGATAGAGACACACGTTTTGTGTCGAACTTTTGGCAGAGCCTACAGCGGGCGATGGGGACCAAACTGCAATTCAGCACGGCTTTCCACCCGCAGACTGACGGACAATCGGAACGGGTAATCCAGATTCTCGAAGATATGCTCCTAGCTTGCGTTCTCGACTTGGGTGAGGGATGGTCGCGTTACCTGCCCCTTGTGGAATTCGCCTACAATAACAGCTACCAAGCAAGCATTCAAATGGCGCCGTATGAGGCCCTGTACGGGCGCCGCTGTCGATCTCCTATATGATGGGACGACTTGGGTGAGCGAAAGTTTTTGGGGTCAGATCTAGTGGAAGAGACCGAAGCGATGGTGCGCCTTATCAGGCAACGGTTGTTGATCGTCCAGAGCCGGCAGAAAAGTTATGCAGATCAGAGGCGACGCGATTTGGAATTCGTGGTAGGAGAGCATTGCTCCGAGTTTCGCCATCAAAAAGGACCCGACGCTTTGGTCTAAGAGGGAAGTTGAGCCCGCGGTATGTGGGACCGTTCGAGATCTTGGAGCAGGTGGGCCCGGTAGCCTACCGGTTGGCCCTGCCGCCAAATCTCGATCGGATACACAATATGTTTCATGTCTCGATGCTCCGAAAATACCTTCCAGATCCGTCGCATGCCCTCGATGTCTCCACTATCGAGCTGCGAGAAGACCTAAGCTTTGATGAGACGCCGATACGAATTTTGGCGCATGAAGACAAGAAGCTACGCAATCGGACCATCCCCTACGTGAAGGTCCAGTGGAGCAATCACGAGGAGCATGAAGCAACTTGGGAACTGGAGACGAAGATGAGAGTGTTTTCCCAATTTGTTTAGCGAGGGTTGAGGATAAGTTTCGGGGACGAAACTTCTTTTAAGGGGTGTGTGGTGTAATATCATGACTTTTTGGTGTATCATTTTACCCTCTTGCTAATAAATTAAATGTTAGAGAAAATTGAATTATTGAGTTTTCTTAAGTTGACTATCGTGCGGTGCGGGTATTTTTCTGTGATAGAGCTCGAAAAACGATGAACGGCGGTGCAATCGGATCTGAAATCCGACTTACGGATCTCCCGGAATAGGGTTTTGAAGGTCGCAATAACCATAGTGTGCATCGAAATCCGTGCTAAAGATATGGCACGCTTTTCGAGGGATGTGGAATTATCTCGTGGGAATAGATAATTAATTTTAAATAATAATAATCCGGATGTGGGTTTTATTGTACGTACCAAGAAAGAAATCTGATTTTTTCCGAAAGAAAAGAGAAAACCCTAGCCGGAGAGAAAAGAGAGAAAAGAGAAAAAGAAAACCCTAACCGGAGAAAAATAAAGAGAGAAGAAGAAAGCGGAGGAGTCCGATCGCCTCCAATCAACGTGTCAGAGCCGAAAGTGTGAGCATATCATCTTCTCCGACGAGATCGCGGTAAGCGAAGTTCTTTTTCGGTTTTCGTTGGGGTTTTCGTCGTTTTCGTTTAGCCGCCGCCACCGCCGTCGCGCCGCGCGGGGTGCCGCCCGCAGGCGGCAGCACCCGCGCGGGGCGCCACCCGCAGGCGGCGCGCGGGGAGTCTGACCGCGCGGCCGAGCCGCATGCCGCGCTGCGCGGGGCGCCGCCCGCGAGCGGCGCGCAGGGAGTCTGACCGCGCGGCCGAGCCGCATGCGGCGCCGCGCGGGGCCGGTGCCCGCATGGCCGCACGGCATGCGGCGCCGCGGGGGAAGGGACAGCGGCCCGTCGTCCGTCGCACGTCGTTACCGCCGCCGTTGCCGGGTTTTCGTCGTTCTCTTGGGTTTTGGACTCCATTTCTTTACAGAATGCAATTCAGTCTGACCTGTTGTTCTTTTGGGGACTTTCTTAGGTCTGGGTGCCGATTGTGAGTGTGTTTCGGTCCCAGGTGTTCCGGTCAGCACATTTCGAGGTGGGTACTTTGTTGTATTTCGGTATATTGTTGTTCCCGTTGTAACTTGTGAAAGTAAAGTAGATGTACCTTTTTGTAAACTGTTTAACCCCATTGCATGAGAATCCCGCTCTTTTATTTCTAACTGTGGCGACGAATGTCGCGGTGCTTTATTACACGCCGGTTTGGGCGTTTATGCTCATGATTGCTTACACGCACACCGGCGGTCTGGCCATCACACATGGTGTATTTTTCTGAAAAGATGGTACGTTGACCCGTGTACCCGACAAAGGTGAAGGTGACATAGTGGGGACCCCTCGCGGATTACTTAAGGTGCTGCACAAGTACCGTGGAGGGGTTGATGGCTTAAAGGTGCGAGCAAAGTGTACTTTCGCTTGGGGTCTTTAGACCTCCCGGCATATGCTTCGTTTTGATTAAACAGAGGATATGGTGACTCATGAGGGGGAAGTGGAATGCTCTGGTGTATCGGTTTGTTTATTACAATTTTTATCGCATTGTACCTGTTTTCATCTACTTTATTTGTCACTGACTTCCCACACTGTGACAGGTCCGAACAGGGGTGGGAACCGGGACGATTGTGAGACTGCGTTTAGAGGACCTTAGCCGCTTGAGGCTGTAAAATGTCTTATTTACTTTCGGTTATCTCATTTGCTTTTGGTTAGTAGGTTAGTGATTACTTGATGGTGGAACAATGTGGATGTTGGGTTGAGATCCTAACTTAGTGGTGACATCTTTTATTGTGTTTATCTTAGACTTGCATGCGGCATGTTTTCAAGTAGCAAAATAATTTCGAAAACGTTTTCAAACTAAGTGTCGTGTGGGTACTGGTTTCCAAACCCGTGGATTTATCCTTTCAAGTTATGTTGCCGCCTAAAAGAGATTTACGAAAACGTTTTTAAAACCGGGTGTCGTGTGGACACCGTTTGACAACCTGTGGATTTATCCTTTCAATCTTGTTGTAGTAATTGTGGTTGTGATTAATTGTGATCTCTCCCTTTGGTTTTATCGTGACTGCATGGTTAAAGTATGTGTTGTAATTGAGACGCCGCACATATACAAAGGAGGCTCCGTCCGTTTGTGGAGTGAATTTGTATATGTGGCGGGTCTGGCGCGCACTGGTGGGCGAGGTTTATTTCAAAAAAAATATACACGTTTTTTTTTTCCGCTCATTTAGAACCTCCGGGGCGTGACAGTCAAGACACACGAGGCCTCGGGACACCACAAGTACAGTTCGAGGCTTCAACCTCCACTCGAGGCTCGTACAGGTCAACCGATTGGGAAGGTGAGGTTCCCCTTTTGGCTGTTGCGTTAGTGAGTGAGCTCAATAGATCTGAGCCGAGGTGTTGGTTTGATTGGGTGTTGGTGAGGCATCTAGGATGTTCTTTAACCTTTACTGTTTTTCTTATCTGCTTGTCTTATCTCTGTAGACTTTGTAGATGACTCATGTAGACCAAGTAAGTGTAGAACATTCTTTCTCGGTGGTTAAACATACTGGGAACTTTAATTAATTCTCACCCCCTGTGGTTTACTCCTTTCAGGTGTCGGATCGGTTGGTGAGGCACCCGATCACGGCAAGAACGTGGTCGAGTAGCAGATTTAGAAGTCTAGCTAGCCGTCGATCTTGCTGAGTCTTTCAGTTGTTTCTTTGTCTAGCCGAGGGCTCGGTTGTTGTTCCTTTTTGTAACCGAGCCGATGGATGTAATAAGTTGTATTTCTATATTTTATTCCTTGAACTCTAATATTGTGCATCATTTCGCTTCTTTTTGTTTAAACGCGATTAGGGCTGGCCGTTCCATTGGGATGGAGTGTTGCTTATTCGTTCGGCAGAAAGTCTGTGCGTGCTCAAGAACTGACCAAAAGCAGGTTCGGGGCGTGACACACTTTGTAGCGGTATCAGATAAAATATGCTGATATAAATTAATTACTTTAGTGGGATCAAATAAATTATTACATAAAATAATTTTATATAAAAATATGCTGATATAAATTAATTATTTTATTTTTTAAAACATATTTATACATTGTTCTCGACTTTTTATCCAAACGCTATTAAGGATATTCTCTAAAATATTCTTGAATGCATTCAAACACAAATTTATCGTTGTTCTAGCTTATATCGAGAACAACAAAAAATTATTCCTAAAATTTAGTTCTCAAACCAATTGCAGCTTAGGGGACCACTATCATCCTAACCACACATCCTCGCATCTAAGGGCTGAAAACCCACAAGTACAGATGACTTAGTACTTTTAAAAATATAGAAGTATATATATATATATATATATATATATATATATATATATATATATATATATATATATATATATATATATATATATATATATATAGAATTAGGCTAGAATACTATCGATAGCACCAAGCCATTGGTGCTATCAAGTTTTTAGTCGTTGGATGAAAAAATATGCGGTTAGGATTATAGTGGGCCCCTAGGGTTTACTAGGTGTTTAGTTGAATAGTAAAAATCTTAGGGGACCACTATAATCCCAACCGCATATCTTTTCATCCAACGGCTGAAAACTTAATAGCACCAATTATTTGGTGCTATCGATAGTATTCTAGCCGACTCTATATATATATATATATATATATATATATATATATATATATATATATATATATATAGAGTCCGGCTAGAATACTATCGATAGCACCAAATAATTGTGCTATTAAGTTTTCAGCCGTTGGATGAAAGATATGCGGTTGGGATTATAGTGGTCCCCTACTTGGTGCTATCGATAGTATTCTAGCCTAATTCTATATATATATATATATATATATATATATATATATATATATATATATATATTATATATATATAGAGAGAGAGAGAGAGAGAGAGAGAGAGAGAGAGAGAGTCCGGCTACTATACTATTAATAGTACCAAATTATTGGTGCTATCAAGTTTTCTATCGTTAGATCAACTCATTTGATCATTTTCACTCGTTAGAGTTTACTATTTTCCAACCGCCTATTAAACCCGAAGGGCCCACTATCAACTCAACCAAATATTTTTTAATCCAATGGTTAAAAACTTAATAGCACCAATGACTTGGTACTATTAATAGTATTTCAGCATATATATATATATATATATATATATATATATATATATATATATATATATATATATATATATATATATATATATATAAGAGTCCGGCTAGAATACTATTGATAGTACCAAACAATTGGTGCTATCAAGTTTTCAGTCGTTGGATGAAAAGATATGCGGTTGGGATTATAGTGGTTCCCTAAAATTTTTACTATTCAACCAACCACCTAGTAAACCCTATGGGTCCACTATAATTCCAACCGCATATTTTTTCATCCAACTGCTAAAAAACTTGATAGCACCAATGGCTTGATGCTATCGATAGTATTCTAGCCTAATTTTATATATATATATATATATATATATATATATATATATATATATGTATATATATATATATATATATATATATATATATATATATATATATATATATATAATTGTGACTGCTATAAAAGTATTTGAATTTTTCATTTTGAAAAGTCTGGGCTTACATGGTATGATTGGACATCATACTTTAGCCTACGATGTAATTTATTTTATTTTAATTTAAAGATCCAATATAATATACTAATCAAAAATACTTTATCACACCTTTTAACTATCAAATACAAAAATGCTAGATGTACACTCCAAATGGGATGTACATCTTACAACCACCCCATTTTGGGATGAAATGAATTTTATTCGTCATATCGATGTGATGAGTTGATGAATATCTACCTCAAGATGGGATAGGTATAGAATATATACCCTATTTGGGGTGTACACCTAGCATTGCTCCTATCAAATAATATAATTTTTTTAAATATAGCGAAAAAAGTATTCATTCAGCCAAAAAATGACGCTACAATCTAGGTTCGAGGCCACCAAGAATATATAATATATTTATATTAAAAAATATTATTATAAAGTTTTTTATGAAAAAATTTGCAAGAAAAAAATTTTCGTAGCCTACAAATTTTGTAAAAAAAAAATTTAATTTGGCCTCTCTAAAAACTAAAATTTTTTATGGATTTTTTTCAGCTCCCCGGGGCTTCCTTGGGTTCAACTCCTACGCTCCAAGCACTACAAACGCAGGCCGCCACTGTTGTCTAATAAATTCCCATCCGGTTGCTCGCCGATTTGGAAGGATACCCTGCGCCTGGATCTCGCCTTTGCTACCTCGGTTAGTTTCTCCATTGGCAACGGGAAGTCGGTATCGTTTTGGAACGCCAGATGGGCGGGCGAATTTGCTCTGCGCAACCAATTCCCTTATCTGCACGCTGCGGCAACCTATAAGCACATCTCCGTCGCAACCTGGGCTAGCAGGTACTCTGAGAACCTCATATCGGCGTTCAACCAGCCCCTTCCCTTCCGCGAACAGGGAGAGCTTCAACAACTCCGTTCGATAATGGCCACCACCACAATCTCTCTTTCCGAGGACTCCCCTTCATGGCGGTGGAATGTCAATGGTAAGTTCTCTTCTTCGAGCGCGTACGGCTTCTTGACTTTCGGCGGTGTCAAGAACTGCAAAAACTTCTTCCTGTGGAAAATCGGGGCACCCCTCCGGGTAAAGATTTTCCTATGGCTAGCTTCAAGAAACAGAGTCTTGACAGCCGACACGCTAGCGAAACTTGGCTGGATTGGACCAACCATCTGTGTGATGTGCAACAGAAGTGAGGAAAATCTGGACCATCTTCTCTTTTCCTGCCCCTTTGCGCAAGTGTTGTGGAACAGACTATGCACAGGGCTGCAGAGGGACAGGAGACCATCTCATAGACCATTGGGGGACTTGACTTCGAGGTGGAGAACAGCCAGAGCTACCATGGCAGGTTCCAACAGAGATTTCTTCGACATCTGCTTCGCTGCGACATGCTGGGAGTTATGGAAAGAAAGAAACGCAAGATTGTTCACGAACAGATCTGCCTCCGGCAGAGACATGGACACGAAGATCATGTCGTTGGCAAAGTTCTGGGCCTCAAATCTATTGGCAAGTAGCGGCTAATCATACCAAGCAGTGCAAATTACTGGGTCTGGCATCACAAAGACAATACATCTGCTAATATCGCTGACAGCAAATTTCGAGGTTAGAGAGGACTCACTTGTTGAATTACAATGGAGCAAGGTGGACCGGCTGGGAAGCCGCTTCAGCACAGGAGGCTACAGAGCGGCCTTGGCGTTTACCAATCAGCAAAGGTTTTGCGAAGACCTGGGTAGAAGGGTTGCTGATGCTGCGTAGCTCTAATTTCCAGTCCAGGGGGTTTGAGCGCGCTATCAGTCCGCTAAGCCTCCTCGATTCTGTTTTGTTGTGCCGCGAGGGGTTCCTTGCTCGGCTCCGTTTGTTCTTCTTTTCCCTCTTCATCCTCCTTGTACCTCTCAAATAGGGTATACCCCTGTTTAATCAAAAAAAAAAAAAAAAACTAAAATTTATAATATTTTAATCTTTAATAATGAGCCTAATTAATTAGGAACTATATGTAATTTTTAAAATTTCAAGAAGTTCAAGAATACATAAATATTTATCTTAAAAAAAGATTATTGCAAAGTTTTGTAAGAAAAAAATTTGTAATATTAAATTTTTTGTGGCTCACAAGTTTTTTTTTTTTAAAAAAAAAAAATTAATTTAACCTCTGTAGATTAAAATTTATAATATTTTAATTTTTAATGTGCCTAATTAATTTGGGAATCTCTTTGAAATTTTGAAAATTTTGAGCAGGACCATGACCATTGTGAGCCTCATAATAGCTTTGTCCCTAAATCTAGAGGTGGTCTTCTATACAGCAGTGACATTAGTCATTGTATCTCAAGCCAATCAAATTCTTACTTTTGAGACAAATAAAATAATTTATTTAAAAAAGAACTCATAATGAGATTGGTAAATTTTGTGAACAAATTTGATTGGTTGAATATATAGATAATATGGTATCACTATCACATTTAAAAAAAAAAGAAAAAGAAAAATTGATTCAGCCAAATGAAGTCTTATTGTATTGGCAATGACTATTCAAAAAAAAAGCCCAAAAAATAACCAACGGTTTGAAAAAAAAATCAAACTAGTCATTTTGACCGGCTCAACTGTGATCTAATTTGTAGAATGGTTTGACCAATTAAATCAAAAAATTATTTTAAATCGTTCGAATCAGCAATTCAACTATCCAGCCAGAAAATCGGTCTGATTGTAATTAAAACAACTAAATTTTTTGATCAAATACAATAGCTTAAAATCAACTTAATTGATTTTATTTTCTATAACACATATTAGTTGTATAAAAAAAAGCAAAACTTTAAAATATATATCTACTTAATTTGGTTTAAAAAATTATATTTTATTATTAAGTATAATATACTAGAATAAAAATATATTATTTTTTACATATAGTAAAAATTAAAATAATATTTAAATATTTATGATGTAATATTTTTGAATGGTTATCCAATTCGATTTTTAAAATATAAAAAAATTATTAATTTTAAAATTTAGATAGTCAAATAAAAATAAATCATATCTACAATAAGTTTTTTAATATTTTTGCCGTTATTAATTAGAGTTCTCTTTTCAGGAAGGAAAACAAGAAAGACAATCTAAGAAGTAGAACAAATGCTCACGTCTTCATCCTTACACTTTAGCCGAGTTGTCCGGGGGCGATGATATCAGCAAGCCCTCCCAGACATCAGTGGCAGACTGGCAGTTCCGTGCCTCCCTCCAACGCCATTGACGACGCAGTCTGCTTCCAGATATCAATATTGCCTGCACTTGGTTTATCCGTACACATCACATGTTTATTTTACATCTAAAATGCTATTATAGAAAGATTTTAAAAATAATAAATTAATTTATACTGCACTTTATAATTTTTCAAAAGAATTATTCATAAAAAATTTTAAATTTCAGATTCATTTAAATGTTAATATGTTATTGAAAATTTATTTATTTAGTATTAAGGTTGGTGGATGATAAGTAATACTATTTGTAGGACCGTAACATCTAACCTCGAATATCTGTATTATGCGAAAATCGAATCCGTACTACTAGCAATACCACTTATGGGATCATAAGCGTTAATCAACTATTTCAAAAATACTTACTGATAGGATGATCACAACCATCGCACTTAAGAGCTTAATCACAGCGCTTACAAGTTTCAATCTGATTCAATTCATTTAGACATTGAGTTTATTGTTTAGCTTCTTGTTGTTAGATCTATTGTGGACGACAGCTCTACTTAGCTTACTAGTTCGCCCAATTTAACTTATTATTTTTTTTAATCTTATTATCATTAGATAAAAAATTAAATTTATTTTAACTAATAAATAAATGATCAATAATAACTATTCAATGTTTTGTACCGAGGAGCATCGAGGAGCATTAACATGGAAGATTAAAAAAAAAAATGTTTCTTAATTTTTTTTATTGGGACTAAATAATTATAACTTAACAAAATTAATATAATGAGAAATATTTCTCATTGCATTTGGTCACTTTAGCCAGTACATTAGGCATGTTTGACTTGGCGTTTATGCCCCAAATTTTTTTACGGTGAAAATTATATATAGCCGATTTAGAGCTCTTTTATTGTTTATTTGAAATTTAATTTTTTGACAATGACTTAATTTGACTCACTTTGTGTGTTTATTTAACCATAAATTGACTTTAAATGATAGATTTTCAATATGCCACACAATCTTTTACTATGAATGTTTTTTTGTATTATATTATTTTTAAGTAAATTATACTTTTATATTTCAAGTATATGGCAAATGATAACACTTTACTGATAAATTAAATCTTGTTTTAAAATTTAAATAATTAAATAATGATGTATTACTGATGTGGCTTTGAGTAAAATACTATTGCATTGCTATATCACTAATACATTATTATTTCATTAGTTAGGACAACTTGATTACTTTAATTCAAAAATAATTAATCGAGACCGTAAATAGCACCAATGACTATTGCAAAAATAATTAATTCAAAAATAATTATACTATTGCATATTTTTTAATCCAAGAGTTAAAAACTTAATAGCACCAATGACTTGGTACTATTAATAGTATTCCAGCCTATAAAGCTGTATATATATATATATATATAGTCCGACTACTATACTATCGATAGCACCAAGCAAAGCATTTAGTGCTATCAAGTTTTCTATTCTTAGATCAACCCATTTAATCATTTCCACCCGTTAGATTTTACTATTTTTCTAACTACACATTAAACCCAAGAGACCCACTATCATCTCAACCGCACATCTTTTAATCCAATGATTAAAAACTTAATAGCACCAATGACTTGGTGCTATTAAATAGCATTCCAGCCTAGCTCTCTCTCTCTCTCTCTCTCTCTCTCTCTATATATATATATATATATATATATATATATAAAAAGAGCTTATATATTTTTAAAAGTACAAACTCATCCATACTTGTGAATTTTTCACCATTAGATTTTTATTGGGATCCGTGTTATTGTAAAAATATTTAAAAAGAGAGAAAGAAAGTACAATTGTACAAATCCAATGGTAAAAAATCACAAGCATGGATGAGTTTATACTTTTGAAAATATATAAGCTCTGCTCTCTCTCTCTCTCTCTCTCTCTCTCTCTCTCTCTATATATATATATATATATATATATATATATATATATATATATATATATATATATAATTAGGCTGGAATATTATCAATAGTACCAAGTCATTAGTGTTATCATATTTTTAGCTTTTGGATTAAAAAATGTATGGTTAAGATGATAGTTGTCCCCTAGGGTTAGTTGAATAGTAAAAATCTTAGGCGACCACTATAATCCCAACCGCATATCTTTTCATCAAACGGCTTAAAACTTGATAGCACCAATTATTTGGTACTATCGATAGTATTCTAGCCGGACTCTCTCTCTCTCTCTCTCTCTCTCTCTCTATATATATATATATATATATAGAGAAAGAGAGAGAGAGAGAGAGAGAGAGAGAGAGAGCAGGGATTATATACTTTCAAAAGTATAATCTCAAATATGCTTGTGAATTTTTTACCATTGGATTTGCATTGAGATTTGTGCTATTTACTTTTTCTTTCTCTTTCTTTAGTTGACCTTACAAAAACACAAATCTCAATGCAAATTTAATGGTAAAAAATTTACAAGTATAATTTGGTTTATACTTTTGAAAGTATATAAACTCTACTATATATATATATATATATATATATATATATATATATATATATATATATATATATATATATATATATATATATATATATAGCGTAGGGCTACTATAATCTTATGAGTATAAAACTCTTTGTATTCATAACTTTTTTGCCTTTGAATGAAGGAATGTGCGGTTAGGAAGATAGTAGTCCCCTAGGGTTTAGTGGGTTATTGATGAAATAATATAAATTCAAGGGACTACTATAATCCTAACCGCACATTTCTTCATCCGAGAGCCGAAAGCTTAAGAGTACAAAGGGATTTTACTCATAAGAGTATAATAGCGGGACTATATATATATATATATATATATATATATATATATATATATATATATATATATAGTCCGACTAGAATACTATCGATAGCACCAAACAATTGGTGCTATCAAGTTTTCAGCCGTTGGATGAAATGATATGCGGTTGGGATTATAGTGGTCCCCTAAGATTTTTACTATTCAACCAATCACCTAGTAAACTCTAGGGGACCACTATAATTCCAACCGCATATTTTTTCATCAAACAGCTAAAAACTTGATAGCACCAATGACTTGGTGCTATCGATAGTATTCTAGCCTAATTATATATATATATTATATATATATATATATATATATATATATATATATATATATATATATATATCAGATTATATATTTTTAAAGAACGAGTTCAATTATGCTTGTAAATTTTTTATTATTGAATTTGCATTGATATTTGTGCTATTATACTTTCTCTTTCTCTCTTTTTAGTTGACTTTATAATAGCACAAATCTTAATGCAAATCCAATAATAAAAAAATCACAAATATAATTGAGCTTGTACTTTTAAAAGTATATAAGCATATATATATATATATATATATATATATATATATATATATATATATATATATATATATATATATATATATATATATATATATATATATATATATATAGCGTAGTGCTACTATACTCTTATGAATATAGACCCTTTTGTACTCATAACTTTTTCACTCTTGGATAAAGGAATGTGCGGTTAGGATGATAGTGGTCTCCCTAGAATTTACTAGGTTGTTGGGAAAATAGTAAAAATCTTAGGAACTATTATAATTCTAACCGCACATTTTTTTATCCAAGGAATGAAAATTTATGAGTATGAAAAAATTTTACTCATAAAAGTATAATAGTCGGACCCTATATATATATATATTATATATAAATATATAATATAAGATAATAAATATTTTTGACTTTTTATTAAACGAATATAATTTTTTTTTTAAAACAATACAAGTAAATTATGTATAACACGATATTTTTTTTAAAAAATATATAAATTATCAATAAATTTTTTATTAATTTTTATTTATATAAAAAATATAATAATACTCTAATAAAATTAATCCGTTGCAACAGAAACCGAATCTCCCTTTCTTTGTTTTCTCTCAGTGCTGGCCCCACCTCCCCGCCTCATTTATTAAAATCATTAAAGCCATCCATCCTCCTCACCGGCACCCCTTCCAAGAACAGCACCGCCTGACTGACAAAGCTCCACTCACCACAAAATACCAGCAATTGTTTTTTTTTTTTTAAAAAAAAGAAAATTAAAAACCCAGAAATGAAAAGAAACTTTTACCATTGGCCCTGTAAAAGTTTCCTAAAAAGTAAATTACACTATTAATGATACTTCGTAATTAAATTTTAATTTATTATAATTTTTTTAATTAAATTCTAATGTGAAATTGAAAGTTCGATGGAAAGAAAATAAAAAATAAAATATAAAATCTAGTTAGGAGTTTTGGGAACACTCAGTACAATTTACCCTATTAACATATTAGATGTGTAGTATAATCAAAAGCATCATTTATTTGCCAATTAGTATGCAAAAGATAAATTAGAGATTAATCAAAAAGAAATAAAAAAATTAAGAAGTGTCAATTAAACCATACCATTCTAATGATGTAAAGTTTAGAACACTATCTGACCATTCTTCTGAGTCAACTTTTTTTCTTTTTTTTCTTTTTTTTTATTTTAAAATCTGTTCACTCATATGCTAATCCAAATCATCTGTAAAATTTATATCGTTGTATCGATCGTTGGTTGTACAGTTGATTAAAAATTTATTGATTAGTATATAAAATTATAATTATTTGATATAAACGCTATTTTTCTTTCTGGAAAAAAAAAAAAAAGAGTCACTAAAGTTGAAGTCAACTAATACAAACAACACAATAAGAAGTAATGGAAATTTACCACTACATAAACTCTCAATGGCGAAAACTTTTGGAGCAACGCAAAGAGCATTACACTACTTTACCAATTATTTAGAAGAAAACAGAGCGACCGCGTCACAGAGATAACACCATTATTTGTTCTGTACTTGGCGCTTTTGCAGAACAATAATATAATAATCTATTCAAATGTTTATAGGCATTCACATGTCAGAAAGAAAACCAAAGACATAAGCAGCAAAGAAAAAACACAAAAAGCCGGAAGAGAAAAGACTAGACACACAAACAAACGCAAGAAACCCAAACCCAACACACACACAAACCCGTAGCTCATAAAAATACTCTACACAGTAATAAATGCATTTGATTCTGAGGCCTGAACCCAGTACACACGTTTTCTGTTCTTTCTCCTCCCAGGAAAAGTTACTAATAAGAACACAAGCAGTAGCCCACTCGACAGCTTTTGATCTCTTATTCGTTCCTAAGTCCTGTGAGTAAAAATGCCGTTTTCTTCGCTCGATCCGTACTCGGGCGGTGACTCGGACGAGCTGGGCAGCCGCGGCCCTGATTTCGAGTCCCGCGACTGCGAGAGTGAGGTTGGGATTAATTCATTTGTTTTTCTTTTTTTTTTTTTTTTTGCACTTTTTTTTTTTTTTTTTTGAGCTTTTATGGGTTCCTGCAGGAAGGGGCGGAGGAGGAGCCCGTGCAGCTTATCCAGCCGCGGAGTTCGGGGAGTAAGAGAAGCCGAGCTGCGGAGGTTCACAATTTGTCCGAGAAGGTCGGGTTATCTTTCGCCTCTCTGCATTTGCGTTGTGTTTAATCTCCACTAATTTTTCTTGTGTTCTTATGAATGGTTGGATTCGCTTGGGAGCAGAGGAGGAGGAGTCGGATTAATGAGAAGATGAAGGCGTTGCAGAATCTCATACCCAATTCTAACAAGGTTTGTGTGCGCGCGCGCGTTGTGTTTAGTCTTTATATACTAGATAGTATGAAAACAATACTCGAGTATTTTGGACCGGTGTAAGTTTTTGTGACGCCCGGTAGTCTCGCGTACGATAGGAATGTATGAGAATATAAGAATCAGAGATTATAAGTGCTGTGCTATATTGGTGGGACCTCCCCCCCCCCCCCCCCCCCAAGAACTACTTATACAATCCCCGCAAGAACTACTTTTAGAATCTCACATCGTCTGATTATTGTAAATTTTTGTCTGGTCTGTATGTGTGAACGAGCTTGGACCCGTCGAGAATCTTAAAATCTAAACAGGAATATGTAACACCCCAATAGTCCTACGAGGGAATATAAAAATCAGTCTTTAATACTAATGACTTAAGCATTTTGGGCTGGTGGTGAGTTTTTAGTACTAGTTGATTGGGTTTAGGCCTGGTATATGTAAACTGGACTTAAGTATTTTGGATCAATTGTTTTAGGCCCAGCAAAGTTGCTCATAGTTGGAATATTAAGTTTGTTATCTACAGCATCAAGAACCTAATTAAAAGGTTCCAAGTTCGAAATTAAGTTATGCCAATGGTTAGCTAAACAGAGATGTTTTTGTGTGTCCAATGCCAATGAATACTGACTTCGATCAGATTGTGCACCCCGACGATAGCAGAAATTTCTGGTTGGACTAACAATTGTATCTTTTTGTGTCCTCTTGCCGAATTTGAATAAACGTTTTGATTATGAAAGATAAAATGCTTTCTAGTCTTGGTGATTTGCACTAATGAATTTTGGGTCAATGGTTTAGGCTCAACAAAGTTCCTAAATCCTGTTGAATACTTGGGTCATTATGTTGTTCCATTCAGCAGTCCTCTATTTACTGTAATTTTTATGCGTCGATGCAGACTGATAAGGCGTCGATGCTTGATGAAGCCATTGAATACCTCAAGCAGCTACAGCTTCAAGTGCAGGTCAGTTTCTGCTCCCAAAGTCTGCATTTCTTTGTTGAAGATTTTTTAGGTATGTTCATTTGCGTAAAGCGTTCTGAATTACAAGTATGCTTGATTAACGTCATTTTGCGTGTGGTACTGCTGTGCTTTAGTAATTGCATAGGGAATTAATTGCTTCGTATGTTTATGGATGATTGCTTGGATGATTTACTGGTTTTCTGATTCAGATGTTTGTCTTCAGTCAGATTGTGGCAATTATCTGACCATTACCCTTTTGTTCTTAGAGAAGAATTTTCTTAGGTATTTTCATGTTTATAAGTTGAAACTCATTTGTAGTTATGATATATCATAGCTTAATAAGGGGAAACCCATTTTGTCGTTACAAAATGTCTATTCTTTCTTACATACTTTAACTTGACCACAGTTCAATGGGAATTTTTCCTAGGAAAACTTGGTAGTCTGGACCATAACAAGCTGCGCAATGCAACTTCTGGGACTTGCCTTTGTCTTCTTGATAGTCATTTTCAGTTGAAATTTCTAATAAAAAATGCAATGCAATTCCCATTCCATTAGAAAATGGAATTATGTACAGATTTTCTGCTCTTACCATGTAATACCTAGGGGCGTTAGCGAGCCGAACATGAGTGAGCTGGGGCCAGCTCGTGTTCGACTCGTTTAATAAATAAGCCGAACACAAGCTGGCTCATTAAAATATCGAGATGAAAAATTCGAGTCGTTTATAAATGAGCCGAACATGAGCTGACTTGCGAACAGTAAGTTAGATTGTCAGCTCTAGTACTAGGTGAAAAGTTGAAAGAAAATTAGAAATTTAAAATCTTAATCTATAAAATTTATAAAGTATAGGTTTCTTTGCATCTAAGTTGGCCTAAAATTCAAATAGTATACACACACACACACACACACACACACACACACACACACATATATATATATATATATATATATATATATATATATATATATATATATATATATCATTAGCAAATGGGCTTCGTTGCCACCTATTTGTTTTCGATGATGGAGTTTCCAAATCAATGACCTATTTGTTTTCGATGATGGAGTTTCCAAATCAATGATCGGCATTGTTGGACATAATCTAGACCACTGGAAGTATTTAGAAATCAAATTTCAAATCTTTTCGACATCATTGACCTAATGATCAAAGGGTTGCAAAATTTATAATTTTAATAGTAGATATGAGTCTCTTGCTCGTTTAACGGTGTAAAGAAATTTAAATAAATTGAATTTTGGTTAGAGAAGAGAGAGAGAGAGAGAGAGAGAGAGAGAGAGATGAGCTAGTATAGGATTACACGGATTACTAGTAACCAATAATTATTTTACGGCCAAAAGTGGATAATCAATCTTTCAATGAGAAAAAAGAACTATACTTTTTTGTTTGCTTTTCATGATACTTTAATTTAAGTAAAGTATCATGAATTAGATCCTTAGAAAGATCAGAAAGAGAAAAATAGGGATAGAGAAAAAAAAATTGATCCTTTCTCTTTATTTCTACGGATTAGGCATTTCCGTTTATGGAAGACAAATTGGTTATATCATATTCATGGAGCGGTGAATTATTGGGCCGATAGTATATGAATAGTATTTACTATCAACTTTTTCACCCTTTAATCATTACGATTTCACCAACTTTCGCTAAACCCTAGATATTCAATAATCACAAAGTTGATAGTAAACATTATTTTCATACTATCAATAGTATTTTAGCTCTACTATATATATATATATATATAGAGAGAGAGAGAGAGAGAGAGAGAGAGAGAGAGAGAACTAGGCTGGAATACTATCGATAGCACCAAGTCATTGGTGCTATCAATTTTTTAGCTCTTGGATTAAGGGATGTGCGATTAGGATGATAGTGGTCCCTTAGGGTTTAGTGGGTAGTTGGTTGAATAGTAAAAATCCTAGGGGGCCACTATAATCCCAACCACACATCTTTTCATTCAATGGCTGTAAACTTAATAGCACCAATTGCTTGGTGCTACTATAATCCAACCACACATCTTTTCATCCAATGGCTGTAAACTTGATAGCACCAATTGCTTGGTGCTATCGATAGTATTCCAGTGGAAGCCTCTCTCTCTCTCTCTCTCTCTCTCTCTCTCTCTCTATATATATATATATATATATATATATATATATATATATATATATATATATAGAGTAGGACTTGTGTGCTTTTAGAGCACAGAGCCCTCCGTGCTTTCACGTTTTTTTTAATGTTGGGATTTCCGAATGGACAATCGGCTCCGTTAGACTTGGTCTAGAATATTTGAAGTATTTATAAACTAACTTTTGCGATTTTTTGATATCATTTGCCTAGTGATCGAAAGGGCTCAAAATCAATGGCTGAAAATAAAAATCTCATAAAATATGATGATATGATAATAAAATTTTAGATCAAAGATATTGATCTTGTTCTATATAGTATAAAGAATTTTTTATCAAAATTTTACGTGATTTGGATATTTCTACACTGTTAAATTTGCAAACGGCTCACAACAACCATTAAAATTGTTGATTTTGAGCAACTTTAATCACTAGGCAAATAATATTGAAAATTCATGAAATTTAATTTCTAGGCCTTTTAAATACTCTTGATCAAGTTTAACGGAGCCGATCAACCATTCTGAAGTCCCAACATCGAAAACAACATGGGAGCACGGGGGCCTCCGTGCTTTTAAAAGAACACAAGCCTAGCGCGCTCTCTCTCTCTCTCTCTCTCTATATATATATATATATATATAGAGAGAGAGAGAGAGAGAGAGAGAGAGAGAGAGAGAGAGAGAGCTACGCTGGAATGCTATCAGTAGCAAACTGACCCGTTTGCCACCTATTTGTTTTCGATGATGTAGCTTTCAAATCGACGATTGGCACTGTTGAACATGATCTAAACCACTAGAAATATCTAGAAATTAAATTTCAGATCTTTTCTACATCATTTGACCTTATGATCAAAAGGTTACAAAATTTATAAATTTAATGGTAGATATAAGCCTTTTGCTTGTTTAACGGTATAAAGATATCTAAATTAATTAAATTTTTGTTAGAAGATTTTTTAAACTATTTAAAACAAGATTTATACTCTTGATTTTGATTACAAGACTCCTATCATCACTTTTTGAAGGATATTTATTTTTGGGATAATTGCATACATGTCCCTCCAAATAGGTCGGATTTCAAATATATCCCCGCAAATTTCAACTTTTCATATTTATCCCTGCAAAAATCCACCGTTATTCAAATATGCCCCTCTGTTAGGAAAATTGAGTTAACCATAGGTTAAATGCTTAACCTTGATTAGATTAGACAGTGAATATACCATTTTACCCTTTCATTTAATTTAACTTGGATTTTTCCGTCTCCTCCGTCCGCTCCCAGCACCTCCGCCACCAGGCCCGTCTCTTCCCCCACTTCGCCGCCGCAGCCCCCTCCTCCTCCTCCTCCTCCTCCTCCTCCTCCCCCTCCCCATCCTCCCTCCCCAATTGGGCGTGGCAGCACTCCCCCTCCCCCGACCCCGGCGACGACGACCACCGCGGCCTCGTCGCCGGCCACCCGTCTGGGCCCACTTCGCGGCCGCCGCCGACGATCTCAACCACGGCTCCCTCGTCCTCCTCAATTCCCACTTCACCGACGACTCCCTCATGTCCTTCACAGCCCCTACACACCAATCATAATTAATTAATCATCATCATCTTTATTTATTATATTGCTAATTAATTAATTCCCATTCACGACGAGGGAGCCGTGGTTGAGATCGTCGGCGGCGGCCGCGAAGTGGGCCAAGACGGGGTGGCCGGCGACGAGGCCGCGGTGGTCGTCGTCGCCGGGGTCGGGGGAGGGGGAGTGCTGCCACGCCCAATTGGGGAGGGAGGATGGGGAGGGGGAGGAGGAGGGGGCAAAAAAGTAATTTTACATCAAAATCTGTTAAAAATTTAACAGATTCCAAACGGGGATTAACCTCAGGGACATATTTGAAGAACTTTGGATTTTTGCAGGGGATAAATATGAAAAGTTGAAATTTGCAGGGATATATTTGCTATTCGACATATTTGGAGGGACATGTATGCAATTGCCCCTTTATTTTTAGCCGTTCATTTTTTTGTCCAGTTGATGGACTAGAAAAGAATATCGAAAAAATATGAAATTTAATTTCTAAATAGTTTAAATGGTCTAGATCTGTTCAACGGTGCCGATCGTCGATTTGGAAGCTCCATCATCGAAAACAAATGGGTGGCAAACGGGCCAGTTTGCTACTGATAGCATTCCAGCCTAGCTCTCTCTCTCTCTCTCTCTCTCTCTCTCTCTCTCTATATATATATATATATATATATATATATATATATATATATATATATATATTCGAGCTATATTGAGTTGAACACGAGCAAGTTGATCCCAGCTTGTATTCGGCTTGTTAAGATTCCGGGCTAAAATAAAAAATTCAGCTCGTATTCGGCTTGTTTATTAAACGAGCCAATTAATCTCAAGCTCATTTCGGGCTGAACACGAGCTAGTTCGCAAATTGCGAGCTAAAAAATTCAGCTCGCATTCGGCTTGTTTATTAAATGAGCCGATTGATCTCAAGCTCATTTCGAGCGAACAAGAGTTAGTTCGCAAATGGCGAGCCCAATCGCTACCCTAGTAATACCCAAGAAAAATATTACACAGTTATGAAACTCTGATTTTTTTTTTTTTTTTTTTTTTTTTTATGTGAGGAACTATTTGTTCAAGGCTGCTGCCTACTAATATACTCTCCAGATATGATGCTTTTGGCATTTTCTATCAACCAATTTTGGGAGTGAAACTCATGTCTCCGATTTTGCCTGAAAAACCAGTGCAAAAACAGGCTGTTTTAACAGCTGAAATTCATCTGGGGTCTATTAAGGAACATAGTAGAGGTCTGAATTTTCCTGTTGTTTCTCTTTTTTGGAATCTATGGAGTAGCCTTTCTCTTCTTTCACTTTTTTGAATTTTGTTATTATTTGGTTTAGATTTGTAGTTATCCAAATTTAAGTTAAATCTTAATCTAATTAAGATAAGATATAATTTGGATTTAAGTTGGCATATATGGATTATGATTAGAAAATTAATCCTAATCAAATTATTATTTAGATTCATGCATTATATATGCATGCTAAGGAGCCGGAGAGAGGGCGATGCATATAGCTATGCGTAATTAATTAATTTGGGTCATCCATCTGTATGCCGCGCGGTGCGTATAGCCGGGAGAGAGAGAGCCGAATCTGGAAGCTCTAATTAATTAAGTAGGCATCTTTGCCCAGCCGAGCCGTCCGCATTACAGAGGAAGGAGTTAATTAGAGGCATGCTCTAATTAATTAAGAGGTGCGGCCGCAATCAGGATGAGAGCTAAGCCAAGATATTTTGTTCGGACGTGCTAAGAACGTACCGTATGCGGTAACGCTCGTCGATTATATATTTTCTTGGTTTTTCGGATTTTCTTGTGAGATCTTCTTTGTACTCCGTTTTTCGACATTAATAAAGTATTTGCTCCGTCTTCGCCCGTGGACGTAGGCCGTTGGCCGAACCACGTTATATCGGTGTGTTCTTTCCTTTTCTATTTTTCCGCATCAGTTATTTTTTGAATCTATTTTTTCGTCGTTCCGAAAATTTAAGTCCAACAAATTTCATCTGGGGCCTATTAAGGGACATAGTTGATATCCCAAATTTCATTATGAGTTGAATTCTCTATTCGGCTAATTGACTGAAGACCTTCCATATGAAAGGTCATTATTCACTCTTCGTGGTCCTGGTGTTCAATCACAACCATCAATTTTGTTCTGTGATAACATTACTGCCCATTATACGATGTCCAACATAGTTTTTAATGCCTTCTCCCAGCATATTGAGATTGATTGTAGTTTTGTTCTTGAGAAGCTCTTACGCGATTTATTTTTTACCCAATATATTTCATCTAGGCAATAGTTGGCCACATATTTACAAAACCATTGTTGCGTGATCCGTTCCAAGAATTACGGCTCAAACTTTGGCTGTGGACATGCCGCTAGCCAAGCTTGATGGGGAGCATAGAAAGTAGTACATCGAAAGATTCAAGTACTTTTCATATGGAAGGTCTTTACTCAATTGTCAACGAGGATTCAAATCATGATGGAAAGAATTGATTAACTTTGATTAGAACTTTACATTGAGGGCCTGTTTGGTTCACAGTTTGTAATATTCCGGTAATCCTCTATATTCTTTATTGAAAATATTTAAATCATTATCATTCAACTTAAGTTGGGTAGTTGTAAAAGGTGTTAGTGAAGTAGTGGAATTATTGTTGATTTCTGATAGTAGGAATACTAATTTATCATGGGTTAGGAGGTATTCTCTATGGGAATTATTAGCAGTTCATTAATAAAATTATACCAGTTCTTAACCTCTTACCCAAGTGGCTTGATAATTTAGTAACATACTTGTCATTCCTAATATAAAATATACAACATTTTCAGAATATTACAAACATTGAACCAAACAACCCCTGATTGTAGAATGTCCTTTCGTGAGGTTTCTTTAGAAGGAAACCTATTCATTGTATTTCGCTTACCTTTCTTACATGTAAGGATCTTATACGGGTACTCTCATGTGAAATTAGGCAAGTCTAGCTGTTAATATCTTTCTGATAAGTTTATCTTTGTGACAAGTCGTACAAATTTCTGGTAAGAATACTGTCTATGAAATAGTCAAATAAGGGGAAAAAGAAAGCTATTATAGACCTATCAAGAAAATATTTTCAAGCAAGATGCAAGATCGGGAATGGGTCAATGCTTGCGTTCAGCTAGTCCTTTCTATTCAACCGTATGCCGGAATGAAAGATCGATGATGGGAAATATAACTGAGAAATATTAGTTTTCTTAGTTGGGCAATTGTGTCACGCCCCGGGTATAAACCAGAATCCGAGTTCGGCAACAGATCCGCCGTATACGCGGTATTTTCCACGTATACGAAGCGATACAACAATTCCAGCAACAAGTTGATGTATACACGGATGAGTACCGCCACAACAAGTGGTACAGAGCGAGAAGTGAAACACAGATAAGTGAAAGAAGATAAAACAACCCATAACCAAAAACCATTCAGAAGGAAACCTCAAACAAAACTCCAAGGTGACACAAAGACAGCTCACAAATAAACCAACTCCAAAAATAAAACACAAGTACAACTACAACAAGTCTGCTACTATAATCAAAATACAACTCCACAATATAATACAATCCACTATCACCACATACTACTCAAAATATACAACTCTCAAACTGAATAACTACATAAAGCTGGCTACAGCCAGACCGAATATACAGTAGTCCAAGGTCTAAAAACTAGAAAGTAAAGGTACAACAGGTCCACCTCTAATAGCAGTCAGGGGGAAGCTCTAGCTATCCGCGACGCCCTTTCCACGATCTGCCCGAGCTGCGGCTGCTGAAGAAGTCTCTGGGGAGCAACAATGGGTGTGAGAACTATTAACCATAGTTCTCAGTGGGTAAATCATCGAACCTCCGACCTACCCATTGAGTCTACCAATCAAAGGCAAAGTAAAAGATAATAAAGTGTAAACAAAATAAGAGCTAAATAGAACTATACTACTATGCCCACTGCTCCAAGTATGAAGTCCCGAATATATAAATGTGTGTATGCATCACTAAAGGGAACTACTATAACATAACTCACTCACTGTCCGGTCCACTAACCCGGCTCTACCTGCTCTCAAAGTCACAATCACTCACTACCGGTGCACCAAACCGGTCCAATGACTAGTCGGTTCTCCTACCCGAACTCGCCTACTCCGGAGTGGCCCTCGAGGGGCGCGACCCAACTCGAGTAAAAGAATCTCAATAGAATGTATGACAGGCAAAAGTCATCTCTTTGATTAAGGTGAAAAACTTGAATCACTTATAAAAACCTTGTCTCAATGAATGCATTACACTATTCGGCCAACCACCCAAAGTCCGTGGTTGCCGACGACTCCCGAGTCATCAATCCGGGGTTATCCCAACCTGACTCCATGCAACTAAACTGTTCCCAACCGTACTCTCTAACCCAAGCAACATAATTAAACGAGAAAAGCATAAAAGGTTTTCTCCTAAATTCTTGTCCAACATGATAGAATAGCATATAAAAGAGATGTAACTTAGCTATATGTCCAACAAACATGAAACGGTTTTAGCAATGAAGATAAAGTTCTCAACATGAATCTCACTTGTAACTTGTTTTAACCCAAATATATGGAATAAACATAAAAACCACATAGTTGCTAACTTCCTGGTTGAGTCAACATGTAAGCCGACGTTTCGATGTGCTCAATAACCCTCGATGTGCTCAATAACCCACCTGCAAGCTCAGTAACTGGAGTCCCAATGCTAAGAATTTCAGCGACCAAGGTAAAAATTCGATGCTTCTCTAACAACTCGAAATATGTCTTGAGTTTCCTGTTGGAAAGAAAATACTACAATTGCATTACTACGTGCCCCGAGTGCCAAAAACTTGTGCCAATAGGGAAAAACTCAAAATCTGCTATAGCTTTAGTAAACTCTATCACCACAGCCCTCCATTGCATCTTAAGTCCCCAAATGATATCCACTTACCAAAAAGTTCATAAAAGGCTAGCTTACTACTTCCACATAAGTTCAAGGAAAAGAACACCAAAACAATCCCAATTTCCGATATAGAATTTTAAGTTGAGATTCAACTTGCTTAACTTCCAATTTAAAATATTTTTACAAGTTGAACCCAAAAATAAACTTGTCCATCCTGCATCTGGGATTATGAAAAACCATTAAAATTAACCCCCATAAACACTACTAACCACGAAGTCAAAGTCAACTCTCAAACAATCATATAAGCTATTCCCACATACATGCAGTTTTTTCAGCAGTAAAAGGACTGGAAAGAACCTAGAGAAGATACATCAATTCTTATCCAAATTTCGTGGTTAAGGTATCAATTTGTTCCTCTTGAAGTCAATAAAATTATCCAATTTAAAATTTACCATTTCATAAAGAGGAGAAAAAGATATCCCAAGATTACTACAGGCTGCCCAGAATCCCACTCTGTACTTAAGGTCTCAAAGATGTAAACATTTACCTTATTAGCAGCAGGAATTACACCTTCTCTTCAATATAAAACTTGTAGAGTATTAAGTTCTGGTGAAATCCCCATAAAGCCGAGCTCAAGAGTCCCACTCTGTACTTAAGGTCTCAAAGATGTAAACATTTACCTTATTAGCAGCAGGAATTACACCTTCTCTTCAATATAAAACGTGTAGAGTATTAAGTTCTGGTGAAATCTCCCCATAAAGCCGAGCTCAAGAGTCCATCCCTACAACCCTGGAGGGTACAAACACTGCACATAACTCAAAGCTGAAACAAAAACCTCAACCGTGTACAAACATCCCAGAGATGGCTTCAATTACCTATCTTGGAGCCCAAATTAGAAACTTCAGTAAACACAACAGTTGGAGATTTTTGAATCCTGAAAATTTCCCAACAAAAATCACCTCAAAATTCTATTTGTACATCCCAGGGGAGTAAAAACACTAACTACTACGCAGAAATCCAAACTGAAAATCAATGCTGCAAAGATCACTAATTTTACCTGTCTTCCAGCTCCAACTAGGCTTCCTCTTCACTATCGAAGTTGGAGTTCTGGAAGTTGTGAAGAGAACCCCGCAAAAATGGCCTAGAAATTCCACTCCTACAGCCGGGAGCCCTCCTGGAAGAAAACGCGACGTAGAGGGATGCTCAAACAGCCATGACCAAGCTTCACAAATGAGATTTTCTTGATGGAGAGGAAGAAGGTGATGGCTCTCTCTTGGACTCCTAAGTAGCTAAGAGATAGGTAAAGTCCAAAAGAGAAGCCTCATGCCCAAAAGCCCCCTTAAATAGGCTTCACCTGCACCCAAATTAGCCCTAGGGTGCAACACAACACACAACTCTCCTCCACACAAAATCACCTACCCCCTTGCACCAAATCCGGTGCAGGGGGGGGGGGGGGGGGTCGGATCAACCAGGTCCGACCCACCAGGTGTCGCACGGGCGCAGCGCCAGCGCAGCCAAGCCCCTGCGCGCCCTGCGTGCGCATCCGCGCCCGTGTCCGCCCGGTGCACCGCGCGTGCACCCGGGCGGCAGGACCCGGTGCACGCGCCGCCGTGGACCGCGCTGCACCGGGCGGCCCACGGGCCGTGAACCGGCGGCCGTAAGCCGGTTCACGGCCCTCCCGTGCACCAAAACACTATAATTACACTAAAAAAACCCAGAAATAGTGTATTTCACACAGTTTTTCACGCCGGATCCATTTTTCGCGTCCGTTTTGCGCACCGAGGACTCTGACACACCGAAAAGGTGTCGTCGAAGTATTGATCCAGTGATAAACTCCTATACAAGTATACAGGTTCTCACAAATTGTGTATTACAGCTGAAGCAACGATTTTTACTCTCGCCCATAACAAGTTACCTGGAACTTCCATATTTTACCATAACTTCCATTTGAGCGTGTGCTTATAGACATATGAAGAAATTGTTAGAAAAAAGATATACTAAATTCGATTGTGATTAATATCTAATTTATTTCTTGATAAGATAAAATGGACTTACAGATAAACTCAAATAATTCAAAATACTTGATTAATCCAGAAGCGTGCGTAGCACTACCCTAAGATGTATTCTCGCCCTTACTTGCGGGATTAACTGAGAACACCACTCCAAGGTACGACCGGAATTCCTCCTCCCTCGAGCACGATCGTGGCGGAGGTTGACGGAGATTCTTTCAACACCCAGTATAAATAAAAGAGAATTGAAAAAGAAGAAAATGTAAGATTTTAATTCAAAAGTCATGCTCTATACCATACTCTGTAAGAACAGAGAATCAAGGTAAGAACAGAAGATATATAAAAGGAGGGAGATGAACGTTGGGAATCCCACGTTCTCTTTTTGTTAGGCGCAAGAAACGGAACGGAAAAAAACACCCCCGTTGGTTTTCTTTCGCGCCAAGAAAAAGATAATAAATAAATAAATAAAATAATAAATAATAATGAATGAATAAATAAATAATAAATAATAATAAATAAATAAATGATAATAAAAGGGATTTTGAATTTTATTCCAACAATCCCCCACAAAATTTCAAAAAATAAAAATTAACATCAAAATTAACATTAAAAAATACTGGATGTTTATACTATGCAATAGGCGAGATGTCTTTAAAAGACTTAACCCCACTTAGTGTCAGCAACTTTCATCAAATGGAATCGGAGTAAACCAGGTCTTGAACTACGTTTCTTTGACGCTGGCTTAAGTTACCAAACACACAGTACAAAATTTTTCGTCGCGAGTTTGTGCATTTATGGCCATGCACAGTACCTTGATTTTTCATAAGAGTTTGTATAGATAGCCCAACATCTCATAACCGTGGTTATATACGGATACTCTCATATAGGTGGTCTCCTCCAGGGATGTGTGTAGAGTCATATCTCATAGAAATTACCGCCTTGGATCCCATTAAGTGTTATAAACTCAATCTCAACCACTACACAGAGCACTACTCATCAGAGGGATGAGATTGGAGCTAAAGCTCCTCTATAAAACTATAGAAAATGCTCTTTGGCCAACCTGTCAGTTTGTTTTTACCATATTGAACCAAGGATTTAAGTGCTGTGGCACGGGGTCGTCCCGAAAACTTGTCGGCACGGTACGGCACGGTGCGTGTCGAGCCGTGCCGATGAGTGCCAGTCACAAAAAATACATGCGTGCTGACACATAATGGCATGATATATTTATTTTCTTTAGCAACAAAGTTTTTTAATTGCTTATTATATATCTTTATTAAATATTTTGAACTTTATTGAGAAAATTACTTAGTAAATTTAAGAAAAAAGGATTTTGAACTGTGCCATTGGCACGGGGGCTGTATCGTGCCGGTATTTTGTTGGCATCGTACGGCATGGTGGATACGACCCGTTCCGATGGATACTTAAATCCTTGCATTGAACCTTATTCAAGAGATCTCCTATCACAAAGGTTGGATTCCCACTGCAGGAAGGCCCTTTATGGGCAAAGCCCCATCCCCCTCGATGACTCCAGGACCTTAGTCCTATTCAAGCCTTTCGTCAAGAAATCTGCAAGATTTTGCTTAGATCTGATAAAACCAAGAGAAATAACATCATGAGAAGTTAGTCATCTAACAGACTTTTGTCTCAATTTAATATGTCTATTAGTTTTGGAATTCACCAATTTCTTTTTACAAAAATCAATAGCAACTCGAGAATCGCATCGAATAAAAATAGGTGGAATAGGAATTGAAATCAAAGAAATAGATGATAATAGGTTCTTGAGTCATTCAGCTTTAAGACAAGTAGTGTCAAGGGCAACCAACTCAGCCTCCATCGTGCTTCTGGCTATTATAGTCTATTTGGTGGATTGTTAAGAAACTACACTACCATCAAGAATAAAAATATAACCAGAAGTGGATTTGATGTCTGAAGAATAAGAAATCCAATTGGTATCGTTTTATCCCTCAATTACAACAAAATAACCAACAAAAGACCATAAGAGAGAATACCTTTAAATTAACGAAATACTTTCTTTGGAGCAATTTAATGAATCTGTTGAGACTAGAATTTTTGCCACTCAAGGGAGTGACACCTGACGTCAACCATTGGCTAAAAACATCAGTCGACGGAAGAGTTGTGTAGGATACCGAACTTCTAAAAGTAGAAGTTAGACATTAAGTAGAATATGCCCAATTAATTCCTGGGTGATTCTTGTACATGATCTTGTCGCTTAGCCTTGGGCGGACAGGGGAGGTTCTGTCCGTTCGGCGTCTGTTCAGCGCGCCCGAACCATGCCAAATTGGTAGCAGTTTCGGGGTGTGACAGATAAAGTGGTATCAGAGCAAGATAAGAGCAAGTAAAGAGAGAGAGTCTAGGATGACTTAGGAAACCCTAGGCTGGTAAACCCTGAGGTTGTAGGGACGTGAGTGAAACGTGAACCCTTGACGTTGGCGGAAGTGAAATGGATTGGGTCAAAGAAGATTATATGTCTCTAATTGAGAATAGAGACGGATTCAAGTGTGCTTGTTCGGTGACACGAAGTGTTATGTCGGCGGCCGACGGCATGATGCTAAGGGTCTAGGACTAGTATGCTTGTATGCTTCCGCCCGATTTATTATTGAGTTGTCTAGTTTCGTAAATGCTAAGGAGCTATCGGGTTAAACTAACTGACTAAGTTCTTGTTTCCAGGAAAGAATGTCAGGGAGACGCCACACTCGTAGGTCCTCTCCGGTGCCGCCTCCAGCGGCGCCCGAGCAGCCGGGATCTGGCGAGGTGCAGGGGCTGCGAGAGCAGGTCGCTGCTTTGGTAGGCGCGATGCAGCGCCAGGGGGCTCAATTGGAGCAGCTCCAGTCACTGTTGGAGCAGCAGGCAGCGTTGGCGGCCGCGACGGTGGCTGGGAGCCGTGATCCGCCTGCACCCTCGACTCACGCGCCGGGAGCGGTTGAGGGTGAGGGCGTGGGGGCCGTTCCACTGTCGGCGTGCCCCCTTCCGAGGAGTGCGCCTCTGGCGGCATCGGGTTCTACTACACCCGATACGACGGCAGAAAAGGCGGAGCGGGAGCGTGCATTGGCAGTTCTGATGCGGTTCCTAAAGTTCAAACCTCGGACCTTCGAGGGAGGGAAGGTGGAGCCGGCGGTAGTGGAGTTGTGGTTTGGCGCTATGGAGACTATCTTTGAAGATCTCTCTGTCCTGGAAAGGGACAAGGTGCCCCTGGCCACGCATAGTTTTGGAGAACCGGCGTTAGTATGGTGGAAGCGGGTGAAGCGTGATCGACCCGCGCATCTTCCTCCGATGTTGTGGGGGGAGTTCAAGAGGACGGTGTACGGGCACTACTTTCCCGACGCCGATAAGCGTGTGATGAAGGAAAAGTTCCGCAAGCTGCGGCAGGGAAATCGCTCGGTGATGGAGTACGAGCAGGAGTTCACCCACATCATCGACTGTGTTCCCGATGTTGTTCGCGACGATGCGGACCGGGCCGATTGGTTTCTGCGGGGGCTTAAGCCCTGGATCTACCGGGCCGTGCAGCTGTTCAAGCTCATGACCTACGCCGAGGTTCTTGATCGAGCGCTGTGGGCAGAACACGGGGATGCCCATGTGCGCGAGGAGCGCGAGATGGCGGCGGAGCCCAAGGACAAGGGCAAGAAGCGCCAGGGCGGTGGTTCGGGGGCACAGTCTAGCTCCAGGAGGCCCCCGAAGCAACCGAGATCGCAGCCGTGGAGGCAGGGACCACGGCCTTGCATTATCTGCGGTAGCAGGGACCACCGGGTGCAGCAGTGCAGGCAGCGTGAGGGCAGATGCTATAGCTGCGGGCAGGAGGGGCACATGAGCCGAGAGTGCCCAGCGAGGGGTTCGCGTGCCCCCTCAGCTGCGTCGACTCCGGCAACCCCTGTTCATTATGGAGGCGCTCCTTATGTTTCCGTCTCTGCGGGGCGCGCGATGGCTCCTAGGCAGCAGGAGATGACGCGATCGGCGCCGAGCGGGCGGGTATTCGCCGTTCAGGCCCAGGCCCAGGATCCTGTCGACATCGAGGAGCCCAGTGTCGTGGCAGGTATGGTTCTAATACATGGAGTTCGCTCCAGGGCCATTTTTGATACAGGTGCTACGCATTCATTCATTAGCGGATCATTTGCACGCACTCATGGTATTATCTTGGAGGCAACGGGCAAGTGGCGAGTCGAAGGCCCGGAGTCGTCATCTATTACTTACACGGGGTGCTTATCCTGCCCGGTGCAAGTGGGCGACTGGATTATGCCCGTCCGGTTGCTCGAGCTCAAGAAGTTGGAGGCGTTCGACGTCATCTTGGGCATGGACTGGCTCTCGAAGTATCACGCTGTGATCGACTGCAGGAGGAAGTTGGTCACTTTTCGGGAGCCGGGACAGGAGGAGGTTATCTATCGAGCTCATCAAAGCTCGTGCTTCGTTGCAACGGTGTCGGCGACGAGAGCGAGGAAGTTGGTCCATAGCGGTTGCCCGGCATTTTTGGCGACCGTTGTGGAGGTGGACCGTGCGACTCCGATCATGGAGGAGTTATTGGTGGTGCGGGAGTTTCCTGATGTGTTTCCCGCGGAGTTACCGGGGATGCCGCCGGATCGGGCGATCGAGTTCATCATAGACTTGATTCCCGGGACGGCGCCGATCTCGAAGGCCCCGTATCGTATGGCGCCGGCAGAATTGAAGGAGTTGAGGGATCAGTTGCAGGATCTTCTCGACAAAGGGTTCATTCGGCCAAGTGTATCACCGTGGGGAGCCCCGGTATTATTTGTGCGCAAGAAGGATGGTTCTTTTCGACTCTGTGTGGATTATCGGGAGCTGAACAAGGTTACCATCAAAAAACAAGTACCCGTTACCCAGAATCGACGACTTGTTTGACCAATTGCAAGGGTCGCTGGTGTACTCCAAAATTGATCTCCAGTCCGGCTACCACCAGTTGAAAATCAAGCCGGAGGATGTTCAGAAAACGGCGTTTCGCACACGCTATGGTCACTACGAATACACGGTCATGCCTTTCGGGCTTACTAACGCCCCGGCGGCGTTCATGGATCTGATGAACCGTGTGTTCAGGGAGTACTTGGACCGATTTGTCGTGGTCTTCATTGACGACATTTTGGTCTATTCGCGGAGCGACGAGGAGCACGCGGAGCATTTGCGGATAGTGCTTCAAATCCTTCGGGAGGAGAAGCTATTTGCAAGACTGAAGAAGTGCGAGTTTTGGCTCCGCGAGGTGGCTTTCCTCGGGCATATTATTTCTGAGGGGGGATTTCAGTTGACCCGAAGAAAATTGAGGCGGTTAGGGATTGGCCGCGCCCAACGAATGTCACGGAAGTCCGCAGTTTTGTGGGCTTGGCCGGGTATTATTGACGGTTCGTGGAGGGTTTCTCGAGGATTGTGACTCCACTTACTCGGCTGACGCAAAAGGGCGTCAAGTTCGTTTGGAGCGACGAATGCGACCGGGGTTTCATTGAATTGAAGAAAAGGTTGACGTCGGCTCCTATTCTCGCCTTACCTGTGCAGGGCGAGGACTTCATGGTGTATAGCGACGCATCCTATCTGGGTCTGGGGTGTGTCCTGATGTAGGGCGGAAAAGTGATCGCTTATGCATCCCGCCAGTTGAAGGACCACGAAAAGAACTATCCCATTCACGATTTGGAGTTGGCGGCGGTGATCTTCGCGCTGAAGTTGTGGAGGCACTACTTGTATGGTGCACATTGCGAGATCTACACCGACCACAAAAGCCTCAAGTACTTATTCACCCAGAAGGAGCTCAATTTGCGGCAACGGCGGTGGTTGGAGCTGCTGAAGGATTATGATGTCGATATCCTTTACCACCCCGGCAAAGCAAACGTGGTCGCCGATGCACTAAGTAGAAAGACGGCGAGGAACCTCGCTATGGACGTCACGAATCAAATGCCGTTATGTTTGGACATGGAGCGGATGAACCTTGAGGTAGTCGCTCCCGAGGTGCCGGCCCTGATGATGGCGCTTATTATTCAGCCGACCTTGTTGGAGAGGATCAAGAATGTACAGCCTTCCGACTCAAGTCTCCAAAAGGTGCGGCGTGACATCGAGGAGGGCAAAGGCGGCGATTTCCATGTACACGCCGATGGCACACTTCGGTTTCGGAACCGTTGGTGTGTGCCGGAAAATGAGGAGCTCCGCGAACTGATATTGCGAGAGGCGCATCGGTCACCTTATGCCGAGCACCCTGGTGGCACCAAGATGTACCACGAGTTGAAGATGCTCTATTGGTGGCCGGGGATGAAGGCGGACATTGGGCGCTTCGTGGCAAAGTGCCTTACATGTCAACAGATAAAAGCGGAGCGTCGACTCCCGGCGGGAAAACTCCAAAGCTTGCCTATTCCCGTTTGGAAGTGGGAGGACATCTCTATGGACTTCATCGTCGGGTTGCCTCGCTCAACGGGAGGCCACGACTCGATCTGGGTGATTGTGGATCGTCTCACCAAGTCGGCACATTTCTTGCCGGTCCACACCACCTGGGCGGGAGAGAAGTTGGCACAGGTATATCTTGACGAGGTGGTGAGGCTGCACGGGGTGCCGAAGTCGATTGTATCGGACCGAGACCCCAAGTTCACCTCGCATTTCTGGAGGAATCTGCAGGAGGCCCTTGGCACACGGCTCGATTTTAGCACCGCTTTTCACCCTCAGACTGATGGTCAGACAGAGAGAACCATTCAGACCTTGGAGGACATGTTGCGGGCGTGCGTCATCGATTACAAGGGCGGTTGGTGCAAGTACTTGCCGATGGCCGAGTTCGCCTACAACAACAGTTATCACGCTAGTTTGGAGATGGCACCGTTCGAGGCTCTTTATGGACGGAAGTGTCGATCCCCTATCTATTGGAGTGATGTGGGCGAGCGCACGGAGTTCGGGCCGGACATTTTGCGGGAGGCGGAGGAGAAGGTCCGCCTTGCTCGCAAAAGATTGCTTACGGCGCAATCTCGGCAACAAAGCTACGCGGACAAGCGTCGGCGGGATTTGGAATTCGCGGTGGGCGACCGCGTCTTCTTGAAGGTTTCGCCCATGAGGGGCGTGAAGCGATTTGGAGTGCAGGGAAAACTAAGTCCCCGCTATATCGGCCCCTATGAGATATTGGAGCGTGTGGGATCGGTGGCGTACCGGCTTGCATTGCCGCCGAAGTTGGCGGATGTACATAACGTCTTCCACGTCTCCAATCTCCGCAAATATGTACCCGATCCGGAGCATGCGATGCTATATGAGCCGCCGGAGCTTCAGGATGACTTGAGCTATGAGGAGTTCCCGGTGGCGATTATTGCTCGGGAGGTGCGCAAATTGAGGAACCGCGAGATTCCTTATGTCAGGGTCCGGTGGAGCAATCACGATGATCGCGAAGCCACGTGGGAACTTGAGGAAACGATGAGGGCGCACCATCCTCATCTCTTCGAGGAGATGAATTAAAGGTATGGATTTCGATGAATTAAAGGTATGGCTCTGCAATATCAGTTCGCGGAGCTCCTCATTTTCCGGCACACACCAACGGTTCCGAAACCGAAGTGTGCCATCGGCGTGTACATGGAAATCGCCGCCTTTGCCCTCCTCGATGTCACGCCGCACCTTTTGGAGACTTGAGTCGGAAGGCTGTACATTCTTGATCCTCTCCAACAAGGTCGGCTGAATATTAAGCGCCATCATCAGGGCCGGCACCTCGGGAGCGACTACCTCAAGGTTCATCCGCTCCATGTCCAAACATAACGGCATTTGATTCGTGACGTCCATAGCGAGGTTCCTCGTCGTCTTTCTACTTAGTGCATCGGCGACCACGTTTGCTTTGCCGGGGTGGTAAAGGATATCGACATCATAATCCTTCAGCAGCTCCAACCACCGCCGTTGCCGCAAATTGAGCTCCTTCTGGGTGAATAAGTACTTGAGGCTTTTGTGGTCGGTGTAGATCTCGCAATGTGCACCAAACAAGTAGTGCCTCCACAACTTCAGCGCGAAGATCACCGCCGCCAACTCCAAATCGTGAATGGGATAGTTCTTTTCGTGGTCCTTCAACTGGCGGGATGCATAAGCGATCACTTTTTCGCCCTGCATCAGGACACACCCCAGACCCAGATAGGATGCGTCGCTATACACCACGAAGTCCTCGCCCTGCACCGGTAAGGCGAGAATAGGAGCCGACGTCAACCTTTTCTTCAATTCAATGAAACCCCGGTCGCATTCGTCGCTCCAAACGAACTTGACGCCCTTTTGCGTCAGCCGAGTAAGTGGAGTCACAATCCTCGAGAAACCCTCCACGAACCGTCGATAATACCCGGCCAAGCCCACAAAACTGCGGACTTCCGTGACATTCGTTGGGCGCGGCCAATCCCTAACCGCCTCAATTTTCTTCGGGTCAACTGAAATCCCCCCCTCAGAAATAATATGCCCGAGGAAAGCCACCTCGCGGAGCCAAAACTCGCACTTCTTCAGTCTTGCAAATAGCTTCTCCTCCCGAAGGATTTGAAGCACTATCCGCAAATGCTCCGCGTGCTCCTCGTCGCTCCGCGAATAGACCAAAATGTCGTCAATGAACACCACGACAAATCGGTCCAAGTACTCCCTGAACACACGGTTCATCAGATCCATGAACGCCGCCGGGGCGTTAGTAAGCCCGAAAGGCATGACCGTGTATTCGTAGTGACCATAGCGTGTGCGAAACGCCGTTTTCTGAACATCCTCCGGCTTGATTTTCAACTGGTGGTAGCCGGACTGGAGATCAATTTTGGAGTACACCAGCGACCCTTGCAATTGGTCAAACAAGTCGTCGATTCTGGGTAACGGGTACTTGTTTTTGATGGTAACCTTGTTCAGCTCCCGATAATCCACACAGAGTCGAAAAGAACCATCCTTCTTGCGCACAAATAATACCGGGGCTCCCCACGGCGATACACTTGGCCGAATGAACCCTTTGTCGAGAAGATCCTGCAACTGATCCCTCAACTCCTTCAATTCTGCCGGCGCCATACGATACGGGGCCTTCGAGATCGGCGCCGTCCCGGGAATCAAGTCTATGATGAACTCGATCGCCCGATCCGGCGGCATCCCCGGTAACTCCGCGGGAAACACATCAGGAAACTCCCGCACCACCAATAACTCCTCCATGATCGGAGTCGCACGGTCCACCTCCACAACGGTCGCCAAAAATGCCGGGCAACCGCTATGGACCAACTTCCTCGCTCTCGTCGCCGACACCGTTGCAACGAAGCACGAGCTTTGATGAGCTCGATAGATAACCTCCTCCTGTCCCGGCTCCCGAAAAGTGACCAACTTCCTCCTGCAGTCGATCACAGCGTGATACTTCGAGAGCCAGTCCATGCCCAAGATGACGTCGAACGCCTCCAACTTCTTGAGCTCGAGCAACCGGACGGGCATAATCCAGTCGCCCACTTGCACCGGGCAGGATAAGCACCCCGTGTAAGTAATAGATGACGACTCCGGGCCTTCGACTCGCCACTTGCCCGTTGCCTCCAAGATAATACCATGAGTGCGTGCAAATGATCCGCTAATGAATGAATGCGTAGCACCTGTATCAAAAATGGCCCTGGAGCGAACTCCATGTATTAGAACCATACCTGCCACGACACTGGGCTCCTCGATGTCGACAGGATCCTGGGCCTGGGCCTGAACGGCGAATACCCGCCCGCTCGGCGCCGATCGCGTCATCTCCTGCTGCCTAGGAGCCATCGCGCGCCCCGCAGAGACGGAAACATAAGGAGCGCCTCCATAATGAACAGGGGTTGCCGGAGTCGACGCAGCTGAGGGGGCACGCGAACCCCTCGCTGGGCACTCTCGGCTCATGTGCCCCTCCTGCCCGCAGCTATAGCATCTGCCCTCACGCTGCCTGCACTGCTGCACCCGGTGGTCCCTGCTACCGCAGATAATGCAAGGCCGTGGTCCCTGCCTCCACGGCTGCGATCTCGGTTGCTTCGGGGGCCTCCTGGAGCTAGACTGTGCCCCCGAACCACCGCCCTGGCGCTTCTTGCCCTTGTCCTTGGGCTCCGCCGCCATCTCGCGCTCCTCGCGCACATGGGCATCCCCGTGTTCTGCCCACAGCGCTCGATCAAGAACCTCGGCGTAGGTCGTGAGCTTGAACAGCTGCACGGCCCGGTAGATCCAGGGCTTAAGCCCCCGCAGAAACCAATCGGCCCGGTCCGCATCGTCGCGAACAACATCGGGAACACAGTCGATGATGTGGGTGAACTCCTGCTCGTACTCCATCACCGAGCGATTTCCCTGCCGCAGCTTGCGGAACTTTTCCTTCATCACCCGCTTATCGGCGTCGGGAAAGTAGTGCCCGTACACCGTCCTCTTGAACTCCCCCCACAACATCGGAGGAAGATGCGCGGGTCGATCACGCTTCACCCGCTTCCACCATACTAACGCCGGTTCTCCAAAACTATGCGTGGCCAGGGGCACCTTGTCCCTTTCCAGGACAGGGAGATCTTCAAAGATAGTCTCCATAGCGCCAAACCACAACTCCACTACCGCCGGCTCCACCTTCCCTCCCTCGAAGGTCCGAGGTTTGAACTTTAGGAACCGCATCAGAACTGCCAATGCGCGCTCCCGCTCCGCCTTTTCTGCCGTCGTATCGGGTGTAGTAGAACCCGATGCCGCCAGAGGCGCACTCCTCGGAAGGGGGCACGCCGACAGTGGAACGGCCCCCACGCCCTCACCCTCAACCGCTCCCGGCGCGTGAGTCGAGGGTGCAGGCGGATCACGGCTCCCAGCCGCCGTCGCGGCCGCCAACGCTGCCTGCTGCTCCAACAGTGACTGGAGCTGCTCCAATTGAGCCCCCTGGCGCTGCATCGCGCCTACCAAAGCAGCGACCTGCTCTCGCAGCCCCTGCACCTCGCCAGATCCCGACTGCTCGGGCGCCGCTGGAGGCGGCACCGGAGAGGACCTACGAGTGTGGCGTCTCCCTGACATTCTTTCCTGGAAACAAGAACTTAGTCAGTTAGTTTAACCCGATAGCTCCTTAGCATTTACGAAACTAGACAACTCAATAATAAATCGGGCGGAAGCATACAAGCATACTAGTCCTAGACCCTTAGCATCATGCCGTCGGCCGCCGACATAACACTTCGTGTCACCGAACAAGCACACTTGAATCCGTCTCTATTCTCAATTAGAGACATATAATCTTCTTTGACCCAATCCATTTCACTTCCGCCAACGTCAAGGGTTCACGTTTCACTCACGTCCCTACAACCTCAGGGTTTACCAGCCTAGGGTTTCCTAAGTCATCCTAGACTCTCTCTCTTTACTTGCTCTTATCTTGCTCTGATACCACTTTATCTGTCACACCCCGAAACTGCTACCAATTTGGCATGGTTCGGGCGCGCTGAACAGACGCCGAACGGACAGAACCTCCCCTGTCCGCCCAAGGCTAAGCGACAAGATCATGTACAAGAATCACCCAGGAATTAATTCTAGATATACACAATCACAACGAGAGCACAACCAGTGCTAACAAGAACATAAGAGCAAGGTACGAGTATATAAAAGTAAACATACAAGTAACAAAAGAGAGAAACTCTATCTATTACAACCATTCCATTCGAGTATATGAATAATACATAGATCACATCCAAAACGTCCTCACCCTATACAACATCTACTCTCAAAATGTAAAGACAAGGTGACAAGAGCTATAGATGTAGGGAGGCTGCTATCAACGCCTCTAGGGCGCCAAGCCCTTACCGCGATCCTCGCCGGGAGTACCTGTACTCGGCCCTGTAATAATAGTGGGGTGAGAACTATGGTCCATAGTTCCCAGTGGGTTCGGCCACCGACTCCACCGGTCTTCCCACTAGGTCCAAGAGGGCAAAAGCAGATAGATAGATAGATAGATAGATATATCTGAAAACTGTAAATGCAGTAAATAACTACACTACTATGCCCAACACGGAAAAACATGTATGCATGCTCAGGGGAGAGATATCCAAATATATCACTATGTCCAAGAAGTACTATTTCATACTTGTTATCTAACTCATTTTCAAGAAGTGTGGTTTTTAACACTTCATCTCAAATCTTACGGCACACCCGAAGGTTGCCCACGGCTCACTATCACGACGAGGGAGACTCTGTCTCAACCTACCAATCGAACGCGTCTGCGGGACCCTAACCGTCCCTCGGGGTGGCGTGCCCCGTGACCAACTCCGGAGTAGGCGGCCGTAGAGGAGCGACCTCCACCAGCCAAAACAGACTATGAGCATGATCCAATCCTCTCCACACGAGGATACCCTATCTATAAGGCTAATGGCAACTGAGATCCCTATAGATAATACACAACCCATGTCTCACATGTGTCACGATAGGTTTACCTACACTACCTTTCATATGCCACTCGTTCATTTATTGTGTGGTGTTCACAATTTCTACATATATGCCACTCGTCATCAATTGTCGACTCACAAGTCCAACACCCAATCCGCACTATAGGATTCCTCGGTATCGACCCAATCTTTCCCAATCCAACATATTAGCATAACATTTGCTAAATATCTATATCAACCGGAAAGTATAAAGATGGCAATACATACTATCCTACAATGCAATGGTGCGATATGCAATAGTGTAAGTGGCTAAGACATAGAGAGAAGCCCAACGGCTTCGGTAAAAGCACCACCCACCTCGGGTCCTTGGCTCGGCTCGGCTCTCCAAAAAAATCTACGGGAGCACCGGTCTCGATCACAAGGGTCGCCTCAAGTCGGATGTCCTAAACAAGTCCAAAACGGCCTATTAATAACCTCCAAGCACTATGCTTAGTGTTTTCACGTGTGCGCAAAAGCGCCGACGAAAGACGACGAACTTCCACGATTTGTGGTCTGGATCGTCAAGGGTTTACCCAAAACCCCTCCATGATGGAAGGATTCCATTTAAATCCCCCACCAAAATTACTAATGTCATTATTTCTCTTTTTGCCTCAAAAGTCCTAGAGCGCGTATTTCGGCTCTAACTTTTCGGCCGTTCGACGGAATGTCGATCCGTCTTCGCCAACACGTTTCTTTACATAGTAATTGAGTTTCCATGGGTTCAAATGAGATCAATCCCATGAAAATCCAAAAACTCCTCTTTTAACCTTAGGTTTCATTTACACATTCATCACGATTTCTCCACGATTTTCGCCGATTTCTTCGACAAGAATTCTTCTAAGATCATATAGATTATAGATCAAAAAAGATATGGCAAAAATCAAATTTATCTTCCGCGAAACTCACCTCAAAAAGCCGTGATTTCGAGCTTTTCTTGGTTCAAGAGCTTGCCCTCGCTCGCCTTAGGCTTCCCGCAAATCGCTCCGCGATTTAGTGCACATTGGAGCAAGAAAATTTAGAGAGAGAGAGTGAGTGGAGAAGGAGAGAGAGAGAGCTCTCCATGGAAAGTGGTCCGCTCCTGGTGCTTGCGTGCGGGTGGAGAAGAAGAAGAAGAAAAGGGTAAAGTTAGCCTTTTTGCATAAAGGCCCCCCTACAATAGTGGTAATTCACTATTTAGTCCAATTTGATCTGATACTTGCCTGCGGAGTCCTTCTGAGTGTCCGTTTGCGCTCAAATTTGACAGGCAGGCTCATCTCAACTTAATTTATCACGAAGAATTTTAAAATTTCAGTTTGGGCTATTTTTGGGTCACCAAAAGTCTCGCTGTATCCAGAATCGCTGGCGGACCCCGTTCTCGCAATCCGGTTATCCGATCAACACGAAATTTTTACTGTGACCTTAAAATAATATTACGGAGCTCCCCGAATTTTCTCAAAATTTTTCGACACTGTTGGCGGAGCCCGTTCTCACTATCCGGCATCCGATCAACGCGAAACTTTTACTATGGCTTTAAAACATATTTACGGGGCTCCCGTAATTTTTTCGGAATTTTCTGACACTGTGAATTTTCTGCTAATTTATCTGCCCCGTCTCTCACAGAAAATATTAAATCTTCTGTTTTCGCTCCGATTTCGGCGCAGGTCATTTCCAACCTATATTTTGCTTCTATGAATCCAATAAAAATAGTATCTTACACTATTTTTATTTATTTTTATTTATATAATAATTTTTCCGACTTACTATATCCTACCGTAACTTCTATATGGTATTTAAAAGTTGAACTTGCACATTTTACCTATGGTTAGTTAGGATTTCTTTGAATTAATTGGGCATATTCTACTTAATGTCTAACTTCTACTTTTAGAAGTTCGGTATCCTACAAGTTGATCAACCGAAGAAAGATCCGCGTCCGGATCGGGACCGATCTCAGTCGCGTAGGAGTGCAGCACGCGACATATGCCATTGGTTTAAAATATCACTCGGTAGGAGGAACAGCCGACAAAAAGATTATCGCCTCATCCAGGACCAACTTCGATTGAAGACGGACCAACTCCAGTCAAACGAAGTTAGAGTCAACTTTTGGTTGCTCAAGCCGAAAGAGGAAAGACCTTGAAAGGAAGAGATGCGAGATTTGGGTGCGAATCCCGCAGCTAACCCAGAACGAAAAGTAGCGCCCAGCAGTGGAAAGCGCCGAGGATCACGCTCTGGCGCGATGAGAAGGGGATGAACTTGGACGGAAAAATGACTACTATCTTATTTGAGGAATTTCGACTCAAAAGGAAGTGGCTGCGGAATTTACGATAATTCTTTCCAAATCGCGCCGATAATTCAAATCGGCGCCTGTAAGCATGGTTCGGGAAGTGTATAAATACCCGAACTATCGAAGAAAAAAGAGGTCCTGCAACCTCGTAAGCCAGGATCACCCCCTGATTTTTCATATCTAAACTGCTTTTCTTAGGAGTAGATTAATTGTAATATTTACCGCATTTTCTAGGAGTAGGCTTATTTATAATTTTTATCCCTTTTTCTCCTTGTATCCTCTTTCCAATCACTACAAATTCCTAATTGGCTCCTTAGCCGTGTCAAATCTGTCTCTATTTTCCGAGTCGGTTGCTCTAGAACGGACTCGGCCCTTCTCCACCTCCATACCCCGATTCGGCTAATCTAAGTTGAACGGACGCAAGAGTTTAAGTGAGGAGAACCTGGCCGAGTAGATCCTTCCTCGGCCCGATCGCTTGATCCATTGGCACACCACACATCACACTCAGATGGTCAAACGAACATCCGGGGCCGATCGACGACCGGTATTTTCGGCCCCAACAACTTCTTGGCATGCCCGGTGGGATACTTAGGTAACTTTTATCTTCCTACCGTTATAATGTCAGAAGGCAATAGTATGAGTGGCTGGTCGGCTCAACCCGAACTGACCATGTTGGAACTACTCCGGCAAATGGCCCAAATAATAAGGGCTCTTGTAAGGAGTGCCCGAGCTTGGGACGCCGATATCCCGATCTCGGATAAAAGCATTTCTCGATTCAGGAAGTTTTTAACCCGAAGCGAGCCGTGCCACGGAGGTCTACCAGGATCTCCACCAGCTCTACCACCGCTAGTGCCGACACAGACGATTCGGACGACGCAGGTTGTGCTTTCCCCGACAGCACCGCCGCTGGGGGCAGTACAGCCCCAAACGGCTTGTTCTCCAGCGGAGGGTAGGCCAATGAGTTCGAATAGCGGCCACCAGCAGGAAACCGCTTAGGGTCCGCCTAGTCTACTCCTTCCGTCAGATTGTCAGTCCCATGTTGGGGACAAGGAAACTAGGGGACAGGCCCAGCAGGATCTGCCCAGAAGCAGGCAGGCCCAGATACACCGCCGCCTGTGGGCGCCAGTAAGGTACAGCTGGTGACACCGATACTCCCGGCAGGAGGTACTGGGCCGTATTCTCAGAAAGAAGGACTAATAAAGAAAATATTCAGTACGGAAGTCGAGCCGACAACGCGGCCAAACTTCGAAGCCCCGTGTCCCTCATGTGGGGATAGAGATAGGGATGCTATACACCCATACTCGGCCGATTGGAAAATGCCGAGGTTCAAGAAGTTTTCGGGGGAAGTGACTGAGGATACGGTTGAGCAATGGTTCACCCCTAGGGGATCGGCCCGCTGGCAAGGGCTGGTCTGACGCGCGCAATAATGGTGCCACGGCCGAGGGAAGGCCGAGATTGGCAGACGTAAGGATCAAAGCGATCGGCCACGTGATTGGCCGGTGAAAACCTGGACCTGTCGTCCAGGTAATTGAGAGGGAGCACGAGTGAAGTTCCTCGGCGAGGCCACATAAAGGCTTCCGGAAAAGGGCCGGCACAAGAAGCCGACGAAAAGAATAAATTCGGCTATCACAATACTGGCCGGAGACTCGGCCGACAAGGCCGAAGAAGAAAGAATGGATCATTCCTAATCGGTCAAGTAGTTACAAAGTGCCCACTACTTAGAGACTGATAAATGGATCGGAAGGCAATGAGCCGATCAAAGGAAAACATCTGAAACATTATTATACATCGGTTCGAGGGGATATGAAGTACAAAAAAATTTTATATTTGATGAACCGATACATGTGCAAATCAAGAAAGGGAAAATACAAAAGTGTTTCAGAAAATAGAAAGCCGTAGTTGATGAACTCGGTTGGATGGAGAAACACAAGACCACCCTCACGCGAGCCAAGGTAGAAGAGGAGCCACAGAAAAATGATCAAGCACCTCTTTGTGGAAATTGAGACACCTGATCACCTTGGCGTTGGGAAGTCTCAAACCTCTCGAAACTCCCACGAAAAACTTATGCCAGGCAGGATGTTCCCCTCTGGAAGAAGGAGGCCGACCCCGTAGGAAGGCCGGCCGAAACTGTCACGCCCCGAGTCCGCCAATTTGTACGGTTCGGGCACGCCAACAGACCCGCCAATCGGGCATGATCTTTCACTACCCGAAAGGAACGGTAACATCCATAATAACACAACAAGTGTATGCGGAAGCTCAATATCAGAGTACTAAAAATCACTACAAATTTAAAACTTTCATTCAATAACAAACAGTTAAACGGAAATGAAAGCATACAAGAGTGAACCATAAATTAAACTTATTACACTTTACATTTCTGAACTTGCAAATAAAATTATTACATTTCCTTTACATAAATTCCTCACCATACAAGGTTCACTCAAGAAATACATAAATGGGATACCTCTGCTAGACCCTCTAGGTCACTATGCTGCTGGGCCCTTGCCCCTGTCGTATGCCTCGCTGTCTGCATCTGATCCGTCTCGACCGCTGCATCCACACCTGAACCTGTGGGGGGTCACCCAAGGGGTGTGAGAACTACAACTGAGTTCCCAGTGGGTTCAACCACCGAGAAAAAGTGTCCTACACCACTTGGTCCAATGGAAGCAATAATAATAGTGCTAGGAAACTAAAATCCTCAATATCAAAATGCGGCTATGCAATATATATATCCCTACACTATCTGTGTATACTCCTCAACCCAGCACTACTCTGTCTAGCCATACTAGGCTGCTAAGCACCAACTCGGCCACTATGCCGCTGTATACAGGGTTAAACTAACCCGGCCACCTTGGCCACTCTAATTTCTCTTTATTCTTTAAATTCTGGTGCTTTAGTTCAAGTTAACCCTCAGAAATTCTTATCCAACGGGCCCCAGCCCGGTAGTCCTGCTACCATAAGATAAGATTTCTAAGGTTGCCGATAACACTCGCAAGTGTTACCCGTCCTACGGGAGAAACGTGCCAGATGGGTCACTGCCCTGGAGCGGGATACTGCCTGCACCTCCAACAAGGGTCACTGCCCTGGAGCGGGATACTGCCTGCGCCTCCAACAAGGGTCACGTTTCCTCCCCGAAGGTACGCCCGTTTTATCTTTATATTTTCTTTCTTTTCTTTTTTTTTTTTCTTTCTCTTTCTACTTTAGTTCTTAGCCTCCTTGCCTTTGAACACTTGCTTTTCTCATTCGAGCTTATAGCTCCAAATTTTTTCACTGGCAAATCTCTTTCTCTTTCTCTTGAGCATTTAGCTCTTTGCTTTCATTTTAAGCCTTTCGAAAGTACCTCGTCCGACGGGTCACTGCCCAGGGAATCCTGCTCCACTTGACGAGTCTCAAATTCGAAGGCGCCTTTTATATTCTCTTTATGCTTTTTAGCCACTTTTAGCTTGCTTTTAACTTTGCCTTTTTACAACAAATTATCTCTTATCCTAGGTCTCGCCATAAGGATAACTAGGAGTCACTTGGACTCTTAAACATTTCACCTTCATTTATTTAACTCAAATTGAAGTTAAAGTTATTGTCCATTTGCCCAGACACCCTATGACTCTCTAGGATTATATTTGTTTAATTCTTTAACCTTGGGATCTTATCCCACTTTCCTGATTCCTCACTGAGCCTTAGAGTTAACTTAACTCTACTTTCCTGTTCCACTTTTAACTTAGAGTTACACGGACTCTAATTTCCTGTTCCACTATTATCTTAGAGTTACACTTACTCTAATCTCCTGTTTCCCCTTTCATGTCTCCACACTTGATTCATTTTTTTTTTTCTTTTTGTGATTCCTTACTGAATCCTAGAGTTAACTTAACTCTACTTTCCTGTCTGTGAGTTTAAACTCTGCTAGTTTACCTTAGGTTCACTTTACCTAAGTTCCAGATTATACTCATCCTAGAGTTCCTTGACTCTATGTTGATCACTCTATCCAATGTCCTTAGGTTATCTCCTAAGACAATGCCACTCGTTAATTCCTAGGATAACTCCTAAGTCTAATGTCACTCGTCAAACCCCTAAACTAGGTTTTCTCCTAGTCTTACTACCAACAAGTTCTGTTCCCTTATGTCACATGATTCCTAGGGTTGTACCCTAACATGATCACAGTCCTCACATAATTATTCATTTATACGCATGCAATTATTTTCATATCCATCATAAAAAAATATAATATTTATTATCTATGCATGCAATTATCATCAATTTAAATAAATCAAGAATTGCATTTTTTCCCTAATCCTTTTTACACATGCAAATTAATTATCTCCTTTTTGGCAACCAACAGTTGCATTTTCCATCTGTGTCCATCTACACATGCCAGTTTATTCCCTATTTGGATAAATCATAAATGTCACTTTTCCTCTAAATATTTCTACACATGCACATTTATCATCTGTCTTTGGCAACCAACAGTTGCATTTTCATCTGTATCTCTCTACACATGCAATAATAATCATAATCACCTAACGCCTCTAACAGGCTACTATCATGCTTCTAGATCGAAAAGCAAAGGAGCAAGGGGAGAGGTCACCCAATTTCGGCAGAATCCCCCACCTTGTGGTGTCCCCAATTACTTGTAGACACTTGCAATTGGTCTTCGCGCGATTCCACTTGTTCCCTCGAACTTGCACGCAAAACGATGCACCTTCCTCGAGTCTGCACGCGAAATGGTGCACGTTCTCCTTACCTGCACGCAAAACGGTGCACGTTATTAAAAACTCGCATGCAAAACGGTGCGCGCAATTTCAACCTGCATGCAAAACGGTGCACGTTAATTCAACCTGCACGCAAAACGGTGCACGTACCTTAAATTTACACGCAAAACGGTGCACGCTCTACTGTAGGATTACACGCAAAACAGTGCACATTTTTCTAGCCCTGCACGAAAAATAATGTATAATATTGGAGACTGCACGCAAAACGGTACACGACAAAATAATCTGCACGCAAAACGGTGCACACTTAACTATAAGGTTGCACGCAAAACGGTGCACATACCTCGAATCTGCACGCAAAACGGTGCATTTCTTTTATAACTGGCACGCAAAACGAGGCGCGCCAAAACTGCCCCCGGCAGTCCGCGCAGCAAAACGACACAGTATAACTCGGTTCCTAACACACAACACGGTATGGGGTCAAATCCAAACCCAAAGGAGGCCTAAAGACTGTGCCAAAAATACCGTAAAAATAACGTGCGGGGCTTACCTCGTACAGTCGCGCCATTCCATCTCACAAAATTTCCTCCCTCTTTCTCTCTCTCTCTCTCTCTCTATATGCTCGGTTGGAGAAGAAGAAGAGAACAGAGAGGAGGGAAGGTCTGCGGGGGAGAAGGAAGAAGAAGAAAAGAAAAAGAAGGAGAAAAGGAAGGAGGGTGGTCCGTGGACCGGGTCCACGGGACCGCCCAATGGGGAACCGCCGGGTGGCGGTCCACCACGAAGGGGGCGCGCACCGGGTCCAGGCGGCGCCCCCCACGCCACTCGGCGCGCGCGTCCCGCGCATCTGTGCGCGCCAGCTGTGCGCATTGCGTAGCGCGCCGCGCGGCTTGAAAATCCATTTTTGTCCCGTTTTCTGTCCGTTTTTCGTCCGTTTCCGTCCAAATTTGACAGGCGGCTTCGTTTCAGCTTAATTTACCACAAAAAATTTTAAATTTTCAGTTTGGGCCATTTCTGGGCCACCAAAAGCCTCGCTGTATCCAGAATCGCTGGCAGACCCCGTTCTCACAATCCGGGTATCAGATCAACATGAAATTTTTACTGTGACCCTAAAACATAATTACGAAGCTCCCATAATTTTCTCAGAATTTTTCGACACTGTTGGCGGAGCCCGTTCTCACTATCCGGCATCCGATCAACGCGAAACTTTTTCTGTGACCTTAAAACATATTTACGGGGCTCCCGTAATTTTCTCGGAATTTTTCGACACTGTGAAATTTTCACTAAAAATCTGGGCCCCCCTTTCTCCAATAAAATTCCAGATCTCCATATTTTATCCCGATTTGGGCCCAACTCGCTTCCAAATATTCTTTACTCCCCTAACTTTCATAACAATAGTATTTCATACCATTTTTATTTGCATTTAGTTATGTGCCGAAAATCCGGTACTTTACAGAAACATGATAACACCTCCCCGATGGAGAGAACACTGAGCAGCCCGAACTCCTCCAACTCCTAGGGATGGAGGCAGAGAACGGCCTCCCCAAAGAAGGATCTTCTTAGTAAACAACTGTCCGTAAACGGCCGAGAATTGGCCGGGCCATCGGTCATAAGATTCCGGATCGGTTGGTCACATATAGGGGTTTCCCAGAAAGAAACCCCATCACAACTCCAAGTTGGAAAGACACATTCGTCAGCCGGCGTCACAACGCCGCCAAGATTCAGAGTGAGAGGAGGCCTCGAGAATACTCCCAGAGACGAAGAGGTTATCTCGGTGTAGCAACGGCCCGGGAGCCGTCATAGGGAAGAAGACGATGTAAAGACTGCTGCAAGAAAGGCCTATACATGTAAAGGCTGCTGCAAGAAGGGCCCTATTTATAGGCCGATGAGGAGTAGCGAAACGAAGACAGTCGCCCCTTGGAAAACCGCAGCATTCATGAAGAGACGACGAATGATATATTCGCTGAGAACCAAGAAAGATCGGCACTGTTCGCAAATCCCTCGAACAGTGGGCAAATTTCTTGCCAGAGCACCGGCTCTTCTTGCCAATGGGTATCTGCGCCGCGAGTTTGACTCAACTTCGACAATCACCCGAACGACACGTCAGACGATTGCCGAGGGGGTATTGTTGAGACTAAAATTTTTGCCACTCAAGGGAGTGACACGGCGTCAACCATTGGCTAAAAACATCAGCTGACGGAAGAGTGGGTCAACCGAAGAAAGATCCGCGTCTGGATCGGGACCGATCTCAGTCGCGTAGGAGTGCAGTACACGACATAGCCATCGGTTGAAAACATCAGCCGATAGGATGAACAGACGACAAAAAGATTATCGCCTTATTTAGGACCAATTTCAATTGAAGACGGACCAACTCCAGTCAAACGAAGTTAGAGTCAGCTTTCGGTTGCTCAAGCCGAAGGAGGAAAGACCTTGAAAGGAAGAGGTGCGAGATTTGGGCGCAAATCCCGCAACTAACCCAGAACGGAAAGCAGCGCCCAGCAGTGGAAAGTGCTGAGGATCACGCTCTGGGGAGATGTGATAAGGGGATGAACTTGGACGGAAAAACGACTACTATCTTATTTGAGGAAGTTCGACTCAAAAGGAAGTGGTTGCGAAATTTACGATAATTCTTCCCAAATATCGGCGCTTGTAAGCATGGTTCGGAAAGTTTATAAATACCCGAACCGTCAAAGAAAAAGAGGTCCTGCAACCTCGTAAGCCAGGATCACCCCCTGCTTTTTCATTTCTTTACTGCTTTTCTTAGGAGTAGATTAATTGTAATATTTACCGCATTTCCTAGGAGTAGGCTTGCTTATAATTTCTATCTCTTTTCCTTCTTGTATCCCCTTTCCAATGAATACAAATTCCTAATCGGCTCCTTAGTCGTGTCAAATATTTGTCTCTATTCTCTGAGTCGGCTGCTCTAAGCCGGACTTGGCCCTTCTCCACCTCCATATCTCGATTCGGCTAATCTAAGCGAACAGACGCGAGAGTTTAAGTGAGGAGAACCCGGCGGAGCAGATCCCTCCTCGGCCCGATTACTTGATCTATTGGCACGCAGCGCATCACACTCAGAGGGTCAAACGAACACCCGGGGCCGATCGACGACTGACATTTTCGGCCCCAACAGAATCATACTGGGATCAAAAGAAATATGAACATGCGAACAAACAAAATATCCAAATATATCACTTCCCCAACAAGTTCTGAGATACACTAGAACTTAAAATCATGGCATCAACCATGTCTAATGGGGTTCGGTTCAATTTTCCAAAGTCGATATTAGTCTTCTATTTTGATTGAAGGAAGAACAAACCTAATTTTAAAAATTCTCCGAGTTCATCTAAGTTCATTGGCAAATCTGGATCATGAATGAGGTAATTTGTCCAGTAGGCAGATAGCTTGATAGGTATCTAAGTTTGAACCATTTTAGATAATCTAATTGAGAGAATAAAGAAATTGAGAATAGTAAGAATGAGCTGCAAAAAGGTTCAATAAACTTTTTTTTTAATAAAAATAAATATATTTTTTAAGCTTTTTAGTCTAATCAAACCATAATATTTTAAGTGATCAAGTTTTTAATATTAATCTTCTATCTCAATTTGTTCAGCAGCAAACAGACGGCACAGAAAATAATATAAAATAAATTGAAATAATAAATATATATAAAATTAAATTTTGTTCTAACTTGTTAGTGAGTTACTTTTTAAAAGGTTGGAAGCTGTGGGTTCGAATCTCATTAAGAGCAAAACCTTTTTTTCCTCCTTTTTTTTTTAATAAAAAACAGGGTCCTTTTTTTTGGCATATTTTTTTTTGAGAAAAAAATGATATTGTACGGTTGTAAAAACAGTAATTTTTTACCGTAGTAAAAACAATATATACATATATATATTTTAAATTAAGAATTATGGGATACACCATAACTTAAAATCATGGGATCAACCATGTCTAATGGGGTTTAGTTCAATTTCCCTAAGTCGATATTAGTCTTTTATTCTGATTGAAGGGAGTACAAGCCTAACTTTAAAAATTTTCTGAGTTTATCTAAGTTCATAGGCAAATTTGGATCAGGAATGAGGTAATTTGTCCAGTAGACCGTGTCACGCCCCGAGGTTGAAACTGCGCCCTTGGTCCGCCAACAGATCCGCCGCCCACACGGGAAGCCCCGCATAGACGAAGCGTCTAACCTGCAAAAGATATAACTAACCACTAAACATATATCAGAGTTGGAAAGTAAACTGTTGAAATGAAATAAAATATACAACTCCGAATGGTACATGTCAAATCCTCATAATACATATGTCTCTCCAAAATAAACTCTCAACTGAAAAGTGAAATACAAAATACAGAATCCTCTGACAGTACACAAAATCACCAAAATGGGGTACATATACTCTCTCTCCAGGACAGGCAGGGATCTAGCTCGCGACTCCTTTACCTCGGTAAGATGATGCAGTAGCTGGAGTAGCAGGAGCCGTAGAAGAAGTCCCTGGAGATGGTCACCAACGGAGGTACCGCTACCAAGACCAACGGTCTGCCCACTAAGTCTACTGGAGGCATAAGATAACTAATACAGTATACTAAAAATAAAAAGCTAACAATAACTCTACAGCTACCATGCTTCTATCAAAAAATGCTCAACGGGTGATACAGATGAAAAAGATGCATCTACTATAACCCAGTAACAAAATCAACCCAATCACACTGACTGCCATATAGGGTCCAGTCAAACCTGCGTCTACCCAACAACCACATACCCGCACTAGGTCAGGAATTACGTAGGTGGTCCCACTCGGACTGCATCGACAAGCTACGAAAGATAAGTAACAGGCTTAGCTCTGGAGCAGCACTCGAGGGGAGCGACCCCAACGAGGAAAGCATCCGCGCATCTCTGTCGAGCTCAATATGGCTCATGCAGGCTATAATCCAAATTCACGATCAATCAGATCGGCAAACACCAACTCACATCTCTAACACACTGGCTGGAAGCACTCGACAGTCGGGACCCATCGTCAACTCAGATGAGTCTCAAAAACTAGCACTGGTCTAACTACAACCACCATACTCCACTCGGCCCCCAAGCGCGAGTGCAACATGCATCCCACAACATCACGACCCCTCGGCTCACCACCCGGGCAAGGAACACTAAGTTCAGGAAAAGCAGATAAAAGTGCGGGAGTGTTTAAAGCATAAATAACCTAGCCCAAGTTAGGGTCCTCTACTAGTCTGGTTAAAACATGCAAACATATGATGGGGTGCTAGGTCAAAGTTCCAATATTTCAGTTTAAGCCCAATAATTAAACTATTAATTCTATCATGCATGTCAAGGTTCCATAATAGCATTTAAGAGGGATAAACAATCAATTGATTCTTTCATGCAAGATACCAACATAAATGTCAATAGAGGATATTGCATCAACATAATCTCAAACAACAACCTATATGAACCTCAACTACCAAAAACCTGCTCTCAACTAGTATAGGATATACATAACCACCGCATAGATCTCATTCACATTAGATGACCATTTCCACATGCAAGTTCTTAAATCCATAAAACATGTACAATACTCAAGTAAGCATCAATCATCATAACTTAGAACATTCTTCATGCTCACATTCCAACATACAAATTGTACAATTCACATGCATGCTTACTAACGTATAGATTTAGAGAACCGTCCACCAATTTTGGAGACAAAAACAACTCACCTGAAAACTGTCGATCCAATGCCCGATCAAGATGAATTTCGGCGTGTAGAATCCTCGACTCCATAGGAAAATAATGCTACAGAAATCGCCCAAATCCGACTCCCAGATTGGGCGCAATCGCCAAATCAATGCTCGCTGCGCGGATAAATTCCAGAATTTCAGCATAGTCCAAGATGAAGCATTATACATGCCCAAAGGAGGTTCCAAACAGCAGTAACAAGGTGTCCACAATCAAATAAACCTTTCCCAAACATCAAAAATCCATCTTAAATCTTTGTAATTAACTTATGCCAAGACTCCCACATGCTGTCCAAAAACAGGACACATAATTTCAGCATGATGTTCAAGAATTTTTAGGGATCAATCTAGAAGGAATTCCTCATAAGTTTCAACATGAAAAATGCTCATCTACATCTTGATAATATATCCATACATTGAAATTTCCAAAAAAACATGATATTTCCATAGCTAACCACATACAAATGCTCAAGAAACAATTCAAAAACTGCACTGTTAAAAACTGCACCATAGAGTCTGGAAGATGGCAGAATTTACCTGGGCAAACAAGCTCTGAATCCAATAAGGAAGGTGGCAATGGATTCATTGTCGAGAGTAGATAGAAATCGAGCTAAAGAACTCCCAATTCCGAGCACATATGAAAGAGAAAACTCAAAATTACTCAAGGATGTCCAAGTACAAAATCTGTGCGTGATGGTTCCAGAAAAGCTAAAAATACTCCAAGAAATCTTATGATCCACGAAAAATGTTAAATATCAAAACTGTAGATTTACCTCTTGTGGAGATCCCCTCTAAAATTCAGCTCAAAATTTCAAGAAATGAGGTCTGGGGTGGCTTGCACTGAACGTCGACGGTGAAGCTCCAAAAATCTGCACTAATGGTGGAGCTCCATTTGAGGAAGAAGATGGTCCAATAGCTCCTCTTGTGGCCAACAATGGTGGAGGTGAAGTTGAGGAAGATGTGGTGAAGCAGCTCTGAAGATGCTCCAAAATCCCAAGGTGCAAAAGGGTGAAAAGGAGGGAGAGAAACCCTTTAAATAGCAAGAAGAAGAAGAGGAAGAAGGAGAAAAAAAGAAGACGACCTGCTGCTACAGTGCTGGGCCGAGCCTAGCACCGGCCCAACCCGCGCGAGGGGAAGGCCACGTGGCGCCCATCTGGGCGCCCCCGCACTCGGGCGGGCGGCATGGATGCGCCCACGTGGCCTAGGAGGGTAGGTGGAAGCCCGCCAACAGGACGGCGCCGCGTGTCGCATGCGCGGGGATGTGCACCGCGCCGCCCGTGCGCGCCTCGCCACTCCCCTGCTGACACGTGGCGGGGAGGAACTCCTTGCTCCCAGTGCACCGGACATGGCCGTAGACCAGCCCACACAGAAATTAGCCCCGTAAGCCCGAAAAAATTTCGGAAACAACTATTTTTGACTGTTTTCGCGCGCTGAGTCCGTTTTTGGCATTCGTTTGATGCACAACACACTCCTTACACCAATAATAGGTGTTTTTTCACCGCCAAGTGTGCGGTCAAGCCACACGGGCAACCGGGACACCACAGACAGATAGTTTGATAGGTATCTAAGTTTGAACCATTTTAGATAATCTAATTGAGAGAATAAAGAAATTGAGAATAGCAAGAATGAGCTGCAAAAAGGTTCAATAAACCTTTTTTTTTTTTTTTATAAAAACAAATATATTGTTTAAGCTTTTTAGTCTAATCAACCATAATATTTTAAATGTTCAAGTTTTTAATATTAATCTTCTATCTCAATTGGTTCAGCAACAAACAGATGGCACAAACAATTTAATGTTCAATTTGAATTAGATATCTTCAAGTATAAATACAATAAAAATAATATATACGCTGCAGAAAAATAATATAAAATAAATTGAAACAATAAATGTATATAAAATTAAAATTTGTTCTCACTTGTTAGTAGGTTATTTTTTAAAAGGTTGGAAGCCGTGGGTTCGAATCTCATTAAGAGCAAAACCTTTTTCTTTTCCTTTTCTTTTTTTTTTTTGGCATTTTTTTTTGAGAAAAAAAAAGATATTGTACGGTTGTAAAAACAATAATTTTTTACCGTAGTAAAAGTAATATATATATATATATATATATATATATATATATATATATATATATATATAAAATTAAGAATTATCCTGTATTTTAAAACTAATAATTTTGTTTTTTAATTTATAAAAAAAAATTTATACGATAGCAAAACATTATTTATTTATTTATTTATTTTTAATAAACCGTACACCCTAAATTATATATAATTAAGAATATGCAAGTTAAACTATAAAAATATGCTATTAAATTTACAATGGTAATCTCGAAATGTTTTAAGTTATGATTTCAAACAAACAACCAACTTATAAGATAAAAGTATATGCAATATAATTTTAAGATGAATTAGCACTTGTTAGATTTTTAATCACAATCAAACGGGAACTACACCTTAAATTGTTCGGAAAAAGATATACTAAATTTGATTGTGATTAATATCTAACTTATTTCTTGATAAGATAAAATTGACTTACAGATAAACTCAAATAATTCAAAACACTTGATTGATCCGGAAGGACTTACAGATAAACTCAAATAATTCAAAATACTTGATTGATCCCGAATCGTGCGTAGCACTGCCCTAAGGTGTATTCTCGTTCTTACGTGCGGGATTAACCGTGAATACCACCCCAAGGTATGACCTCCTACGAGCACAATCGTGGCGGAGGTTAACGAAGATTCTTTCAACACCCAGTATAAATGAAAGAGAATTGAAAAAGAAGAAAATGTAAGATTTTAATTCAAAAGTCATGCTCTATATCATACTCTGTAAGAACAGAGGATCTATAAAGGTAAGAACAGAGGATATATAAAAGGAGAGGGATGAACGTTGGAATCCCACGTTCTTTTGCCGTTAGGCGCAAGAAGCGGAACGGAAAAAAACACCCACGTTTTTTTTTCGTTGGTTTTCTTTTGCGCCAACAAAAAAATAATAAATATATAAATAAAATAAAAATTAATAAATAATAAATAATAATGAATGAATAAATAAATAATAAATAATAATAAATAAATAAATGATAATAAATGGGGATTTTGAATTTTACTCCAACAGAAATCATCAAAATGGCGGAAGATATCATATGATAACATCTAGCAGTACAGTATCAGTTCCCCTGCCACTAGTATGTAGGGTGCTGTAGTAAGGTACAAGTATTGTTTCCTCTAACTATTTTGACAGAAGGAACATTACCATTCTATATGCTCGTCCCTCTTTTGTCGGTCGTATCCTAATTAAAGTTACGTTAAGCTACAGGATTGAATTTCTGTAATCGTAGATTTATCTATACCTAAGTATTTAAATCTGTAACTTGGTTGCTGCAACACACTCTAAAAGATGTAGTAGTAGGAAAAATATGACCATTTTTCTCTTGAACTTATGCTTCTCTTGGGAATCTTGGTAAATTTACTCTTCAAGCTCACATTACCCCTACTAATCAATGTAGAAATTAGCATAGAGATGGAAATGTGCTTCACTATTGTAGAAAACATCGTATAGGCATACATCTTTTTACTAAAAACCTTTTGCTACCAACTGTGCGTAGAATTGTGAACATCTTAACTAGTTTTCTTTTGAATCTTGATTTGCATCAAACAACCTTTGGGTCTTAGCAGTTTCATAGTTCCAAAATCCGACTCTTATCGAGATACTCAAATTCGTCACACATGAGTTCATTTAATGAACTCTACATTTATGACAACTTCTATGCTAATGAACCTTTAAGACGCTAAAGGCTTCAGTCTTAAGAACTCAGGACAATGTACAGATAGAAATAAGACAAATTATAGCCAGCAATGCAACAGAATCGTCTTGGCTGTGGCAAATTAATAACAGATTGGCCTTTGGCTATAATCATATCCGCAAGATTGACCATACGTACAAGCTCAATGTGGCAAAATCCTTGGTTATATTCTGACATTCAGTAGTAATAGTTTATGGACTATCATGGTGCTTCATTCTTTCACATTTCATAAACAGGTTTGGGGGGCCTTTTGCGCTATAGTTGGGGTGTGCGTTTTTTAGGGATTTTTTTTTCCTTCATTTTTGCCTGTTGACATGATTCTAGCGAACACATACACAGCCATCTCAGTTGTTAACTCTTGTGTATGATTTTGATTTGCAAATTGACTAAAGAGATCCATATCTTGTCTTCTCAATATGTACTCCATGAGATCTTTATTGTCCTATAGAAATTTGTCTACCTGGAGAGGTTCTGGCTCAAGGAAATTATGGTTCAAGGTTTTACTCGGGAAAAAAAAGGAAAAGAAATAATGGTCAAAGGTCTTACTCAACAAAAAGCAGAAATATGATTAGTGATGCCTGACATCCACTTGTCTCCACACTGATCTTTAGCCAGCACTTTGTATGAAATCCTGAAATCCTGAAATCCTGACTTCAAGAAATCGATCATTAACAATTCTATGAATCATTTAGCTGGTATTTTGATTCTAGCAATGCTTTCTAATTGATCCTTCAAAATACTTGTTGTGTTAAGATTGTTTTCTTTACATTCCCTTTCCCCTTTCTCATCAGAATGGGAATTTGGTGCTTTTTCCTAACTCCATGTATATGTTAGTTTTCTCGACTACGATTAGCAGTGAACTGGAGCAATTAGCAGTATCTAGATGAGATCTACTCACAGAGAACAAGAAGTCAAACCATAATTAATCGCGAGGGTCTTCAAGAAAGAATATATAAGTCACATTAGTACGCAGTGTTACATAAGATGGTAGAATTGCATATTTTTCCAGCATCGCGTGTTTTCTCCTGTGAGTAGAAGATGTTAAACATCTAAACTTTTTGTCTAACCAAGTTTTTGATGTTGTAATATTTTCCTCTTATACCTCTGCTATTTCCTCTCAAATTAAGCTTTATTCTAAATAAAAAAGTAATGATTTAACTCAAAAAATTGATCTCCTTTGCAGATGTTGACAATGAGAAACAGCTTACATCTGCACCCAATGTATCTATCCGGAGTTCTACCGCATCTGCAAGCTTCTGAGATGTGTATGGGGCTCGGCGCCGACAATAGCACAGGAATGAGCATAGGAGTGGGCATGCTGTCCCTGAACCAGGATTCAGCTGCTCACCATTCTCTCGATCAATTGAATCACTGTGCACCCTCCAATCAATCCGCTCTCTTAACCAATGCGACGAGTATAACCGTTCCGGAATCGTCATTCCAAATCGAGTCGTCACAATCCCAAATTGGACCATTCCAGTTGTCTTCTGTTACTGCTGAGGTAATCTTTTATAACGACTCATTTTCAAACATAAAATAAAATACATAAAGCAACGTTCTCAAGCAGTGCAAGCTTTTATAGACGAGCAGTTGTTTCATATGATATTAGAGCAGGTCCTGAGTTCAAATCTTTTCAGATTTATGTCCTTCTAATTCTCCAACATAATTCGATTCCATATATTAGGTCTTTCAAAACATCTCGAGTGCTAGATATGAGGAGTGTAGATTATAAATATACCCTACTAAAGCAGCGCTCTCCGGCAGCTCAAGTTTTTCGAGACAAATGGTTGTTTTGCATTCATTTGTTCTGACCATTCATATTTATTCATGGGAATTGGGTGCAACTAGCATGGATACAACTAAAAGACATTACCAACAATTTGTAATAATGAAATTTGATATTTTCCTACTTGGTTGTGCTTTTCAAAGGCGCTCTTCACAGAAGACATATTGCCAAAGCATCAATTAGCTTCTGGGCGAGTCACAGCGAGCCTTCAAGGTAAGATTGTTTTCTTGTTTAGCATGGTGTAGTTTTATGTCACATTCCTGATCTTATTATAATTGCGAAAGAAGAGATGAAGCCCAAAAGGGTTGCTGCTACCTCTCCACACTTTACTGCGCAAACATCATCTCTGGTGGACATCGATCATTTGCAAAGCTGCACAGGGAGAGGAGAAAAGCTGATAAATATAAATATGATAGCTAATGATCCACAAGGCCATATTTTTGTTCAGCATTTGCATCGGTGAGTCTCGTATTGTTATCCTCTTCTGCCTGTTCTTATTCGTTCTCTCATTTTTGCTAGTCCGAACAGGTTGGATAGTGGAAGAGCTCTGGATGCGGATGCGAAGGCGGAATAGGAACTATACTAAAGACTTTTGAATGCATCTCTAACTACGTACAGTTTAGGTTAATTATGCTGCTCGACTTTACTAATCTGTTTGGTTGAAGTGTTGACACACTAAATGTTTGTGTTAAAGTAATCTAGCAAGACATTAGACTTGTATCTTGATCTCACATACTTTTCTGCTACTATAAAACAAGTTGTATTCTGCTGGTGACATTGTCTCATGTAAAAAAAGAATTAAAAAGGTTGTCTAATGAAAATTTTATATAGGCATCACATGTTTTTCTTTGGCTTTAGAAATTGCTTTGGTTGGGTTCAATAGTCCCCAGTGAGGCTCGATCGTGTTATATATATGTACTAGATTTGTACTCATGGGATGCACGGATGTGTTTATAATAATTTAATTATGTAAATAATATATAAAAAAAAATTAAGAAAATAATTGTCTTTTTGCCGGTCAATATAATTTAATTCATGCATTGATTTAAATATTTTTTTTGAAATTTTTATTCTGAAAAATTAAAGGGATGCGGAATATTTCTTTACCCTCTGCATAGATTGTAATATTAACTTTATATTGGATATAAATCAAAGTTCTTGTCATGTATACAATGTGAACGCTTTGTTTATTTACTAGCGTAAGTTTTTAATTTAGATCCGAATTCTTTAATATGGTACTAGAAGTTAGTTCATACCTTTGTTGTGACCTATTTTTTTTTCATCCTTTAATATGGTACTAGAAGTTAGATCATACCTTTGTTGTGGCCTATTTTCTTTCATCAGTTTTCTTTCAGTTCTGCAAATCTTCTGGGCAACTATTATGAAGAGTCAAACATGCCGAGCGAATAGACTGTTGAGTACTGATAAGTAGCTAGAATTCTGATAGTAATTGAATATCATATTTTTTTCAATGTTATTTGCGAGAAAGGGCAATGCACAAAAAGATGACCATTGCCTTTGGTTCTAAAGTTGCATAGTGGACAAGAGGATCCACTCGCGGGGCTTTGTCCTTGAGGTTTGAGGTTTGAATTTGTAGGGCCAAGAGATGGGTTTTGATCCAATGGACAAAATCTATAATTAGTCCAGATTTGTTTAAATTTTAAAATTTCATAATTTTTTTTTTTTAAAAAAAACTTAATTTATTGTTATTCTAAAACTATTCTGACAAACTTAAGTTATTATTTTTTTTTATCAAAATATCAATTAAAGAGAAGCATTTTGATCCTTTCATATTTTTAAATTATATACATATATATTATATATTTTTTTAAAAAAAAAAAATAAAAAATTTAAATGGCAAGCCTTGAGCACAGTTCCACCTGATATGACTCTATCTTTTCGGCCGGAGGGTTGTGCTGGGCCTAAGAGATCCAGCCCAACACGGCCGAGCCTAAATTTTGAGCCGGACCGGGTCGGCGTCTCGGGCCATTTTGGTTCCGATAATGTGGGTAGTGCCGGCCCGACGCTCCCACTTTACACCTTGGTGAGGTTGACTTCACGCCTTCAATTCCTCAAGCTAATTAACTCGACCAAATGCATTATGTATGTCACAGGGCACCCCCACAGTTTTTCAAGTCATATGTTTTTTTTTTTTTTAGAAAAAAATAGCAAATTAATCATTTGGTTTATTATTATTATTATTATTATTATTTTGAACTGAGCTAGAAATGTGAAACAAACATTATTTTATTCTCCCTTTCATAAGAAACTTGTACGGATGCCATCAATAGATTTTATTTTATAAGAAGATAATTAAAAAAAAACAAACAGATAGTAAGAGAGAGGATTGACGAAATTGCTGCATTTATCAGAGTAAATTAACCTTCTGCCTAATGTTAAAAGCTTTTCCTTCCAACATGTGAGCCATTTATTAATTTTTTTTCCTGTAAATGGTGCAAAGTCTGGAAATCTAAATAGGTAATACTAAATAATGAAAAAAGTGATTTCTTCAAAAACTTGAGCGGCTAAAAAATAGTAGTTTTATATTTATATTCAACAGCAGGTATATTTTTATTTGATAAAAATTAAGTTTCATTGGATTAAGCTCAATTTTTTCACATTAGTTTGATCAGATTCTTGTATAACTATATCGATCTCGTGCCATATATATACTTGTGGGTTTAGTATATGTGTCAAAGGGGCATATTATAAGAATATTAGTCCAATACTATACAAATTATAATTCTGACTTGTATACTATAGGCTTCGTTTGGTTAAGGTATAAAAGAGTATTAGTTGTACCAGAAATAAGTATAAATTTTGAAATAAACTGAAACTAATGTAAATTTGTGTTTGGTTGGATTTAGGTTAGTAACAGGTATAAAAAAAATAGTGTTTGAAAATAATTGAAGAATAAGAGGAATAGAGAATTGACTTTTGTGTTAAAAGACTAAAATGCCCTTCCCTTTTTAATTCTTTTTAAAAATTAAAATTTCAAAATTTGTTTAAATTTTAATTTTTATTAATTTTAATTTTTATAAAAATTTTAAGTGGGAGTAAAAAAAAATTAATTTTTAAATTTTAAGTGGGAGTAAAAATTTTAATTTTTAAAATTGTATAAATTTTAAAAAAATTATAAAAAAATTGTATAAATTTTAAAATTTTAAAATTAGTAATTTTTTTTTTTTACAAAAATAAAATAAAATAAAATTTTTAGATTTATTAAAAAATAAAGTTAAACAAAAAAATTTATAAAATAAAAAAATTTAAAATTTAAAATTTATAAATTTAAATATCTTTTAAAAATTAAAAATTTTAATTTTAAAAAATAAAAATAATAAAGAAACGGGAGCATGAAAAAAAATAAATAAACCTCGAAAGGTGGAGGGGCAGGGGCACAGTGAACAAGGACATGTGCTTGCTCACATGCTCTGGAATCCCCCTGTTACTGGGTTGTCCCGGTTTTGATCGGGACAACCCGGTACCCACCTATTCCCCCTCTCATTTTATTTGTGTTTGGGTAGGAAGGGGACCCCTTCTGTACCCAAACCAAACGGTCGCTATGTGAACGATTTCTTCACTTATCAACTTTAGATTCTGACGTTGAAATAATGTTCTAACAAAAAATTTGCAATACGAAATGCAAAAAAAAAACTTAAATCAAACCTTCGAGCAAGAGATGAGAGAAAATGAAAACAAAAAAGAAAAGAAAAGAAAAAAAAGTTAAAATGACTGTGCCCATTCAAAACAAATATTAATATAAAGTACGTAAATGACTTTATAAAATAATAGGCTATCTAAGAAGAATAGTAAAAAAGTTAATTTAGCATTATTTCTGACTTATTTTAATAAACAATTTAATTAAATGATTATTACTAGTACTGCGGTGTGAATCAAACCACTTGTAGAACCCTCCCGAAGCAAAGCAAGTTCTACAAATATGCTTTTTTGAGAGTGAAAGGCGAAAGGGAAATGAACAATAAATTAATGATGGATGCAGGAATGCTTTTCTCGATTGCAACCTGCCGCCTAATTAATTATTAATTTAGACTTTTTTCATAAACTCCGAGATCCTTAATTTTGTTTTGATGAATTTAGTCATCTTACTAGATCTTGTTTGACTTGTGTTATAGTCCGACTCCGTTTGATCGGATGCAATTATAATTTCTTTTAATTTTTTTTTTTCAAAAAATACAAATAGTGCTGAGAAAGAAAAGGAAAAAAAAAAAAAAAAAGGGAAGAAAAAATATACGTACCATATTAGACAGAACATACACTACCAAAGATAACACAGATTTAAAATAAATTTTTTATTAAACAAATTTTTTTTTTTTCTATATAAGCTATGTCCTTATTAATTTATATTGAAAAAAATCCTAAGTCTAGTTCACAGGAAATCACAAACTTTTAAAAATTTCTGAGTATATCTTATTCTAATTTAAATTTTTCAAAACTATATTGCTAAGTTTTAAAGATTTATTCCATGTTAAAAAAATCCTAAAAAAAAAATTAAAAATTACTGAAACAAAAATTAAGTAGAATAAAATTTTTGAAAATAAAAAAAATATTTTTAAATCATAATTGATTTTTTGGTAATTGACCGTGTGTAGTTGAAAATACAATACTTATAACTACATGTTATCTTATTTGATTGGATTACGTCAAAAGTGCTATAACTATAAATTTTACTTTTGTTGAATGTAGCTGACAATTTATTATAAAATTTTATTAGGAGATTGTAAGATTAGTTTGAATGTTAAAAGACATGTATATATATAGTTGGTTCAAAGTAGGTGAAAATGTAAGTTTATTTGTGACGTCCCAATAGTTTCATATTGGATAGGAGTATGGATGTGTTTGTATATATATAAAGACATGGACATTGGTAATAATAACTAAGTTTAAGTATTTTTTACTGTGATTTGGGCCCAACGAGTTATTATTACTAGTGGGCCGGGTCGTTACATTTGTTATTAGAAACAATAACCAGCTGGAAGTGTGTGACGAGTCTCGGCTGAGCCTGGATCTAGATGACAGGGCGAGCGCAACAAGTGTCACATCGACTGGTGATCATGGGCTGCTGTCAGCTGGAAGTGTGTGGCGAGTGTCGGCTGAGCCTGGATCTAGATGACAGTATTAGAGAAACAAGTGTCACATCGACTGGTGATCTTAGGCTGCTGTGTGTGTGTTTGGGCTGACGAGGATGTCAGATCTAAAATGGGGGGAGTCTGTGACACCCCAATAGTTTCACACATCGGATAGAAAGTCTGTGACACCCCAATAGTCCCACATCGGTGATATCCCAATAGTCCCACATCGGATAGGAGTGTGGACAGGGACGAGGCCATATATAGGCCCACAGGGGCCATGGCCCCCCCCAGAAATTTTAAAATTATATTTGTGGGCCAAGTTATTTTGTGGGCCAAAAAAAATACAATGAAGGCCCTCGGCCCGCTCCCCGCTGGCCCCTGCTAGCCCGCTCCCCACTGGCCCTGCTGCAAGCCTGCACCCTTCCAGGCCCTCCTAGGCCCTAGCTCCTAGCACGTGGGTCGGTGGGTGGCTGGGTGGACACCAGCCAACAGCAACATAGTACCCTAAACATCCTCTCTCTCTCTCTCTCTCTCTCCCCGTACAGCGCCGCCCTCTCGCTAGGCAAGTATTTTTATTAAATTTTAATTTTAATTTTTTTTTGTTCCTCTTGTTTTTTTTTTTAAAAAAAATTATTATGATAATTTAAACTTAATATCAAAACTCAAATAATTTTTTTTATTTTTTTAATTAATATTTTTTACAGTTTTTTTTTATCACTGTTAAATATTGATATTTGATAGTTAATAGTTGATAAAAATAGAATGAATGAATGATAGTTGTTGTCTGGATGAAAAATATTTCACTTTAATTATGCTTTTAGTTTTTTTTTTTAATTATAAATATATTATTTTATCTAATGAATATTTAATCGTTGAAACTTGATTTGAATCATTTGATGCGTTTAACAGTCCGTCGCTGATACTAGCAATCGCCAATCGGTAGCCGCCTAGCCGGCGAGCACAAATTCTTCGTACGACTAGCCGGCTAGTATAAGTAAAAAATTCTTTCAAATCCTCTTATTTTTTTTATATTATTTAAAAATATTTTTATTATTATTACTGTTGTAGACTTGTAGTGTAATTACTAATTAGTATTGTAGTCTTTTGAACTTATTAGTGTGCTATGATTTTTTACATAATTCTGCATGATTTTCAAATTATACTAAATTTTAATACTTGATTTATTGACATAATTTTTTGTAGATTTCTAGACCATTATTATTTTAATGGGAAAGACAACTACACTCGATTCTTTTTTTAAAAGAAAAAATATTGAAAAATCGGAAGTTTATGAACAAGAAGTTATTTATATTCTAACTTTTGAATGGTAAACAATTTTTTTAAAATTTTCATTAGCATTTTTGTATTTTGAATTTTTTATATATAATTTATTTTATTAATAATTTTTAAAAATTAATATATTTTATATAATATATTTTTGGCCCCCCCAAAATCAAACTCCTGGCTTCGTCCCTGAGTGTGGATGTATTTGGATATATATATAAAGACAAACGGAGGAGTCTGTGACACTTAAATAGTCCCATATCAGATAGGAGTGTGGATGCATTTGGATATATATAAAGACATCGACACTAATAATAATAATTGGACTTAAATATTTTTTACTATAGTTTGGACGCAACGAGTTTTTATTACTAGTGGCCGGGTCCTTACTTATTTAAAATTACTTTTCCAATGTGTTGTAGTTCCAAACTGTTGAAACCTTTACTATACAATTGAAATTATTCCTATAGTTAATAGTTAATTAGATAACAAACATTTCTATTTGATGAACAACGAAAAAAAAAAAGTTCCTATACTTAAGGTTTTTCATTTGTCATTTTTGTTAAAAAAAAATTCACCTTGATGATGCCTAATTTGGCTGTCATGCCAATTAAGAAAATAAATTTTCAATTTCTGCTACAGATTTTTCAAAATATTGCTGAACTGTTAATATTTTTACTTTTAGCTTGGTTAAATTATATAAAATAATTATTGCACTTTAAAATTTTAAATAATTATAGAATAATATTTATATATTTTATATTTATATTGGATACTTTTCATTATATCTAAATTCGAAATTTTTTAATAGACCAAAAAACAAAATTCGAACTCTAGATTTTCTATTTTGATATCATATTAAATTAACAAAAAACAACCGTTGTACTTTAAAAGGTTAAGCTAGTAAAAAATTATAAATTTATATTTAATACTCTCCCTCATATCTGAATTTCAGACTTTTTAATTGGCCATGACGTAGACTTAAATTAAATAGAAGGTAATCAAATTATACAAGGAGATAACTCAAATTTTGAATCTCTTGCTCTGTTATCATGTTAAATTATATAAAACAGTCGTTATACTCTAAAAATTTAAAAAATTAAAAAATAATCTATATTTATATATTTTATATTTAAGAATCTCGTATAATAAAGAGAAGTTTGATTAACTCATTCTCGCAGGTAAAAAGAAATCATATGTTTTTGTTAATGCATCAAAATTTTATGAAAATAATATTTTGACAGACCTACTTAAGCATTTCCCTGAGTTTGCATAGGAGGACAAATTGTCATCACACTCAATTAATGAGGTGATCTAGATTCCACTGTTTTTTAATATTTTTTTGGATTAATATTTTTTTATTATCATATCAACAAAAACTATAAAAAAGGAAGTCAATTATGCAGTAGTTATATCACATTATTCACATTCAGCCAATTATATATCTCTTTTTAAGAGAAAAGTATGATAAAATTATTTTATAAAAAAATTATGTTGCAAAAAATAAATTTTTAAAATTAAATATGATTGGTTGAAGACTTAGACATTTTTCGATGCTAAAAGTAAGAAATGAGAATACTTTTCTTTCCACGAATTGTTTTATGGTGGAATTGGTGGACATCAAAATCATCCACCTAACTTATCAACCCACTAACAATCTCTCTTTATTAATCTTTTTGAAGCAACAGTAAATCAATTGATGGGACCTAGCTATATATCTTAGTTGGTAAGTAATATAAATTAAAATGTTAAATCTCCTGCTGAATAACGAGTACATAGAACATAGTCCTAAGTTTGAACCTTTTTGATTTAAATCTTTTGGTCTTCTTTATGTTGACCATTTGAGAGGGGTTTTTACACTAGTTTATTTGGGGACAATAATTTGCTCCATGGTGGTGTTTGCCATGTCATTTATCCACTGGATACAAATTCCTTATCAATGATGTGTGACAGATTTTTGAAGTTTTCTGCAAATTATAAATCAGACTGTCCATTCTAAGTGTGTAGAGCATTTCCATCTGTTTGACTGTCGATCGAATTAGTTAAGATTTTTATTTTAAATTTTATTTAAAATTATAAAAAAAAATATATGTTATGTATATTAAAAATGATAATATAAAAGTATATATATCGTTTCTGTCTACAAATGATAGCATGCTACCTAAATTATATTATGTCAATTAAAATATGATTTCAGTATTCGTACAGCAAAACAAAAAAAAAAAACACTCAATATTGTATAAGAATAACCTAATAGGCATTAGATTGCTTCAGTATCAAATGAGTCCTTAGTAAAAGTAAGGATAGATCACTACATACTTGGTCTGCAGAGAATATATATGTATTTTCCTGTATATATATATATGTATCAAAGGTATATAGATATGAGAAATACTATATCTATAACTGGAAAGGGATTATAATATTAATTCCTTGCAGCAAGTTATCCAAGGATGTATAGGGTTTGCTGGTCCCCTACTGAAATATATTTAATTTCCATTGCATCACTTACATTATAGAATCTGTGAGCCTAACTTTGAACATGGAAAATGGCCAACCTAATGCTTTTTTTTTTTTTTTAGGTAAAGCTACTTAAACTTTCACTAGTCAAATAATGGTTGTTTAATTAGTTTTTGATCTGCTACATTAATGTACCAAAATATGTAATATATAAAGTAAAAGATTTTAGAACATATATATATAGCAAGCAGTAAAATCACTTGATGCTAAGAAATACGTGATTAATTTTAATAAATCAAGCGAAGTCACGTGATCTTAGTATGTATTTTAGTAAACCTAGCAGTAAATCAAGTGATTTTAGTATATGCAGTAATTTGAAAATCTGAGAACTATTAGCAGTACACCACGTTCCTTGGACTTCCGTCGCTAAAAAAAACATTCATTATCATTATTAGAATGATTTTTGGATCTTACATGTTTCTATTATATGACAAATACCGACGCTTAAAAAAATATTATTATATGAATCATCTATTATTTTAAATTAATTTATTAAAAAATAAAATATATTATTATTTTTAATTTTCTAACATTTTAATGCATTAGGATTTCGAAATCCTAACGCTTTAATTATATCGTTAGAATATATTTCAATGACGCATGATATCGATATATAACTGGTGACTTTTTAAATATGATGGTATATTATTTTAAAATATTTTAGTTAGCATTGTTAATAAGTACCAAAAACAAAAAAAAAGCTCTTAAATGTGTAGAGTTTGATTACATATTAAATAGGTCTGGAGAGGATACGTCAGAAGATATGCATGAGAAGATCACTGTTCTCCACTAATGTTAGGATACAACAAATAAAAAGATACATATAATTAATTGATTGAGTTTGATTATTATGCTATCAATAACACCATCAAATTTTTTGTCATTAGATCTACCATCTGATCATTTCTACATTTTAGATCATATTATTTCACCACTACAACAAAATTATGCTATAACGATATTTTTAAGTGTTTCTAAAATCTAAAAAAAGTGTCGCTGGCAAAAATACCAACACTTATGGTTAGTGTTGCTATATGTGCCGTCCCTAGGATGTATAGCGACATATTTTTGTAATATGTTCCAAAAATGTGTCTCTATAATCTAATTTTGGATATAGATAGAATATAGATGGGACACTTACACAAAAGTGTCACAAATATGTGTCCCTATAACCTAATTTTGTTGTAGTGCACCAACCACCCACTAAAATTTAGAAGATCGACTATTATCATTTTAACCACATATCTTTTAATTTTAAAATTAAAAACTTAATAATATTAATGATTTGATACTATAGTAACTAGCCTAGCTTTAATTGATCTCTCTACTTGAATGAAATGGTAAATGAAGTTAGATAAATAAAGTTATAGGATATGTCAAAAGATACGTATGATAATAAATTGAACAAAATGCTCTTTCAATTTAATTAGAAACAAAATAAATAAAGCTAACACCAATAAATTGGCCAACGTAATGTATGATCTCACAAGTCAAAAAGAAACTAAAAGAACTTCAGTGCTACTTTAATTACAAGCATCCTCTCCCTTAAAAACAAGATACGGAGAGGACTTTGGTTGCTCCATTCACGTAATTCAAGATGTCATATAAATTTATCAATATATAATTTTGCTTAGAAACATAAAAAATACCAAAATTATGTGCAAATAATTTCGAGGTATGTAATATTACTATAACAGAATTATGTTATAGCTAGCGACACATCTTTATAGCATTTTTGTATAAGTGTTCTATCTATATTTTATCTATATCCAAAATTAGGTTATAGGACTATATTTTTAGGACACATTACAATAATATGCCGCTATATATCCTAGTGACTGCACATATAGCGATACTAATTATAAGTATTGGTATTTTTGCTAGCAGCACTTTTTTTATATTTTAGAAACACTTAAGAGTGTCGCTATAGGATAGTTTTGTTATAGTGTATGAAGTCAAAACACTACAAAAATAGTCAAAAGTATCTTGAGTTGAGTCGGAGTGCTTTAAAAAATGCAAGGGTTTCCTTACTGTATTTAATTTGGGGCTTTGCTAGGTGTACACTCCATAAGGGGTGTACATCCTACACCCTACCCCATTCTGGGGTGGGGCTTCTTTCACTGGTCACTTCGATGTGACCAGTGAAATTCACCCCACCCCAGGATGGAGTGGGGTGTAGAATGTACACCCCTCATGGGGTGTACACTTATATATACCCTTTAATTTGTTTGCTGATGATGTTTGTGTTTTGATGATGCAGATTTTGAATGATAAGATAATCATCTTCATTAGACTTAAGAGAGAGTAGTTAAAGTCTCCATATAGGCATAAATGCTTCAAATTTTATAAATTTGTAATATTGTTTACCTTATGATCTAGTGATTTCAAAATAAACAACTAAAAATAAAATTCGATAAAACGCAATGAGAGCATGCGGAGATTAGAGGTACTTATCTCATTCTAGATGATGAAAAGTTGAAATTTTACTTTCTTTAGATATTCTTATACTATTGAACTTCAAACTCCTCGTGTGCCATTAAACTCATGAATTCAAAACTTTCTGATCACTAGGTTTGTAGATACTTCAAATAATGTAAATCATATTTACTTATGCTGATTGTTGATTGTTAGGATTTGGTTAGATTTATAGTTGAATTTTAGTTAGATTAAGATTAATATTTAAATATGTTGGAGATAAATTTACTAAGATTTAAATATTAATTAGAATATAAATATAATTATATTAGAATTTGAATAACTTTTGATGTAAGTTATAAATATAGCATAGGTGATATTATTTGGTGGTGATGATAGGGTTTAACCACATCCATATGACATGGTGGTGGAGGGTAGGATTTACCCACACCCATATAACACGGTGGGGATTAGGATTTAGCCATACCCATATGGCATGACCAAAGTGTCAATAATTTTTGATGCATGCATGGGTGCGTTCAAAGAGAGAAGTCTTCTAAGTTTATAAAAGATGAGAGAAGAATAAGAGAGATTCAGGAACAAGGCTCGGGTTGATGCTACTCTATTCTAAAAGAGGAGTTGGTATAATTCTTCTCTTGGTTAATGAATCTTATTTTACCCGCATTATTTTTTTTTGCTTTGGTTTCTTCTCCTCTTGTTGGTTGTGTCAGTTCAAATTTCTGTTGAGGGGACGAGTTTTCGGTAAAAATCCGATTTGATAATTTTCATTGTGGAATCCCAACAATCGGTACGGAGTAGGTTGCGGATTCACAAAATCTGGTTTTGGGGTGAGTATTAGATTCCCAACAATTGGTATCAGAGCAAAAGGTTACCGATCCTCAGGAGAGATCGACATCAGAGTACTGGATTACCGATCATCACGGGGGCGATCAAAATTTGATCTCGCTAGACGTGTTGGACTCGAAGGTTTGTAATTTTTTGGCTTCAGGTGAAGCTAAGAGTGTCACGCCCCGAGGTCGAAACTGCGACCCGGGCTCGCCAACAGATCCGCCATCTGTACGGGAATCCCCGCACAGACGAAGTGTCTATCCTGCAAGTCAAATCTATAGCTAAGCATGTATCAGAGCTGAAATAAAACTAATAGTTATAGTAATCATACACTGAACATCTGAATAAACATAAATCCACGATACACGATCGCTCCTGCTGTCACGCCCCGGGGGTTTATTTTAGCGGAAACGGTTTGCAAAAGGTCGTACGTTCGACGTAGATTTATTTTTTTTTTTGAAAACAGAAGAAACTCCTCTTCCCCGGCGCGTGCCCAGACCCGCCACACATACAGGATCCCTCTGTAAACGGACAGAGCCTCCCCTGTATATGCACGGCGTAGCGTTCAGTACACATCCCAAACACACACAACCATTCAATCACAACAATTGTTAACATACAACCAGCATTCAAAATTTAATAAAGCGCATGGCCGATTAATTTGGAAAGGATAAATCCACGGTTTTAAAAGAGTGCCTACCCGGCACTTATGTTTTGAAAGCGAGTTTCGAAATCAGCATAAATCCACAATGTTTTGAAAACAGTGCCCACACGACACCCAAGTTTTGAAATCCATTTCGCAATTCATAAATTCACAGGGTTTCGAAAACAGTGCCCACACGACACTTAGATTCTAAAAACGGTTTTCGCAATCTTTTTCGAGTTTTGCTTTTTCAATCGGCCAACAGAAGTGAAAGGAAAAGTAACGCATACGAAGATAGCTAAATGCAATCCATGCCGACATCCATGCCGACCCCACGAGGGTATTGAGAACCTCACACACAACTACAAAGTAAATGAAATGCAAGGATAAAAGAGAAAATACAATCCAGGGTTCCCAGCGACCCAGCTGCTCCTGCCCCGTCCTCACCGCCGCCTACCTCTCCCCCCGCCTGAACCCTGTCACGAAGTGGGAAGTCAGTGACTAATAATAACAGAACGGGAAAATATAATAAACAAACCGTGAAGACAACCGGAGCAACCACCCTCTCAAGAGGGGAAACGGCAACCTGTACGCCTGTAACCTGTAATACCTGGCCACGTCGGACAACTAAACCGACGGCCGTACCGTACCTGCAATACCCGACCACGTCGGACAACTAAACCGACGGGTCGCACCGTACCTGCAATACCCGACCACGTCGGACAACTAAACCGACGGGTCGCACCGCTCGCACCTCGGCGCCTCAAACCCCACAACTAATAAGGGGCCCCACTACGTCACCTCGTGGGTATACACGGGTCATAGACCACTTTTCCGGAAAAGCGCACCCTTTGCGGTGGCCAAACCGCGGGTGCGCGTGCTGCAGCCTCGAGCCAAGTAACCATAACCACCATCATGTTAGCATCATAATATATAACAAGAGTAAAACGGCAACATGTATAATTAAAAGTAAAACAGTAACATGTGTGATCGAAGGTAACCCGCTAACATGTATAATCGAAAACAAGGCGATGATATGTGTACTAGAAGTAACCCACTAACATGCATACTCAACAATAAATACCACAAAGAACACCGTGTTAGCACAATTAGATATTTATTTTAAACAAGATACAATTGCCGAAAACCCGACGCCGAATCCCAAAACAGAACCCACAATAATGAACCAAGTACCCAAACGTAACCAACAATAATGAGCCGAGTACACACCACACGATAATCATGACAGTAACGAAAATGGGCATAAAGGGGTTCTAAGGATGTACCCACCTGAAACGCGAAGAAGGAGGTGTGCAGAAAACTCCAGTTAAAAACACTCCCACCTTGTGCCCGGAAAGAACTACAGTGAGAATGATCATTAATAACGTCGTCGCGGTCAAAGACACTCAAAAACGGGGCGAAACGGGCCAAAAACGGAGCTTCTAGGCCAATTTCCTGAAGACAGGTGCACGGATCCAGGCGTGGACCGGGTCCACGACGGCGGACGGCATCGGCGTAGACCAGGCGCACGCCGCAGCGGTAGACCGCTGCGGCATGGGCCGGGCCGCGCACGAGCCGAGGCGCGCACCGGGTTCACGCCTTTAGGGCTACGGGGTGTGCACCGGGTGCACGCCTCGGTGGTGGGCCGCGCGGCCTGGCGCACGCGTTAGTGCGCCGGGTCCGCGGCCCCGGGCCCGGAAGCCGTGCGCCGGGTGCACGACGGGTCCCGTGGACCGCGCAGCCTGGCGCACGCGTTCGTGCGCCGGGTCCGCGGCCCCGGGCCCGGAAGGCGTGCGCCGGGTGCACGACGGGTCCCGTGGACCGCGCGGCCTGGCGCACGCGTTCGTGCGCCGGGTCCGCGGCCCCGGGCCCGGAAGCCGTGCGCCGGGTGCACGACGGGTCCCGTGGACCGCGCGGCTTGGCGCACGCGTTCGTGCGCCGGGTCCGCGGCCCCGGGCCCGGAAGCCGTGCGCCGGGTGCACGACGGGTCCCGTGGACCGCGGCACAGCCTGGCCGTACCTTGTGAACAGTGCCGCCCCCTTTTGCCCCCCCGCGGCTCCGATTGCGACCCCGCGACCCCGGCGACTGCGGCGGCGACCCCGTGGACACGGTGACGGCGGCGGCGGCCTCCCGTTTAACCGCGGCGGCGACGGCCTCCCGTTTGGTCCCCAAGATCGCCTCACACGCGGCACGAGACGAAGGAAAACCCACCCCGATAGTTCAAAGGATTTCCCCCCCTTGCCCGGAACAAGAAGCGACACAAGAACGAACCAAGAAACGAAACAAGAAAGCGAAAGCACGGCTCACCTTGTTTCGTCGGCACCGGGCAAAGGAGAGGGATCGCCCTTTTCGCGTTCGTCGGATCTTGCGGGGAGGCGATCAATCTCCTCCTTCTCCTCGTCAAGATTCCGGCCCTCGCGTCGCCTCGGTAGAGGTGGGAAAAGCTAGGAAAAATTGCGCGTACGAGTGGGAGGGGAAAAGGGAGGAAGGGGAACCCTAAATCCCCAAAGGAGTTAAAATCAGTCGTTTGGGTGCGGTCGGCGGGGGAATTGATTCCTAAATCCCTAAACCACAAAAGGGATTGGGTGAAGCAAGGAGCGGGGAAAGGAAGGGCAAGTTCCAAATACAAAGGGGGAACCCAGTTCGAGCACTAACCTGGCCCGATTCGCCTCGAGAACCGTGTAAGTCGCCTGGCCAGCGGTAAAACTTCCGGAATTTATTTCGGGGGTTTCCGGAGTCGGAATCCAAAACCGATCGCGCCGCCGGTCTTCGTTTCGCGAGCTCTATCGGCTAAAAATATCCACGAACCCCGGTGATCAGCCCAAAAATTCTCGAATTCCCAACCCCCCCTTAACGACTGAAAAAAATTCAATTAGGACCCATACTAGAGAAACCGAAGGGTCGAGGTGCTACCAAATAAATAACGAAAACCCAAAAACATAAAAGATGAGAAGTCCGATCATAGAAGGATCCCGTCCGATCACCTCGAAAAGCGTGCCGGCCACTTAGCACGGATTCCGATGCACCACTCAAAGGCAAACGCTTTGACCCCCGTTCCGGGAGATCCGTAATTCGGAATCCGAATCCGTTCGCTTTGCCGTCCTCCGTTTTCCGAGCTTAACCGCAGAAAAATACTCGCGGTCCAGGCCAGTTCTTTGCAGAAAACACAGTGAAAAGTTTTCCTAACAATCCCGTCATAAAAAGAAGGTATACAAAGGCATTGGAACGCCAGGACTCTACATCACTCACCACTTAAAAGAAGTTTCGTCCTCGAAACTTAATCCTGGTCCGCCACGAATAAATCTGGGTAGCACTCGCTCATCTTTGACTCCAGTTCCCAAGTCGCTTCACGTTCTTCCTGGTTGCTCCACAGCACCTTCACATTGGGGGGGGGGTCGTCTGGTTGCGCAATCCTTTTTGTCCTCTCGTGCTCAGATCCGCACCGGTGTTCCGTCGAAGCTCAGGTCCTCTCTAAGCTCAAAAGCGGTGACCATCCATCACCCAAATCAAGTACGCAGGATCGGAGCACATCATCGAGAATTCGGTTCACTAGCTCGGACTGTCCGTCGGTCTGGGGGGTGTAACGCCGTGCTGCAGTGTGGTTTAGTCTCTAGAGCTCGTTGTAGATTCTGCCAAAGGTTCGACACCAGCCGAGTGTCTCTGGTCCACGTCGTACAGATGGGTGGAAAGAGAGTCGACTTCGTCAGTCGCTCCACTGTGACTCAAACTGCATCGTGCCCTTGCTGCGATGCAGAAAAACCCGTGACGAATTCCATGCTGGTTCGCTCCCATTTCCACTCTGGTACTAGTAGAGGTTGTAGTCTCCCCCGCTGGGCGCTGAAGTTCGAACTTTACTTGTTAACCATCTAGACGGCGAGCAGTGAACTGTGTTACATCCCCCTTTGGTTTAGTCCACCAAAAATTTTGCTTGAGGTCCTTGTACATCTTCGTGTCACCTGGATGCGCCGCAAAAAACCAAATCCTTCTATGTGAACAAAACTTAAGACTTTGGCGATCCGAAAATACATCACAACGAACTCCAAAAGGTGGTGTCTCCAAAGCTTTAAAACGAAGACGACTGCTGCCAGTTCCGGATCGTATGTCGGGCAGTTCCGTTCACATTCTTTGTGTTTCCCGTTGCTGACACAAAGTGCCCCAAAGAGTCCACTTCGCGAAGTCATAACTCACGTTCTTAAATTTAGCAACCAGCTTCTGGTCCCTGAGATTCCGGAGAAAAATCCGTAAGTGCTCCTCGCAGTTGATTGGAGAGGTCATCAATCCCGAACTTGTTCTTCACTGCAACCTTATTGATCTCCCTGAAGTCGATGCGTAGGCGTAGGTTTCCGTTCTTCTTTCGCACAAAAAGCACGGGTGCGCCCCAAGGCGACACACTCGGTCTGATGACCCCTTTAATTAGAAAAACTCCTTGTTGTGCCTTAGTTTCCCTCAGTCCCGTGAAGCCATTCCGCAAGGCGCCTAAGTGATAGGTTGCGCGTCTGGTAGAAGCTCGAAAGAGAGGATGACCTCTCGCTCGGGGGTATTCCTGGCAGTTCAGTCAAAAGAACGTCGGAAGGAACCCCCCCCTACAACGGGGGTGTTAGTGAGTGATGCATAGGGTCGAGTCGCTAGGCTCACTGAAACCACGTAACTACGCATCCACCGGATACCTCGTGAACCAGTCCATTGCCAGCACCTCGTCGTATTCCTGCTTCCCGACTCGGGATTCCCCGTCACGACGCCGCCGGTCCGCGCACCACCCCAGCCGGCACTGAGCAGTCAGTAACAAAGTCTTGCGATGCATCGAGGTACCCCAATCGTACTGCCCAACCCATACCAATGATCCTTTAGAAGTCCGAAACATCTAACCCGACGACGGGGAAAACAACCCACACAACGCCCTCACAGGGCTCCAAGCGGTGCCAACAAAACAGGCTGGGTTACTAACTATCATAACATCTCCCCTGAAGACAACGAACTCACCTGTCACCAACATGGGCTGCTCCCCTCCGTCGCCGACGCTGGATACTTCCACCCGTCACCAACACGGGCCACAAGCTGGGAGCATAATCACCATCCCGAACCACTCGCTCCGACTACCCGTCCTACCGAGGCGACGGTCGAAACTAACGTTAGGTTTCGGCTCTAAGACCTACCACCAAGTCTACCCCACAAAAAGGGCCGCGTACAGGGCCTCCTAGCCGAAGATGACCAGAGCCAAAACTCCGAGTAGTCGCCAGGTTCCCCCCCTTGACTCACACCTGCCCCAAAAGATCACCATCCACAGCGCTCCCAAACCAAACCTCAAGGCTATAACTTAGTCATGGGAAGCTGGCGACAAACCCACCGGGTGAGGTCCTACCTCCGACCTGGCACCGACGGGGTGCGACGCTCTAAGTTGCCGCTATCTCTTGGTCCCAAACCGTTGCCCCACCAAGTACCGGGCACCGAAACGAGCGGTAAGCTTCCGGACTAACAGTGACACTCCCAACTAGAAGAAAAAAAAAAAAAAAAAAAAAAAACTAAGCTCTATGCCCGTTCAACAAAGACCTCCAGGTACTGAAGACTATCCATCTGAAATCTAAAGGGGTCGAAGGAAGACAAGCAACGAAAACAGCAAGAAGAACCCTGCCAAAGGTTGCCTAGGGTCACTAAACGCACTCGAGGGATCACACGCCAACCACCAAAGGACGACCTAACCGGCCCTCTAGCGCAGGATACAGGAATCCGACTCAGAGCTACCTGGCACCCCCAGCGTCAAAGTTAAGCCCCCCAATAAAAGTCGCCACCTACGCACACTTGCGCTAGGCAAGGCACGACCTCTCTAACCCCAAACGAGCCCGAATGGAGAAGATTTACTAGCCCCGGTGGTCTCCCTTCCTAAACCAAGGGAGCCCCCGGGACCCCAACACGACGATCTCTACAACCAATCGCGGTGGTTACGGTGAAAAGCCGAACTATGGGTAACGATCATAGGGGGAGAATCCGCATTCCCACCTGTACCTTGCCCATGGTGCAAAAGGAAACGACCGACTACCCGCTGTAACTCAACACCAGATGACCCAGGAGGTACAAGTTTAGCCAAACAGCTATCCGGTTACCCACGGCCGACAGACGGCCAACAAAACAACAACTACCGGTGGGTTGTGCTACCACCCGAGCCCCATCGAGAAAAGGAACTCAATAGTCCCCGCACTCTCGCATCTGTTGCCGCAGGAGCTAGTTTTCCGCGGCCGTCGACGTCGTCGTATCTGCCTCCGCGTCCCCGGCCGATGATCTGGTACGGGCCATATCTGTACACACATAACAAGAGTCAGCTCTAGACTTCACCTACAAAACAACGAACCACCTAGCGAGAGAAAAGGACTCGAACTTTTCCCACCCCTCGATCACTCGCGTTCTACCTTCCTATGCCCTACCCATTTCATTCACCTGTAGGCAAGTGAGGTATCCCAACGGATGTCGGCACTAACTGTTGTGATTGAAAGAACTTCTCTGATACCATCTTAATCTGTCACGCCCCGGGGGTTTATTTTAGCGGAAACGGTTTGCAAAAGGTCGTACGTTCGACGTAGATTTTTTTTTTTTTTTGAAAACAGAAGAAACTCCTCTTCCCCGGCGCGTGCCCAGACCCGCCACACATACAGGATCCCTCTGTAAACGGACAGAGCCTCCCCTGTATATGCTGTAGAGTCCTGGCGTTCCCTCGCCCGTGTATACTTTTTCTTATGACCGGATTGTTAGGAAAACTTGTTACTGTGTTTCTGCACTGGACTGGCCTGGACCGCGAGTATTTTTCTGCGATTGAGCTCGAAAAACGGAGGACGGCAAAGCGAACGGTTTCGGATTCCGAATTACGAATCTTCCGGAATGAGGACCAAAGCGTTTGCTTTCGAGTGGTGCATCAGAATCCGTGCTAAGTGGCCGGCACACCTTTCGAGGTGATCGGACTGGATCCTGCTACGATCGAACATTTCATCTTATTTATGTCAGTGGGTCGTTTTATTTAGTTGGTGGTACCTCGACCTTCCGGTTTTCCGTTTTGGTTTTGACTGAATCTTTTTAGTCATGGGGAGGAGTTGGAAGTTCGAGAAATTCTGGGTTGACCGTCGGGGTTTGCGGGTATTTTTAGGTGGTAGATCTCGCAAAATGATGAACGGCGGTGCGATCGGATTTGAAATCGGACTTACGGATCTCCCGGAATGGGGTTCGAAGCTCCCGGTGACCGTAAAGTGCACCGAGATGCGTGCATTATAATCTGCACGATTTTTGAGGAAGTCTGAGTCAAAACTGGACCTAGGGTTTAGAGGATATTTTATTTTATCTCTTTCCTTTCGAGAACGTGAACGGAGGGGGGGGACTTTCGAATTTCGAAAATTCGAATTAGGCGAACGATCGAGAAAGGAGAAGGAAGAACAGGGGATCCATCGTTCGGGGAGCCCTACGTTGGAGACGAGAGGGACGATCCTTTTTCCCCTTCCTCGCTGGATCGGTAAGTGTGATCGTGTTGTTTCCAGTTTGCAATTTCTGTGGGGTCGAGGGTTGGGTGGTGGTCGTTCGGGTGTCGCACGCCGCGGGGGTTTTGTGGTAACGGGAAGCCGCCGCCGCCGTTGTTAAACGGGAGGCCGCCGCCGCCGTTATCACGCCCACGGGGTCGTCGCCGCAGTCACCGTGTTTGCGGAGTCATCACCGGAGCCGCGGACAGCGAAATCGGAGAAGAAAACAATTTCCGGCGAGCTACTGTTCACGGAAGCCCGATCCACAGCCGCGCGGTGCACGCTCCAGGCGTGCACCCGGCGCACGGAATCGGCGCCTCTTTCGTGAACCCGCTGCACCGCCCGGCCCGCGGATGATGCTCCAGCCCGGCCCGCTACCGCGGTGCACGCCTCCAGCGTGCACCCGGTGCGCGCCTCCGCCCCCGGTGGGGGTGAGCCCGGTGCGCGCTCTGCCGTGCACCGGCCCGGCCCGCTACCGCGGTGCACGCCTCCAGCGTGCACCCGGTGCGCGCCTCCGCCCCCGGTGGGGATGAGCCCGGTGCACGCCCTGCGCGTGCACCAGCCCGGCCCAAACCGCCTGGTGCACGCGCCGGGGTGAGCCGGGTCTGCGCGCCGCCTCCACTGTGCTGTGAACCCGGTCCACGCCCAGCTCCGTGCACCATTCTTCAGCCCGGGAGCCCGGTAACTCCGTTTTGGCCGTTTTTGGCCCATTTTGCCCCGTTTTTCAGTGTTTTTGACCACGACGATGTTTTTAACATTAGTACTAACTGTAGTTTCTTTCGGGCACAGGGTGGGAGTGTTTTAGCGGGAGTTCCGCACACCTTCTTCTTCGCGTTTCAGGTGGGTACCCCTTAGAACCCCTGTGTGCATACTCTCGTTATCATTTATCATATGCCCTTATCGGTGTGGTAGCGACCAAGTGTCGCGGTGTCCGTTATTATGTACACATATGTGGGTTTTCATTTTGAGACTTAGCGTCGGGCTTCCGACGGTTGCAACTACTTCTGATTTTGCGTTTAACTGTGCTAGCATGGATAGTATTTATGGTCCTCGCTATTGAGTTATACTTTGTATATTTGGTGATCTTTATGGTTCATTGCTATTGGTTTTATCATGGATAGTATTTATGGTCCTCGCTATTGTGTTTTACTTTGTATATTTGGTGATCCTTATGGTTCATTGCTATCGGTTTTATCTTGGATAGTATTTATTGTCCTCGCTAATGAGTTATACTTTGTATATTTGGTGATCTTTATGGTTCATTGCTATTGGTTTTATCTTGGATAGTATTTATGGTCCTCGCTATTGAGTTATACTTTGTATATTTGGTGATCTTTATGGTTCATTGCTATCAGTTTTATCTTGTGTACTTGGTTACTATGCTCGAGGCTGCAGCACGCGCACCCGCGGTTTGGCCACCGCAAAGGGTGCGCTTTTCCGGAAAAGTGGTCTATGACCCGTGTATACCCACGAGGTGACGTAGTGGGGGCCCCCGTAGGTGGGGGGTTTGAGGCGCCAAGGTGTGAGCGGTGCGACCCGTCGAGGTAGGTGCTCGGCGTGGTTTACCGAGGTAGGTGCTCGGTTTGGTTTTCTTTCCCGAGGTTGGTGCTCGGTTTGGTTTTTCTCCCGAGATTGGTGCTCGGTTTGGTTTTCTTTCTTGAGGTTGCTCGGTTTGGTTTTCTTTCCCGAGGTTGGTGCTCGGTTTGGTTTTTCTCCCGAGATTGGTGCTCGGTTTGGTTTTCTCTCCCGAGGTTGGTGCTCGGTTTGGTTTTCCTTCTTGAGGTTGGTGCTAGGTCTGGGTTGCCGGGGCAGGTGCCCGGTTCGACTTATGCAGGGGGAGGGGATACTGTCGATTGCACGATGAGGAGGGCGGTTGCGCTGGTTTTACTGCGGTTTGCTTTATTTATAGCCCTAGTTGCTTTCGTGCTTTATTTTCTGGTCACTGACTTCCCACTCCGTGACAGGTTCGTCCAGGGATGAGTGCTAGGACGACGGTGAGGCCGTGGCAGGGGTACTTTTGGTCTTCGGGGCCATAGACTGTATGTACTTCTTATTTTGCTCATTTCATTACCTGTTAGTAGCTTAATATGTGGATCGCGATACCCTTGTGGGGTCGATGTGGATGTTGGAATGTCTTTTATTATCCCTTTGGGTGATTGTTTTGCTTTCCCGGATTGGCCGCTTTCAAACTACAAAAGGAAAGATAAAAGAAAACACTTCGAAAACCATTTTTAAAATCTGGGTGTCGGGTGGACACCATTTTAAAACCCTGTGGATTTATGGATTGCGAAAACCATTTTGAAAACCTGGGTGCCGTGTGGGCACCGCTTTTAAAACTTGTGGATTTATCCTTTCAAAATTTGTCGGCCTCGTTAATATTTATAGAAATATAGTTGTTTGTACTCGACTGCTGAGCTATTGTGGTTAAATGGATATTTGTGCGGATATTGTAGTTGGGACGCCGTGCATATACAAAGGAGACTCTGCCCGTTTGCAGAGTGAATTTGTATATGCGGCGGGTCTGGGCACGCACCGGGGGAGATCGCTTTCAAGGAAAAAAAAAAAAAAAAAATTTATATGCAAATCCAACTCTTTTCGGTGGCTGTCTTCCGCTTAATGAAACCCCCGGGGCGTGACAGATTAAGATGGTATCAGAGAAAAACAGCTTTAACCACAGTAGTCGCTGTCCAACATCCACTGGAGCACATTACCACTGGCTACTAACTAATGAAATGATCAGGGTATATCTGCGTAGAGGTGCGAGAGTGCGGGGACTGTTGAGTTTCTTTTTCGGTTTAGCTCGGGTGGTAGTGCAACCCACCGGTGTTTGTTAGTGGGTCGGCCGTTTGTCGGTCGTGGGTAACTGGACAGCCGTTTGTCTAAACTTGTACCTTCTAGGTCTTCTAGTGTTAGGTTATAGCAGGTAGTTGGCCGATTCTCTTTGAACCATGGGCAAGGTATGGGTGGAAATGAGGATTCTTCCCCTATGGTTGTACCCATAGTCCGGCTTTTTACCGTAGACACTGCGATGGTTGTAGAGATCGTCGTGATGGGGTCTCGGGGTGCTCCTTTGGGTTAGAAAGGGAGACCACCGGGGCTAGTAAATCTTATTCGTTTGGGCTCGTTTTCGGTTAGAGAGGTCGTGCCTTGTTTCTCACAAGTGTGCATAAGTGGCGACTTTTATTGGGGGGTTTAACTTTTGACGCTGGGTGGTGCCAGGTAGCTCTAGGTCGGGTTCCTGTGTTCTGCGCAAGAGGGTCGGTTAGGTTGTCCTACTGGTGGGTTGGTACGTGATTCCTCGAGTGCGTTTAGTGAACCTAGGCAACGTTTGACAAGGTTCTTCGCATTGTTCTCGTTGCTTGTCTTCTTCTGACCCTTTAGGTCTCAGATGGATAGTCTACAGTACCTGGAGGTCTTTGTTGAGCAGACCTAGAGCTTAGATTTCCTCCTAGTGGGGAGTGTCACGGTTTGGTCTGGAGGGTTACCGCTCGACTCGATGCCCGGTGCTTGGAGGGCCAACGGATTGGGACCAAGAGTTAGTGGTTATATTAGAGTGTCGCACCTCGTCGGTGCCAGGACAGAGGTAGGGCCTTACCTTGTAGGTTTTGTCGCCAGCTTCCCATGACTAAGGCGTAGCCTGGAGGCTTAGTTTGGGAGAGTTTTGGGTCGTCAAACTTTGGGGCAAGTGTGGGCCAAGGGGACCTGTCGACTACTCGGAGTCTCGGCACTGGTCACCGTCGGCTAGGAGGCCCCGTACGCAGCTCTTTCTGTGGGGTAGACCTTGTGGTAGGTCTCAGAGCTGAAACCTAACGTTAGCTTTAACCGCCGCCTCGGAAGGACGGACAGTCGGAATGAGGGGTCCGGGATGGTGGTTATGCTCCGAGCTCGCGGCCCATGTTGGTGACGGAGGTGGGCGGTCCGCGTTCGTGACAGGTGAGTCCGTTGTTTTCAGGGGGAAAGTTTCGGGTTAGTTGTTTGGACTTTTAAGGGTTCAGCAGACCGGGTGTGTCGCCTTGGGGCGCACCCGTGCTCTTCGTGCGAAAGAAGAACAGAAGCCTGCATCTGCGCATTGACTACAGGGAGATAAGCAAGGTTACCGTGAAGGACAAGCCCAGGATTGATGACCTCTTCAATCAACCGCAAGGAGCACTGGCGGATTATTCTCCGGAATCTCAGGGACGAGCTGGTTGCTAAGTTTAAGAAATATGAGTTCTGACTTCGCGAAGTGGACTTTTTGGGGCACATTGTGTCAGCGACGGGAATCGCAGGGAATGTGAGCGGAACTGCCCGACATGCGATCCGGAACTGGCTGCAGTCGTTTTCGTTTCAAAAACTTTGGAGACACCACCTTTTGGAATTCATCGTGATGTGTTTTCGGATCGCCAGAGTCTTAAGCTTTGCTCACAGAGAGGGATTTGATTTTGCGGCAGAGGCATTGGTTGGAGTTGCTGAAGGACTCGGCATGTCCACTCAGCATCACCCCGGGGAAAGGCAAGAGTAGTAGCGGATGTTTTGAGCATGAAGGGTCAAACCGGGGGGGGGAATTCGATGAGCGCGAGTACTCAGCGGGACCAGTACTGTCGCACGACCTTTAGTCCTTGATGATCAAGCCAACCCTCTTAGAGAAATCCTGGAGGGTCAGAAGACCGGCGTACGGATGCAGCTTATTCGAGACAAGACCCCCCTGGACCACGCAAACGACTTTTCGGCGAGTGCGAGCGACGCAATACGTTTCGAGGGCGGAATTGCGTGCCCGGGCTGCCAGAGTTGAAGAAAGAGATACTGTCAGAGACGCACTGCGCTCCCTATGCGGCGCATCCAGGTGACACGAAGTTGTACAAGGACTTCAAAGCAGAATTTTCGGTGGACTAAACCAAAGGGGGACGAAATACAGTTCACTGCCCGGTGTTTAAATGGTTAACAAGTAAAGTTCGAACATCAGCGCTCAGCAGGGAAAACTACAATCTCTACCGGTACCAGAGTGGAAATGGGAGCGAATCAGCATGGAATTCATCACGGATCTTCTGCTTCGCATCAAGAGCACGATGCAGTTTGAGTCACAGTGGATCGACGGACGAAATCGACTCTTTTTCCACCCACCCGTACGACGTGGACTAGAGACACTCGGCTAGTGTCAAACCTTTGGATCTTCGAAGATATGCTTCGAACATGTGTACTTGGCTTGGGTGATGGATGGTCACTGTTTTGAGCCTAGAGAGGACCTGAGCTTCGACGGAACACCGGCGCGGATCTCAGCACGAGAGGACAGAAAGGATTGCGCAACCGGACTATCCCCCATGTGAAGGTGCTGTGGAGCAACCAGGAAGAACGTGAAGCGACTTGGGAACTGGAGTCAAAGATGAGGGAGTACTACCCAGATTCATTCGTTGCGGGCCAGTATTAAGTTTCGAGGACGAAACTTCTTTTAAGTGGTGAGTGATGTAGAGTCCTGGCGTTCCCTCGCCCGTGTATACTTTTTCTTATGACCGGATTGTTAGGAAAACTTGTTACTGTGTTTCTGCACTGGACTGGCCTGGACCGCGAGTATTTTTCTGCGCTTGAGCTCGAAAAACGGAGGACGGCAAAGCGAACGGTTTCGGATTCCGAATTACGAATCTTCCGGAATGAGGACCAAAGCGTTTGCTTTCGAGTGGTGCATCAGAATCCGTGCTAAGTGGCCGGCACACCTTTCGAGGTGATCGGACTGGATCCTGCTACGATCGGACATTTCATCTTATTTATGTCAGTGGGTCGTTTTATTTAGTTGGTGGTACCTCGACCTTCCGGTTTTCCGTTTTGGTTTTGACTGAATCTTTTTAGTTGTGGGGAGGAGTTGGAAGTTCGAGAATTTCTGGGTTGACCGTCGGGGTTTGCGGGTATTTTTAGGTGGTAGATCTCGCAAAATGATGAACGGCGGTGCGATCGGATTTGAAATCGGACTTACGGATCTCCCGGAATGGGGTTCGAAGCTCCCGGTGACCGTAAAGTGCACCGAGATGCGTGCATTACAATTTGCACGTTTTTTGAGGAAGTCTGAGTCAAAACTGGACCTAGGGTTTGGAGGATATTTTATTTTATCTCTTTCCTTTCGAGAACGTGAACGGAGGGGGGGGACTTTCGAATTTCGAAAATTCGAATTAGGCGAACGATCGAGAAAGGAGAAGGAAGAACAGGGGATCCATCGTTCGGGGAGCCCTACGTTGGAGATGAGAGGGACGATCCTTTTTCCCCTTCCTCGCTGGATCGGTAAGTGTGATCGTGTTGTTTCCAGTTTGCAATTTCTGTGGGGTCGAGGGTTGGGTGGTGGTCGTTCGGGTGTCGCACGCCGCGGGGGTTTTGTGGTAACGGGAAGCCGCCGCCGCCGTTGTTAAACGGGAGGCCGCCGCCGCCGTTATCACGCCCACGGGGTCGTCGCCGCAGTCACCGTGTTTGCGGAGTCATCACCGGAGCCGCGGACAGCGAAATCGGAGAAGAAAACAATTTCCGGCGAGCTACTGTTCACGGAAGCCCGATCCACAGCCGCGCGGTGCACGCTCCAGGCGTGCACCCGGCGCACGGAATCGGCGCCTCTTTCGTGAACCCGCTGCACCGCCCGGCCCGCGGATGATGCTCCAGCCCGGCCCGCTACCGCGGTGCACGCCTCCAGCGTGCACCCGGTGCGCGCCTCCGCCCCCGGTGGGGGTGAGCCCGGTGCGCGCTCTGCCGTGCACCGGCCCGGCCCGCTACCGCGGTGCACGCCTCCAGCGTGCACCCGGTGCGCGCCTCCGCCCCCGGTGGGGATGAGCCCGGTGCACGCCCTGCGCGTGCACCAGCCCGGCCCAAACCGCCTGGTGCACGCGCCGGGGTGAGCCGGGTCTGCGCGCCGCCTCCACTGTGCTGTGAACCCGGTCCACGCCCAGCTCCGTGCACCATTCTTCAGCCCGGGAGCCCGGTAACTCCGTTTTGGCCCGTTTTTGGCCCACTTTGCCCCGTTTTTCAGTGTTTTTGACCACGACGATGTTTTTAACATTAGTACTAACTGTAGTTTCTTTCGGGCACAGGGTGGGAGTGTTTTAGCGGGAGTTCCGCACACCTTCTTCTTCGCGTTTCAGGTGGGTACCCCTTAGAACCCCTGTGTGCATACTCTCGTTATCATTTATCATATGCCCTTATCGGTGTGGTAGCGACCAAGTGTCGCGGTGTCCGTTATTATGTACACATATGTGGGTTTTCGTTTTGAGACTTAGCGTCGGGCTTCCGACGGTTGCAACTACTTCTGATTTTGCGTTTAACTGTGCTAGCATGGATAGTATTTATGGTCCTCGCTATTGAGTTATACTTTGTATATTTGGTGATCTTTATGGTTCATTGCTATTGGTTTTATCATGGATAGTATTTATGGTCCTCGCTATTGTGTTTTACTTTGTATATTTGGTGATCCTTATGGTTCATTGCTATCGGTTTTATCTTGGATAGTATTTATTGTCCTCGCTAATGAGTTATACTTTGTATATTTGGTGATCTTTATGGTTCATTGCTATTGGTTTTATCTTGGATAGTATTTATGGTCCTCGCTATTGAGTTATACTTTGTATATTTGGTGATCTTTATGGTTCATTGCTATCAGTTTTATCTTGTGTACTTGGTTACTATGCTCGAGGCTGCAGCACGCGCACCCGCGGTTTGGCCACCGCAAAGGGTGCGCTTTTCCGGAAAAGTGGTCTATGACCCGTGTATACCCACGAGGTGACGTAGTGGGGGCCCCCGTAGGTGGGGGGTTTGAGGCGCCAAGGTGTGAGCGGTGCGACCCGTCGAGGTAGGTGCTCGGCGTGGTTTACCGAGGTAGGTGCTCGGTTTGGTTTTCTTTCCCGAGGTTGGTGCTCGGTTTGGTTTTTCTCCCGAGATTGGTGCTCGGTTTGGTTTTCTTTCTTGAGGTTGCTCGGTTTGGTTTTCTTTCCCGAGGTTGGTGCTCGGTTTGGTTTTTCTCCCGAGATTGGTGCTCGGTTTGGTTTTCTCTCCCGAGGTTGGTGCTCGGTTTGGTTTTCCTTCTTGAGGTTGGTGCTAGGTCTGGGTTGCCGGGGCAGGTGCCCGGTTCGACTTATGCAGGGGGAGGGGATACTGTCGATTGCACGATGAGGAGGGCGGTTGCGCTGGTTTTACTGCGGTTTGCTTTATTTATAGCCCTAGTTGCTTTCGTGCTTTATTTTCTGGTCACTGACTTCCCACTCCGTGACAGGTTCGTCCAGGGATGAGTGCTAGGACGACGGTGAGGCCGTGGCAGGGGTACTTTTGGTCTTCGGGGCCATAGACTGTATGTACTTCTTATTTTGCTCATTTCATTACCTGTTAGTAGCTTAATATGTGGATCGCGATACCCTTGTGGGGTCAATGTGGATGTTGGAATGTCTTTTATTATCCCTTTGGGTGATTGTTTTGCTTCCCGGATTGGCCGCTTTCAAACTACAAAAGGAAAGATAAAAGAAAACACTTCGAAAACCATTTTTAAAATCTGGGTGTCGGGTGGACACCATTTTAAAACCCTGTGGATTTATGGATTGCGAAAACCATTTTGAAAACCTGGGTGCCGTGTGGGCACCGCTTTTAAAACTTGTGGATTTATCCTTTCAAAATTTGTCGGCCTCGTTAATATTTATAGAAATATAGTTGTTTGTACTCGACTGCTGAGCTATTGTGGTTAAATGGATATTTGTGCGGATATTGTAGTTGGGACGCCGTGCATATACAAAGGAGACTCTGCCCGTTTGCAGAGTGAATTTGTATATGCGGCGGGTCTGGGCACGCACCGGGGGAGATTGCTTTCAAGGAAAAAAAAAAAAAAAATTTATATGCAAATCCAACTCTTTTCGGTGGCTGTCTTCCGCTTAATGAAACCCCCGGGGCGTGACATATGCACGGCGTAGCGTTCAGTACACATCCCAAACACACACAACCATTCAATCACAACAATTGTTAACATACAACCAGCATTCAAAATTTAATAAAGCGCATGGCCGATTAATTTGGAAAGGATAAATCCACGGTTTTAAAAGAGTGCCTACCCGGCACTTATGTTTTGAAAGCGAGTTTCGAAATCAGCATAAATCCACAATGTTTTGAAAACAGTGCCCACACGACACCCAAGTTTTGAAATCCATTTCGCAATTCATAAATTCACAGGGTTTCGAAAACAGTGCCCACACGACACTTAGATTCTAAAAACGGTTTTCGCAATCTTTTTCGAGTTTTGCTTTTTCAATCGGCCAACAGAAGTGAAAGGAAAAGTAACTCATACGAAGATAGCTAAATGCAATCCATGCCGACATCCATGCCGACCCCACGAGGGTATCGAGAACCTCACACACAACTACAAAGTAAATGAAATGCAAGGATAAAAGAGAAAATACAATCCAGGGTTCCCAGCGACCCAGCTGCTCCTGCCCCGTCCTCACCGCCGCCTACCTCTCCCCCCGCCTGAACCCTGTCACGAAGTGGGAAGTCAGTGACTAATAATAACAGAACGGAAAAATATAATAAACAAACCGTGAAGACAACCGGAGCAACCACCCTCTCAAGAGGGGAAACGGCAACCTGTACGCCTGTAACCTGTAATACCTGGCCACGTCGGACAACTAAACCGACGGCCGTACCGTACCTGCAATACCCGACCACGTCGGACAACTAAACCGACGGGTCGCACCGTACCTGCAATACCCGACCACGTCGGACAACTAAACCGACGGGTCGCACCGCTCGCACCTCGGCGCCTCAAACCCCACAACTAATAAGGGGCCCCACTACGTCACCTCGTGGGTATACACGGGTCATAGACCACTTTTCCGGAAAAGCGCACCCTTTGCGGTGGCCAAACCGCGGGTGCGCGTGCTGCAGCCTCGAGCCAAGTAACCATAACCACCATCATGTTAGCATCATAATATATAACAAGAGTAAAACGGCAACATGTATAATTAAAAGTAAAACAGTAACATGTGTGATCGAAGGTAACCCACTAACATGTATAATCGAAAACAAGGCGATGATATGTGTACTAGAAGTAACCCGCTAACATGCATACTCAACAATAAATACCACAAAGAACACCGTGTTAGCACAATTAGATATTTATTTTAAACAAGATACAATTGCCGAAAACCCGACGCCGAATCCCAAAACAGAACCCACAATAATGAACCAAGTACCCAAACGTAACCAACAATAATGAGCCGAGTACACACCACACGATAATCATGACAGTAACGAAAATGGGCATAAAGGGGTTCTAAGGATGTACCCACCTGAAACGCGAAGAAGGAGGTGTGCAGAAAACTCCAGTTAAAAACACTCCCACCTTGTGCCCGGAAAGAACTACAGTGAGAATGATCATTAATAACGTCGTCGCGGTCAAAGACACTCAAAAACGGGGCGAAACGGGCCAAAAACGGAGCTTCTAGGCCATTTTCCTGAAGACAGGTGCACGGATCCAGGCGTGGACCGGGTCCACGACGGCGGACGGCATCGGCGTAGACCAGGCGCACGCCGCAGCGGTAGACCGCTGCGGCATGGGCCGGGCCGCGCACGAGCCGAGGCGCGCACCGGGTTCACGCCTTTAGGGCTACGGGGTGTGCACCGGGTGCACGCCTCGGCGGTGGGCCGCGCGGCCTGGCGCACGCGTTCGTGCGCCGGGTCCGCGGCCCCGGGCCCGAAAGCCGTGCGCCGGGTGCACGACGGGTCCCGTGGAACGCGCGGCCTGGCGCACGCGTTCGTGCGCCGGGTCCGCGGCCCCGGGCCCGGAAGGCGTGCGCCGGGTGCACGACGGGTCCCGTGGACCGCGCGGCCTGGCGCACGCGTTCGTGCGCCGGGTCCGCGGCCCCGGGCCCGGAAGCCGTGCGCCGGGTGCACGACGGGTCCCGTGGACCGCGCGGCCTGGCGCACGCGTTCGTGCGCCGGGTCCGCGGCCCCGGGCCCGGAAGCCGTGCGCCGGGTGCACGACGGGTCCCGTGGACCGCAGCACAGCCTGGCCGTACCTTGTGAACAGTGCCGCCCCCTTTTGCCCCCCCGCGGCTCCGATTGCGACCCCCGCGACCCCGGCGACTGCGGCGGCGACCCCGTGGACACGGTGACGGCGGCGGCGGCCTCCCGTTTAACCACGGCGGCGACGGCCTCCCGTTTGGTCCCCAAGATCGCCTCACACGCGGCACGAGACGAAGGAAAACCCACCCCGATAGTTCAAAGGATTTCCCCCCCTTGCCCGGAACAAGAAGCGACACAAGAACGAACCAAGAAACGAAACAAGAAAGCGAAAGCACGGCTCACCTTGTTTCGTCGGCACCGGGCAAAGGAGAGGGATCGCCCTTTTCGCGTTCGTCGGATCTTGCGGGGAGGCGATCAATCTCCTCCTTCTCCTCGTCAAGATTTCGGCCCTCGCGTCGCCTCGGTAGAGGTGGGAAAAGCTAGGAAAAATTGCGCGTACGAGTGGGAGGGGAAAAGGGAGGAAGGGGAACCCTAAATCCGCAAAGGAGTTAAAATTAGTCGTTTGGGTGCTGTCGGCGGGGGAATTGATTCCTAAATCCCTAAACCACAAAAGGGATTGGGTGAAGCAAGGAGTGGGGAAAGGAAGGGCAAGTTCCAAATACAAAGGGGGAACCCAGTTCGAGCACTAACCTGGCCCGATTCGCCTCGAGAACCGTGTAAGTCGCCTGGCCAGCGGTAAAACTTCCGGAATTTATTTCGGGGGTTTCCGGAGTCGGAATCCAAAACCGATCGTGCCGCCGGTCTTCGTTTCACGAGCTCTATTGGTTAAAAATATCCACGAACCCCGGTGATCAGCCCAAAAATTCTCGAATTCCCAACCCCCCCCTTAACGACTGAAAAAAATTCAATTAGGACCCATACTAGAGAAACCGAAGGGTCGAGGTGCTACCAAATAAATAACGAAAACCCAAAAACATAAAAGATGAGAAGTCCGATCATAGAAGGATCCCGTCCGATCACCTCGAAAAGCGTGCCGGCCACTTAGCACGGATTCCGATGCACCACTCAAAGGCAAACGCTTTGACCCCCGTTCCGGGAGATCCGTAATTCGGAATCCGAATCCGTTCGCTTTGCCGTCCTCCGTTTTCCGAGCTTAACCGCAGAAAAATACTCGCGGTCTAGGCCAGTTCTTTGCAGAAAACACAGTGAAAAGTTTTCCTAACAATCCCGTCATAAAAAGAAGGTATACAAAGGCATTGGAACGCCAGGACTCTACACCTGCTATGTAAATAAATATACAAATCTCCTAGACTGTCCAGTACAAAAGTGGAATCTCAAAAAATATAAGGTACCTCTATCTCTGACTCTCAAAATAAAATAAGAAGGGAGCTACTCGGCCACGCCCTTACCTCGATCTGCTGTCTCCGCACGAACAGAAGTCGGAACAGCAACCTCTCGAAACCTGTCACTGCAGCGGGTGTGAGAACTACTGCAATAGGTAGTTCCCAGTGGGTACCGTCACCAATATCCACGGTATGGCCACTAAGTCTACTGGAGGCAAAACAATAGGTATGCAGATAATAGTAAAGCTGAAATGGAACTACAGCTAATATGCCTCAAGTATCATGCTCAAAGAAAAAACTCAACTAAGAACATGCTATGCATCCACTCACTCACGAGGTGTTCACATCAATCCAAATCTCAATGACTGCCACATCTGGTCCAGTCAAGCCTGCGCCCCCTATTACTCCAACGTAGGGTCCCTCGTGTATCAACGAAGGGTGCTCAATCGAACTATTACAGTACCACGCAAAGCAGCCTCATCAGGCGTATCATCATCGCATCCAGAGCGGCAACTCGAGGGGAGCGACCCCACTGAGGAAAAAGTGTGTCTCATCTGGCTCAATAAGCGGCATCTGTAGGCTATAATCCATGATCAAACAGATCGGAAACTCGAATGCCCAAATAACCATAACTCAGTCGGAGAACCCTCCACGACTTAATCTGATAATGCCCAAATAAACATAGCTAAGTCGGAGAACCCTCCACGACTCAATCTGCTAATGCCCAACCCATGATCTAGAGTAAACCAATCGACATCCATGAAGGACCCGAAAATTCCGAAAGACTGACGCCTACAATCCTAATCAAACAAGAACAGGCTGCAGGCACAGCCGCCCGTATCTTTCGACCCAACAATGGAACCAGTCCTTAATCTCTCACATGAGGGCCCGGAAATTTCGAAAGACTGACACCTACAACTCCAATCAAACAAGAACAGGCTGCAGGCACAGCCGCCCGTAACTTTCGTCCCCGAAGTGAAACAATGCTCAATCTCCCATGACACTAGAAACTCATCCCATAGAGCTATAAAAATTCACTCGGCCCCCTGGGACGAGGATACATGCATCCCAAGCTACCCGGACCATCCATAATGCTCTCAATATTTTAAAATAATTTAAAATAGGAGTTTTAACTTAAAACCAGTTTCAGAAATTTTATGAATGTCCAGATGCATCCCGAATGACAAGAAAATGGGTAGTCTAGTGTTCAATCATTTCTAGATCATGCTAAAAATATTCGGGGTTTAACATTGCCATTCTGTAATTTTCTAGGCAACTGTCGGATTTACCAGCTATGATAATAAATAAGCTAGACATGCTAAACATGCATACAATAACATTAGATGGCATTCCACAAAGTTTGGAAGAATTTCCAACCCACTTGGATCGCTTTCCACAGGCTACGCCGAAGTCGGTGAAACGCGGACTCGCTCACTGTCGAAAATTTGCCGAAAACAGCTCCTCGGCAACCCGGTTGCGTGCACCTCTGCCGCTGCCCAAGGGAAACCTCCAGGAGCTCACAGCAAGCTCCGAAGACTCAAGCTAGGCTCCCTCCAAGCTCAGGTCACTCCACAGCCCAGCTTCACTAACTCCACAACACACGCGCACACACCCTCTGTCGGCTCTGCGCAGTACACAGGGTAACTCCAAAGCTCCAACAGCCCACGCAACACCCAGCTACTCCCATCATCACAGGGAAGAAGAAAAGAGTAAGGAACCTCTGTGACACCCCCGGAATGTGTATTAGTCCTATATATAAATGATATAATAGGACTAATTCTCTTAACCCGGCTATAGCATTTTGGGTGGTAGCAAGACCCAAGAGGTTAAGAGAGTTAAGCGTGCTAGAGCTAGAGTAGTTCTAGGATGGGTGATCCCCTGGGAAGTTGGGGCGTCACAACCTCATCCCAAGCCTAAAAAATCCAATCTCCGCCAAAATCCAAAAATCTGCGAAAAGTCTAAAAACTCGGAAATGCACACCTCTGGTGCAGTGTTCGCACGCGCAAGCTCCAACCGAGCTCTCCTCAACAGGACAAGCTCTCCAACACACTCACGATCGAAACCCGAAGCTTCGGCATGAAGAAAATCCACCTAGTGCTCACAGCATGCACACTCACACTCCCTCTGTCGGCTTCGCGCAACACCCAGCCGAAGCTCCCCGTCCAACTCTCTCTCCCTTCCTCTCTCTCGTTCTATCTCTCTTTCTTTCCTTGGACCCACAGGAAAAAGAGGAGGAGGAGGGTCCATATATACAAGCAAAGGGGAGTTAATGCTATGTAGGGGGTGGTTGGGAAGTGAAAATACTCTTTTGTCCTCACTTAAAATGGGAAATTACCTCACTGCCCCAAGTTCTGGAGGCTGAGTACTGGTACTCGGGTGTTCAGTACCGGTACCCAAGCATAAATTCCCAACCCGAAGATCAACTCTGATCAATCCATCAAAGGGTACCGGTACCCTCCTCGGCGTTCCGGTACCTAAGCCATTTGGGATATGGAGTACTGGTACACACAGCCCAATACCGGTACCCAAGAACTTAGAAAAATTCCACTGCTTTTCCCAACCGAAGTCCTCTGTCGGTTTTTCCCTCAAGGAAATTCATTCCGGTATCCAACCTCGCATACCGGTACGCAATGTCCAAAAAAACTGTATCAAGCTGGGGCTCCCAATTTTCGACACCGTCAACTCACTTTTCAATCCGAAGGCTCCCGCATCGATCCAAAACATCCCGAACTCATCTGTAACCACAAATGGAACACGCTCCAGGCGATATCCCCGCACCACGCTAAATTGCTGAGTCGGTGCACTACACAAAGCCCCAGTACTCTACAAAGAGGGTCTAAAAGCGAGATCGGATCGTACAAAAATACAATCGTTTAAGGTGGAGCGGCGGAAAGCTCGATGTAGAGATTGAAGACTATAAATCAAATCAAGGTGGAGATTGTTAGGATTTAGTTAGATTTCTAGTTGAATTCTAGTTAGATAAAGATTAATATTTAAATTTGTTGGAGATAAGTTTATTAAGATTTAAATATTAATTAAAATATAAATATAGTTAGACTAGGATTTAAATAGCTTTTGATATAAGATAAAAATATAGCATAGGTGATATTATTTGGTGGTGATGGTAAGGTTTAACCACACCCATATGACATGGTGGTGGGGGCTAGGGTTTAGCCACACCCATATAACACGATAGGGGCTAGGGTTTAGCCACACCTATATGGCATGGCCAAGGTGTCACGCATCGGGATTGAAAAGTAGTCTATTTTTTTTTTTTTTTTAAAATCAGAGTTTAAAATTTTAATCCGAGCATGTGATCAGATCACACTCAATGTGTGAGTCGAATGCTAACAAGTCCATGAAGATCCACAATCGGATCCTCATGAAAGGGGTTTTCTATTTGTAACTTAACCACAATTGTAAAAGTACTCGTTCTCCTATTGTCTAACGCACCCCTTCTACTTGGTGTGGATTGGAGAGGCACCCAAAGGAAATGGAGATAGGTGCATTGACTTGATGAAGGTGTGGAACGCTTGTAACAGAATTAGTAGGCTGCACCAGTGCGGATTCTTGAGGGTAGCTAGCTCGGATGTAATCGGACTTTTCATATTTATAACAACGGCCATGGTGGCGGGGACAGGTGTTTGCTCGATGGCTACGTTCTGGAACGTTCTTGGGCTGGTTTTGGGATTGGGGTAGTTTAGTTGGTTTCCGTTTGCTTGAGGACCCACCTTTACTCCCAAAAGATGGACGCTTCCTCTTAAGGTGTACGACCAATTTCTCTATTTACCATAGGTCATCTCTATTTCTGTCAGCGGTTGGTGGCTCGACTTGGTTAAACTCCGTCGGAGTCGCTTCATTCGTGGCGACGAACATTACCGATCTCAACATGGTCCCGATGGCTATAATTAGGGAATCACCATTAGTGGCAACCATCGGCGTAGTTCCGATAGTCTTGGCTGCAGTAGTAGCCATCATCACATGTGGCGTGGAAATAACTGGAGGATCATCATCCTCTGGGCACCTGGACTGGTGGTGGGGCCAGTGCGGTAGTAGCAGCCGCCTACTGCTGAGCCATCTGCTGGGTCTGCTGGACTAAACTAGTTAAAGTAGCGAGCTGATCCTCTAACCGCTGCAAACGATCTGAGCCCTCTGGCTCTATTGAAACACCAATCCCACGACCAGCACCGCGACCGCGGCCAGCACTGCGCCAACTATCACCACCATACCCAGAGCACATGCGAACCATCGTTTGTAGTAATAACAACCAAGTTAGGAAACAACTCAATAGTGAATAAATACACTTGAGCTCCTAACCCTCAAACAAATACACCCCGCACTCTTACGTAAGTCACGAGTCATCCTAGGGTTCAATCCTAACCAATCCTAGGTACCATGTACCTATGCTCTGATACCATAAAATCTGTCACGTCTCGGGATTGAAAAATGGTCTATTTTTTTTTTTCTTTTTTTTTTTATAAATAAAAGTTTAAAACTTTAATCCGAGGAGGTGATCACATCGCCGTGTACATAGGGAATTCTCTGTCCACCCGGACAGAGTCTCCCCTATACACGCATGGTTAGGCAAATACAATACGTACAAACTGAGTGCTAAAGTGATACTAAACTAAACATCACAATAATCCACATCTACTGAAATAACGTAATAAAATCCTCAGATACTAAATCCACAACTACTAGATTCATATCCACATAACATAAGTAAAGCTAACATAATAGTCCAATACAAGTAGCTAAGTCATGATCACAAGCACAAGCAAAGCTGAAAGTAAAAGGTAGCCAGCTATAGCCGACAATAGGGGACGACTCTATTGTGAATGCTCTTATCATCATCCCGACATCCCACCACTCAATTGACCTGGAAAAATAGATCACCAAAGGGTGTGAGATACAACTGAATGTATCCCAGTGGGTACAACGAGCCGGAGAACAAGTCATACAATAAACAGCGGATAGTTAAAAGGTAGTAGGTAGATATATAATAATAATCAATGGGCAGGTATGTAAGCAATGACTGACAGTACGATAATCATGGTAAGTCTCAATGCTGTATACAAAAGGTACTAATAAACAGAGACTAATCATGCTATAAAACTGGCAAGTATGATAAATAGGATAAATCTTAGTGCTGTAAATAAAAGGGTATTGATAATCATGTACAAATCATGCTGAATGAATGCTGGAATAACAGAGTACTGATAATCATGTACAAGTCATGCTGAATGAAAACAGGAATACTGAAAGAACAGTAATAGCAAAGCTATGTATCAATGGCAGAAACCAAAGTACCCAATCAATGTCGTCATCGGTCACGAGGACCTTTGGCTAATGCCGTTATCGACACATTCGGCTGACATATAATCCTGCACCACTCGGTGCTATCTGGGGCTCGCGAGTTGCATTCTTGACTACTCCATCGGTAAAGAACACCAATGTGGGGATCAATCCACAGGTGTATGTGAAATGAACAGTTAGTGCTATGGCGGTCACAATGCTGATGCTCAAACTGGCGATCAAAAGATCGGGCAGTCGGCATTAAGCCAGGAACTCCCACACGGGATGCTGATCAACTGTAAAATCATATTGTGCTGTATAACCATAACTGATCCCTATACTATCATGCAACACAAGAATAGGGTAAGTAACAAGGTCCCCCGGTTGTCACGCCCCGGGGTCGAAACTGCGACCCGGGCTCGCTAACAGATCCGCCATCTGTACGGAAACTGCCATACAGACGAAGCGTCTAACCTGCAAAAGATAGAACTACAGCTATACAGATATCAGAGCGGGTAATAAAAGCTGTAATATAAAATCACACTACTAAAAGCTGAAAATAAAATACAAGTCTATCTCCCGAATACAAGATTATACAAATAGAAATCAGCCTATACAACATCTACAAATCCACAGGGGAGATAGCTAAAACTGGAAATAACAATACATGAACAACTCCCACAGTCTGGGATGGTACATCTACCTCACCCTAAAATAACAATGCTGGTAGGGAACTATCACGCGACTCCCTGTCCTCGGTCCGTCAAGCCAGCTCGGGCAGGAACGGAAGAAAGCCTCAGCAACCTGTCACCGACAGAGGGTGTGAGAACTACATCCTACAGTAGCTCTCAGTGGGTACCGTCTCCAAGAACCACGGTCTGCCCACTAAGTCTACTAGAGGCATAAGATAACAGAAAGAGACTGAAATAATGAAAGGAAAAGCTGGAAAATATCTACAGCTATCATGCCTCTATCTACTATGCTCAATAAGAAAGAGAACACAGATGATGGTATGCATCCCCTCACTACTGACCACAAGTCAAGTACTATACTCATAGAAGACTCTATTAAGACACATGCTATGTCATCACTCTCTCAATGTCACCCAATCTCAATGACTGTCCCACTTTGGACCAGTCAACAGCCTGCGCTCACCTACTGCCACTACGCCCAAACAGGACTTGGTCTTACGTAGGGTGTCCCTCAAGGTCTATCTCAATCTCAAGCGAACTCTAGTGTATCAACTAGTCGCATCATCGCAGCCTCGTCAGGCTCGGTATCATCATCGCACCCGGGGCGTAGCTCGAGGGGAGCGACCCCAACGAACTCAAGTATCACAAGTATCTCATAACTGGCATGAAATGCCAGGCTCAGCAGGCTATAATCCACGATCAAACAGATCGGTATCTCGATGCTCGAAACACAACCCAGTCGGAAAGAACCTCGACTCAAAAAGGAAAAACCCAAACCCTCTCACAGCTATGTCGGAGAACTCTCAACGACGCAAGCTCACAACACTAACTCACTAAGGAAGGTATCACACAGCTGGGCTCGCCGTCACTCCCAACAGCTCCCACAACGACACCCCACTCATAGACGAAAAGAGCCGACTGACGCGGCAAGGTCCAAGCATCTCGATAGACTGGTGCCTAGAGCCCCAATCAAACAAGAACAGACCCTAGGCTCAGCCTATCGAAGTTCTCAATCCTTTACCGTTCAGGGATTTGGCCCCTCTCGGTTAAAGTGGGAAAGTATCACAACTCAATGCTCTAAACTCATGGCTGGAGATGCTCCACAGCCAAAACCACAAAGAGTCCGAAAACCCCGGGAGCCTACTACCTACGACCCCAATCAAACAAGAATAGGCTATAGGTGTAGCCTCCCGTTGTTTTCGGCCCAAGAATGAAATCAGCCCTTAGAACCCAGATACCTCACCCCAGTCGGGAGAGGGAATTTAGGAAAAAGACGACCTTTATTATAAAATATCATTTCTCCTCAACCCCCTTGGGGTGAGGATAAAATTTACACTTTTTGGAAAACTGTCTTGAGTTGAGGAAACCAGCTTTTATGGATTTTAGTTCTTGAGGAAATCAGTTGAAAACAAGTTGTTTTTCGAACTCCCAAGGGTGACGCCTTTGCCCAATCAAACAAGAACAGGCTCCGGTGACCCCTAGGAACACGGAAGAAAAACACCGGTTTACTAAAATTATGAGAGTTCGAAAGCAATCTGGGTTCAAGGTCCTGATAAATCACGTACCCCACGATCACAACGTGGTAGTGACGAGGAAACGATGCAACAACTAGAAACCCGGGACCACCGTTTACTCTAAACGGTTCCCAAACCACCAACACTGGCCTAACACAGCCACCAGACTCCACTCAGCCCCCAGGCCCGAGTGAAACACCCATCCCACAAAACTCTGACCACTCGGCCCACTACCCGGGCGAGGAACCCTATGTCCAGAAGGAAAATGCAGTGTGTGGAATGTCTAAAGCATAATAGAACCTAGCCCAGATTAAGGTTCTCTATTGGTCTGGTTAAACACATGCAACATATGACGGGGGTGCTAGTCAAGTTCCAAGCAAAGCACTTAAACTAGCATGCAAATCCTATTATAATAGAATTAGAAGGAAGTCCGAAGACTTGGAGAGAAAAACCAACCCACCTCAGATCGCCCCCAATTGCTTGTCGACACTTGCAATTGGGCTCAGCGGGCTTACCTGGCCTCCACGAGGTCCGCACGCAACCCGAAGTACGATGCCGGAACCCGCACGCAAAACGGAGTCACAAGGTCGCGTCCCAGTCAGATGCTAAAACTACACTGCAAACTGCCAGGAAAGAAGAAATCGCACAATCAGTCAAAACGGTCGAAAACCAAGCATCCGGCGACAAAAACAGCCTCCATTAGCGAAAAACAGCGCGCGGCGCGAAAACAGCCCTTCATCGGCGAAAAACAACGCACGGCGCGAAAAACAGCCTTCATCGGCGAAAAACAGCCTCCGTCGGAGAAAAACAGACTCCGACAGCGAAAACAGCGGTCGACGGCGAAAAACAGCTGTCGACGGCGAAAAACAGCTCGCGGCGGCGAAAACGGCGGTCGACGGCGAAAACCAGCTGTCGACGGCGAAAAACAGCTCGCGGCGGCGAAAACGGCGGTCGACGGCGAAAACCAGCTGTCGACGGCGAAAAACAGCTCGCGGCGGCGAAAACGGCGGTCGACGGCGAAAAACAGCTGTCGACGGCGAAAAACAGCTCGCGGCGGCGAAAACGGCGGTCGACGGCGAAAAAAGCTGTCGACGGCGAAAAACAGCTCGCGGCGGCGGAAAACGGCGGTCGACGGCGAAAAACAGCGGTCGACGGCGAAAAAACGGCCTCCGTCGGCGAAAAACAGCGTCCGACGGCGAAACCGGCCTCCGTCAGCGGAAAAACGGGGCCGGCACGCAAACCGAGGCGCCGACGAATTCCCGGGGCACGCCGAGCGACGAAGACGGCGGTCGCGCGGCCCAAGAAACCGGCCGAGCGGAGCAGGGGCCCGCCGCGCGGCGCCCCTGCGGCGCTGCGCGCGCCCGGGCGCAGCCCGCCGCGCGCGGCCCGCTTCGCGCAGCGGTGCGCGCCCGCGCAGCCCGCTGCGCGCCCGCGCGGGGCCCGCGCGCCCGCGCAGGCCCGCGCGCGCACGCGCAGGCCCACGCGGCCCACGCGTGGCCCGCGGGGCCCGCGCGCGCGCGCCCGCGGGGCCTGCGCGCGGCCCCTGCCGCGCGCGCGCCTGCGCGCGGCCATGCCGCGCGCGCCTGCGCGCGGCCTGGCGGCGCCGCGCGCGCGGCCGCGACGGCGGAATTTTTTTTTAAAAAAAATTCAAAAAAATTTCAAAAAATTTCAAAAAATTTAAAATAACTTTTAAAACCTTAATTAGCTCCAAAATCAATTAAACAAAGCTTTTTTTTCCCAAAAATCCTCATAGCACCAATTTTTCCTCAAAAATCCATTTTTTTTAGCTTTTAAAAACCAACAAAAATCCCCAAAAGCTCCAACAATTTTTCAAAAGCCCCAATAAAATTTTCAAAGCTCAAAAAAACCCCAACATTAAATTTTCCAAAAATAAAATCACCAAAATACCCACCTCAAAGAAGAACGGTGCATGCCCTCGCTCCTCACGGCCACCACGCGAAGGTCCTCCACCAAGATCAAGTCCACCCAAAAAATTTTCCTTTAGCTCCCTCTCCTTCTTTTCTTTCATTTCTCTTTTCCCTTCCTTCTCTTTCCTTTCTTTCTTTCTTGCTTCTTTGCTGCTTCGTGGAGCTACAGAGGAGGAGTGGAGGGAGGTGGTGGTAGGTGGAGGTGGTGAGCCTATCTCAAGGGAGGGTGTGGTCACCTTCCTTAAGAAGCTCCAAACACAAACACTCTTAATTAAGCCTAACCTAATTAAGTGCTAATCAAATTAAAAGCCAAGTTTTTAACATCAATTTGCTTACTTTCAAAACCAAAAATCCAAGACCAAAAACTCTGATACCAAGTAAAAAGAAGGAATTAAATTAGCAAACTATAAAAAAATATTAATAAAATAATGCAAGAAACCCAACTCCAACTCACTTTTTGCCTTCGGGCCCTCCGCCGCTGCCCGGAACCACACGAACCCCGCTGTAAATCGAAAATACACGCGTCCACAGCTTTTTCTCTTCAAAAAGCTCATCCGTTGAGTCGGGGTGCTCAACCGAAAAACCGGCTCCGAAATGTCAGTTCCGACTCGCTTTTTGCCCTCTGATCCTCCGCGTCAGTCCGGAACCTCCCGAACTTCGCTGTAAACTGAAAATATACCTGTTCCAAGTGTTCCCGAATTTCCGGCACTCCACTGTGAAGTCAGTAATTCCCAAATCTCATCCACAATCGGCATACAAAGCCCGGAAAATCCCGAATCAAGCTGGAGCTTCTGCGTTGATCCAAATCAACCCGGCATCAACTGTAAACTCAGATGCAACATGTCCGAGGCAATCTCACCACTCCAGGCCATCATATGAGGTCGGCGCGCTGTCCGAAGTCCCGGTACTCTACACCGGTTACATGAGTAGGTGGTTTTAAGTTTTGTTTTAACTGTTATGCCTTTCTTCTTATGTTTGTTTTGTTGGTTTGACCGAATTATTGGATATTATTGGTTGCTAATCCCTTGCGACGTGTGTAGAGAGTATGGCGTGCACCCAGTCTTCGGATTTAGGTAGAGGAGAGGAGGGGGTGAGGCCGACTGCCGCCGAGGCTACTACAGCCAGGGAGGACCAGTTGCTCCTGCAACAGGTTCAGGATTTATCGGGGCAACTAGCAGCGCTCACTGATGTCATACAGCAGATAGCCCATGAGACGGCAACGTTGGTTACTGCTGCATTGACTCGTGCTCCAGGGCCAGTCCCGTCTGAGGCGCCGGCGCCGGCAACAGGCGGTGAGGATACTTTTCCGACGGACACTACGACAGTAAGGGCATCAGCAATACCGGTGGCGGCACCTCCGGATGTCCCTTCTCCGGTAGCTCAGGGATCGAGGCTGAGAGCTACAGTTGGGGATTCGGTGAGAGGTGCGGGCGTCACACCTTCCCCCACTCAGTCCGCGGTCGGGGCCGGAAGGGATCCAACGGTGCTGGAACCATAACTGATCCCTATACTATCATGCAACGCAAGAATAGGGAAATGCTGAATAATTGAGCAGAAGTAAAGCTAAGTAGTGACCAATCACGCATGGTATATGTCACGCCCCGAGTCCGCCAATTTGTACGGTTCGGGCACGCCAACAGACCCGCCAATCGGGTAAAACCTTTTTCTTCCCGAAAGGAACGATAACATCCATAATAACACAACAAGTGTATGCGGAAGCTCAATATCAGAGTACTAAAAATCACTATAAATTTAAACTTTCATTTAATAAACAACCAGTTTAAGCGGGAATGAAAGCATACAAGAGTGAACCAAATATTAAATTTATTACACTTTACATTTCTGAGCTTGCAAATAAAATTATTACAATTCTTTTACATAATTCCTCACCATACAAGGTTCACTCAAGAAATATATAAAAAGGAATACCTCTGCTAGACCCTCTAGGTCACTATGCTGCTTGGCCCTTGCCCCTGACGTATGCCTCGCCGTCTGCATCTGATCCGTCTCGACCGCTGCATCCATTCCCGAACCTGTGGGGGGAGTCACCCAAGGGGTGTGAGAACTACGAGCGAGTTCCCAGTGGGTTCAACCACCGAGAGAAAGTGTCCTACACCACTTGGTCCAATGGAAGCAATAATAATAGTGTGCTAGGAAACTAAAATCCTCAACATCAATATGCAGCTATGCAATAATATATCACTACACTATCTGTGTACAACCATCGACCCAGCACTACTCTGTCTAGCCACACTAGGCTGCTAAGCACCAATTCGGCCACTATGCCGTTATATACAGGGTCAACTAACCCGGCCACCCTGGCCACTCTATCTTTCTTTATTCTTTAGATTCTGGTGCTTTAGTTCAAGTTAACCCTCAGAAATTCTTATCCAACGGGCCCGAGCCCGGTAGTCCTGCTACCATAAGATAAGATTTCTAAGGTTGCTGATAACACCCGCAAGTGTTACCTTGTCCTACGGAAGAAGCGTCCCGAACGGGTCTCTACCCGGGAGAGGGATACTGCCCGTACCTCCAACATGGGCTGGCTTCACCGTAGGTCCGCCCGTTTTATCTTTATATTTTCTTTCTTTTCTTTTTTACTTTAGTTCTTAGCCTCTTTGCCTTTGAACACTTGCTTTCCTTTCTTATTTGAGCTTATAGCTCCCTTTTTGCCACTGGCAAATCACTTTCTCTTTTCTTTGAGCATTTAGCTCCTTGCTTTCACTTTTAGCCCTTCGAAAGTACCTCGTCCGACGGGTCACTGCCCAGGGAGTCCTGCTCCACTTGACGAGTCTCAAATTCGAAGGCGCCATTTACATTTTCGTTATGCTTTTAGCCACTTTTAGCTTGCTTTTAATCTTTGCCCTTTTTGTAACAATTTTTCCTCTTATCCTAGGTCTTGCCATAAGGATAACCAGAGAGTCTCCTGGACTCTTAAATATTTCTCTTTTATTCTTTTAACTCAAATTTAAGTTAAAGTTATAATCCATTTGCCCAGACACCCTATAACTTTCTAGGGTTATATTTGATCAACTCTTTAACCTTGGGATCTTATCCCACTTTCCTGATTTCTCATTGAATTCTAGAGTTAACTTAACTCTATTTTCCTGTTCCACCACTAACTTAGAGTTACACTGACTCTAATTCCATGTTCCACTGTTATCTTAGAATTATATTGACTTTACTTTCCTGTTTTCCCTTTCATATCTCCACACTTGATCCATATTTTCCATCCTCTTGATTCCTTACTGAATCCTAGAGTCAACTTGACTCTATTTTTCTGTCTGTGAGTTTAAACTCTTCTAGCTCAACTTAGGTTCCCTTTACCTAAGTCCCATGTCATACTTGTCCTAGAGTTCCTTGACTCTATGCTGACCTCTAGTTCACCTTAGGCTTCCCTTACCTAAGTTCCACGTCATACTTGTCCTAGAGTTCCTTGACTCTATGCTGAACACTAGTTCTCCTTAGGTTCTCTTTACCTAATTTCCATATCATACTTGTCCTAGAGTTCCTTGACTCTATGCTGTCCTCTAGTTCACCTTAGGTTTCCTTTACCTAAGTTCCATGTCATACTCATCCTAGAGTTCCTTGACTCTATGTTGAACACTAGTTCCCCTTAGGTTCTCTTTACCTAAGTTCCATATCATACTTGTCCTAGAGTTCCATGACTCTATGTTGAACACTAGTTCCCCTTAGGTTTCCTTTACCTAAGTTCCACGTCATATACATCCTAGAGTTCTCTGACTCTATGTTGATCACTCTATCAGTGTCCTTAGGTTGTCACCTAAGACCATGCCACTCGTCCTCCCTAGGATAACTCCTAAGTTAATGTCACTCGTCAAACCCCTATACTAGGTTTTCTCCTAGTCTTACTACCAACAACTGTTGCTCCCTTATGTCACGTGATTCCTAGGGTTACACCCTAACATGCTCACAATCATAATAGCTAATCCTTTTTCATGCATGCAGTTATCTTCAGTTCATTCATCAAATAGTAATTACTTCTACGCATGCATATTCATCATATATCTTTGGCAACCAACAGTTGCACTTTTCCTCTATGTTCATTTACACATGTACATCTATTCCTCTAGCTCTGGCAACCAACAGTTGCACTTTTCCATCTACACAGGCAATCATAATCATAATTACCTAACGCCTCTAACAGGCTACTATCATGCTTCAAATCGAAAAGCAAAGGAGCAAGGGGAGAGGTCACCCAATTTCGGTAGAATTTCCCATCTTGTAGTGTACCCAATTGCTTGTAGACACTTGCAATTGGTCTCCACGCGATTCCACTTGTTTCCTTGAGCTTACACGCAAAACGGCGCGCATTCGCCGAGTCCGCACGCAAAACGGTGCACGTCCCCTATACCTGCACGCAAAACGGTGCATGTCAATAAAAACCTACACGTAAAATAATGCGCGCCACATCAGCCGGCACGCAAAACGATGCGCGGCAACACGATCTGCACGCAAAACGGTGCACTTACCTCAAATCTGCACGCAAAACGGTGCACGCCTCACTGTGGGGTTGCACGCAAAACGGTGCACATTATTTCCCAACCCTACATGCAAAACAGTGCATAACATTAGCGACGGCACGCAAAACGGTGCGCGACAACACGAACTGCACGCGAAACGGTGCACGTACCTCGAAACTGCACGCAAAACGGTGCACATCTGACTGTAGGGTTGCACACAAAACGGTGCATATTTTTCCTAGCCCTGCACGAAAAACGATGCAACCATTAGAATCTACACGCAAAACGATGCGTAATGGTCCAACCCGCACGCAAAACGGAGCACGTACCCCGTATTGGCACGCAAAACGGTGCACCCTCTACTGTAGGGCTGCACGCAAAACGGAGCATATTTTTCCGACCTTGCACGTAAAACGAGACATATTGTTAGAGTCTGCACGAAAAACGGTGCCCGTTAGTTCAACCTGCACGCAAAACGGAGCACATACCACATATTGGCACGCAAAACGGTGCACGCTCTATTTCCAACTTTGCACGCAAAACGGTGCACGTATTCCAAGCTTGCGCCCAAAACTGTGCATACTTGTCGAATCCGCACGCAAAACGGTGCATATTTCCCCCGAGCGGCACGCAAAACGAGGCGCGCCCAAAACGCCCGCAAAAACTCGGGCAGTAAAACGGCACAGAACAGTTGGTCCCTAACATGCACGTGGGCAAAGGGGGCAAATCCAAAATCCATAAGGAAACCTTAAAACTGTGCCAAAAATGCCGCAAAAACGACAAATGGGCCTACCTTGACAATGCCTCGACGTCCATCGCGTCCAATAAGCCTTTTTGGAGCACCTTGCGCGATCCACGGAGTCCACGGCGTGGTCGTGCGCCCTCGAAAACCCCGGGCGAAATCGCCGGTTCGCCTCCTGGTACGCTCGGGTGAAGCCAAAAAGGGAAAAAGGAGGAAAAATGAGCCATTTCGGGCCTTTATAGGCTGAAAAACATGTTTCGGGCGCACCTTTCGGGCGCCCGAAACATTTTCGGGCGCACCTTTCGGGCGCCCGAAACATTTTCGGGCGGCTACAGTGGTCACCCCGCCGCGGTCCACGCGCACATGCCGCGCCAGCGAGGCGCCACGTCAGCATCGCGCGGCCAACCAGGGGACGACACGTGTCCCTGGACCCGTGCTCCGCGACCACTGAACAGCGGCGGCCAATGGGAGGCCGCCACGTGGACCGCACCCACGCCTGCTCTGACGCCCGCCGCAGCGTCGCGTCGCGCTGACCCACCAATGGGAGGCCGACACGTGGCCTGTCCCCGCTGACACGCTACAGTGCCGCCGCGCCTTCCCCGCGCACGCCTGCAGCCCTCGGTCAGAGCGACCAATGGCAGCGCGACACGTGGCGGTCTTCACCTACCACGCGCGCCTCGAACCGCGCGCCACAGTGCTTCCCGCGCGCTGCCGTGCCTCGGGATTCGCGCCAGCTGCCTCGGGATCCGTGCCACCGCCTCGGGATCCGTGCCGACTGCCTCGGGATCCGTGCCCATGCCTCGAGATTCGGGCCGCTACAGTAACATTCGGGCGCACCCTCTTTTGGACCAGGCTGCTACAGTGATCGGTTCGCTACAGTGCCCGAACCCGGTTCACTGCAGCCCGAAAAACCCAATGCTACAGTAACTTTCGGGCGCCCGGAACCCACTTTCGGGCGCCCGAAACTTGGGCCAAAGCCCAGTTTCGTCCGTTTTCGCCCGTTCTCGCCCGTTTTTCGCCCGTTTTCGCTCAAATTTGACGGGCAGCCATAGTTTAACTTGCTTTACCTCCTGATACTTAAACTTTTCAGCTTGGACCCTTTTTGATTTGCCAAAAGTCCCACTGTTATTTGAATTCGCTGGCAGAGCCCGTTCTCTCAATCCGGGAGTCCGATCAACACGAAATTTTTACTGTGGCCATAAAGCATATTTACGGAGCTCCCGTAATTTTCTCGGAAATTTTCCGACACTGTGGATTTTCCACTTACAAACTGGGCCCACTTCTCCTTTAAAATTCCAGATCTCTTATTTTAATCCCGATTTGGGCCCAATTCGTTTCCAGGTCATCCTTTACTTCTCTACTTTCATAAGAATAGTATTTTATACTATTTTTATTTACACTTGTTTATTTTCCAAGTTCTGGTCCACTACAGTATAAATCCAGTATAAGCAACTAGATGTAATAAGTCAAAGGAGTAAAGCTCAATGGTAGGATCAGGGCTAGCAAGAATCACAGGGGTCCAACCGAGTACTTTACCCAATCAGGTGATACTATGCTGATGCCCAGATCGACGTACTCACCTCAGTGTAGGCAGTCCTGGAATCCGCTGGATAGCACACGACTTGGCTCCTGACTGACGGGGCCTAAAACAGAACTATATGTCAGTAAAGGACTCACTCAAACCCAACCCGCTGACTCAACATGTGTAAAACGACTATACGGCCGACTTTAACTAAAACCAAAATTCATCGAAAATTTTGAAAATCTGTCGGTAGTCCATTAATGGTCTAAACTGTGCATACAGGCTACTGAAATAGACGAAACGTCTCATGCTGCCTCAAAACGCTTAACTTTAGACGTTCGGGCAGTAAAACTTGTGCAATATTAGACTCAAACGATGCGATCAATTTTGAAAACCACTTCCAGAATGTATCCCCGATTTCGAAACTGTCTCATCAATCGGTTCCCCGATCAAAACGTGACCCGAATGACTCCACCATCGTTCAAAAGAGGAAAAACAGTCCATAGTCCCACTTGCGAGGTTCGCACTGTTCGAAAATTTCTACAGGTGCGATTTGCACCCTACAGTCCTACCGGTGTAATTATTTGCATTAAATAATAACCTACATAAAAAATGAATCATACCTTTGATCCTGCGATTCAAAATCAGTCCAATGCTGATACCGGATAGCACGCGATATCTCGGTAGTCGTGCCGCAGCCAAGGGTCCGATTGGAGTCCGAAAACCTGTATCCGGGTCAACCGGAGACATAAGCGATGACTATATGTCATAAATACATCACATGAGGGATTTAATGTAATTTAAGGTAAAATATGAGCACAAGAGAGTTTCGGGTGTACTATGCTCGACAGGTGGAGGATCGATAGCCGCAGGAATTTCAAGACTCAAAAAGATGTACCGCTGTCCAAAGATCCAAGAACCGGACAGTAACTGCATCGACAAGTTGAACCGTTGTCGAAATGTTGTTCGGGACGATCTCGGTCGATCAAGAAGGCGACGCGATGATTAACGATGCGACAGACGGTGGTTTGGGTGTTCGACGATGCCACAGCGATGACCGCAATGAAAAATGGTCGATTCGGATCCTGCACGATAAGCAAAATCAAGGAGTTATGTTCCTATCGCAAAAGGGAGAGCTAGGGCAAAAGCTGGCTAGGGTTGGCACGAGCGCGGCGCGCGATTTGAGCGCAAGACAAGGCAGTGCGCATGCGTTGCGCTAAACGGCATGCAGGCTGCACGCTGGGCTTGGCAGTGCTTAGCGCGGGTTGTGTGAGGTCCCGGAATCCCCCGCGTAGGGTTTGCTGGTTGTTGGGCAGCTTTTAGCAGCCGTTGGGAGTGTTTGTGCGCATGTCGGGCCCGAGAAATGGATTTGTGATGTAATTTGGAATTTAGTTGCATCACTGGAGGCCTGCGTAGTGTGTTGGTGATGTTTGCGCGCAATTTGGACACAAGTGTTGGACTTCGGGCTTATGAGGAGATCCCGTGGGGAATTGGAGGACCCGTCGGGTGTTTAGAAGTGGTTTCGCGCGATTCAGATGTCAAAATTGGACTCCGGGCGAAATTTGGATAAAAGTTACCTCTCCGGTCGCCTTCGGAAATTTTTAGAGTTGAAATTTGGCAAATCGGACTTCAGATTTGGACCCGGCGCAGAAAATCGGATCGAGTGGTCATTCGGCAAATTTTCGGACGAGAATTTGGAGAAACGGACATCGTTTTTGGATTCAGCGCGCGAAATCGCTAAGAATAGACTATTTATTTGTTTGATTTGGAGCCCGGTTGAATTGCGCATTTTTCGAGGCATCGCGGCACGTTTTTCGAGGTGGCAGCGCGGCGCGGATCCCGAGGGCGTACGGACGCGACAGGGGCAGACGCGCCTTCGGCGCGGGTCGCACGGGGGCCGCCACGTGGCGAGCCCCCGTTGGCGGCCGCGCGGGCGCGGGGGCGCGCGCCCGTGTGGCGCGCGCGTGTCCCGCGCCTGGCGCGGGCGCGGTGTAACGCGCCCGTGTGGCGGGCGCGCTACCGCGCGCCGCGTGGCACCCGGGGCGCGTGCGTGGACCCGGTGCACGCGCCCCGGCCTTGTGAGCCGGCGGTTTGTGGCTCCTGATTGGCGGTCCACCGTGGACCCCGGCTCCGTGGACCGCCCCTCTTTTCTTCCTTCTTTTCTTCTTCTTCTTTCTCCCCCGCACACCATTTTTTCTCCTCTTCTTTTCCTTTCTTCTCCATCCGAGAGCGAGAGGGTGTGAGGGAGAGGATTTTGGATGGTGCGGCGGTGCGGCGTGGGCCTCGTGGAGCGCGCGAGGTTTTCCTTCGGAACGTTTCGGCGGCGGCGACGCAGTCGGGGTAGGTTTCGCACGTTATTTTTTACGGTGTTTTTAGCACAGTTTGGGGCGTTCCTTGGACAGTGAGTTAACCCTTTGTTCTTATCTGTGTTAGGGACCGTGTTTTACTGCACCGTTTTGCGTGCGGACCCCGGCGGCGTGCACCGTTTTGCGTGCGGACTCCGTTTTGCGCGTGGGTTTCGGCACCGTGCTCTGTTTTGCGTGCGGACCCCGGCGGCGTGCACCGTTTTGCGTGCGGACTCTGTTTTGCCCGCGGGTTTCGGCACCGTGCTCCGTTTTGCGTTCGGACCAAGGCGGCGTGCACCGTTTTGCGTGCGGACTCCGTTTTGCGCGCGGGTTTCGGCACCGTGCTCCGTTTTGCGTGCGGAGTCCGGCGGCGTGCTCCGTTTTGCGTGCGGACTTCGGCAGCGGACATCGTTTTGCGTGCGGATCGCGTGGAGGCCAATTGCAAGTGTCTACGAGCAATTGGTGGCAAATCGAGGTGGGTGGCCTTATCTCCAAGTTTTATGGACTGTACAGTAATTCTACTGATGTAGGACTATGCATGATAGTTTATTTCGGGTATAGCATGCTATATTGTAGGAATTGTTATTCCTTTTATTTTCTGTTAATTTAGTTATCTTGGAACTTGACCTAGCACCCCCGTCATATGTTGCATGTGAAACCAGACCAGTAGAAAACCCTCACTTGGGCTAGGGTTATTCATGTTTAGACACTCACACTGTTTTTCTATTTCCTGGACATAGTGTTACCCTCGCCCGGGTAGTGGGCCGAGAGGTCGGGACTTTCTTTTAGTGTGGGATGCTTTTGCACTCTTGCTTGGGAGCAGAGTGGAGTCTGGTAGTTGTAGTGGGTTGCTTATCTGTGCCGGGAGCCGTTTGGGTAAACGGTAGTCCCGGGAGGTCTTGTATCCCTGTTGTGCTGTCGTGGGAGGGAGCCGTTGAGCAGTCGGTAGTCCCGGACCGTCGAGTATCTTCCGGTCAGTGTTGTTGGGAACCGTTGGGGTTGACGGTGGTCCCAGGTCGTTGAGTGTTGTCCGACCAGTATTGTTAGCCTGAGTTGTGGGTCGTTCCTGGCTGTGGAGTACCTCCAGCCAGTGTGCTTTGTGCTGCGAGCTGTTGGAGAGGCTAGTGTCTCGTGTTTCGAGTTAGCCGATCAGCTGAGTCGTCGAGAGTGCTCCGACTGTTGTGCGAGATATTTGGGGATCTTGAGTCCTACCGTTCTGAGAGTGAGCGTGGATTTTGACTATAGCCTGCATATGCCAATGTTTGATACTCTATGCCGCGCCGTTTTCCTCAGTTGGTGTCGCGCCCCCTGAGATGCCGCAGTGGATGCGGTGGTTGGCCTGTTGAGGCAGTTTTGCGCGAGGGGTGAGTTAGTCGGACAGGACGCCCCACGTAAATCCCGTCCTCATGTGGATGTGTGGTAGTGGGCAGGTGCGCTCCTAGTCGTCAGGCGCAGGTTTGACTGGACCCTATGAGGCAGTCAGTTCGATTGGGTCGATTGAGCACCTTGGGTGCGAGTGGTTACATTTACTTTCATCTGTTCCACTTTGTGAGTATCTAGATAGAGGCATGGTAGCTGTAGAGTAGCTCCAGCTTTTCTTGTTCATTTTTCTTTGCACTATTATCTTTTGCCTCTAGTAGACTTAGTGGGCAGACCGTTGGACTTGTTGACGGCACCCACTGAGAACTACTGTGGGAAGTAGTTCTCACACCCGTCGTGGTGTCTTTTCCCCAGGGACTTCTTCTCCTGTTCCTGTGCTCCTGTTGCTGATCCTTCTGACCGAGGCGAGGGAGTCGCGAGCTAGTTCCCTACCCGTCGTTGGAGTGTAGCGGTACCCCTTCAGAGTAGAGCTTCAGTTGTTTAGTTACTACTTTTACCTCTGTTGAGAGAACTTTGTTGTGAGGTATAGAGTTGTACTTTCCTTTTTCAGTTTGAGAGACTGTTGTAGTGAGGATATTTTTGTAGTGAGAGCTTGTACACTGATGTACTTATTGGAGATATCTCCCTTTTGAGTTTTGTATCAGAGGATTTTGTATACGATTGTTGTGGGAGATGGATATTATATTATTTTCAGTTGTACAGTGTTTGGTTTTCAGTTTTTAGTAGTTTACTTTCAGCTCTGATATCTGTATACTGTAGTTGATTCTTTTTGCAGGTTAGACGCTTCGTCTGTACGGCAGTTTTCGTACAGATGGCGGATCTGTTAGCGAGTCCGGGTCGCAGTTTCGACCCCGGGGCGTGACAGATTAGAGTGGTATCAGAGCCTAGGTGGTAGGTCGTGGTGGACTTAGAAACCCTAGGCTTGTGGTTGGACATTAGGATGACTACGTGAGAGTCATGACTTTTAGCGAGAGTCCTGATTGAGTTTTATCCTCTCCCAAGAGACGGGATGAGTGATTGGCATGTTTACTTTCCCAAGCGATTATGTAGCTGCAGACAACATGATGCTATGGAATGGATTACATGTCTTAGACTTTCGCTGGATTGGGTCGTATGGTTGTTGTGTCCTGACGTTTGTTGTTGTGCAGTGGACTACGATACTCCTGAGACGTCGTGTTGTGAAGAGGACACACCCCGCACCTGATGAATACCCGAGCAGCGGGAGGCAGAGCTATCAGAGCAGAGTGAGACCCAGGAGTTTGTGTGTTGAGATAGGTTCCCACTTTAACCGAGAAGGGCCAAATCCCTGAACGGTAAAGGATCGAGAACTTCGATAGGCTGAGCCTAGAGTCTGTTCTTGTCACGCCCCGAGTTCAAAACCAGCGTATAATTTTTTTTTTTTTTTTTTTTTTATCAGAGTTGCAATCATCCAGGGCAATGACAGACCGCCACATATATATGTGGCGGTCTGTCATTGCCCTGGATGATTTGCATCTCTGATAAAAAAAAAAAAAAAAAAATTTATACGCTGGTTTTGAACTCGGGGTGTGACAGTTCTTGTTTGATTGGGGTTCTAGGCACTGGTCTATCGGGATTTTCGGATCATTGCCGCGTCAGTCGGTTCTTCTCGCCTATGAGTGGGGTGTTGTCGTGGGAGCCGTTTGGAGTGACGGCGGTCCCAGCTGTGTAAATACGTTCCACTGGCCGAGCTACCAGATGGATACCTTGCCCCTGGCTGAGTTACCAGGTGGGCACATGCCCTGGCTGAGTTACCAGGAGGGCACATGTCCTGGCCGAGTTACCAGGAGGATATTTTCCACTGGCCGAGCTACCAGATGGATACATTGCCCCTGGCTGAGTTACCAGGTGGGCACATGCCCTGGCTGAGTAACCAAGAGGACACATGCCCTGGCCGAGTTATTAGGAGGATATTTTTCACTGGCCGAGCTACCAGATGGATACATTGCCCCTGGCTGAGTTACCAGGTGGGCACATGCCCTGGCTGAGTTACCAGGAGGGCACATGCCCTGGCCGAGTTACCAGGAGGATATTTTCCACTGGCCGAGCTACCAGATGGATACATTGCCCCTGCCTGAGTTACCAGGTGGGCACATACCCTGGCTGAGTTACCAGGAGGATACATGCCGTGGCCGAGTTACCAAGAGGATATTTTTCACTGGCCGAGCTACCAGATGGATACATTGCCCCTGGCTGAGTTACCAGGTGGGCACATGCCCTGGCTGAGTTACCAGGAGGGCACATGCCCTGGCCGAGTTACCAGGAGGATATTTTCCACTGGCCGATGTTGGGTTTAGGTTAATAAGGATCTAATAGGGGAAAAAACACCTAGAGGGGGGTGAATAGGTGTAAACAATAAACACTCAAAAAATCATTGTGCGATAAAACCCAATGCGGAAAAATAAAAGAACACACAAGATTTTTACGTGGAAAAACTCCAAACCGGAGTAAAAAACCACGGGACCGATAACACGGCGAAATCCACTAGAGTTAACACACGTACAAGGTGATATAACGTACTCACAGACGACTCAACCTTTTACCATACGCCCCTAGTCGATCTTCTCCGCTCGCTCCACGACGCTTCTCGAATCCACGATCTGCGCCCAACGCTGAATCCACAGCGTCCAACGTCGAGTCCACGACGTCCAACCGAATCCACGGTCTTCACCCAATGGCACGCTTCGAATCCACGAACGCACCTCGCTCCGAATCCACGAGAGCGATAACACCTTGAATCCACAAGGCCACGCGAGTCCACGCGCCGATTTTGGGGTAAATCGTTGTTTGTTTGGGTGGTGATGATCCGCCGAATACTTAGATTAAAGATAGATCGGAAATACCATCTAAGTATTCATTAGTTTGATTCTACTCAAGATGTGAGTATGAAAACCTAGAATCAAACTAATCAATATAGATGAAGAACCATAAATAGATCTATTGATTTCCGTTCTTCTCTATATATGTGGATTTTTCTTTTCGGCTATCTTTTCTCAATCACCGTTCTATTGCGGATGCCCTAGAAATGAAATGGTAGGGCTATTTATAGGTTAGAAACCCTAGGAAGAATATTCGGATCAAAAACAAACTTTTCTGGAAAGTTTTACCGACGGCGATCCGGATTGCAAAGCCACGATCCGGATTGCAGAAGCACAAAAGACGGTTTCCAGAAAATTGCCTGTTCGGGATCCGGATCGAAAGCCACGATCCGGATCGTTCATACAGTTTTACCAGAAAAACATGTTCGGGATCCGGATTGCAATTCCTGATCCGGATCGAAGAAGCAAACAGGTAAAACTAGTGTTCGGGATCCGGATCAGAGATGCTGCGATCCGGATTGAACCAGTGTATGAACAAACACCTTTCGGGATCCGGATTGAAAGCCACGATCCGGATCCTGAACATGTCCCATGTCCAGTTTTTGATGAATAAGCAATTAAAACCTCTTCCAGGTGTTTCTACACTATAAGAAGTATTCGGATCATCAAAATTATTTAGTTAAACGTACCTGATCCTTTTGAATTCTTCTTTCTTGAGATTGAGGTATACGATCCAAAGTTTCTTCATCTTCAATCTTCAAGACTTAACACATTCACGAAATACGCCAACTCAAATTCCGTAACAATCTCCCCCTTTGGCGGTTTCGTGACAAAACACAAATCCACAAAGAAAATTCAAAAAGATATTTTTGTTGCTATCACCATACAACAAAAATTTACAAAAGAGTTCCAGAAATTAAAAACATGAGATAAACTCCTAGAACAGACTCTAGACTTAGACATCTGTAATCTCTGCACACAGAAAACATTCTTGACAAACAAATTCGTTAGATACCTCAAGAATTGGAACATACAAAACCAAATACAGAGATAGAGTTTATTCTCATCATGACATTTGAAAAATTCAGATATGTAAGAAAATCATAGTTAAAACCAACATATCTTCTAAGCAGTCGAAAACCAAATGTCAAAGTATGTTAGTCCAACATCAACTTGTTAGTCATATTACATGCCCAAATAGTTAGTCGAATAGTTAGTATAGAAGCATGTCACAAATCACAAAAGAAAACCAAAGTTGAGTTGAGGTTCATACTTACCTTGATATCATCGATATTCACAATCATTGTTCACATCATTCATTGTTCAGAGTTCTTTCTAACTCTCTCACTCTCTCCCCCTTTTTGTCACAAAACAAAGCCAAAACGTAGCATGAGCTACAATATGTAAGGAGAGTAACAAAAAAATAGAGTTCTAAAATATGCACAAACTGAGAACTAAACTAAAAGTATCAAAAAGACTAAATCCTGCACAGAAAGAAGAAGAAAAGAGTCAAAAATGGTCAGTCATCAGAATCTGAAACGTCAGAAGTAGTGCAACCCATGTTAGACAGTATCTTTTGCACTCGCTTGTCCATTGAATTTATCTTCTTTGTGATGGTAATGTGAGCTGCTGTCGTTAGTTCAAGCTCATTGGCAATCCTTTGTTGTTCCTTCAAAATTTGTTCCTGTTTGACAGATAGTCGGTGCTGTAACTTAAAAATCGAAGATAATGAAGCTTCATCATCATTGCCAGTTTCTCGTTGAGACGGTGAGGCCGAGGTGCCATCAGACGGCTTCTTCCCAACAACATGAGGTAATTTGTGAAGTGACTTCACAATTGTTGATTCATCGATCATTCCACAACTGTGCTGATATGATGTTGAGCTTACATCAATACCGAATTTTTGCAAGATCCTCATGATGATTAGAGGAAACGGAAGTCGCTCCAAGGGATGAGGATGCACAATGTACCTTGACATTCTATTCCAAATTATATAGGGAATATTCATGTTTAATCCAATAGCCTCAGAGGGGTGTCCTATCAGATATAGAAATAGCAGACGCTCCCATCTCACAACCTTTGTCTGCATGTTTGGCAGGATGTTGTAGCATGTTATGAAGTTTAGAAACCGGTACTCCAGTCGTAGATGTTTGGATCTGATACTTTTGCCATCAGAGGATTGAGTCCCCTCCAGACAAATCCTGTCGACCACAGTTTGCCACAATGCACTTGTCAAGCTTTTTCCTTTCAAAAAGTTAACCCCTGATGTGCTAGATTCCATTCCAAGCACTTCACCAATTAACTGCGGTGTGATCTTGATCTTCATTCCTTGGATGTAGGTATAAAAATGCATAGACCCATTTTCATCCTCTTGAAGATGTCTCGCATTCGTGTAGAAGGTTCTCACACGATACAAACAAAATCCTAGAAGTTCAGGGAATCGGCAAACTTGAATAAGAGAGGCTTGTTCAATCAGTCTTCCAAATTCTGGTGAATGATTGCGAAGGGCTTCAATGTTGACATGACGTTCTCCGATGCATTCACGTCGTTCAAAAACTCGAAGTCGGTCAGTATTAACGACTACCTCTTCAATACGTGGCGGAGAGTCAGGAGCCATTGGTGTGTCAGCATTAGTGTCTCGTCGGAAACCATAACGTCGAGCAAGTCGTTTCCGTTTTATGGAGATAGTTGGAGCAGACATTGGAGCTTTCCCAGTATTCATTGGTGCTTTCCCTTTTTGGTTAGATTTGGTAGGCAATACCTCATCATCATCATCATCAGTCAGCATATCCCAGTGTACTTCATCAAGGTTCTTTTCAAGTTCTGTGTCACTTATAACTTCCACTTCTCCTTTTCGTTGAACTTTCTTGGCTCGCTTCAATTTGTTGGTTGGTCGAGTGAGTACCATCGTGACTAGTAGCAGAATCAACCAAGAGAATGCCATTGATTCTAGTGCTTTGAGTTTAAGAAAGTGTCCTGTGAAAACCAACTCAAGAACATATGAAAAATTGTCAATTTTGAAAAATTTGAAAACATTGTACCTAGACAATCATAATCATATAGAGAAGCCAAGAATCAAATTAGTTTTCCAAAAAGAATTTTAAAAATAGATCAATCCATGATTTACAAAAATTCCTCTTTTATGCCCTAAAACCGAATTTTTAGAAATCGAAGCCTAAAAACTCGTTAATCAAGTAGAATCCCAGCATAAAAGCAAAACTAATTGACCCAGAGTTCTTATTTCAAAAGAAATTTGATCAAAAACCATTCACAAACGAAAAAGATCCAAGATTTCAACTCACGTTTGGTGAAAAACCATAAAGACCGAGTTTTGATCATGAAAACTTACTTGAATCCGAAGAACTTTGAGTTTTGAAGCACCAAGAAGCAAGAAATCTAGAGAGAGAAACTCTAGAGGCTTGAAAACCAGATTAGGGTAAAGAAATCAAGAATCTGTATGTTTCTATATAAACCCTAGCCGTGATCCGGATCGGCCGAGAATGTGATCCGGATCGGCTACCCGCAGGAAAAATCCTGCGTTCGGGATCCGGATCACTTGCCCCGATCCGGATCGGCTACACCTTTTTCTTCAGAAAAAGTTAGAAAAACACAATAAAATCCAGAAAAAGTATGTAAGCACTTTACCATGTCAACTTTAAACAAATGGCATCGTTTCATACAACAAGAAATAGATTATGCAAAATCTATCAAAAATATCCAAAAATGAAACGAAGATTTACGAAAGTTAAAACACTTAAAGTTGAACAACTTCAATTACATCTATCCTGATCCTATGTGTAATGTCTTTATCAAATCATCAATTTCAGTAAAGAAAATGAAGTACCAAGATCAATAGATGTTTGAAATCCCAGATAAGTTAGATAATATATCTAGACAATCTGTTGAAGGAGTGGCTCTTTGAGCATCTTTTAAAAAAATCCCACCTTATACCAACCATGAAATACGACTGAGTCAAGTATTTCAATATGTATTTCATCAACATTTTCAAAACAAAGATTTGCTTTTCATTCATGGAGTATCTTTTTCTTTCATTTTCTCCATGTGGTGGTAGTTTTCACACTCCTCATTGGGATGTAACTCTTTCCACATCTTTTGAGCATTTCACATTTCATTGACTCCCCCTCAATTGGCTATCAATTATTTAATATATAAAGTATTCAACCAAACCATTGATCTCGAATTCATACTCGACTAAGCAATCAAATATGATAATGACTATACCAAGAGATCATTGAGAGAGAAATTGACTTTGATCACAGAAAGATGGTTTAATTAACGTAAATGATCATTGCAACATTGAAACATTATGACATCAAAAACATAATAAATTTCTAAATGCATAAAAGGATGCAATTAAAGTCAATTATGATATATGCTCAATTAGTGTGCTATGTACAGAACATAGATAAAGAACAAAACAAAAACAAGAACAAAAACAAAACCTAATCTAAGCAAAGGTTTCAAAAGAGTTTATTTCAAGGAAAGCATGCCAATTGCTTTTCGCAAGTGAATAAAACGTTTTTGATCCAAAGGTTTTGTTAAGATGTCGGCTAATTGATCCTCAGTTGAAATATATGACAGTTGAAGAATGTTTGATTCAACTAGCTCTCTAAGAAAATGATATCTAAGTTCAATATGTTTTGTTCTAGAGTGCAACACAGGGTTTTTAGAAATGTTAATAGCACTAGTGTTGTCACATAAAATGGTTACCGAAGATGTTGAAATCCGGAAATCGCTCAACACGCTCTTCATCCAAATCAATTGGGTTGAACAACTTCCAGCAGAAATGTACTCCGCTTCGGCAGTCGAGAGTGCTATGCAGTTCTGCTTTTTACTGTGCCATGCAACAAGGCAGTGGCCGAGATAGAAGCATGCACCACTCGTGCTTTTCCGGTCATCCACCGATCCAGCCCAATCGGCATCTGAGTATCCAACAATATCCAAAGTCGTTCCCATAGGATACCAAATTCCGAAATTGATTGTACCTTTGATATACCGGATGATCCGTTTCACCGCTTTCAGGTGAACCTCCTTCGGTGCTGATTGATATCTCGCACAAATCCCAACACTGAAGGATATATCCGGGCGACTAGCCGTGAGATATAGTAGACTTCCAATCATACTGCGGTACAGTTTCTCGTCTACATTCTCACTTTGTGATTCACTTCCAAGTCCCTTATGGCTAGTTCCCATTGGAGTCGGAAAATCTTTAGAATTTTCAAGATCAAACTTTTTGACCAACTCCAGTGCATACTTGGATTGACACAAGTGAATTCCTTCATCGTTCTGCTTAACTTGTAATCCAAGAAAATAATTCAATTCGCCCATCATGGACATCTCAAATTCGCTTTCCATGGTCTCCGCGAATTTAGAAGCATCATTATCTCTCGTTGCTCCAAAAACAATGTCATCAACATAGATTTGAGCAACTATGAAATTGTTTTGATAATGCTTCACAAAGAGAGTCCTGTCAGCTCCCCCTCGAGTGTAGCCCTTTTCCAAAAGGTGCTTTGTCAACCTTTCGTACCATGCTCGCGGTGCTTGTTTCAGACCGTAAAGAGCCTTTTTCAGTCGAAAAACATGGTTAGGTAGTTTATGATCCACAAAACCTTTCGGTTGAGCTACATAAACTTCCTCATTTAAAAATCCATTTAAAAAGGCGCTCTTAACGTCCATTTGAAATAATCTGATTTTAAAATGACAAGCGATCGCAAACAATATACGAATGGACTCGAGTCTAGCTACAGGGGCGAAGGTTTCATCAAAGTCTATACCTTCTACTTGAGAATAGCCTTGAGCAACTAACCTTGCTTTGTTCCTGATGATAGTACCTTCTTCGTTTTTCTTGTTCTTGAAGATCCATTTGGTACCTATCACATTGTGTTGCTTCGGAGGCTTCGTCAGTTCCCAGACTTTGTTTCGCTCAAATTGATGGAGCTCTTCCTGCATTGCTTTAATCCAATAATCATCTTGGAGAGCTTCATCAACATTCTTTGGTTCGATTTGTGATACATAGCATGCAAATCCGCAAACCAATTGTCTCCGTGTTCTAACTCCTTCTTGTGGATCTCCAATTATGTTCGATTCAGGGTGATCCTTGGAGATGCGTAACGTTTGAGGTAGAGGAGTAGGCGGAGGTACACGAGATGATTCCTGCACATCAGATAAGCTTGAAGAACCGTTAGATGCATCAACATTATTATCGAAAGAATTGTTAGAAGAAGATGCATTAGCAGGTGTATCATCATCAAGAGAGATATCGAGGGTAGATTTTTCAGTTTCAAAGTGAAAAGCTTCATCTACCTTAACATTTATCGATTCTACGATCGTCTTAGATTCTAAGTTAAAAACTCGATATGCTCTACTGTTTGTAGAATAACCTAAGAAAATCCCTTCGTCACTTCGAGAGTCAAATTTTCCAAGATTTTCGCGATCACGCAAAATAAAACACCGACTCCCAAAATGCGAAAATATTTGATGTTAGGTTTTCTACAAAACCATAGTTCATATGGTGTATTAAAAGTCCCCGGGCGCAAATACACTCGATTGATAACATAGACAGCCGTGTTCACCGCTTCAGCCCAAAAATATAAAGGAAGGTTCCGGCTATGAAGCATAACACGTGCCATCTCCTGTACGACCCTGTTTTTGCGCTCGACTACACCATTTTGTTGAGGTGTGTAAGGTGCAGAGAATTCATGTTTAATGCCGTTAGAAGAGCAAAAATCAATGAATTTGGAATTTATGAATTCCCCACCTCTATCACTCCTAACTCGAGTAATCCTTTCATTCTTTTCAATCATAATACGATTGCAAATTTCGAGAAAAGAATCAAAAGTATCAGCTTTTTCTTTTAAAAAGGCTACCCAAGTATATCTAGAAAAGTCATCAACCAACAAAAAATATACCATTTACCTCCCAGAGATGGTTGACGAGTTGGCCCCATTAAGTCCATATGCAAAAGTTCCAAAGGCCGTTTTGTACCTATGTGGTTCAAATTCTTGTGTGCAGTCCTAGACTGTTTTCCCTTTTGGCAACCGCCACACACAAGGTTTTGTTCAAAAGAAAGTTTTGGAACCCCCTTGACCACATCTTTATTTGAAATTCTAGCAAGTTCCTTAAAGTTTATGTGACCTAGCCTTTCATGCCAAAGTGTTTCATTTTTCAAAGATGCTAGGTTACATTTTTCAGAAATCTTAGAAGGAACTACATAACAGTTGTTTTCTGATCTAACCCCCTTTAAAAAGAAAGCATGGTTCATGTCAGTTACAGTGCATTTATCAGATGAAAAATTAACTGAATAACCACTATCACACAGTTGACTTATGCTTATGAGGTTAGTCTTAAGGCCATGAACAAATAATACATTATCTAGAACCGGGCCATCTGGAATAGCTACCGTTCCCTTTCCAACAATTTTGGAAGACCGACCATCTCCGAAAACAACAAGTCCTCCGGAGTTTTTCTCAAATGTTTGAAAACAGTTTTTATCGCCGGTCATATGACGGGAACACCCGCTATCCAGGTACCAAGACGAACTATCATATGCATGCAAGGAAACATTGGTAGCAAGACAGGGAAAGATTTCACCTTTGCGCACCCAAACCTTTTTGGAGTGCGTCGGTAATGGTCGTGAAGTTGATTTCCTAGGTGAGAGCGTCTTGCTTGAAGAATTGCTGCTCCTTGATGATGTCGTCTTGAGCGGTGTACTACCAAGGCTCTTTTCCGTCAATTTGATTGGAGTTGTTTTCCGAGGAATAGCCCTTTTGGTAGTCATTGCAAGATGTGCTTGAGGTGTGCGTTTGGCTTCCGTCTTGCAATTTCTTCTTATGTGCCCTGAAATGCCACAACGAAAACATACCTTGATTCTTGTCGATTCCGAGGAAGATGTAGTAGGTTCGTTGTCGTTGCTTGTCGTGAACACCGGTGTCGGAGGAGGAGATACCGACTGAGGCACAAATACTGTACCACTCGAACTTGGAATGTCTCCAGTTTGAGTGTATCCGAGGCCGAACTTGTTTCTTGACCGAGACCAAGAAGTCTGTCCAACTTACTCCTTCCAGAAGAAAATCTCTGTAAGTCATCCTTCAGTTGGCGTATGGTCTCTGTCATTTCCAATTTTTCCTGTCGGGCCTCGCCGTAGAGCTTCAAGAAGTAATTCGCTTTGTTCACCATATCCATATAATTCTTCTCGAATTGCTCATTGGACTCTTGAAGGGAAACATTTGTTTTAATCAGATTGTCCCTTTCCACTTCAAGATCGGTTGAGATAGAGGTTACTCTTTTTACTTCATCTTCAAGATCCTGCAATCTCTCTTTCAACCCCTTGTTTTGCTTAGCCAGTTTCTTTGAATCCCTCAAAAGTTTATGGTAGGCTAAAACAAAATCTTCACCTTCCGAATCATCTGATTCATCGTCCGTTGCAATCTTTTCCACAGTGGAGTTGGACAGTGAATCGGATGTACTTGCCATTAAGCACATGAAGGGAGAAGATGTGGTGGACGCGTGGAAAGCTGTCGCGTTGTCTTCTTCATCACTTGACGATGACTCATTTGACGTGGAGTTGTCATCCCAAGTAACTACTTGCATCGCTTTCTTCTTAGCCGGATTCTTGTTGGGACATTCCGTTGAAATGTGGCCGTAGCCTCGACATGTGAAACACTGAACTTGTCCCTCAGAACTTTTCTTATCCTTTGAGAAGTTCTCTTGGCTTCTTGACTTGTAACTTGAAGGACCCTTGCCTTTCTTTGACTTTCCGAAGGATTGAGTTTTGCTTGAATTTCCCCTTCGAAAGTTGCGGCGAAACTTCCTTGTCAAGAGAGCGAGCTGCTTCTCAAAGTCCTCCATAGAAATGTTCTCGTCGTCCGAGGAGGATGAATCCGCGTCTTCTTCTTTAGTTGATTTCAATGCGTAACCTGAAGACTTAGAAGAGGATGCCTTTCCAGAAGAATAATTAGTAGGAAAAGTCATTTCATAAGTTTGTAAAGCACCTACTAATTCTTCTACACGCATTTCGTCCGGGTGTTTAATTGTTTCAATGGCTGCGACCTTCGGGCGAAATCGTTCAGGAAGAGTTCTTAGAATTTTTCTTACAACTTTAAATTCTGGAATCTTCTCTCCCAAGTTAGCACATGAGTTCACGATATCTTGCAATCGTGTGTAATAGTCAGTGAAGGATTCATTCTCTGCCATAGAGATAGAGTCAAACTTGCTCGTGAGCATTTGCAGTTTCTGAATCTTCACTAAGTTAGTTCCCTCATGCGTAACTTGAAGAACATCCCAGATTTCTTTCGCAGTCTCACATGCCGAGACGCGAGAGAACTCAGTTTGTGACAAAGCATTAAATAGAGCATTAATCCCTTTGCCATTGTAAGAAGATAAGTCTATCTCTTCCTTGGTCCATTTCGACCTAGGTTTTAAGGTGCGAACATCATCTAAAATTTCAGTTGGATTAGACCATCCTAATTCAATTGATTGCCACACCCTTTCGTCGATGGAAATTAAGAAAGCTTTCATCCGTACTTTCCAGTACGCATAATTTGTTCCATCAAAGAAAGGGGGTCGATTGATGTTTCCACCTTCAACCATTGTTTACAACCCTATTCCCGCTCTGATACCACTTGTTGGGTTTAGGTTAATAAGGATCTAATAGGGGAAAAAACACCTAGAGGGGGGTGAATAGGTGTAAACAATAAACACTCAAAAAATCATTGTGCGATAAAACCCAATGCGGAAAAATAAAAGAACACACAAGATTTTTACGTGGAAAAACTCCAAACCGGAGTAAAAAACCACGGGACCGATAACACGGCGAAATCCACTAGAGTTAACACACGTACAAGGTGATATAACGTACTCACAGACGACTCAACCTTTTACCATACGCCCCTAGTCGATCTTCTCCGCTCGCTCCACGACGCTTCTCGAATCCACGATCCGCGCCCAACGCTGAATCCACAGCGTCCAACGTCGAGTCCACGACGTCCAACCGAATCCACGGTCTTCACCCAATGGCACGCTTCGAATCCACGAACGCACCTCGCTCCGAATCCACGAGAGCGATAACACCTTGAATCCACAAGGCCACGCGAGTCCACGCGCCGATTTTGGGGATAAATCGTTGTTTGTTTGGGTGGTGATGATCCGCCGAATACTTAGATTAAAGATAGATCGGAAATGCCATCTAAGTATTCATTAGTTTGATTCAACTCAAGATATGAGTATGAAAACCTAGAATCAAACTAATCAATATAGATGAAGAACCATTAAATAGATCTAATGATTTCCGTTCTTCTCTATATATGTGGATTTTTCTTTTCGGCTATCTTTTCTCAATCAGCCGTTCTATTGCGGATGCCCTAGAAATGAAATGGAAGGGCTATTTATAGGTTAGAAACCCTAGGAAGAATATTCGGATCAAAAACAAACTTTTCTGGAAAGTTTTACCGACGGCGATCCGGATTGCAAAGCCACGATCCGGATTGCAGAAGCACAAAATACGGTTTCCAGAAAATTGATGTTCGGGATCCGGATCGTAGTCTCCGATCCGGATCGTTCATACAGTTTTACCAGAATATCATGTTCGGGATCCGGATTGCAATTCCTGATCCGGATCGAAGAAGCAAACAGGTAAAACTAGTGTTCGGGATCCGGATCAGAGAGTGCTGCGATCCGGATTGAACCAGTGTATGAACAAACACCTTTCGGGATCCGGATTGAAAGCCACGATCCGGATCCTGAACATGTCCCATGTCCAGTTTTTGATGAATAAGCAATTAAAACCACTTCCAGGTGTTTCTACACTATAAGAAGTATTCGGATCATCAAAATTATTTAGTTAAACGTACCTGATCCTTTTGAATTCTTCTTTCTTGAGATTGAGGTATACGATCCGAAGTTTCTTCATCTTCAATCTTCAAGACTTAACACATTCACGAAATACGCCAACTCAAATTCCGTAACAGCCGAGCTACCAGATGGATACATTGCCCCGAGCTGAGTTACCAGGTGGGCACATGCCCTGGCTGAGTTACAGGAGGACACATGCCCTGGCCGAGTTACCAGGAGGATATTTTTTACTGGCCGAGCTACCAGATGGATACATTGCCCCTGGCCGAGATACCAGGTGGCACATGCCCTGGCTGAGTTACCAGGAGGACACATGCCCTGGCCGAGTTACCAGGAGGATATTTTTCACTGGCCGAGCTACCAGATGGATACATTACCCTGGCCGAGATACCAGGTGGGCACATGCCCTGGCCGAGTTACCAGGAGGATACTTTCCACTGGCCGAGCTACCAGATGGACACATTGCCCCTGGCCGAGTTACCAGGTGGGCACATGCCCTGGCCGAGTTACCAGGAGGACACTTTTCCACTGGCCGAGCTACCAGATGGATACATTGCCCCTGGCTGAGTTACCAGGTGGGCACATGCCCTGGCTGAGTTACCAGGAGGGCACATGCCCTGGCCGAGTTACCAGGAGGATACTTTCCACTGGCTGAGTTACCAGATGTATACATTGCCCCTGGCCGAGATACCAGGTGGGCACATACCCTGGCCGAGTTACCAGGAGGATACTTTCCACTGGCCGAGCTATCAGATGGACACATTGCCCCTGGCCGAGTTACCAGGTGGGCACATGCCCTGGCCGAGTTACCAGGAGGACATTTTTCCCTGGCCGAGTTACCAGGAGGACACTTTCCACTGGCCAAGCTACCAGATGGGTTCATACCCCTGGCCGAGCTACCAGGTGGGTACATGCCCTGGCCGAGTTACCAGGTGGTTGCTTTAGTGAGATTTGGTGGCGTCGAGTTCGTCCTGTTGGACTACCGGGAGCGCAGTTGTTGACGTGGAACCAGTTTCGTGCTTTGCGGCTCAGGGCCTTCTTTCCCGACAGTGTAAGCAGAAACTGGAAAGGGATCTTAGACTCCTGCAGCAGGGGAGTCGACCTCTTCTGGAGTATGTTCGCGAGTTTTGCGATTGTTGAGTGGTGTACCTCATGTCGCCTGGATGAGGCCCAGGAGGTTGAGCTAGTTGAGAAAGGACTGCATCGGAATATCTATCACTTGGTGTATTCTCGGCGGGTGCCGACGTTAGATGCAGCATTTGAGCATGCTTAGCGGGATGACTGTGTCATTTGTGGTGGGCCGCATTCTGCGCCACAGTGTGACCACAAGCTGGGCACAGATCATGGTCTTGTCCTAAAGCGGGGTCATCAGACGCATTGGCAGCTTCGGCTCCTCCTCCTCCGCTCTTTCAGACAGGCGGAGCTTCGACAGGTTATGGCCAGATAGTTAGGGCCACTTCTTCGCGGCAGTCCGACGGACGACCACCCCCGAGCGGGAGCGTCTATGTCGCACAGGATGAGGATTCGCGGGCAGCTAGCCACGTGATGGCAGATATTAATCTTATCTTCCCTTCACGCACTTGAGCGTTATTTGTTACCGGAGCATCGCATTCATTTCTTCTGTAGGGCATTTGCACGTTTGTAGGGCTAGAGATAGGATCCTTAGCTTGTGCTCGTGAGGTTCAGATACCTGATCACGTGTTGCTCATAGATGAGTGTTGTTGGTCCTGCCCAGTGCAGTGGGGCCCTGGTTTTTGCCTGTTGATCTTTTGGCCCTTCCTCAGCTCCGGGATTTCGAGGTAGTGTTGGGTAGAGGACTGTGAGGATCTGAGGCCTTGATGCTTGAGTGCTACCACACCGTTGATACACGGTGATGATGCCACACCGTTGATACACGGTGGTGATGCCACACCGTTGATACACGGTGTTGTGATGCCACACCGTGGTCCACACGGTGGTGATGCCACGCCGTTGGTGCACGGCAGTGATGCCACGCTGTTGGTGCACGGCAGTGATGCCACGTTACTGGTACACAACGGTGAGAGTTTTTGGATGTTTTGGACTTTTGACCGCGAGTTTGGGCATCAGCTTTATGATCGCCTTGCGAGCCAGCTTTCAGTCCCGTTCACCGACGAATTGGTCCCCGTCAGGGGTTCTTTTTGGTTGAGGGATCGACTTCGACCCGTGGGTCCGTTGGGGTTATGATAGCATGTTGAGTGACCAACTGTGGCATGAGATTGTGTCTCTTGAGGATCCCTTTTGAGGTTAGCCTGCAGTTGAGTAGTCCACTCGGGTGGTTTTGGATCGGGAAGTAACCGAGTGAAGACCCCAGCTTATTGGATTCCTTTCCTTATTGAATGAATGTGTGGGTATACTTCGGGTCGTCTTGTTGAGGTTGGCACCATGATGTGGTCTGGTGCGTGTTGCACCAGTGGTTATTCCAGTTTCCCCAGCCTTTTATTGGAGCCCCTTGGGTATTTTACGTCTCAGCCCAGGAGTGATGTGTTTTTTCTCGCCGTGATTGACTTGCCCTTTTGAGATCTGTGATTGTTGGAGTACGAGGGACGCCCGTTGCAATTTCTGGCTCGAGAGATGAGAGAATTGCACATCGGGCCATACCGTACTTGTTGTTATTGTTATTGCGGAGTAATCACGGGGAGTGAGTGGTGTTTTGGAGCTGGAGGCGTATTGATGGATACCTACCCGTGGTATTTGTGACTCCTGATGGACTTGATCTAGTTTCGAGGACGAAACTTTCTTTTAGTGGGGGAGGATGTGAGGTCCCGGAATCCCCCTTAGGGTTTGCTGGTTGTTGGGCAGCTTTTAGCAGCCGTTGGGAGTGTTTGTGCGCATGTCGGGCCGAGAAATGGATTTGTGATGCAATTTGGAATTTAGTTGCATCACTGGAGGCCTGCGTAGTGTGTTGGTGATGTTTGCGCGCAATTTGGACACAAGTGTTGGACTTCGGGCTTATGAGGAGATCCCGTGGGGAATTGGAGGACCCGTCGGGTGTTTAGAAGTGGTTTCGCGCGATTCAGATGTCAAAATTGGACTCCGGGCGAAATTTGGATAAAAGTTACCTCTCCGGTCGCCTTCGGGAATTTTTAGAGTTGAAATTTGGCAAATCGGACTTCAGATTTGGACCCGACGTGGAAAATCGGATCGAGTGGGCATTCGGCAAATTTTCGGACGAGAATTTGGAGAAACGGACATCGTTTTTGGATTCAGCGCGCGAAATCGCTAAGAATAGATTATTTATTTGTTTGATTTGGAGCCAGGTTGAATTGCGCGTTTTTCGAGGCATCGCGGCACGTTTTTCGAGGTGGCAGTGCGGCGTGGATCCCGAGGGCGTACGGACGCGACAGGGGCAGACGCGCCTTCGGCGCGGGTCGCACGGGGTCCGCCACGTGGCGGGCCCCCGTTGGCGGCCGCGCGGGCGCGGGGGCGCGCGCCCGTGTGGCGCGCGCGTGTCCCGCGCCTGGCGCGGGCGCGGTGTAACGCGCCCGAGTGGCGGGCGCGTTACCGCACGCCGCGTGGCACCCGGGGCGTGTGCGTGGACCCGGTGAACGCGCCCCGGCCTTGTGAGCCGGCGGTTTGTGGCTCCTGATTGGCGGTCCACCGTGGACCCCGGCTCCGTGGACCGCCCATCTTTTCTTCCTTCTTTTCTTCTTCTTCTTTCTCCCTCGCACACCATTTTTTCTCCTCTTCTTTTCCTTTCTTCTCCATCCGAGAGCGAGAGGGTGTGAGGGAGAGGATTTTGGATGGTGCGGCGGTGCGGCGTGGGCCTCGTGGAGCGCGCGAGGTTTTCCTTCGGAGCGTTTCGGCGGCGGCGACGCAGTCGGGGTAGGTTTCGCACGTTATTTTTTACGGTGTTTTTAGCACAGTTTGGGGCGTTCCTTGGACAGTGAGTTAACCCTTTGTTCTTATCTGTGTTAGGGACCGTGTTTTACTGCTCCGTTTTGCGTGCGGACCCCGGCGGCGTGCACCGTTTTGCATGCGGACCCCGGCGGCGTGCACCGTTTTGCGTGCGGACTCCGTTTTGCGCGTGGGTTTCGGCACCATGCTCCGTTTTGCGTGCGAACCCCGGCGGCGTGCACCGTTTTGCGTGCGGACTCCGTTTTGCGCACGGGTTTCGGCACCGTGCTCCGTTTTGCGTGCGGACCAAGGCGGCGTGCACCATTTTGCGTGCGGACTCCGTTTTGCGCGCAGGTTTCGGCACTGTGCTCCGTTTTGCGTGCGGAGTCCGGCGGCGTGCTCCGTTTTGGGTGCGGACTCCGGCAGCGGACATCGTTTTGCGTGCGGATCGCGTGGAGGCCAATTGCAAGTGTCTACGAGCAATTGGTGGCAAATCGAGGTGGGTGGCCTTATCTCCAAGTTTTATGGACTGTTAAGTAATTCTACTGATGTAGGACTATGCATGATAGTTTATTTTCGGGTATAGCATGCTATATTGTAGGAATTGTTATTCCTTTTATTTTTGTGTTAATTTAGTTATATTGGAACTTGACCTAGCACCCCCGTCATATGTTGCATGTGAAACCAGACCAGTAGAAAACCCTCACTTGGGCTAGGGTTATTCATGTTTAGACACTCACACTGTTTTTCTATTTCCTGGACATAGTGTTACCCTCGCCCGGGTAGTGGGCCGAGAGGTCGGGACTTTCTTTTAGTGTGGGATGCTTTTGCACTCTTGCTTGGGAGCAGAGTGGAGTCTGGTAGTTGTAGTGGGTTGCTTATCTGTGCCGGGAGCCGTTTGGGTAAACGGTAGTCCCGGGAGGTCTTGTATCCCTGTTGTACTGTCGTGGGAAAGAGCCGTTGAGCAGACGGTAGTCCCGGGCCGTCGAGTATCTTCCGGTCAGTGTTTTTGGGAACCGTTGAGGTTAACGGTGATCCCAGGTCGTTGAGTGTTGTCCGACCAGTATTGTTAGCCTGAGTTGTGGGTCGTACCTGGCTGTGGAGTACCTCCAGCCAGTGTGCTTTGTGCTGCGAGCTGTTGGAGAGGCTAGTGTCTCGTGTTTCGTGTGAGCTGATCAGCTGAGTCGTTGAGTGAGCTCCGACTGTTGTGCGTGATATTAGGGGATCTTGAGTCCTTCCGTTCTGAGAGTGAGCGTGGATTTTAACTATAGCCTGCATATGCCTATGTTTGATACTCTATGCCGCACCATTTTCCTCAGTTGGTGTCGCGCCCCCTCAGATGCTGCAGTGGATGCGGTGGTTGGCCTGTTGAGGCAGTTCTGCGCGAGGGGTGAGTTAGTCGGACAGGACGCCCCACGTAATTCCCGTCCTCATGTGGATGTGTGGTAGTGGGCAGGTGCGCTCCTAGTCGTCAGGCGCCGGTTTGACTGGACCCTAGGAGGCAGTCAGTTTGATTGGGTCAATTGAGCACCTTGGGAACGAGTGGTCACTTTTACTTTCATCTGTTCCACTTTGTGAGCATCTAGTTAGAGGCATGGTAGCTGTAGAGTAGCTCCAGCTTTTCCTGTTCATTTTATCTTTGCACTATTATCTTTTGCCTCTAGTAGACTTAGTGGGCAGACCGTTGGACTTGTTGACGGCACCCACTGAGAACTACTGTGGGAAGTAGTTCTCACGCCCGTCGTGGTGTCTTATCCCCAGGGACTTCTTCTCCTGTTCCTGTGCTCCTGTTGCTGATCCTTCTGACCGAGGCGAGGGAGTCGCGAGCTAGTTCCCTACCCGTCGTTGGAGTGTAGCGGTACCCCTTCAGAGGAGAGCTTCAGTTGTTTAGTTACTACTTTTACCTCTGTTGAGAGAACTTTGTTGTGAGGTATAGAGTTGTACTTTCCTTTTTCAGTTTGAGAGACTGTTGTAGTGAGGATATTTTTGTAGTGAGAGCTTGTACACTGATGTACTTATTGGAGATATCTCCCTTTTGAGTTTTGTATCAGAGGATTTTGTATACGATTGTTGTGGGAGATGGATATTGTATTATTTTCAGTTGTACAGTGTTTGGTTTTCAGTTTTTAGTAGTTTACTTTCAGTTCTGATATCTGTATACTGTAGTTGATTCTTTTTGCAGGTTAGACGCTTCGTCTGTACGGCAGTTTCCGTACAGATGGCGGATCTGTTAGCGAGCCCGGGTCGCAGTTTCGACCCCGGGGCGTGACAGGTTGTGCGTCGGCAGTGCGTGCTGGTGGTACATAGCGCACCGACGGCGCGGCGTGGGCTTCGCAGGCGGTGCGGCTGAAGGCGGCGCGGGGTACGGGCTACACGTGGGCAGCGCGCTGGCGCGAGCTACGCGTAGACCGGGCTGCTCGCAAGCTCGCGCATGGGCGGCGTGAGGACGTGGCAGCGCGCAGGCCCTCGCGGGTGGCACGTGGATAGGGAAGCGCGCGGGCTGGCATCGGTCGCAGGAAGTGTGCGGGCGCGGCACGGCTATGGCAGGCGTGCGGCACTGTGCACGGGAAGCGCGACTAGGGCATAGGCGTAGGCAGTGGCAGCGGCAGCTCCCTATGTGCGTGCGCGCGTGCTAGCGCCGCCCTGGTGCATGGCTGACGACTGCAGGGTCCGGGCGCCCGGAAGCACAGGGCGAAGGGCTCGAAACCTAGGGTTTCACTCCGGCTCAGGCTTCGCGGCGAGGATGTGCTGCGTACTCACCAGGGGAAGGAGAAAGGTTGGCAGCTGTGGGAGAAGAGAAAGAGATTAAGGGGATTTTAGGGTTTTTAATTTAGAAAACCCTAATCCTTATCCAATTTCCATTTTGATGACTTTTGTAAAATTACGCTTTCATCTCGAAAATGACTATTTGCATTTAAATCTCCAAATTTCAAAATTTCAAATTTAGTTTCTTGAAAAGTGTGCCAATAGCCGAATCGATCCAAAACGATCGATTTCATGAATTTCAGTGCGTAAACTGCCACAATTTTCTCGAAAATACTGTAAATTGACTTTTCGGTTCGATTTAATCGCGGAAAGTGCTTTTCCGGGAGATTTAGGTGTCGGATTTGAGATCCGATCAAACTACTATTTTCAGCTTGATGACGCCGTCAGACTGACGATTTTCATTCGTCGAGAATTGGTCTTGTTAATCGCTTCATCAATAAAAACTACACTTTTACACGCTTTTGATTATCTTGGTTCGCCGAATTAAAAATGGAATGACACCATGTCGTTCAGCTCGATGAGATTGGTCAAGTGGTGTTTTTACTTCGTCGAAATTGGATCTAATCAGGTTAGGTTAGGCTTATTGATCGATATTTACTCGTAGACTCCAAAAATTTGAATTTTTGAACTATAGACGTCGTACCCACTGGGATACATTTATGTTATATCTCACATCCTTTGGGTGACCATCATTTCAGGTCAGTCGGGTGGTGGGATGTGAGATGTCGAGACGTTGTTGAGAGCATATCCGATAGAGCCATCCCCTGTTGCCAGCTTCGACTGGCCGAGCTTTTACTTTACCGTTAGACTTTTATGGTTATGACCTATTGATGTTGGATTTGTGATATCTTGGTAGTCGTGATTCTGGTATTCATGGATTATAATTATGATTTAGTTATATTTCAGTACGTGTTGTTTAGTACTCTAATTTATATATTGTACTTGTCTAGCCGTGCATGTATAGGGGAGACTCTATCCGAGTGGACAGAGAATTTTCTATGCATGTGATGATCTCTTCATGCCCTGATTTTTAAGCTTAAACTTTGATTAAAAAAAAAAAAAAAAATTTAAACTGCCTTTTCAAACTCGGGGCATAACAATAGAAAATCGAGAAAAATGATATAAATTAATTTTCGAAATTTAAAATTCTCGAGTATTACACAAGGTGTCAATGAATTTGGATGTATGCACGGGTGTGTTCAAATAGAGAAGTCTTCTAAGTTTATAGAAGACGAGAGAAATATGAGAGAGATTCAGTTCGGGTTGAAGCTATTCTATTCTAAAAGATGAGTTGGTGTAATTCTTTTTTTAATTAATAAATCTTATTTCACTCGTATTTTTCTTTGTTTTGATTTTTTTTTTTTTTTTCTCTTTGTAACTGTGTTCGTTTCAGTTTCTATTGAAGGATCGGGTTTATGGCAAAAACTAGATTTGATGTTTCTGTTGCGGAATTCTAATAATTAATATCGAAGCAGATTGCGGATTCATAAAGTCCGATACCGCTGAGTACCAAATTTCCAACATTGATTCAAATTTTATTATAAAGATAAAAATAGAAATAAGAAAACCTCCGTACTTACTACTGAAGCACTCTAGTCCAACTCCGAAACCCATTGTGTGGGAACATAATACATCATGAGTTATATTAGTAAACAACATACAACTAAAATAAGTTGTTAATTATCGCTATCATTTGGACTTGTAATGTATTCTTGAGAGCTACAGATAAAACAAAACGCAACAAAGCAATCACGCAAGTCTTATGTAATAACTCTATGTCCTTAACTAGCCGTAAAATGCGCACAAAAAAAAAATGAAATATATGTGGGGCCAAAATGATTTAAGAAAATTGGGCATCTAACCGAAAAGAAAAGAAAATATATAGGGAAGAAAAATGAAGAGTGAGCGCTACGTAGTAAAAATTAGATTCTTTCTGACAGATGAAAAGACTAATTTTTTAAAAAATCGGGACAAATAACAATCCTGAATTATTATTGGGTTAAGAGTTATTATTTTAATATGTGAGTTACGTTGTATCAGTGACATCAGCATTACATAAAAAATATTTAATTATTATTTTTAATTTTAATTTTATTATATAAAAAAAAAATATAATTATTATTCTAGTATCATACTTAATTATAAAATACTAATTTTTATATCAAATTAAATACATATATATTTTTAAGTTTCACTTTTTGTAAGACTAATATGTTCTAATAAAAATTAAAATTAGCTAACTTGATTTTAAATTGTTGGATTTTTAATATTACTTGAATAAAAAAATTTGGCCAATTTAATTAAAATTGGAGTGGTTCACTGGTTATATTGTTCAACCATTGGTTGAACGGTTCAAAGTGACTTTTTTGACTTATTCAACTATTGGTACAAGAAAAAGTGCACTAGATGGTAGATGGTCCGATCGACGTGCATAGCCTATATGGGCGAAAGAGAAAAGGGCATGTGGTGCACCACGAGCTAGAAAAAGGATGCTTGAAGATGAAGAGACTTTAGGCGGGAGCGGCTGAAATGTGGGGTGTGATTTTCGCTATTGTTGTTGTAGCACTCTTCCATTATGCGAGCCGACCGGTAATGCAGGCAGATAGAAAAATACTGCAAATATTATTTTTGAAGTTTATAATAAAAATCTTACACACTCAAAATAAGACAATTCTTACTATTTTCTTATAATTTATAGCTTTTCCTAGGAGTATGACGTGCAGCTTTCTTTCCCTACATTTATCACTTTCTCTTGGAGTAGTTTAATTTGTAACTCAAATTTTCCTTTTCAATAGAATCAATTCAGTTTACTTAGCTGAATTTTCATTCAGCCGAGTCTACTCTTTTCGGCTTCACTAGAGATATAATCCGATTGAGCTGATTCTTTCTCAACCGAATCGCTTGATTGAACGTGACGTATTGCGGGTCAATCCATAGACCAATCCACTTCCAGAAGACGCACTTGACCCGATTATCGGAATCCAATCAAGGTCATCACTAGTTCAGTTTCTATCAAGACACAAGTTCACAAGATTAAACCGAACCGCTTTAAAAATTGGATCACTGTCGGACCGATCGAACCGAAGATTCAGCCTAATTATTAAATCATTGAAAAGATCACTCAATTTTTATTTTCTATTTTTATTTTTTTTTCTTTAGGTCCATTTATTACTCTACTCATAACGTAAGCAAGCCTTCACACTTTTACTTGTTGAATGCATTGGTCTTTTTTTTTGTTTTGTCTCAATAAAGCTTTGGAAGAGAGGGAGGACAAAATAGTAAAGTAGTGAATACTATTAGATTTTATGCAATAATAATTTTGATGATAAACAAATAAATTTTAGATTTATATTTTTTCTTAGTCTTTTTAGATTTTAAGTAGATTTGAAATGACTAAAGCTGAATTAGAATTGATCAAAAATAATTATTAATTCAATTGTCCAAAATAGTTCGAATAAGATCAAATTATACCATATTGGATACAAGTGCCATGATAATACTATGGAGAACTTCTTTACAATTTTATTGGATTTGAGCCGGTCAATCTAATCAAGTTCGCCAATCTATCACATGAATTTGATCTAATTTTAATGTCAAATTAGCCATCAATTTTAATATAGTGTGAGTTTAAAAGATATTTGATATATGATATTAATTCAAAAGTTCTTTACAAATGTGGTATAAATTAAAAAATGTTGTAGATTTGTGGTATAATTTTAAATGAGCTCTTCAAATATAGTAAAATTTCAAATGTGCTTTACAAATGTTTTATGAATTCAAAATGATTTTATATTTGTGGTATAATTTCAAATGAGCTCTTAAAATGTAGTAAAATTTCAATTGTACTTTACAAATATGAATTCAAGATAATTTTGAAATTAATTCAAATATATTTACAAATATGGTTGAAATTTAAATTAATATCAATTATTCTTTAATCATGATTTTATTCTATTTTTGAAATGATGGCTAGTTTATTTAAAGTAGGTTTGGATGTTGTTTGTTACACATCTTTACATTGAGAAAAATTCTCTAAGTTTGAATTGTTATTTTGAGCTTTATTGAAAGGTTGTAATAGAAATCTTGTAAAATATTATTGTAAGCGACTTTGATCTTGTCCTATTTAAAAAGCTAAATGATAATAATTAAAATGATACCACCAGAAGAAGAAGAAGGACCGAACTGGAGTAGGCTAAAAGGCCGAATTAGGATAAATCATTTGTATCGTTTGAATTGGTTCTCTTTTTTTTTTTTTTTTTTTTTTTTTTTTTTTTTTTTTTTTTTTCATTGAATAATTTCTATCTTAAATTAAATGTACCTAAATTTTTATTTATCAACTAATTCAACCCCTTCTAGTCATTAAAAAAGACATGTCGCACGTGCGCAGCCGGGAACGCTGACGCCCACGACGCCGCCTTGTGCTGTTAGGGCATGTCGCACAGGGCCGCGCCCTGCCGGGCTGCCGCCGCGTGGCTGCTGCACATGCGCGCCGCGCCCTGCTAGGCCGCCGCTACTGGATGCGCTAGCAGCCACCGCCGCTGGATCCTCTGGCCGCCGCCGCCGTGCACTGCTTGCATGCCGAACAGGGCCGCGCCCTGCCAGGCCGCTGCCGCGGTGCTGCGCCGCACGTGCGCGCCACGCCCTGCCAGGCCGCCGCCGCTGGATGCCCTAGCCACCCCGCTACTTGCGCCCGGCGCGCGCTGCTAAAAGCGCCCGCGCACGCTGCTGCGCGTTGCTAACGCGTGCCAGCGCGGGGTTAGGCCCACTCGGGGATGCCACGCCGCTGCCGTGCCCGCGCGGGGCTGTGCTCGCGCGGGGCTACCGCGCTGTGCTGTTTGCGCGTGCCCGCGCGGGCCGTGCCCGCGCTGGGGTCGTCGCCGCTGCTGTGCCTGCGTGGGGCTGGGCCCTCGCGGCGCTGCCGCGCCGCCGCCATGCCCCCGCGGGGGGCTGTGCCCGCGCGGGGCTGCCGCGCCGCCGCTATGTCCGCGTGAGTCTAGCCGCTGCCATCGACGGTTTTGCTCGACGGTTTTGGCTTGACAGTTTTTGGTTCGACGATTTACTTGGCGTTTTCATCGACGGTTTTGCTCGACGATTTTGGGTTGACAGATTTTCCTCGATGGTTTTACTTGGCCTTCGTCGACGGTTTTTGGCTTGACGGTGCAGTCCGCTTGACGGTGCAGTTCGCTCGACACAGTTGTTTTCGTTTTCATCAGATGAGCCTCCGCTCGGTTGTTTTTTGTCGCAGACTTCGTCACGGCAACGATTAGAACCCGTTTTCCATCCATTGCCACGTCGACAGTTGGACCACGTCGGAAGTACAGTTTTTGCAACCGGAGGGATTTTTGGACATGGAGTCTTTCGTCGGTTTCTATTTTGGGGATAGAAGGGGTTTTTGGTACAGTAGTCGGGATCACTAAATTTTCTAGTTTGGGGGGTAAAATGTTGATTATTGTTTTGGATATTTTATTAGGCTGCGGGTGGTGTTGTTTGCTTTGGAGGGTCGCGGGATTTGTCGTTTATCTTCGAAACAGGTGGGTAGATTGTTACGGAATTTGAGTTGGCGTATTTCGTGAATGTATTAAGTCTTGAAGATTGAAGATGAAGAAACTTTGGATCATATACCTCAATCTCAAGAAAGAAGAATTCAAAAGGATCAGGTACGTTTAACTAAAGAATTTTGATGATCCGAATACTTCTTATAGTGTAGAAACACCTGGAAGAGGTTTTATTGCTTAAACATCAAAAACTGGACATGGGACATGTTCAGGATCCGGATCGAGCTCGGCAATCCGGATCCCGAAGGGTGTTGGTTCATACACTGGTTCAATCCGGATCGCAGCATCCTTGATCCGGATCCCGAACACTAGTTTTACCTGTTGCTTCCTCGATCCGGATCAGGAACTGCAATCCGGATCCCGAACATGATGTTTTGGTAAAACTGTATGAACGATCCGGATCGGGGACTACGATCCGGATCCCGAACAGGCAATTTTCTGGAAACCGTCTTTTGTGCTTCTGCAATCCGGATCGCCAAATCCAATCCGGATCGCCGTCGGTAAAACTTTCCAGAAAAGGCTGTTTTTGATCCGTATATTCTTCCTAGGGTTTCTAACCTATAAATAGCCCTATATTCATTTCTAGGGCATCCGCTATTACAGAAGAAAATAGCCGAAAAGAAAAATCCACATATAGAGAAGAAAGGAAATCAATAGATTTATTCTATGTTTCTTCATCTATATTGATTGATTTGATTCTAGGTTTTCCATACTCACATTTTGAGTAGAATCAAATCAATGAATACTTAGATGGTATTTCCGATCTATCTTTAATCTAAGTATTCGGCGGATCATCACCACCCAAACAAACAACGATTTACCCCAAATCGGCGCGTGGACTCGCGTGGCCTTGTGGATTCAAGGTGCAACCGCTCTCGTGGATTCGGAGCGAGGTACGTTCGTGGATTCGAAGCGTGCCACTGGGTGAAGACCGTGGATTCGGTCGGACGTCGTGGACTCGACGTTGGACGCTGTGGATTCAGCGTTGGGCGCGGATCGTGGATTCGAGAAGCGTCGTGGAGCGAGCGGAGAAGATCTACTAGGAGCGTATGGTAAAAGGTTGAGTCGTCTGTGAGTACGTTATATCACCTTGTACGTGTGTTAATTCTAGTGGATTTCGCCGTGTTATCGGTCCCGTGGTTTTTTACTCCGGTTTGGAGTTTTTCCACGTAAAAATCTTGCGTGTTCTTTTATTTTTCCGCATTGGGTTTTATTGCGCAATGATTTTTTGAGTGTTTATTGTTTACACCTATTCACCCCCCTCTAGGTGTTTTTTCCCCTATTTAGATCCATTACTTATAACCCAACAAGTGGTATCAGAGCGGGAATAGGGTTGTAAACAATGGTTGAAGGTGGAAACATCAATCGACCCCCTTTCTTTGATGGAACAAATTATGCGTACTGGAAAGTACGGATGAAAGCCTTTTTAATTTCCATCGACGAAAGGGTGTGGCAATCAATTGAATTAGGATGGTCTAATCCAACTGAAATTTTAGATGATGTTCGCACCTTAAACCTAGGTCGAAATGGACCAAGGAAGAGATAGACTTATCTTCTTACAATGGCAAAGGAATTAATGCTCTATTTAATGCTTTGTCACAAACTGAGTTCTCTCGCGTCTCGGCATGTGAGACTGCGAAAGAAATCTGGGATGTTCTTCAAGTTACGCATGAGGGAACTAACCTAGTGAAGATTCAGAAACTGCAAATGCTCACGAGCAAGTTTGACTCTATCTCTATGGCAGAGAATGAATCCTTCACTGACTATTACACACGATTGCAAGACATCGTAAACTCATGTGCTAACTTGGGAGAGAAGATTCCAGAATTTAAAGTTGTAAGAAAAATTCTAAGAACTCTTCCTGAACGATTTCGCCCGAAGGTCGCAGCCATTGAAACAATTAAACACCCGGACGAAATGCGTGTAGAAGAATTAGTAGGTGCTTTACAAACTTATGAAATGACATTTCCTACTAACTATTCTTCTGGAAAGGCATCCTCTTCTAAGTCTTCAGGTTACGCATTGAAATCAACTAAAGAAGAAGACGCGGATTCATCCTCCTCGGACGACGACGAGAACCTTTCTATGGAGGACTTTGAGAAGCAGCTCGCTCTCTTGACAAGGAAGTTTCGCCGCAACTTTCGAAGGGGAAATTCAAGCAAAACTCCATCCTTCGGAAAGTCGAAGAAAGGCAAGGGTTCTTCAAGTTACAAGTCAAGAAAGCAAGAGAACTTCTCAAAGGATAAGAAAAGTTCTGAGGGACAAGTTCAGTGCTTCAAATGTCGAGGCTACGGCCACATTGCAACGGAATGTCCCAACAAGAATCCGGCAAAGAAGAAAGCGATGCAAGTCGTTACTTGGGATGACAACTCACGTCAAATGAGTCATCCTCAAGTGATGAAGAAGAA